>OX608073.1:39666538-40866538 GCA_951509635.1 Eupeodes luniger
AACTCAACCAAAACACGGAGTGAAATTCTAGAGAAGGCTATCCGGTTGGGATTCAAGATGAATGAGGATGAGATCATTTCCACAGCTCATGCCGCTGCGACTTACCTTAAGAATCGCAACTTCAAAAAGAAAGTGTTTGTGATTGGCAGTGAGGGAATCACCAAAGAGCTCGATGCACTGGGAATCGATCACAACGAAGTTGGCCCAGATCCCATCACATCGAACATCAATCAATACGTATCTGAAAACCTTAAGCTCGAGACCGGAATAGGAGCTGTGATTGTTGGTTTCGATGAACATATTAGCTTTCCAAAGCTCACCAAAGCTGTGTCATATTTAAATGACCCCAATTGTATTTTCCTGGCAACAAACACTGACGAGCGTTCCGTAACACCAAGCTATGTTATTGCTGGAAATGGTGGTATAGTGAAAGCTGTTGAGACCTGTGCCCAACGAGATGCTATTGTTATTGGAAAACCAAACCCATATATTTGTGAGTCACTGATACGCGATGGAATTATTAAGCCCGAAAGGACCTTGATGATTGGGGATAGGTAGGTAGTACATACATTCCTTTTGGCTCTTTAAAAAATATACCGAGTGACATATAATTCCAGATGCAATACGGATATTTTGCTAGGAACCAATTGTGGATTTCAGACACTGCTGGTCGGCTCTGGAATTCATAAATCTGATCATGTGAAAGCTTTGTTGGCAAAAGGCACCGAAGAAGCTATGAAACTTATTCCTGATTTTTACCTTCCCAAGTTGGGAGATCTCTTTAAATTTTTGTAAATAAACCAATTCTGGTTATTCATGCGTCATAATACAAAGTTCATTTACCTTCCCATGTTGACATTTTTAACGTACTTCAAAATTGAAATAAAATATAGACAAAATAAAGCAAATAAACTTTACAAAGTTTTTTTTTTTTATTCACAATTGTTAAACAATTTGTATTGTTTTATTTTTATTAATTTATTTGTTTCGTTTAAATCTAAGATCGTTTGAGTTTGAGGCAACTTGCCGCAAGTTGGTTGTGTTTTTTCCTTTGTTATTATTATTTTTTAAGAGGTGGAAGTAATAATAATTAAAAATAAATTGCTTTTGAAATTAATTAGCTAAACACCAGCACACCATCATAATAAGCATTCAAGTTATATCTCTCTCTCTGAAATTCATTAACAAACGGTTTGTGGTGTGAAATGGGATTTGAAGAATGGAACTAGAAGTTGATTGGTTTGCCGAATGAAGCGGCGATGTTAGCTTCCCTAAGAGCTTCAGAGTTTGTCTATAAAGAAAATAAAGTTACATAAGGGCAAACGAAATATTTAAAAGAAAATAAACTTACGGGATGGGCATGGCAGACACGGGCAACATCTTCAGCAGAGGCTCCATATTCCATGGCAAGAGCAGCTTCATTAATAATTTCACCAGCGGCCTAGAAATTAACATCATACCATTATTATTTTCTTACGCAAATCTTCCATTATTTAGAAACTTACAGGTCCAATGATGTGTGTTCCCAAAATCCTATCTGTTGATTTATCAGCCAAGACTTTGACAAATCCTTCGGCTTCGTTATTGGTCTTCGCTCTTGAATTAGCCATGAATGGGAATTTGCCGACCTTGTATTCAACACCCTCTTGCTTAAGCATCTCTTCGGTCTTTCCAACCCACGCAACTTCGGGATGGGTGTACACCACACTTGGTACACAGTTGTAATCAATATGCACATGACCACCCATTATGCCCTCAGCACAAGCTGAACCCTCATCTTCGGCCTTGTGGGCCAACATAGGTCCGTGGATGACATCACCAATGGCATAGATATTAGGCACAACAGTTTGCAATTGAGCGTTAACTGGAATCCTGCCCCTGTCATCCAAGACAATGCCAACATTCTCCAAGCCCAAGTTTGTGGTGTATGGCTTGCGGCCAACACAAACTAGCAATACATCACAGGTCAGATCTTCCTTTTCGCCAGACTTAACATTCTCTACAGACACAGTGATTCCGCTGCCGGTTTTGGTTGCGGCGAGCACTTTTGTTCCGAGTTTGAAGTTCATCTTTTGTTTGGTGAGCACCTTTTGGAAGGTTTTTGAGACTTCAGCATCAATACCAGCTCCTCCGATTGTATCTAAGAATTCAACGGCAGTAACTTCGGCACCAAGACGTCCCCACACAGATCCAAGTTCAAGACCAATGACACCAGCACCAATGATAATCATCTTTTGGGGAACTTGCTTGAGCGACAAAGCTCCGGTACTGGATACAATGGTATCTTCATCAACCTACAAAAAGGTTTTTAAAGAAGAACACAAATATCTATCAATCTCAAAAAGGTCAAAAAATATATTTATTTAAAATTATCAATTAAACAAGAACAGAATCATTTAAAAATTGATCGGTTTTCCAAACGCTATTGCCATACTAGCTTCCTTCAAAGCCTCTGAATTGGTCTGAAAAATAAAATGAATCGATTGCAGCACAAAGAAAATCATGAAGTCAAAAGTTTTCGCCTACAGGATGAGCATGACAAACTCGTGCCAAGTCTTCAGCTGTTCCCCCATATTGCATAAGAAGCGCACTTTCATTGATCAATTCCGAAGCAGACTACACAATCAACAGAAAAAAGACACAAAAATAACAAACCAATGACACTGAATGGAAAAGATTATTGCAATTTACTGGTCCTATTATATGAACACCCAAAATTCGTTCTGTCTTCTCATCAGCATAGATTTTGACAAAACCAAACGTCGAGAGATTGGTTCTTGCTCTTGAATTAGCCATAAATGGAAACTTGCCCACTTTGAAGGTAATATTCCGCTCTTTGAGTTCTTCGTCATTAAGACCAATCCAGGCTAGTTCTGGATTTGTAAAAACAACACTCGGTACAATGCCATAGTCAACATTGAAATAATGACCATTCATAGCTTCTACGGCAGCTTCACCTTCTGCTTCGGCCTTATGAGCTAATTGTGCTCCGACAATACAATCACCGATAGCGTAAATATTCGGCACAACTGTTTGATAGCTTTCATTAACGGGAATTGTTCCACGTTTGTCAGTTTTGATATGAACGTTTTCTAAGCCTAAATTCTCGGTGTAAGGACGACGACCGATGGCAACGAAGAGACAATCGGCTGTCAATTCTTCAGTTTTACCACTTTTGACATCCTCGATTTCTACTTTAACTTCGTTATCGAGTTTTTGTGCTGATTTTATTTTGTTACCAAGTTTGAAAACCATTCCGGATTGAGTGAGGAGTTTATAGAAAGCCGCGGCAATTTCACGATCGATAAATTTGCCACCGAATTGTTCAGAGGGATCGATAGCTAGAACTTGACTTCCCAAGCGAGCCCATATGGCCGCTACTTCGACACCAATAATTCCACAACCAACTAGAATCATTTTCTTGGGAAGTTTTTTGAGCGAAAGAGCACCAATGTTTGAAACAACAATTTCTTCATCGATCTGAAGAAGATAAATAAAAGAATTAAGGAAAGAAATAATATTTATCTGGGGTTTCCAAAATAAAAAACAAATCAACGTGTTTTTTTTGTCAGCTATTGAAATTCAAACTCTAAAAGGGGAATAAAAGATTCAGAAAACTGAAACTATATACTCGAGAAACAAAATTTATATTTTTGTTCATACCAGGCGCACACAAATTTTAAACACAATTCGAGCTTTAGGAAACTAGAGAAGGATTTAAGATGGTTTGTGGGAAAAACAATCTTGAGTAAAGTATTCTATATTCTACATGTTGAGCTGATAATAAAATACTATAATATTCTGGGGTGGAATCATGTAAGGTGATTTGTGACTGTCACATTTGTGACAATCAAATGTGATCAAAAGAATTTATTCGTCTGTGTAATGTGATCACCAAAATATTTCTTAAATTTGGTACCACTTTAGAAGAAAAACTTTTACATTTGATTTTTTTAAACTGCCGGCAAATTGGTTCGTGTTTTGTTCGTCTAGACGTTGTGTGTTCCTAAAGTGGAATTAATTTAAACAAAAATGTAAGTAAACATTTATGTATTGTGTATATTGTATTACTGTTTACTAGAATGTAATTGTTAAAAAATATAAAATGTTTATCAACAGGTTTCCCAACAAAGCTCAAATTCAATTTCTGAGTAACTATATGGAACAATATGCCGATTTGGCCCAATCCTTTTCGGGAAACAGTATAAATTCAAGAGATTCACAGAGAATCCAGTAGGAGAAGCTCACTCGAATGTTGAACGAGAATGGGCCTCCTACAAAATCAACAGCAGAGTGGAAAAGGGTAGGTATTTATATTTAATTGATTGGTGTCCTCTCATTGTTTATATTGCACAGATTTGGACCATTCGAAAATACAACGCAAAAAAAAATGTATTGCAAATAAAAAAACAATTGCACAAACGGGAGGAGGACCTTTCACAGAAAAAGCATTGGACAGTGTCAACGAGGTAATAATCCAAGCATGTGGTATCGAAGCAGCAGTGGTGGGAACATGTGGAGTATCCATTTTCGGATGCAATGAACATGGTAAGTTTTCACAAATTTTAGTTTCAGTGTTAATTTACGATTTTTTTTATTTGCAGAGATAGATAATGTTTTAACAGAACTCCTTTCCGAGCCAGTGGATGTGGCATTGGAACCAACACCGATCCCAGCGTCTACTTCCAAACGCAACAAGCCACCAAAAATTCGAGGAGAATACGCTTCTAGCCGAAAAGCAACTGGAACTCCAGCAAAAATTTATTGATTTGCAAATCAAAAAGCTGGAAGACATCGATAAAACTTTGCAAACAATCAACACTTCAATAATTGAATTGAAAGATTGTGTAAAGTTGCTATACCAGAAAAAGCAAAAGGAAAGAGAGTGTACAAATGCACTGAAAAAAGAAGAACTCCAACTAAAAAGAATGGAGTTGGAGCTGGCCAAAGCAGTCAATGAGATTCGAGTCTGGGAGTTAAGCAAAATGTGTTCAAAATAGATAAATATATATTTCATATAAGCATACATTATGTATATATTTATTATAAGATTCAAATCCATGCTGTGAATTTGTGATGTTTTTGTTTTAATGAAGTTTTTTTTGTTCATTTTGTTTATATTCTTTTAATAAAAAATATATGTATCTTTGTATACATTTACATTTATTTTGTTTCTTTTCTTTAAAGTCTTGGACGGTTTGCCCATAGGTCATCCCTGATTCTGTTTCTGGTTCTTGCTCCTTCATTCCTTGCACCTTCAGCTTGCTGGTTATTTGAATTTTCAGATGGTGATGCTGTCAATACTGCTTCTGGCAGTGGAACTGTATGCTTGCAGCATATGTTGTGAAGAGCAGCACAGACATTTACAATCTGTGCTGATGTTCTTGGGCAATATCTCAGCTTTCTTTCTTCTAAGATAAGGCACGAACACATTCATTTTGACTAGACACAACAGACAATAAAAAAAATAAAGTCAATTTCATATGAAAGTGACACCTAAATAGCTGTCACGGGAAATAATCACTAAATTGTGATTGTCACAGATGACTATCACCTTACACAGACCGAATTTGTTGATTGTGACTGTCAACTATCACAAATCACCTTACATGATTCCACCCCTGTCTTTTATTATTTTCAATTAGTGACGAAGAAAATATTAAAGTCAACTTTGTTTCTATTTTCTGAAGAAGTTTTATTTCCATAAAAAGATAACGTAGAAATTAATTGTGAATAATGTAGTTTTCAAATAAAGACATGATAACGCCAATAATAATTGCTTCGTCATGTGTACATCTAGCGTTAGCTCATTCAGTATGTTTTCATATAACTTGATAAGTTAACTCAGTTTTAGTTCAACGTATTATGGTAATTTTATGATATAAATATTATTAAATTGGGACTTGGCCACAAACTGTCAATATTAAAACTTTTTGTATATAAAGAACATTTTCGTAATGCGAAGTTTGAAATAATACAAATATATTTCCAAAGCTAATGTAGACGGATTCGCAGAATTGAACAAAAATAAAGCGCTGATCACATTACCTTGGTCTTGTTGTACCAAATAATTAAATAAATAAATAAATTAGGTGGCGCAACAGTCCGTTAAGAACTACTGCCTAGTGAATTACAACTCTCAACTATTCTTGTGTGCGAGTAATGTTGTCAGAGAAAGAGGGGTCCTACAGTTTTAAGCCGAATCCGAACCGCTAATTTGAGAAAGCACTTATCGTGACAATTATTACTCTAAGAGGATATGTCAATTCCTCGCAAGTACCTCGGCAGTACCCGTGAAAAAAAACTTTAGATGGCACAGGCAGGGATTGAACCGAAGACCTCTGGCATGGCAGTCTTACGCACTAACGGTCTTGGTAAATATCTAACGGAGTTGGTAAATATC
This sequence comes from Eupeodes luniger, assembly GCA_951509635.1. Classification (NCBI taxonomy): domain Eukaryota; kingdom Metazoa; phylum Arthropoda; class Insecta; order Diptera; family Syrphidae; genus Eupeodes; species Eupeodes luniger. The sequence goes on from OX608073.1 coordinate 39,672,942, forward strand.
TTTTTATAATAAATATGTTTTTCTTAAAAAAAAAGAAACTTCTTATTGGAAAATTGAAAAAAAAACACGAGCTTGCCATCACCGATTTTTATGATTCTTTTTCTTTTTGGTCACTTTATCTCAACATTAATAAATTGGAAAAGCTTAAAAAACATCTAGAATTTTGAATTTTGTATAAAAAGTCGCAAATTTTATTTTTATCTTAACAAAAAAAAAGTAGAATTGCAGCAAAATTTTCTACAAACAACTTTGTTAACTATTTCTATTGTTCAAAAGTTTGAATTTTGGAAAAAAAAAAATACTAGTAAATTTATTCTTATCGTTCAAATTGTAAACTAAACTTGTAGATTGCCTAAATTTTGTTTGTTTAGTATTTTTTGCAAATAAAGGTTCTAATCATCAAGTGTCAGTATATTAGTTTGATGTTTTTGCCATTTACGATAATAGATAGTTTTTCAATCAAACAACGCTTTAAAATTAATAAAACTTAATACAAAAGTATTGGGTAGGTTCAGACAACATAAAGGAAGGCAGCTAGTTAGTATTTCAAGAGTCATAGTGTGTTATTACACCCAGACTTTTTGTACGCTGCGTGTTTCGCATATTTTCTTTTGAACACTAATCCCGTCAATCTCGCATTATTACACTCGGATTGTTTTCGGTTGCGTGTTTTTTGACACTTCTCTTTCATTTTTTGTTCTCATCCACAAAGTCAAAGTGTGAAAATAATTAAAGAAAACTGCACTTTTTACTACAGCAATGATTATTGACATTATGAATACGGATAATAGTTCCGAATAATGTAAAAATAGGAATTGGATTGAAATCTGGAGAGAATTCTTCATTTTCTTGACAAAAGTACTAAAATCAAATGATAAACCATCATTTTTAAATTATAAAAGGATGAATGAAGACACTTTTAACCTGCTTTTCATTGAAAACGACATAAAAAAAAATACAATTTTGAGGGCCAGAAAAGTTGGCTATCACTTTGTTTCAACGGGTAAAACATTCCAAAGCTTAAACTAAAAAGCTAGACTCTTTCAATCATTCCTTTATTTAATTTCATTATAGGGTCTTTGCTCCACTTGAATTTGTCCGGCGGAATATTTCTTGTTTACTCGGTAACAATAGAAAGAATAATAAAGCAACGCCAAGAAACAAAGAAAGGCAAGAAAGAGAAACGTCAAAAACAATCCAAGAATCCCGAACCCACAACTCTGCGGGTAAAGACTTTTTAAAGTATTTCTATTTCACCTACTTTCTCTTTCGCACTTATTTCAGTCTTTCCAAAAAAGTCTGAGTGTAATAACACACATACATTTCAAAGTTGGTACTTTACTTCACTATCCTCAACCTTCAGTTCACAGTAAAAAAAAACTATCAACAACATTATTGTCTACAAAACACTCCTCAGGCAAGCTACAAGAGAGTCACGATTTGTATTTTGTATATATAAAGAAATATTAATTATTTCTTTTTGAAACTGACAAGGAACCCTTTTACAGAAAGCATTAAATAGAATTGTGCAGAAAATAAATAAATCATAGAGTAATAAAGTTCAGCTTTCAGTTGAATGAAAAAACATTATCAACTGTCATTTTGACATAAGTAGACTTGACTTGATAGTTAGGGATATTTTTCTTGACTAACTTTCCAGTCAACTTGCCTTAATTGATAGGTAATTTTTTACAGCTGGCCAATCAGATACTAGAAACTGACTTACTGGCTGCGTTCAATCTCATGTTGGATAGGGTATCTTGGATAGGTGGATTTTTAGATACCTTGTTGAACGAGTTGGATAGCTGTATTGAGATAGCTGTCAAAAAATAAAAACAACTTTCAGCTGTTCACAAAAAGCAGAGAAACATTTAATAAATTAAAGATAACCTTAATCTGTAATCTATGTTAAATTTCCTCTTAGCTCAATTGGAATTCTATACGATTAATAATTTACTTGCGAAATCTCCGGTTTTAAACGATTTACGTTAAACAGAAAACGAGAACTATTATGAAGTGACAATACCTAGATTTAGTTTGGAAGAATTTCGATCTCATTTTCGAATGAGCAGAAGAAGAACATCCTCAAATACAACTTCAACTAACATTTTGTATCTTTTTGTTTACCAACAAATACAAAAAGCTGAAATCAATTTTCAAGTTTCTTGAAATTCAACCATGTGTTGAATCAGCTGTTCTGTCAGATACCTACATACCCCAGAAATTCTTGGATACCTTTGGATTCCTTTTTTGACATCTCAGCTGTTTTTGATCAGCTGTTATTTAACACGTAAAACACTAACAAAAAGGTATCCGGATAGCATATCTGTCTGAGATTGAACGCAGCCACTTTTAAGTCCCTTATGTCACCTGAACCTACCCAGTGTCATTTTACACCTTTCAAACTCAGCTGTAATTTTAAGTGTCAAAATATTAGTTGAAGTTGAAATTTTTTTAAAAAGTAGCCATTTTTCTCACAATACGCAATGTTTACGGTTGACTTAATCCACCGACTACCCAAGCAATCGGTAAAATTGTGAAGAAATTAGAAGCGTTAATTACATTATGTCGTAAAGTTTGTGCTTATCGTAATATACCTATCCCTAAGCCCAAAATATGGCTGATTCTAGTGCAAGTGTTGCTGTTGATCCAAATTTATCGATTTATGGGTGTTACCAATAATTGACCGTGTCGTACAATTTTTTGAAATTGCTGTTTTTTTAGTTTTACTTTCAAAACCGAAAAATGAAAGACCTTGTACAGAATGATTAAATTATTTTTAAGTTTAGGTATTTTTCCATTATTTTATTTATTTATTTTTATCGAACTTACAAAATCGTAAAATAAACCTGTGTTAAATTTGGTTTTAATTTTTACTAAAATTTTTATGAAAACTCACAAAACATGTTAGTAAAACTTACAGATGTCAGTTATTAATTTAGTGTACATGACAAACAGATGTCAGTTATTAAATTAGTGTACATGTGTTCAATTTCATGGGTACAATAAATCAATTTATATTTGCATTCCATGGGACAAAATAAATTGATTTATTTTTGATTTAAGATCAAATCTTCAGATCTGGATTTTTCGGCAGATTTACCTCTATTTGCATTAAACCTAATACAATGACAAACAAATGTTTTGTTGGAAATTTGATAGCACTACAGCACTCGCATTCTAAACAAAAATTTTAACAGAAATCTGAATTTACTCATGGAAAACCCCATCTGACGGATAGGTTATCCGGATACATTTTTGTTAGTGTTTTACGTGTAAAAGAACAACTGATACAGAACAGCTGATATGTCAAAAAAGGAATCAAATTTTATCCAACAGTTTTAGATCAAAAATAAATCAATTTATTTTTGCCAATCGAATGTAAGAGAAAAAACCGTTTTAATAATTTTAAATTATGTTAAAACAAATTGAAAAAATTTATTATACCAGTAAAATACTTCGTACCGCTCGGTGGCTTAATTAAAGTAAACATTTAGTTCTTAATCACCTCATGAAGTACCTATGCAACCAAATAACCCTCCTTCTTATCAAAAATGTATAGATGTATTAGATGTAGATAAAAATGCACTAAGCTATGGTAAGCGTGCAAATAATCATATAATTCATTTATTAAATAAAATAACTATGAGTAAGGTATAGGCACAGGTCATGGAAAATTATGACGTAGTAGTTAACACTATTTAACGATATCTCTCTGTGTATTTTAGGCGCAACTAAAATTGACTTATAAATGCATTTTTTGGCCTCAATTAATCATGTGCTTTTTATTTATCTTTAACCGGAACTCGAATGCTAGGCTAAGCTGCTTTATTTTTAACTTTAACTCATTAACAAAACCATTTACTGCTATTTTTGTTTACACTCAAGTATTAGAAAATACTCCAAGAAATACCATTTTTGACGTCAATATCTTGTTCACAAAAATTCACAATCTACAAAGCAGTGACCTTGTGAAAAATGTTTGCTAAATGTGTACTGCATTTTTTGGCAACTTGCCTATTATTGTTTCATTCAGTTCGTTTGCATTTAACAATAATACCAGCTTCTTTAGGTGTTTCATCCTCTTATTTACATATTTGCATTGCTAAACTCACCTCAATTCCAGGGAATGGTGTAACAACGGATCCAGTAGCGATCATGATGTTCTTTGTGTTGATTGTCTCCTTGCTGCCATCGTCTTTTGTGACTTCAACAACATTTGGCGAAGTAATGGTACCAACTCCAGTCAGCTGTGTAACCTTGTTCTTCTTGAAGAGCTGTGCAATTCCTCCAGTCAATGACTTAACAACGTTCTTCTTCATCGACATCAGTTTCTCCAAATCCAATTGAACTCCACTGACATTGATTCCACGATCGGCCATATGACCCTGTGCAGCCATCTCATAGAGGTAGGAGTTGTTTAGCAAAGCTTTGGATGGAATGCAACCGACATTCAAGCAGGTGCCACCCAATGTTGGGTATTTTTCGATATTCACAGTCTGCAAACACAAACAAATGATTATAGGATCTGACTTGATTAAGGGAGTGCGAGGCTGCTTACCTTCATTCCCAATTGAGCTGCTTTGATGGAAGCAACATATCCACCGGGTCCGGAACCAATGACAACCAAATCAGCGTCATGGGTGGTGGAGTAGAAGCGACCATTCAATGCTCCAAGAATGGCTCCATTCGATTTCAATGGGGCCTAAAAATTCCAGACAAAATAAAATCAATAAACGTAGAAAGCTTTTATCATTTCATTTGGTCAAATGATAAGAACGAAACTTCAAGGTTATGGCTCATGGACTATCCCACCGCAATCAGATGGTTAAAATAAACAATTAACTTGACTAATCTTCCCTGCTGCTGATCTAATTTAGATAAATTATCAAATTAAATCAATATTCTTCACGAAATTTATGTAAAAATCAAGTTTAACGAGGTTATTGGGATTGCATAATCCCTACAAAAAAAGTTCAATTTCCTGGGGGGATAGTCTTTCTTTAGATTCCAATTCAGAACTCACCTTGCTCGCAAGGGATATGACATTACGTAGACTGCACTGCATTTTTTGGGGGAATTGTTTTTATTACTCAATTAGCAATTCGTGTACAATAAATTTGTGTTTTCTTTTTTATCTTTTTTGAAAAACACGCGAAACAAATCGAATCGAATCGGCTCCCAAAAAAAAACTTCAAATACTAGAAAGAAAAATTTCGGTGGAGCACGAAATTCACCAATATCTCTTTTTTTCACCAATGACGTTTTACTTGCAAAATAAAATTATATATATATTTAAATCGAATGACGTTTGTTGAATAGGTTCCTCGATGTGATATTTTTGAAGGGTGTGTTGAGAGAAAATCGAATGGAATTTTGTAGAATCATTGTTGATTTATGGTGAAGTTACATTTTGTAGGGTATTATGGTAGATTTTCATTTCATATTTTGCCAGGAAACAAAAGGATTTAATAGTAATGCTGGAATTACATGTGTTTGCAATTTCTGTAAAGGAAAGAAGATTTGTTAGTTAAAGACAAAATTAAAAAACAAAACAAAATTAGTTAAATTATAATGCAGAAAATCGTCAGGAAATTGGATTATGGGAAGTGCCATTATGTTCATCAAGATTCTTTCACACATTTATTTTTCGAATACATTTATCCTATCCCGCTCTACTGCCCTTTATAATTGCAGATGTATATGCATGCAAAAACATCATAATAATTCATAAAATCTTTGGTTAACATCTTCATATCGATGAAGAAATTGTGACTTTTAGAAGTCAAACTCTGGCAATTGATTCTTTTAAGAATTTTGGACGAATTTTGTCTACTGTGAAATTACCGCGGCATTCTATAAACTCCCTCACTCAATTTGGAATGGTTTTCAAACTTGGAATCAAAATTAAATCTAAAAAATTGACAGCCGATTGTTCATTTATTTTCATTGCTCGTATCGTCCGTACCCCGAGAATTAAGGCTTGGAAACGTTCGCATTGAAACTGACAAACGTGGAACAATTTCCGTAAATAAAATATGGTACAAATTGTACCGTATATTGTATTGACCGATTGTACAGTTTTAACACAATTCACAAACACACATTTCACACTCTGGAATGGGACTATGCAATTTTGATAGGTTAATTAACCTTCAATTGCTTTTTTAGTCTGAAAGATTTTTTAAATAAAGGGTGTTTTTTTAACATGTGGTTTTTAATCTGACAATACTTTTTATATAATTCGCCTATTTGACAGCGGTCACTTGAGTGATGCTAAACTTTGGTTTGTCATTATATAATAAATAAACGTACTCCTGAACATGGTATGCAAATCGTACAAATTTATTATCAAGACATTGCGCGCAACAATTGCATCTCTGCCCATCCACTTTATGGAGCTGAATAATATTGGTTTGCGAGTTTACAAAATGCAACTCAATCAAGAATTGAATGCGAAAAACCGTCAAGCACGTCTCACGTTCGGTAAAAGGGCCCAACATGAAATGGCCACCGATTCCGATTTTCACAAGAAAATTGTATTCAGCGATGAAGCTCATTTTTGGTAGAATAGGTATGTTAATGCGCAAAATATTCATAATACTGATCATAATCCACAAGTCATTGTTGAGACACCCGTAAAGTCATTTTCTGGTATGCTCTATGGGGAAAAAGAGTCATAGGTCCATATTACTTCAAAAATGAAGCCGGTCATAATGTTAAAGTCAATAGGGAATACTACAGAGCATTGATTAATGACTTTTTCGTACCTGATTTGGATTATGTTGACGTGGACGACCTTTGGTTCCAACAAAACTGCAATATATTATATCATAAACCCAACGAAACAATCAATTTATTGAAGGGAACTTTTGGTTTTATACCCGCTGGACTATATTTGGAAGTAGCCCTACAACCAACATACGTCTTCAGCCATTTCGGTCCCTATCTAGCTGTCCACGCAAGGTTGGTTCCGGGCTGGAGAGTTGATGTCCGTTCGCTCTATATCACCGAGCCCATCTAAGTCGTTAGACTTTTATTTGTTGTACAGTTCGTCGTTGTATCTTCTCTCCATCTATGCAGACGGGACCAAAAACAACCAAACAATTTTGCTCTAAGCAATCTAAGACTTTCTCATCTTCCAAAGTCCATGCTTCAGCGCCATAAATGAGAACCGGGATGATGAGTGTCTTTTAGATGGTGATTTTTAAATTCTCGAGAGAGGACTTTACTATTCAATTGTCTTCTCCAAAGTCCAAAGAAGCAGCGTTTTGCAAGAGTTATTCTTCGTCTGATTTCAGTGCTGGTGTCGTTGTCTGAATTTATAGCGGTGCCTAGGTACACAAAGTCCTGTACTACCTTAAGCCTAGTACATACTTCCTCGTGAAGTGAACGTTCGCCAGTGGAGAAAGTGAACTTTTGAAATTGCTCACTGGTACACACTTGTGAATACACGTTGTGAACATTTGTATTCTATTTCATATAAATGCATTTTAACTTTTTTTTTAAAACCACACGCAAAGCAGCCACAAACTTTAAATGAGGAATCAATATCAGTATTCAGTACAAATTGAAAACTGTCCTTTTTTTTGTAACCAAATGTCAAAGCTTCACCAACAGTTCCCGTACATTTTGCACGTGAATTGCCCGTGAACGAAAACTCTCCACTTTGTTCTCCACTCAGCTTCACGAGCACGTTCACGGGTGAACCAAAAACCGAAATTTGTATGGGTTCACGAGATGGTTCACAAGTATGTACTAGGCTTTAAGGTTAAAGTTGTCCATGATGACGTTTTGTCCAAGACGTCGTCGTTCAATGTCGTTTTTTGATGACAGCATATACTTGGTCTTGCCCTCATTGCGTATCGGAGTAATTGGATGGACCTTTGGAAGATTGTGCCTCTAGTGTTGACGGTTGAGTTTTCCACAATTCTTTCCAGAACGATATTGAAGAAGTTGCATGACAGTGCATCGCTTTGTCCAAAACCTTTTTTGACATCAAATGCATCGGTGAGATCTTTTCCGACCTTGATAGACCAGCGTGCATTCTCCATCGTCATTCTGCGTAAACGGATAAGTTTGACAGGGATGCCAAAACTAGACATTGCTATTCAAAGCTCTTCCTTATAGATGGTGTCATACGTGGCTTAAAAATCGATAAACAGATGGTGGGTATCGATTTGAAGTTCCTGGATTTTTCCCAATGTATGCCGCAATGTGAAAATTTGGTCAATGGTGGACATTCCTGGTCTTAAGCCACGATGTTAAAGAACTATCAAGTCGTTTACATAATACGTTCACAAAATACGGCAGAAAGGATCTTACATGCAATGTTCAGGAGACTGATGCCTCTTGAAGTCACATTACAACTCAGATTGATGCCTTGGAAGAGATTATTCGGCGTGATATTGCTGAAATACGGCCTCAATAACTGCAAAAAGTGGTCGGAACTCTGGAATCTGCCCAAAATAATTTTAAAAACTTCTCTTTATAATTAAGCTAAATTCTTGGTCATAAAATCAAATTAAATCCGTTTCATCTTCAAAACCACACGTCTATGAAAAATACACATCATATGGAAACCTCAAAGCAAATCAATGTAAACACCGCCGCCAAATTGTCAATTTCATAAAAGTACAACCATTGTGTTCCCATCCTTAAGTGTAATTTTGCCATAATTCATAATATCCCTTAATTTGGGAATTTTTTCACTAACTTCACCAATCACCAACATATTTGACAGCTTTTTTTTCTCCACCACCATCTCTACCATCTGTCACATCAGTTTCAAGATGGCGTTAATGCTGAAAAGTTCCCCAGTAGTGGAAGTCTAGCAAAAATTTTAATTTGCATTAAAATTTCTTTAATAGTCATTATTCAAAATCAAAACAATAAATTTCCATTGAATAAAACTCCACAATTTGCTTACGGATAATTTCACCCACCCGTTTAAGGTGTTGGCGTTAAGGGAATTAAAATTTCCAATTCTCTCGCTTGCCCTGAAACGCAAAAGGGGAGAAAGAAAGAAATAAGAAAAGATTTTTCTTTTTGGTGAAAATTAAATATAAGTTCTTTCCACACACTTCTTTATTCTTTTTGTTGAATCGCAATCGTACCTTGAGAAAGAAAAGGTCTCGAATCGAAAAGAACCAAAAATAAAAATCAGCACCAATGATGAACTATGGCAATGTAATGATGGGCGATCAGTTCCGTAAAATGGAACCGTTTAGCCCGAAATCATCGCCGCGCGGTGGTCGGTCGCCAGTTGTTTCAAGGCAGGATTCGTCGGGAACTCTGAAGACGACCATATCGCTGGGGAAGAATCCATCGATTGTTCATAGTGGACCATTTTATTCGATGAAGGAACCACCAGGTACTTGTTCGCTGTTTCTCTTGGAATTCACTTGTTGTTTATGTGATGTGGTGAAGTACAATTTAATTGTTTGCATCTTCTTTTCTTTTGAAGGAAAGGGTGAATTGACTGGAGATAAAGACCTAATGACTGAGTATGGACTTCATCACACTCTGACCAAATTCAAGGATAAGAAAGTTAAAGAGTCTCTATCGTCGTTTTTGCCAAATCTTCCTGGAATCTTTGATGGGATGAACAATTTGGTAAGAAAGAGATGAGCTGGCATTTCTCTAGTGTCACTGTGTCCCAGCCTACATTTTGTTTTTGAATCCATTTAAGATAGGTTTTTCGTTGAGTTCCTCAAATATGTATTTTGTTGTATAACCTGTTCCGCTTTCTATATTTAAATACTCTGAATTTGAGCTTTGTTTCAACTACCACCCCCCTGCTCAGACATAAAAACATGCAACTATTTATTTATATTAATTGTTAATGTACAGGAAAACAGCACATTGCGCAGCATAATGGAAAAACCACCCATTGTGGGCAAGGAACTACTCCCATTGACGAGCGTCCAACTGGCAGGTTTCCGTTTGCACACTGGCCCAGTAAGTTTCCAAACACTCCTCCGTCCTCTTTCATCAAATCATCAAAAGCCAAAGGCAATTATAACTAAATAACACAACAATTTTTTTCTTTATTTGTAGCTTCCTGAACAATATCGAGCATTGAATACAACACCCCAAAGGAAACATAAGAACAAACACAAAAAGCATAAGCACAAGGATGGTGCTGTTCCACCAGAGAATTCTCTCATGGGTAATAGCCTCACACAAAAACAGTTTATTTTTGTTTCCAACAACAATTTGATTTGTTTTTGTGTTTTTATAGATTCAGCCGGATTGGAAACTTATGAAAAGAAACATAAAAAACAAAAACGTCACGAAGACGACAAAGAACGCAAAAAACGAAAAAAGGAAAAGAAACGCAAGAAGCAACGTCACAGTCCAGAACCACCAAATGGCAACAATGGTGGTGTACTCATAACAAATCAAACCCCATTGTTTTAAGACCCAAAACGCAAACACACAAGATCACAATGTGTCTCTTTCTTTTAGGAAAAAAAAAAACAACAAAATATTGAATTTTTATTTAACTTTTCTTTTTATTTCTTTTGGGAATTCTATTCCTCAACCTTTTCTATCTTCCTCATAAAACAAAACAAAAACGACTATGTTTAACGCTCCATGTTTTCCATATTTCCATAAAACAACAACAAAGATGAAATCAAAAGAGTTTAAGTTAAATTAGATTTAATAACAAAACAAAAATTTAAAAAATCATCAATTAGAAAAACAACACAAAACAAAACAAAAGAAAAAGAATGCAATAAAAGAGCATAATTTTTTAGAGTTTGTTAGGCTTGGTTTAGTAGAATAATAGTTATGTATTAAAACTTATATTATTATAATTTTAATTAGAATCTAAGTTGTATAAAAAAAGAAAAATTAGTAAACAGAATATTCATAAAATATTAAAAATACATACATTACATACATATATCTGTATTGAGCATGCAATTTTTGTTGGCCTTTTTATTTCATAAGTAGTTTATTTCAGATTGAAGTTCGTGCCACAGGGTGACTTCCTGACCACATAAAGAAAACCCAGTTGCGAAGCACCAACAAGCCTCGAATTAAGGACAACGAACTTCGGATATGAACGTGAAATGTTAGGTCCCTTAATATAGACCACGTGCACAATTATTAGCAGAGGCTCTAGACTGCTATAAAGCAGACATCACCGGCATCCAGGAAATACGATGGGATGGGCCGGGCAAAAAGAGGATGAAAAACTGCGATATTTACTATGGTGACTGCTACCGAGAAAACCAACAACGCTTATTTGGATGCGGCTTTGTCATTGGAGCCAGACTTAGGCAACAAGTATTGAGCTATAGGTGCATCAACGAGCGCCTCATGACCATCCGCATCAAGGCTAAATTCGGCAACATTAACCTAATATGCGCACAGGCCCCCACAGAAGAGAAGGATGACAACACCAATGATATGTTCTTCGAGCTCTTGGACAAAGCATACGAGTAGTGTCCTAGCTACGATATTAAAATTTTCCTGGGTGATTTTAATGCCAAGCTAGGAAGAGAAGACATCTTTGGTGGAATAATCGGGAAAAACAGCCTGCACGACAACACTTCCAACAACGGATTCAGGTAATGGTAGGCAGTATGCGTTTTCCACACCTCAACATACACAAAGATTGACCATATTGCGATCGACGCTAGACACGCTTCCAGCATCATGGCTGTCCGAGGAGCTAACATCGACTCGGACCACTACCTCGCTGTAGCCAAGGTAGTACTTTGGGTGTCCAGAACCAAGGTAAAACAGGGAGCTGCTGGAAGAAGATACAACGTCGAACGGCTACAATCGCAAGAGATCGCCAAATCAGAAATCGAGTCACAAGTAACCTGGGTTTCAAGCAGCCACAAACAAGGAACCCCTGGTATGATGAGGAATGTCGGCAGGCAAATGCAGCCAAACAACATGCACGCAAAGTGGCGCTGCATAGAAGAACGAGAGCTGCTCACGAGCTCTATGAGCAGAGGAGGCGAGAGGAACACCGACTTCTCAGAAGCAATTTAACATAGACGACGAAAGCCAACAATCCGTCTTCCCGACTTAGACGAAGTAAAGACTGCCTTATATAAGCTGTAGTCTAACAAAGCCGCTGCAGCAGATGGCTTGAATGCCGCGTTTTTCAAAACCGTTGCAGATAATTTGGTTAGGAGCATGCACCAACTTATCTGTAAGATATGGTCGGAAGAAATCATGCCCGATGAATGTAACCTTAGTATTGGTTGCCCGATTCTGAAAAAAGGCGATAGGTCCTTATTAGTTTGGTTTTAGACCAGACAGTCGATAATACATTCACATTACGGCAGGTCCTGGAGAAATCCCAAGAACATCAAATCGACACCCACAATCTTTCCATCTTCTTTTTGAAGTAAGCAAATCTGTTGGCCGAATAATTATTATATTTAAAGTCTTCAGAAGAATAATACGCACAACTTATTCGTTTCGAGTTCGTTTTCAGACTGACCAAAAACACTCCATTACCAAGACCGGAATCTTTCGTACGTTTCACTCTCCAAAACCCGTTTGTTTACATTGTTGTATTTGTAATTTTGACAATTAGTCCATGAATAGATGTGAGCACAAACAAAAAAAAAACGATGCCGTGGGCTAGCGGCACTTTGCACAGCAAAAACAAAATGGAGGGGTTAATACGTTTTTTTCAGGTTTTTCTTTTTACTTTTTTCGATGAAAAAGTCAGTTTTAAGCTTTAATTTTGCAGGCATTTTGTGGATAGTGAACCAATGTACCTTTTTGTCTTGAAAATAGCATGTTCAACATCAGTTTATTATAATTAATTCACTAATTTACAGTACTCACTACGAAATTCTTTAAATTTCATAATAAACCTCGGATTTTTGTATCAAAGATGCGTTCGAAGAACCATCAAGTTAAGGGTGCGAGCGCAATTTTTTTATTGAATTCTAATACATTTTCGTTAACGAACGGCCCAAATATTTTTTTAGCAAGTAATTAAAATCTGTAGCAATTTAACTAATCCAAGTATATTTATAGTTTGTTTTTAATGATTTAAGCTTGCAACTATTTTTCAATGACATTTTGATTAATAAATAATACATTTAAAAACAAAGTTATAATCGAAAAATACATTATCCATAACATTCTTCATTGATGGAAGCATACATGTATTTGCTATCAAAAAAAACTATGCATCAAAGGAACACCAATGTTTTAAAAAAATAATCAGAACCATTATAGCGAACCTGTTGAATAAATGCAGAGCAAAAAAAATGAAAATTTTGACATACATATATCACAAAATGAAAACGTCTTAAAATCGTTCTGAATTCATGCACAACTCATTCAATAGATCATGTAATCGACATGAATGTTTATTGTTGACGTACAGAACTTTCTTTTAGTGAATTCCCACAGTTTAACGCAAAATACAATTTTCATTCATTCCTTGAAAATGTTTAGTTACCAAAGTTCAAGTTTACTTATTATTGTTTGAAGGGTATGTTTAGTAAAAATGCTGCTAATAATGAAAACAAATTAATGAGTTTTACGTATAGGTTTTTGTTTTTCTTAATATAATAAATACTACCGTCGATTACATTTTATAAATGCAGAACATTGAAGAAAATATACGTAAACAATAGTTTTCAGATATAAAGCAGAGGTTAGCGTAAACAAATATTTTTGAGAAAGCCAATAATATTTTAGGTATGTATATTCATTAAAGAAATTTCCGCTTCGGCTAACTTTCATCAACTTTTTAGAAAAAAAATTAGCATTAATAGCAGCCAATTATTTCATAGCATATTTAATTATTCACATTGTAAAATGTCTATAAATGTTCATATGCTACGAAATTCGTAATTTAAAGTATGGATTTTGGCGCGTTTACCGGTTTTTTCTATTGGGTGTTCAAATACATACTGGAATAAAAAAAGTTACTTAAATCTATTTATTGCACTCATTTAGTTGGTATTGTGTGTAACCATAATGCCTATTTCTATTCCTTAAAGATGCTTTACACAAAGCAACTTATTTTTAAAACATGGTTTCCTCAAATTTGTATTCCCAAATCTAACTACAAACAAAATTCTAACTCTAACATAGTCCCTCAAAAAGAAATTTTCAGGAATATTTCTGCAACAAACAAAACTAAAATTTGGTCTTGCAATTACCGAACTGCTTAAATTATGAAAATACTAATCTATTTGAGGAATATGAACTAGCTAAAGTTGGCAATGGAACTTTACAAGTATGCTTCTCATAGCATTGTCTGTACAAACAAAATACGGAGGCATCCGCCTATTGTTTCCACCTGAACTTCTAACGTCGCCAAAAAAATGCTCTAAGCAAACTAAAAAAAATTGTCTGTTTTGTTGTTTTACAAAGTATTGAGTTACACTTTTGTCCATTTCCAATAATTATACGTAACCAGTTGCAGCGCATGTTGCGTTCGCAAATAATTTAAGTAAACAAAATAAATAATAATAAACTAATAAATCATTAAATAATATGTATTTGGTCAATTTTATTTTATTTTATATACATTTACAACATTTATTTGGATTGAAATTAAAAAGCTATACAAATCTTCCAATTTAAGACCATGTCAGCACTTCAGATTCTGTTGGTTAGGATTGTTTAGTTTTTGAACGAGGCCATGAAACATTCAAAATAAAGCATTTAGATGGGGCTGATTACTATAATGAAGCATTTTGATGGGCCTGAGGACTAAATGTGAGAATGTGTTTGGTTTTTTGCATCATTTCACGCACACTTTCTCACATTTAGTCCTCAGTAGCTTGTAGGCAAACCGAAATGTCAGTCTGAGATTCCGGTCTTGGTAATGGAGTGTTTTTGAGACTGACTCATTTTTATTCTTTCTTCTTACAAGCTAGGGGAATTTGTACAAGAGGGAAATTTAACTAGGGAATATATACTTATGTACTAGTAACAACGGTTTACATATGTTGATGTGTGAGTATAACTATTATATATTATTATATTATTGCACTGATACAGTGTTGCCACTGGGCCTGATTACTACAATTCGGCCATTCTGACCACTTAAGATCACCTGATCTTTACAATTTATTGAACGTTTTTATGTTTGGCACCTCGATTTCCGAACCATGGTCTCATATTACTAACTGCCCATACACCCTTATATGGTAACCGCGTTTGTTGAAAATTGTCCACATCTTTGATTACATATCTATCGTTTCTTAACACTTTTACTATTTGGTATGGTCCCTTAAATTTTGGTAACAACTTTTTCGACGCTCCCGGATGTGAATCAAAATTTTTTATTAACACATAATCTCCTGACTCATACTTATTTGGTCGTTGTCGTTTTTTATCTACATACTTTTTATTATAAGCCTGTGCTTGTTCCTGTTTTACTATTACCTCTTGTCTTATCTGTTTGTGATCCTTTTGAACTATCTTTTGTTGAACTTCTACTAAATTGTCTTTAAAGTCGTCTATAATTTGTCCCCTTTGATCTACTCCAAACAGCATAACGCTTGGATGCTTTCCTATCATTCGATTGACGGTATTGTTTAATGTGAACTCGACTTTTTCTACAACGTGGTCCCAGTAGACTCCTTCTTCTGGTTTAACTAACTTGGCTAACATCGGACCTATATTTCTGTTGACTCTTTCAACCTGACCATTTGCCTGTGGTGAACCTGTCGCAATTTGAATATGTTTTACGTTGTTTTCTAACAAAAATTCTTTGAATTCTCCAGACGTAAACGTGCTTCCTCTATCTGATATTATACACTTTGGTCTGCTGTATGATCGAAAATAGTCAGACAACGCTTTAACTACCTCTTTTGTATTCGTTGTTTTCGTGGAGTACAATCTAACAAACTTTGTAAACGCATCGATGACCACCAAAATATGTTTCTTAACGTTGCGGGAATTGTCGACCGGCCCGTAATGGTCTATGTGCACCACTTCGAATGGAACATCGCCTTTGGGAATATTGTTCAAAAATCCCTCTTCTTTTCCATGTTTAGAGGAATAAACTATGCACTTGAAACAATTTTGTATATGCGTAGTAACTTTGTCCCTCATCTTAGGAAACCAATAACTCTTCCTTATAAGTTCAATCATTTTGTCAGTACCTATGTGTCCCATCTCGTCGTGGTATTTATACATAACATGCTTTTCCATACTTTCAGGAACGCAGAATAAAATTGTCCCATCGTTTTGTTTTTTATATATAACACCATTTCGCATCTCATATAATTGATGTTCTGACTTCAGCAACAAATCTCTAAGTTTTACTAAAACGTTGTCTTTACCTTGTGATATAACTAAGTTTTCCTCAAAACTATTAGTTTCCAACATTAAAATGTTCGTTGAACGGCTCAAGGCATCTACGTGTTGCATACGTGTACCAGCTCTATGTTCTAGTTCGTAATCGTAGTTTTGGAGTTCTAACGCCCACCTTGCTATTCGTGGATTTAGTTCTTTTTTGTTAAGTGTCATTGTAAGGGAATTGCAATCCGTCACTATCTTAAAATGTTTGCCTTGTAAATATACTCTAAATCTCTTAAGTGCGGTAACTATAGCTAAAGTTTCTAACTCAAAACTATGATATTTCGCTTCGTCGTCTGTAGTTCTTCTGGAAAAATAGAAAATAGGATGTAACTTTCCGTCGTCTTTTCTTTGTAGCAATATTGCTCCTAAACCTATTGCACTTGCATCACAGTGTAATTCTGTATAGTCTTTGGGGTTATATAGTGCTAAAATTGGAGATTCTATCAATTTTTGTTTAAGTACTTCAAATGACTTTAATTCCTCTGCACCGAATTGAAACACTTTGTTTTTTCTTGTAAGATCGTAAAGTGGCTTAGCTATAATTGAAAAGTTTTTTACAAACCTGCGGAAATACGAACATAGACCCAGAAAACTTTGAACCGAATGTACGTTTTGTGGCAGTGGAAATTTTTGTATCGACTCTAAACCTTTATCATCGGCTTGTATACCTTCTCCAGTAACAGTATAACCCAAATACTTGATCTTTGACTGAAGGAATTCACACTTATCCAACCTTAATTCTAACTTGTTTACAACAAGTCTCCTAAAAACTTCCTTTAAAATCATCAAATGTTTGTCAATATCCTTTGTCGCTATCATTATGTCGTCGAGATATATTATAACCTCATCTTTTTTTATCATATCCGCAAAAATTTTATTAACGTGTCTTTGAAAAACGGATGGGGCATTTCTTAAACCAAACGGCATTCTCAAAAATTCATATTGCCCTAAAGGTGTAACGAATGACGTATACTTGACTGAATCTTCATGCATATATACATGGAAGAATCCGTTTTTCAAATCTAATTTGGTAAACACCAGTTTGTCTGCCATACGATCTAACAAATCATCTATTAGCGGTATAGGAAAACTATCTTTTGTAGTTACTTTATTTAAAACTCTATAGTCTATGCACATTCTAAGGTCACCAGTTTTTTTCTTTACTAGGACTATAGGAGAAACAAATTCTGACTCACTTGGCCTAATGTAACGTTTTTCTAAATACTCATCTAGCAATTTGTTTAACTCTGACTTTTCTGTGTATGACAACCTACGAGGCGGCCCATAAAAAGGTTTATCTGAGCTTAGATTTAACTTCATCTCTGTTTTTACTAATGGTTCTACCGGACGTCGAGGCACCAGATAACAATTTTTATAAATATCTTGTAAACATTTTTGAGTTGCATAACTTACATCATTTCTAATTTTTAAAGTTTTCTCTTCACATACATCATAATTGCAATCTATCATCATTAAAGTTTTTTCAAAATCTTCATTCTCTTTGTTAATATTTACATTATTTTCGTTTATATTGTTTTTATTTACTCTGAATTCGTTAACATTGTGGTTATAAATTGGTACAATTATATTTTCTATATTTCTTTCGTTGTTTTGTTTACCTTTAGACTCATCGTTGTTTTTATTTTCATTAAGTTTTTTGTTGTCTAAACTAATTATTGACTCATCGTTAAATTTTATACAATTTTTATTATCGTTTTGTTCTTTTTCATAATCTTTATAATTTTGACTATCAATTGTTTTATTAATTTTCTCGTTTAGTTTTCCATAAGTTTGTCTATTCACATATTCATTGTTTTCATAATTTGAAATTAATTTAAAATTTCCAGCCTTCAAAAAATTTCTTCCCAGAACAACCTCATAACCTGTTGACTTATCGTCAACCACAAATAGTTCTACCGAAATCAAAAGATTTTCCCATTCAACGAGACAACAAAACTTTCCGAAAATTACGAGTTTACTTTTATTAATACCATAATAAGTTACATCGTTAGTTTTTAAATTTAAATTTACTCCTTCGGGAAGGCGCGAACGTTTCATAAAACTGATGGGACTACCGGTGTCTACAAGGCATTCTAGAAAGAAATTTTCTGTTTTCTCACCTATTTTAATTTTTAAATATAAATAACTTACGAAGTCGTCGTTGTTTTTCTCCACCAACTGGACGGTGTACTTCTTCTTTGGACACGTCGTCAACCGATGCTCCATCGAGCCGCACCCATAGCATGCCCCAAACTCTCGCTTACTTTTTCTGCACTCGGTGGCTATGTATCCTACGCAATTGCAATTGTAGCATCTCGGTCCTTCTTTTTTTTGTTGCCGCATCGTTGTCGCTGCCGTCGTAGTTGTTGCTGTCGCTGCCGTTGCTGCCATCGCTGCCCTTGACGTTGACTGGAAGTTGTTGGGTCTTGGCTGCTCGACCTTACCCAATGTCCGGAGTAGATGCGACTTGTCTTTAAAATTGCTGACATGAGCATAAAGTCGCAGGTTTTCATCGCTTATGCCTTCTACGACGTATTCGATGAATTCATCCTCCTCGATGCCCATCCCATTGGACAGCACCACTTTGTCATTGTAGTACTCTGGAAACGTTTCGTTGTAGCGCCACTTCCTGGCTTCAAATTTTCTCCTCATCGAGATTTTATTCTCCTTACCACCGAACATTTCAGTCATTTCTCGAATCAGATCGTTGATGTCCTGTTCAGCAAAATTTGGCTTAGAAAATAACCACTGTTGAGCTTTGCCTCTCAACTTGTTTACAAAAAGCTTGCGCAACAATGTCTTCTCAACATTGTATGCTTTCTCCGTACTCCTCAATTGCGCCAGCCAGACATCAAAATTATTACCACCATCGTATTCCGGCAACATTTCTTTGTACGTATTATATCTTCTCTCTTCTTTGTCGTCTATTTCTTCGTCTCGTCGTTTATTTTTGTTTTTGTTCGCTTCAGTTGTTCGTTGTTGCTTTTTAAATTCAATTTGTTGTCTTCTCAAGAGTTCATTTTCCTTTGTCAATAAATCTCGTTCTCTTTTGATCAGTTTTAATTCTCTTACGAGAAGTTCATTTTTCTTCTTCAGCAACGATTGTGTGTCGACACCATCACTGTGATGACACTCTCTTTCCTCATCGTTATTGCTGCTTTCGTTGTCGTTGTTATCCTCGTCACCATCATTGCCGCCATCGTCACCGCCGTTGTCGTCTTCGCCATCGCCGTTGTCATTCTCACCATTGTTGCTCTTGCTATCGTTGTCACCCTCGTTGTTCGCTTCGTTGTCGCCGTCCGCGCCGTCGTCGTTGCTGTTCTCATCTTTGTCATTTGTTTTCTTATCCGTTGGCTTCTCTCCTCTTACTTCTACGGGTACACCATTGAGACGTAGTAGTAGCGTTGATTTTGTACCGCTGCTTGGCATCTTCAAACGTTGCAGCCATTCTCGCAGCTGCACCACAGAATACTCACTCAGCTCCATTGAATCACTCATGTTGTATCGAATATTTGTTTTTAGGGGGAAAATGGAAGAAGGAGAGAAAAGAAAAAAAAAAATCAAAACGGAACACTGCGGCAGTTGAATTCAAACAACAACTAAAAAAAATGAGAATATGAATGTCGGGGACGCGCACACGTTTGTTCGCGAACGAATACAGCTTATTATTTCAATTTAATTGTTTATACTAATTGCCAGGTAGCTATTAGGGCTGTATCCCACTTCTGAGGTTGAAGTAAGCAAATCTGTTGGCCGAATAATTATTATATTTAAAGTCTTCAGAAGAATAATACGCACAACTTATTCGTTTCGAGTTCGTTTTCAGACTGACTCATTTTTATTCTTTCTTCTTACAAGCTAGGGGAATTTGTACAAGAGGGAAATTTAACTAGGGAATATATACTTATGTACTAGTAACAACGGTTTACATATGTTGATGTGTGAGTATAACTATTATATATTATTATATTATTGCACTGATACAGTGTTGCCACTGGGCCTGATTACTACATTTTCTACACGGTTTTTAATTCCCCATTGGACAATGCTGTCAAGATCGGAATTTAATGAGCTTATCGTACGCTGCTATTGGTAGTTCACATCCGAAGAACAAGGATGCGAATCTAAAAATTAATATGAAAAGCTGAGGCTACTGTGATCTGATCAGCGAAACAATTTAGTGGGTTAGAAGTTTTAGATAAAAGATCATTTCTAAAAATAAGAAAGAGCGTCGAAGACAAAACGGAGCCCTGAGGCACAACAACGTTTATATTAATTAAATCAACCGTCCAAAGGGAACAAATTTCTAACCCAACAAAGAAGAGATTCATCAATACCAAATGCACGCATTTTCGATAAGAGAATTTGATGCCAAGCTCTATCAAATGCCTTTGAAATATCAAGTGAAATATGTAATCTTACTTTCTCCAAAACGATGTAAAGATTTGTTCCACTGTTCGGTGAGATAAACCATGAGATCACCAGTGGACCTATTGCAACGAAAGCCATACTGTCGGTCATTAAGAAGCTTCCGTTCTTCAAGATATTTCTTAAGCTGATAATTTATCAGCGTTTCCATGACCTTGGAAAGAAGGAACGTAAGTGCGATTGGACGATAGTTAAAGGGGGAGGAGGATTCGCCTTTTTTAGAAACAGGCTGGACAAATGCAGTTTTCCATTCACTCGGAAAGAGATCCGTAGAATAGGACATATGGAAAAGCTTACGCAGTGGCTTTGTCAGTGTTAAAAAACACCCCTTCTTAACAATGGTGGGCATAGTGTTCGGGCCAGCGGATTTGTGAATGTCAAGATTCTTAAGTACTCTAGAAACTATACAAGTCCGAAAGAAGATTCGTCCCATAGAACAGTTTACGCTTTCAAGTACAGGAGGAGTCATGTCACTAATTAGAAGAATCGAATTAACATCAAATTGTGCTACAAGCAAATTGGCTTTATCAATCTAACATACAGTAAAATTGTAGCAAATTTTATGCTCGACAATTTTTGTAAAGATTTCAACTTTGTTGTAGGTAAAGAAACGGAGATAATGAGCAATAAGGTTTTCGCGACCTTACGCGGTCCATAAGTTACGACGCAGACATTAATTCTCATACAAAACCCTCCTTAAAAGAGCTATGCTTGCCCTCTTGTAGGTTTAGCGGAAAAGACTGTGAATAATTTAAAACGCCATCTGTCTTTTCTTTGCTTCAAGAAGCTTTTTTTGTCAAAGAAACTTAGGATATCTATTATAATTAAAAAATAAACAAAATACAAACATTAAGTTGAAAAGTTTCTCCATATTTCCGCTGAACCTAAAACAGGGCTGTTAGCGTAAAGGAATAGATGACATCAACGCGAAGTTGGCTACTAGCAGTCCATATCTAGTACGCCAATGGTTGTGAGGCATTCCCCATTAGCATAGTAATGCTAAAAACCGAATCCCTATACATCACAGTGGCTGAAGTTGGTTTTGAAGGTTAAACTGGTGGGGTGGAATGTAATTGAATATATTATTTAAAAAAAAAACGGTAAGAAAGGGTGTCGAATGTTGGCTTCCAAATGATCAGCAAAGGCCAGACTTGATGTACTTCTTCCAAAAGCAGCCCTAAGTTGTCAAATCACATAAACCTGGTGGCAAATTTTGGTCATCAAACGTTTCTCAACAAAGTAGTGTTTTAGTCTTCTAGTAACCGTTTCTCCTCCAAATGAATAGTAAGATAATCACGAACTATTTGCGTTTACCGCTCACGGTAATGTTGGCAACAATTTCAAATTTAAATACAAAGGAGCCGATGGTGACTAAGACATGTTAGCCACACCAAACAATGATTTCAGGATGAAATGGAGTCCCAAGAGTTGCATCATAATATTGTGCTTTATTTCGTTATAAAGAGGAAAGTAAAATTATTTCAGCCAAATAGCTGCCATTCTACGGTTGCAGCACCACTTTTTATGAAAATGCCCGTGATTAACCCATTAGCGGCTGTATGTCTTCGATAACATCACGAATGCCACCTTAAGGTCCTGAATCGATTGTTAAGCGTTGGTATATACATAAATACTTTATGTTACACGTGGTTCCAAAAAAAATAATATAAAGGTTTTATAAAATTCTTCGAGAAAAAATCCGACAGGAAACTTTCCTTGCAATTTCGATGTAATGGTAAATATTAATTATTTGGATGAAGAATCACATACTTTGCTTCCAAGTGAAACTAATTGTTTTATAATTAAAAAATTCTTTGTTACTTGTTAACAAAAAAGTATAAACTACATTGAATTATGACATAATATAAGAAAGTATGTCAAAACTATTTTATGTCTGATTGTGTAAACTTTTTGAAGTGGGGTTTAGGTTTAGGTTTAATTTCGATCTTATTTTGATCTGAAAAATAGTGCTTTTACTTTTAAAGTAACGCAAATATGAAGTGTAGCCTTATTTTTATATTTTCCATCAACAAATTCCATGATTTAGGTTTTTTATGTTCGATTTAACAAGATTTTAATGAACGAAGGTCTTTTGGTAGCTAATGCTCTTGCCACTCGCTTGCAAATTTGGCAAAGCGTAGGTTGGCTAAATCCGTGGATGTCTGCTCCATCGTCTTGAATCTATAAACAAATCATAAAAGGTACGGATTTCGAATTGGTGTGAACATTTAGTACAAACTTACCTCGTTTCGTCCCCAATATCTTATTGCAGCCATTACTTGGATATATATGGGGATGTGGCCTCCTCTATAGTCGCTGCTGAGATCCGAACGGATAATTTAAATTATTTTTATGATATTCTTTTTTGAAAATCTATATTCTTTTTAAATTCTTCGTTTCTTAGGCTCATTGGGTTGAACCTTTTTTTATAAACTTTCCGACTTCTCGGAGTTGGTAAAACGCTATTTAAATTATTAAAATTGTTAATAAATGAGTTAAATTAGAAATGCATTATTGTTTTCTTTTAAATTTAAATAATGGAGAGAAATCAAAATGACATTTACGAAATAATAACAACAATAATTTCCTTATGTAGGCTCTATTCAACCTCAAAACGCGTTTAGCTTATTATGGGACTATGCAACCTTGCATAAGTTTTATAAATAGCATTTTTGCGTTTAGATTTAGAGGCATTATAGAGATTACATAACTTTATGTAGGCTCTATACAGCGTTTTTAAATAAGACTGATGTTTAATTTCGCACTTTTCATAGTGCAAAGTGGGCCTTAAGTTACTTTTATGTTTAAGCCCAGCAAAATTGGCAATGTACCTAAAAATATGCAATAGAAAATTAGTTGACAACCAAACAGCTGTTTGCATTTGACATTTGTATGTAAACATAAAAATCAAGGGCCATCACCTTCACCACTTCTTTGGTCGATTCTTTCCGGAAAATAATCAAAATTAATCCTTAAATTAAAAAAAATGAACACCCTAAAACTCCTGCCAACACTTTTATCCCGAACAGCACAGAATACATTTCCCCGTGCATTTAGCAGTTCAGTGGAAAGCCCGCTCGATGAGGTAACACTTTCAATTTCAACAAATTCAAACTCCCAACTCACTTGAAATCATCAACAACAGTCTCAGAAATGGCCTCGGAAAATATTCTCTGGCATTCAACCAACTGGTTCGCTTCACTTAGGCAATTATCTTGGTGCTGTGCAGAAGTGGGCCGAACTACAGAATTCCGGTGAAGATGTAACTTACTGCATTGTGGACCTCCATTCGATTACAGTGCCACAAGACCCCCAGAAGTTACGCAACAACATCATTCAAATGACTGCCACAATGTTGGCATGCGGTATCGATCCCAACAAATCCACCCTCTTCCTTCAGTCGACGGTGAAGGAACACACCGAACTCAATTGGATTCTTGGTTCTTTAACCACAATTGCTAGGTTAAGACACCTGCCTCAGTACAAAGATAAAACTCAAAAAATGAAGGAGATTCCTTTGGGATTGTTTTTGTATCCAGTGCTCCAGGCAGCTGATATTCTCCTCTACAAGTAAGTGACTCCTTAAAGTTCAATTGTACTTAAAGATTGACAATTTATGTTTTTGTTTAAGAACCACTCATGTCCCAGTTGGAGAAGATCAAGTACAGCACATTCAGTTGACCCAACATTTGGGAAGTCTATTTAACAATCGTTTCGGAACCACCTTTCCCGATTGTCATGCCATCATTGACCGCAAAGAAGCCGCCCGCATCCGTTCACTACGAGATCCCTCTAAAAAAATGTCCAAATCCGACCCAGAGGTCAAGAGTTGCATCTATCTCACCGATGAATCTGATGTCATTGTGGAAAAGATCAAAAAGGCAGTCACAGATTTCACCTCTGAAGTGACTTATGATCCAGAAAATCGACTAGGAGTGAGTAATTTAGTAGCCATTCATTCGTTGGTTTCGAATGGCAAGACTCCCGAAGAGATTTGCAAAGATGTCCAAGGTATCGATACTGGAAAGTACAAAATGGTTGTTGCCGAAGCTGTCATAGAACACCTCAAACCGATTCGAACGAAAATCAATGAATATTTGAAAAATCCCAGCGAATTAGTTTATATTCTGGACGATGGTCGGGAGAAGGCGCGGACAATTGCCGAAGAGACTATGGCTGAAGTGAAGCAGAAAGTTGGTTTGGGGGCGAATATGTCTGAGTTTGCAATTTTGAAAAAAGTCTCAAAAGGAGTCTAGTCATGAAAATGTTGTTGAATAAAATGTATGTGTTAATTTCGAAAGAAGAAAATTGAGTTTCTTTCTTGTTTGATGCTTTTGAAGTTTTTATTTCGTATCGTGAATTTGAATAAGTTTCTTTAGAAATGTTTTGGTATTAGGAAACTTTACTTGGGAGGAGATTCAAAAAAATGTTCGAGGAGATCAAGATTCTTCATACAACCTTATTTGAGTGTAATATTTAATTAAAAAATTGTAAAAGGGTTAAAATTAACGTTAAGACGTTTAAAATTTTAAAACAATGCGAAGGTTATCAAAATACGGACAAATCTTAAAGCAGATACTGGTGTGGTAAACAATTGGTCTTTAAGTTTTGAATATGAAAAAGGGAGGGATAAAATGAGTCCGCTAAAGAATTCAATATTCTTGATGTGCGGCTGAAGAAAGAATCTCTATTCTTTAAGTTCAAGAATAAACTGCAGGGAATTCCTGGAAGTTCTAGTGTTACAGCTACATTCCTTTAGGAAAGAGAGAAATACTTCGAAAGAACATTTGTACATAATTGTTTAATGTCGAATATGGAAATGAATCGTCAGTTGTGAGAACGGAATAAGTCCACTTTTTTTCGAAATTCACTTTTTGATGCAGATGTTATCTTTAGACGTAGACACATCTTCTAAGACAACAAAAAAATTATTTTGGTTGTCGAAGTTACAGGGGATGAAAAATTTCATAAGTTTGAAGAACAGAATAAGTCCAGGACTTATGCTGTTCTCAAAACTTATGGAATTTCGTGTACATTTTTGAGTTGTAGATTTCTTCAAGATTTTCTCGGAATCATTTCTTGGAAAACTAATTTTTTTTGACAGGTCACTAGGAAAACGTTTTGGAATTTCCCAAGTTCTGTTAATGAAATGTAAGATTTGACCTCTTTTAAGGCGAAGTTGCGTTATTTATACCTGGCCCTATTAGAAGGGTAATAAAACTCTTCTATTGGATACCTCTTTTTTTCAGAGAAATGTTTATTTTTACCAAAAAGTAAATATTTGGCAAACAGGGAGTCATGAAGATATTGGGGTCATTAGGAAAACCCACGAATAAAAAAAAGGTATGTTTTTTCAAACTGTGCGAAAAAGTGTCCGGATCGCGAAAAACTTGTGCTATAAATGTGACGTTATTTTTTCATCAATATCTAGTTTGGTTTTTAATATTAGAGAGTAAACTATTTTGAGTTTTACAGTTTTTGAAAAACAGTAATATTTGCTTTTTAAATAAATATATTTTTAAAGGTTTTAAAGGTATGTAAGTGTAACATTTAAGCGGTGACGTGGATTTTTTCTAACAAAATTTTCTTTTAGGAAAAAAAATTGTAATTTCTCCCAGAAATGTCTAGTGACTCCAGCAACAGTGATGTACCATCTACAAGTAAGAGGAAGCGAGGAATAAGGAGAAAACATTTATATAAGCAAGAAGCCCAAAGGTTACACCACTTAATGTAAATGTAATGGATGGAAAATCTAATACGGGCCGTCATTGTTCTTGCAAGCTAAGTTGTACGAGAAACATAGACACATAACAAAGAAAAGAAATACTGCAGAACGTTTACAATGGTCGACCAAAGAATCTTATGGGACTTATAGAATGCATGCCAGTGGATCGAAGACGGCCTCGGTCAGGCACCGAAAATCCAGCAACACGACAACATTCCTTTGGTTACAACATAATGGTGTCAAATATTGTTAAAACAAGAATATGCAGACAAGCGTTCTTCATTTTGTTTTGCGTATCTAGCAGTGCAATTTATCGGCTCTCATCACTTGTGGCGGCGGCGGGCAGAACACATGTAGATCAGCGTGGGAAACATGATGTACGTGCAAACAGGTTACCTAACAGTGTGCTTGTTGCTATGATTGATCACATACGATTCTTCCCCTTAAAAGAATCACACTACAGAAGCAAGCATATTCAGTATTTGGAGGTGTGGCAATCAAAATCAAAATAATAATTTATATATTATAACTTAGTTTAAGAAAAACTCAGTATTCAAACATATTTGATATTGATACAGAGGCATCACTGAATATCAAGATAATGTATGAACTTTTCTGCACCAAGTATCCTGAACACACCGATTTCTCGTACAGATTTGGGCGGCCAAAGATTGACGTCTGTTCAACGTGCGAGGGACCAAATACAAAAATAAATAGTGCAGGACTAAAGAGTGATACTGCTAAACGTGAGGCGGTTGCATTTGCGAAAACTGTGGCTCTATGTATTTTGCGTCCATGATATGAAGATGAGCACTGTGGACTTTTATACGTACCATGAAGGCATAGCAAAGCGAGGACCTGATGACGTTTGCAGTCTGCTGTGGAAGAGCATTCAAAATCTTGATCCTGCTATTAAAGAACTACATGTATTAAGTGACGCGTGTGGAGAGCAAAACAGGAACAACACCCTAGTCAGATTCTGTCTGCTACTAGTTTCATTGGACCGTTTTAAGGTTATTCATCAGTACTTTCCTGTATGGGGTCAGTCATTCCTGCAAAGTGATCGGAATTTTGGGACAGCAAAAACTACGCTTATAAGAAGAACTGATCGGATATACACTCCCTGCAAATACAACACAATGATATCTAACGCAAAACGAAATGGATTATTTAGAGTAACGAGCATTTCGTCTGATGATATACTGGATTTCAAAAACACCTGGCCAAATTTTTACAAGAAAACCAGCAAATGATTAAACAAGGATTCCATGTTTATGATTTCTAAATACAGACATCTGACCTACAGCTCAACATCTATAGGGCGCGTGGAAGCTTCGGAATGGATAGACGGTCTTATAAGACAAAAGTTTTTGCTCCAAAAACGCCTCGCCACTCCTGCCTTACCAACGACAATGGCTTATGAAAATAAAATTCCCATAAACCATAAAAAGATGGAGGATGTCCGCAAAATCATATCTTATATAGAAGACGACAGAAGGAGTTCTACCTAACTATATTAACATGGCCAACCACAGCTTCTGAAGGTGATGAAGAAGAAGAAGGATAAAACTTTTTTTTATTAAACTTTTTTTTTACTATATTTTTGTATGTAATCTTGCTTATGTATACCACTTTTTTTTTTAATTACATAATCTCTACTATCACTTAAATATTTTGTTATCATTTAAAGCTCTATTTTAAATAAATTGTGTATTTATTTCATTAAAATTTGAGTTTTATTTGAAATTTCAAACCGTAAGTTGCAAGAACGGAATAAGTCCAACGTTTTCCAACCGTTATACCTGGCTACCAGAACCGGCTTCAAACAAAATTTGTATCTCATTCCACTCAAATCCACGTGATCTTCATTTTATCTGCAGGTCTTGCATCTCAAAAAAGTAAAATATAGACGCTATTCAGTTTTTTGCATTTTCCCAACACTTTTGCAAAATGGACTTATTCCGTTCTCACAACTGACGATTGAAATTTTGGTATGGGTTAAGGGTTTACTTTTGAAATTTTAGACTATCGATGTTGGAAAGCAGATCTTTCAGTTTGAAAGATGGATTGGAATTGAGGTAAAATTATTTTCTCTTAGGAACTAAACTGTTTGTTTTTTTTTTTTCGAAACAATAAAAGCTCTAAAACCAATATTTGTTTGAAAGTAATATGGGAAATTTGGACAAAACTTCATATTTTTAAAATGTTAAAACAAGTTTTAAAAGGAAAATAAATTCTTTATTTTTGCAAGTCTCAATTCATTAAGGCACTTTGAGCAATGATACACTGCCGGTCATAAGGTTAGAAGCAGGCATTTTCGAGAAGTAAAATCGATATTTCTCCCGTTATATGATGGATTAGAAAAAAATAACTATGGTAAATGAGGGACTATTTTGTTATCAACAATATAAAACATTTGGGTATAGGAGAGATGTACCTTACGGAACTTTCATGGCAAATTGTTTATTGGGTCAAGAATATGCGAAAATAAATCGGGTCATTAGATTAGAAGCACATGAAATAAATGGAAATAAAATGCAAGTGTTTGTATTTTGTTATGTTTTTTAGTTTTCATTAGGTTTTTGATAATGTGTGCTACCACCAGCCTTCAAAATAACTTCAAAAATTCTATCTTTTAAGGATTTATAAAGAGATTCCAAGTACACCAAAGAAATCTCACTCCAGGCCAATTTGATACCATGAATTAGCGCTTCCTTGTCATCGTATTGCTTTCCTCCTTCATGTACCTTACTTGTAAGCTAGCCCCACACATTTTCAATTATGTTAAGGTCCGAGGAATATGGTGGCCAAGGCAGCAAGTGGAAGTTTTGGTTCGCAATAAGGGATTTTACTTCTCGGGCTTTGTGTATTGGAGAGTTTTCCCGCTGAAAAAGCCATGAAATTGGTTTAACGAGCTCGCTAATATTGGGGAACACTGATTCTAGCAAGATCTTGTATGTTTTCCTAGTCATTTGGTATTTTGGGCTACCAAGTCTAGAGCGCCATACAATAAAATTGAGCTTCAGACGATAACGCCTCCTTCTTTGCTATGGTGACGGTTTAAAAATCACTACTCTCTCCTCAGGTGATGGAAATAATAATTATAACCATCTGGCCTATCTAGGTTAAATTTTTCGTTGGAGAAAAAACAACCCTCCGCCAATCATTTGCGGTCATTTCATTTCGCACATCTCAGCTCATGTGATCTTTCTCGAAACACAAGCGTTCCTTCTTCCTTGCGTCATAAAGTGGTGGTTTTTTCCTAAGCTTTAGGCGCTTTAAGTGTTTAGCATGGCGTATTGTGCATTTAACAGTGGATAAGCTGGCCTTAACATTAGCTTTCTCCCTAGTTTTAACTGTCGATAAAGCTGAATTTGACGCTATTCTAAGGACATTTCGCGTTTCGCGAAGTCTTAAGGCAGAGGAAGTGTTTTTTTTTTATAATTTTTCGAGTAAGACAATGGTTTTTTAAATAATTGCTGACACAATGATCACTTCGATTTTTTTTTAAAGGCTATAGCAAAGCATTAAAGACCTTTAGAGCAATAAACATCTTTTTTTGTCCTTTCCTCCACTGTCAAACATTTTTTGTTGCCCATTTCTGTTAACAATCAATGAAGAACAATTAATTTATAAATTGTACCATTTTTCCGAAAGAAAAATGTATGCACTTCACAAAAAAATGTTGATTTATTCACTGCTTCTAATCTAATGACCCAATTTATTTTCGCATATTCTTGACTCAATTAACAATTTGTCATGAAAGTTCCGTAAGCTAAATCTCTCCTTTACCCAAATTTTATATTTTGTTGTTAACAAAATAGTCCCTCATTTACCATAGCTGTTTTTTTCTAATCCATCATGTAACGGGAGAAATATCAATTTTACTTCTCGAAAATGCCTGCTTCTAACCTTATGACCGGCAGTGTATAAGTAAAAAAAAGTTTAGTTACTTTTAAAAAATAGTTCACTAAAACACCCTACTAATTTATTGGAGACGTGTTCACTGTCTCCCATTTCTTCACAAGCTCGTGAGCCTATCTTGCACTTAATTCGACCATCAGTCATTCTGTATTTTAAAAAAAGTCCTTGACAGAAGATGCAATTGCAATGGTCATCATCATTCGAATCATCATCATACTCACGTTCGGTTTTAATTCTTTTATGAATGTAGGTGGTCGCTTAACTATTTTGGACATTTTTTGTGTCTTTTATTGTTCGATTCGAGGATTTTGGAGTTGGGAGAGCTTCCATCTTTAATTTGTGAACTTTCTAAGATATCAGCTTTAAGTTTTTTTCTGTTTTTTTTTTCCGAAAGGTATTTTGACAAATTCTTTTGGTAGATGAAAATAATTGACGTTGACTGAAGATTATTTACACTGGTCGACAAGGTTTTCTTCATGGCTATAAAATTGCACGTTTCCAATGCGTTTTGATGGCCTTAATTCAAATCTGACCTCAAAATTAATGTATCACATCAGGTTTTTGAGATATTACTTTTTAAGATTAGAAAACACACTTATATATATAAGGCTTTTTGAGGCTATCTAAATTTATGCAGTACCATTTTCACTTCCCATAGGAAGTAATTGTATTTGGCCCGATTTGTCGAATTGAATTGAAAATTTTAACATTTCTCGACGTTTCAAGGTCCCTAGAGTCGAAATAAAAGATTTGTTTGTACGTACGTTCGTTCGCGACGTTTTTTCGTCGTCCATAGCTCAAGAACCAGTAGAGATATTGACTTCAAATAAATTTTGTTATAAAGATAATAATGCAGAAAGATGCAGAAAGGACTCTCAAAAAAATTGCGTGGGAGGATTTTTTACCATAGCAATTTAAAAAAATGGTGAACATTTTGGTTTGCCCAAAATATCTCACGAACCAATAACGCTAGTGAGTTGAATTAAATTTTATATTATATGTATATTATGACGCGATACCAAACTAGTAAATTTTTAAAAAATATTTGTCACCTCGAATATTTTACGAACAAAAAATGATTTTATCTCCAAAACAATTTTGTGCAATAATGAATAACGTTTTTGACATCTGGCAAAATTCTAAGAAAAATCGATTTGACAGTTTTTTTTATAAAAATCAAAACCTACTAAAAGTTGGTATCTTTTCAAAAATTAGAGATTATG
This sequence comes from Eupeodes luniger, assembly GCA_951509635.1. Taxonomy (NCBI): domain Eukaryota; kingdom Metazoa; phylum Arthropoda; class Insecta; order Diptera; family Syrphidae; genus Eupeodes; species Eupeodes luniger. The sequence goes on from OX608073.1 coordinate 39,704,556, forward strand.
GCTTTAAACTGTTTTTTTTTACAAAAAATAAAAACCTAAAAAAAACAATACCAGAACTTAGTAAAAATTTACTTTCGACTCAAATATCTTTTCAATAATTAAAAATATTGCCTTCAAACTAATTTTCTCTCACAGAAAATACTGTTTACGACATTCAGTAAGTTTTCATAAAAAATTAAAATCTACAAAAAATTGGTAAACATTGATGTTCGGTTCTCGATATCTCTTGAACAATAAAAGAACTTTTAAAAAATCATAAAAATATTGTTGGTAATTTGGTAAAAAAACACGAAAACCTACAAACCTTTTAAGCAAGACAAATCAACAGACGGGATGGGAAGTTATCAGTGTGGGTAGCATTCCAGCCTTATTTTTTAATAAAATCCCTGATGCTTTTCCAAATCTATAATCCTTTTTTTCAATATTCAATTGAAATATTTATATTATTTTCTATAATATTCGAAAAATCTTCAAGAGTTGTTCGATTTCACCTGTCTTACAAAAATCTGAAACGAATGCTAAGCCATTCATGCTAAAACGGTTTTTGACAGAAAAAAGCAAAACTGTTTGAAAGTACGTTCTTGTTCTTGTAACGAATCTATTGTCTAAACAATTCTGTTGTATCAAGTTTTTGAAATATATTAAACAATATTAAAAGAACGTTGAAAACGGGTATTTTTTAAAACTTAAGCAAAAAGTTAAAATTACAGTTTGGTTAAGAAATAAGCACTCAAATTCAACTCTAAAACGTATTTTTCGAAACTATGGAAATATTAAATTCAAGGTTTAGTCAAAACTTCATATTAAGACTCTTAACTAACTAATGAGAATTTTCAAAACCTATGTAAAATACTAAAATAATTTAAATTGTATTTAGAAGAGAAAGATTTTTATTTTGCGAAATCATCATACCCTGTTTTTGATTGTTTTTAGCATTTTTAAAGCAGCATATTTTTAAAAACTCTATGTGATAAAAAAGGCAAGAATTTTGGACACCTTAGTCCTTTAAAAAAGTATTGTTTTGTTTATGCAACCAGCGTAACTGGTTACCATTACTGGTTTAATGGAACGGGATGGTAAGAACATTTTTCTTTTAGCGGTGAATTTTTGAATGGTTCCACGATTTCCCCTGCTGAAGCTTGCACTCTTGTGTGTCGTGCATTTTAATTTTGTTACTTTAGCTATTAAAAATAAAGTACACGACTAGGTCGCATGAAATTGCTCCTGTATCCAAAGATTCTTTACAAATAGGTCCTATATTTAAAAATTTACGAGTAAAATAAGTTTGTCTTCAAAAATTTTAATATCATTTGATTTTTCGAAAAAAGTTTTAGTTTTTCAATTTGGTTTTGAAAATCGTTAAAGCGTATTTTTTTTAATTACATTTTTCATTTTATTTTTCTTAATCAAGTTTAATTATTTGCCTCCTAGTTTTAACATTAAAGTTATCCAGGTAAAAGGAAATTGTTTATGAATTACGTGTTTTCACGAAGATTTAAGTTTAACTGGTTGTAAACCGACCTGTGTTTCGAAGATTGCGCTTCCATTAAACAACTATTATACATAGAGCGACTTGCTCCGTCCAATAGGTTCTCAAGTCACCAGGGCTAATACCTGCATATATGTATGTGCACATTTTCGCCAAATTCATCTACCAGTTCCTCCCACTTTCTGATAAAATTTTACTTTTTAGGATCAGTTTGGTAAGTCTTCCATGTAGCATGAAATTAGGTACATATACTCCAAGGCAATCGAAAATTCCTTCCGAAAATCGAAGTATCTCAGAAACTTGTCTATATCATCGAATTTGAAATATTCCCCAGACTTGTGCACTTTACATCAAGATAGAGACTCCAGTTGTTCGGAATAATAGAATCTTCAAACTATGGTATTATCGATGTAACGACCTCAAACTGCTGAAATTGCTTTTTTCGCATCCTGGAAGTGTGTTTTTTTATATTAAGTAGTGTTGAGGTGATCAACGAGACCTAGATATTGGTACTTTCGTACAATTTCAGTATTTTGACTTTTCTAGTTAAATTTTTCATTGCGTGAATATCTGCAGCCACTATTTATAAAAATCAGTATTTTCGATCTTTTCAAATTAAGTGAAAGATTCAAAAGAATACCACTGGTATTCGGTCGTCTCCTGGAGTTTTTTTCTGTTTAAGCTTTATCAATCACATTAACCACTTCCAAAATTGAAAAAGGAACTGAATAACTAATGATTTGTCTAAGGATTTCCATGTAAAGTTAGCTGTTTTCAGCCAACCGCTTACCAAAAAAACAACTAAAAACTGATAAACATACAATTTTCATCCTTGAACTTGAAAGCCTATTTGGATCTCAGTTTAAGGAAGAACTTAACTTTGGGCTATCATATACGGATCTACATACATACATTACTTGTTTTTCTTCATCTTAAAATAGATTTTTAGAAAAGCTTAAAAAAATTGAAAATACATAAAATGTTCTTAGCTCAGGTCTTTTATTTCATTCATTTTAAAATTATAACATTCCATAAAAAGGTAGTAACTTGTGAAATGGAGCGAAAATCATCAGATATCTAAGATTAAGTTACACAAATGGAAGTAGTTTGTTAAAGTAGAACACCATAGTTTCAAAACAAGTTCATTGTACATTTATTAAGGGTTTACTTAAAGCTTTAGAACTCATGGTATGTAATTGAGTAGAGTAGATGTAATTAAGATGTATCTAATTCTTCAACAGTCCATCAAGCTGTCATATTTTTGTAATTTGATTGATATCGAAGATTGTTTTAATGTTTTTCTTATGGATTCCATTAAAGTTGTAGTAAGTTAAGAAAGCTATATTTTTTGAAGATTCAGAAATGGGATGTATTATTTTTACATAAACATTGTTCGATTTACATTTTCCGAGGAGCCTTATGTAAAAATCAACTTAAAAAGTAATACAAATGAACTCAATTAATACAATTAAAACTGCGAACTCGATCTCCATAAAGCTTGTCAACCTTTTTGTAAGAAAAACCGGATTTAGGAAACACTATAAACAGGAAGGTACTCACTTCTAACTTCGTCTTGTCCTATCAATGAAATGGGCACCCAGCCCCAGTGCAGTGACCATCAGTGGCGCTCTCCGCATACCGTGATCTCTCATCCAAAACTATTAAAAAGTTGTTTCTTCAGCTCTTTGGAATGCTGCTATGTTGCTTCTTTCGTCCATACCTTACCTTACTTACCTTACCTGATGGTGTCTTGTCTATTGCATCAGATTGAAAAATAACCCACAGCATCTTGAGTTGCGAATGGGTTCTTAATACAAAAAAAAGAGAAGCACCCTCACGAAGTCAATGCACTGGAAAGTAGGCAAATTTATTATTGAAAGAAGGTGCGGGTATATTCTTTCTGATGTGAATTTTATAGCTTTGCAAGTTACGATAGTGATTCAAATATGAATATTGGCTTCATAAAAATTAATTTTTATGGAAGTTTATAATTTATATGTAAATTTAACATTTTATAAGATTTAATAATGAGAATAATTTAGAGCTCTCATAGGTTCTTTTGCATAAGATGCAACAAAATGCAAGGACAGGAAATTTGTCTTTAAGATCTAAAAATATTACGGACTATTTTTAAGAGAAGACAAGTGGCTCTAAAACATTTTTCAGAATTAAGGTGTTAATAATGTTTAAGTCAGTATTAGGTTATGTTAATATTATAGCTTACCTACTTTGTTTGGATAGTTTCTATAAAAAGGTAAGTTTCTAAGATGTTTGTTTAACTTTTAAGGATGACAAGGCATAAAGTGATGAAGAACATTTCAGTCGGATGAGGTCTCCTGCTAAAAATAATCTCAGAAATAGATTGAAAATATTAGAATGAGATATATTTGATGCTTTAAATATTAGATACCAATGTAAAGCTTGTTCTAAAGTTCAGATCCTCTAAATTTTCATTTAGCCTTTTATAAAGATTTTGTCCGCTTTGTAGATTTTCTTTCACAATAAAAAATGTATAATTTTTAAAGAGTTTATTAAAAGAAATTCTTTTAATTTTTGCTTTCGACCTATGTATATGTTTTATTTTGACCTCTGAAAATCATGGTTAAGAGGTTTTTGGAAGGAATGTCCTTTTATATGATCATAGACGCACAAGTTATGAAGTTATTGTAATCGGTCTGATTTGTCAAATTTAAAATGTTCACATTTCTCCACGTTTCAAGGTCCCTAGAATCTTAATCAAAGATTTTTAGAAAGAGAGAGAGAGAGAGATATTTTCGTACGTCCGTACGTTCGGGAAGCTTTTCCGTCGTCTATAGAACCAATAGATTTATCGACTTCAAATAAATTTTGTTGTATAGATATATGCAGAAAGGATTTAAAAAAAAAATTAAGTGCGTGTTTAAAAAAAAAATATTGGCTACCTCACGTATTAACAACGCTAGTGACTTAAATTAATTTTTTTACTGAATTAATATAATTTTGAATACAATCAATTATTAAGGGTTTCTTACAAAAAAATAAAACCCTATACTAAAACTTGGTGAAAATTGATTTTGGACTCATATATTTTCTTAAAAATTAAAAATATTGGATTCAATTTAATTTCTATTTATAAAGGGTTTTTCAATAAGGGCTGGTAGATGTTGTGTGTAGATGTCGTGGCGTTTTCTGTGCTGCACGTAGCACCGTCCTGCTTTCACCACATGTCGTCTAGGTCCATATGGTTCAATTTGGGCCATAAGAAATTAGTTATCATCGTTATGTAGCGCTCGCTGTTGACGGTGACCGCCTCACTAACGTCGTTTTCAAAAAATTACGGACCAATTACGCCGACGCCGCCGGCCCAAAATCCACACCAAACGGTAACTTTTTGAGGATGCATTATCACCTGGTGAACATCACGTGGGTTGGTATCGTCCCATATATGGCACTTTTGCTTGTTAACACAGCCATTCATCCAAAAATGCGCCTCGTCACTAAAGATGATTTTTCGGCTAAAATTAGGGTCCTCTTCCAAACGATTCGAAGCCCAGTCAGCGAACAAACGGCGTTGTCTATGGTCATGAACTTTGAGCGCCTAGGTCAGTTGGATCTTGTACGGGTGTATGCACAAGTCCTGACACAAAATTCGCCAAGTTGAAGTCTGCGAAAGGCCGATTTCTTGTGCACGGCGAGGAATAGACTGCCTCGGGTTCTGGTGTACACTTTTACGGACCGCCGTGATGTGCGTTCCTTGAACGTACCTACGGGTGTTGGCTGATGGTCTACTAAACTGGTCTTCGTAAATTTAAGAAGAGTCGACTGTGAAAGCCCACCACTTCTACCATAAAATGGGCCCAATTTGCGCAACGTTTGCGATAACGAACACTCATTTTGATAAGAAAGTTTTATCATTTGAACGTGCTGTTCAATCGTGTAACTTGCCATGATAATTTGGCATAAACAACTGAGTAATAAACAAAAGATTTGACAGATGTCACCAAAACAAAATGGCCGCCACGGGGCGCCAAAATCTACCCGATATTTATCAGAGTACAGGTAGGTAGGTAGAGATTTCAACTACAAGCAGATCTTGCTGTGCGAATCAATAAGCGCTGGAAAACGCTGTTTTGATACCATAAACTCATAAAAACAATAAAAAGATAATATTATGACGGATTTATATTGACAGAATTAGCGATACTAGAGCCATTTCGTCGCGTTCAGAAAGGAAATCAGGGTCGATCCTTCCTGTGCCAACTCATAAGGCCGGTTCATTTTCCAAATGAGAGGGGCACGGAGATTGATGTTGAGGCTATATAGTCCATCCCGACATTGTTGCACCAGTATAGAGGATGTTGTTGCCGAATTGGTAGCGATAATAGCCGGATGGCTGTCAGTGCAGATGGCCGTGTTTCTGTTGATTGATTTGAGTATTTTGCATGCTTCTCTGATTGCTAATGATTCCGCTTGAAGAACACTGACACAATCAGGTAGCTGAAAAGACTTAGAAACGTTCAAGGACTCAGAGAAGATTCCCGACCCAAATACTCCATTTTTGACCCGTCAGTAAAGATAGTGGTTCGAAGTCGTAACCATGCCCTGCTCCCAATCCTTCCTCTTTACTGAGGTTCAAGGCAAGGGTGCAGTAGTTGGTGTCCGTCACAAAAATATATGCTGTAATCAGTTCGTTAGTGTTGCCATGCCAATAGGGTCTTGAAAACCAAAAGTTTGATTCTTTAAGCCTTAGCTCGCTGCACGATACTAAAGATTTAATGTGAAGGTCTACTGGTAGGGAGTGCAGAATAACATTTAAGGCATTTGTTAGCAGGATCAAAGGGCCCTGTAGTGCCGGCACTCACTATTCTTTGAACCTTCATTAATTTCTCGATATTGTATTTATCAGAGTGTCAAATTTCACAATATTTAAATCTACATAGATTTTATTTATTTTAAGGTCACTAGTATTTAAAAAAAAACACTTTTTTTATATACTACGACTTAAAATTTATAAAAAAGTTACAAAGTATGGGTTTCGAGAAGCTATAACTTTGTTTTAAGGGCTAATGACTTCTTTTAAATGTTCGTGTATTACGGGATTTAAACCTCATTCTTTTATAAAAAATACTTAATCTTACCCTCAACCAAAATTCGTTATCATCTTCTATCGCCTAAAAATGCAAAATACTTTTGCATTTTTATACTAGACTACATGAAATATCTTTTGTATTTTCTTTTCTATTTAAAAAGCACCTACCTTGAATTTAATGACATTTTTTTTAAAGGTATGAATAATTTGAAAATAAAATCTGAAAAAATGCTATTAAATCCATAAAAAAATCAAGTACGGCAACACTGAAAAAAAAAAAAATGGGAAGAAGTGGGGTTGGGGTCGAAATACTGTATGGATCATAATACTGTATTTAAAATACTGTATCTCAAAATAATGTAATTCAAAATACTGTATGTAAAAAATACTGTATGATCAAAATACTGTAGCTCAAAATTCTGTAACTTAAAATTCTGTATACCAAAATTCTGTAGGTATTTCAAAATGCTGCTGTAAATACAGAATTTGAAAAACAGATTACTTTTATAAAGAATACATCATAATATTATTTCATTGGCATAATGTTCTAATATACTTCCCTTGAACAATAACATATGATAATTCATAAGTCTTTGAATTAATAAAACAAAAAATAAATCATATTTTCTTCTTATTTTCTCTTCCCATTTTCTTCTCATTAATTGTTATTTCTCTCACAGTTGTACATGAATTGTTGTTATCACAATCAACAATTGCATAAACAACTACACCGAAGTTATTGATCTGTCAAAACTTCCACGTGTTCGTTCATTTTGTTGATATTTAAAAGCTAATGCAAATTTAAGAATTAAGTGAAATTTGGTGTTTCAATAAATGATATAATGTACATATGTACATACATTAATCGAGTTCTGCTTTTGTTGTTCTCTATAATGGAAGTTTAAGAGCGGAATTTAGCAAAAATACAGTATTTTAAGATAATGTTTTGCTTATACAGCATTTTGAGAAGAAGAATTTTGAGATACAGTATTATCAGATACAGTATTTTGACAACACAGCATTTTGAGATACAGTATATTAACCATACAGTATTTTAAAATACAACATTTCGAGCCGCTCCCGTTGACAATGTAAAAAGAAACGCACGTTTTTACATTATCAAAACGATTATACGATATTTACATATGATAATTCATAAGTCTCTGAAATTATAAAAACAAAAACAACATAAATGGTGTCTTTTTCTTATTTTCTCTTTCTCATTTTCTTCTTCTTAGTTATTGTATCTCTCTCACATTTTTGCATGAATTGTTCCTAATCATCATCAACAATAATTGCATAAACAATTGAACCAAACTAATTGATCTATCAAAACATCCAGTATTATACAGTATTATGAGATACAGGATTTTGACAATACAGCATTTTGAGACACAGTATTTAAATTTATATGTTAAACGGCTTTTTTAAAACTTTTTTCTTATTTCCTATTTCTCACATTGGGAAGAAATGTATCCACCCTTCAAAAACCAAAACGACAGCTCTGTTGCCTCAGAAACCTCTTTTGCCACTCAATCCGCTCAAGTGCATTTTCTCTCACACTCATTTAAAATGCTTCTTTTTCCATTCTCAAACAAAAATTGAGTTTGAGTGTTTTACCTTTGGTTTGTTTGATTTGTTTTTGTTTTTCTATTTTCTTTCATAATTTTAAGTTAAATTTTTAGTTTTCGGAGTTGCCTCGGTGGAGTTAAACGTATTTTCCGTTTGTCGTCGTCGTCTACTTAATTCGGTTTACGGTAAAAGTTATTTCTATTTCAAATTTAAGCATCGCATTGCTAAATAAATAAATTTATGTTTATGTCAACATTTTCTTAAACAATACAACAAAATTAAACAATAAAATAAATGTATTAACAACAATCTTCAGTAAAATACAAAACAAAAATAACAGTATTTACTTATATCCTTACCTAAATCAACAAGTACCTACCTATTTTGGAACGACAACGGTTAATGTACCTAAATTTTCTTTGATCTTAAAATTTGATAAGATTTTCGTTCGTTATTTTTGTCACCAAAATACCGTTACATTAAACTACCACCTGTGCATGTTTCTTATTATTCAATTTTTGTGAATATTTTTATAAATTTAAAATAGTGAAAATTATAAAATCTTCAAAAAAACAAGATTCAACCTCCTCTCTTCCCCCTCTGAAGACGTTAAGAAAATTTTCGCTCGATCTGCGATCTTTTCACTCTTCTGTGATCTCGTCGTCGTCGTCGCGTCGTCGTTGTACGTTCGGTCGTACCTTAGCGAAGCCGCAACAAAGCAAAACCACTAAAAACTCGTCGTCATTTCTGTGTCGTCATCATTAACTCACCTGTATTCTTTTCTGTACTGGAATTTGTTATTGTTTTCTTTCTTTTTTCGATATTTACTTGGTGTGCGTGATAATTTAAGTGTGTTTGTGCGCCTACCTGTTTTGTGGGATTACATTCTTATTTATTTTTTTGCTTTTCGTTTTCCTCTACCTTTCGCGATACTGTGAGAAATTTTATGGTTTTTCTTTCTTTCTTGATCGCGATCAAGCAGTTTTCAAATAAATGAACCTTAATAAATATAAAATCTTTAAAAAATTTGCATTCATCACGATTTTTTAAGTAATTGATTGAGCAAATTATGTGCTTGGAGTTAATTTAAAATAAGAAATTTTACACGGTAGAAATATTTATATTGTTTTTGTTTTGTTTGTTAAAATTTCTACAACAACAAAAATATATTTACTTTGTTATCTGCTGATTTTGGATTGGATTAAATGCAATAAAAAAGATAACTGTTACAAAAATATCAGGTAAGAATAATATTAGAGTCTTACAAGAAGTTATTCAATTTATAAAAATTTAAATTTTGAATAATTAAAACAGGTCAAACATCTTACCTTAAATTGGGGTATTTTCTTCTTCATAAATAAATAAAACGGAAACCGGCTTCACATTCTCAACAGTGGACATTAGTGGTATAGCTTGAAAATTTTGAAATTGAAATTGAAAAACAGTGCTGGCCCACAAGGTTTTCTTACTGGGACTCCGACTTCAAAATTAATGCATCACGTCAATTTTTTGAGATATCACTTTTTAAAATTCGAAAAAAAACACGTACACTTCGTGTCACAGGAATAGTTCAATAATTATTTTTCGTTTTTTATTTGCCGATATCTCTTTAACCCTTAGGTTTTTTGCAAAAACCCAAATGTAGAATGAATGAGATATTATGTAAGTTTATATTGCAAGCAAACTTTTTTGGATTAAGTTGATATACAAGTTTTTTGTCAGTTCTTCCGAAGAAAGTCATAAAAAGTACCTGTTTTTTAGTGTCACATGAATAGGGACAAGATTTAAATTTACCTATTAGCGTGTTTTAAATCAGATAAAAGGATACTCTGATTGTTTGGGAGCTTAGTACGAGTTATAATTTGATAGAATCAAAAATTTGATACCCATGCAAAAAGTATGCGTAGAGGTAAGGGTTTTACCAAGGAGGAAATAGGCCCAATCCGAGCTTACCGGGATCTCGGCAAAACCATCCGTTTTATAGCCAGCAAAATTAGAAGAAGTTCAATAGTTGTATACAACTACATACATACATACATACCTCAAAGACCCAGAGAGTATGGAAAAAACCACAAAGGAAGAGTCAAGAAAGCCACATCATTTCAGAAAAAGCTAGCGATATTGAGAGCTGCTTCAAATTCAAGGCTTTCCATTAGTAAATTCAAGGCAGAGGCTGGGGTAAATGCTAGTAGATCGACTGTTGCTCGGGCGATACGGAGGCAGACCATATATACGACACCAAAAAATGAAGAAAAAACCACCAAAGAATGCTGCAGGCAAGAGCCAACACCTTAATTTTGAAACAAATCACAAATCGAGCTTGGCATAGCTTTGTCTTTTCCGATGAAGACAAATTTAATTTGGACGGACCTGATGGATATACATATGTATGTAGCTGCTATTTTCATGATTTAAAAAAGGAAGAAATCTATCTTGAAAAACTTCACAGCAAAGGAGGCGGTGTAATCGTATGCGCAGCAATCACTTATTACGGGACAGTGGAACTGGATTTTCAAAGCTCTAAAATAACGGCAATCACTAAAGAACCGATTCTGAAACGAGCTTTTCCGCAGTATTCTGAACTATTTGATGGACAATGATGGACTTTCCAACAAGATAATGCACCAATAAATACCGCACGGACAACAAAAGCCTGGATTCAGAGAGAAAATGTGAACCTATTACCATGGCCCCCATATTCTCCTGACATTAACATAATGGAAAACGTGTGGGGATGGCTTTCAAGAAAAGTCTACAAAGGAGGACGGCAATACCAAAAAAAAAGAGATTATTGAAGCCATAAAACGGGTCTGGGCCCAAATTTCGCTCAATTATCTGACAGCACTCTATGAATCCATACATCACAGGTTACTTGAAGTAATTAAAAAAAAGCAGCACACATTACTAAAAATTGTTTTAATCCATTCAAAAAAAAACAGTATTTATCTAAATTATAAGATTGTTGTTATTTTCTTTACTTTAAAGGTTCTTACAGGTAAATTTAGATCTTGTCCCTATTCATGTGACACAAAAAAACTGTTACTTTTTATGACTTTCAACTTCATTTATCAACTTAATCCAAAAACTTTTGCTTGCAATATAAACTTAATACATACTTCAGTACCAGTAGTACCCGTGGCATGATGGTAAGTATGTTGGACTGTCATGCCAGTGGTCTTGGGCGATCCCTGCCTATGCCATATAAAGTTTTTTTTCACGGGTACTGCCTCTTGCGAGGAATTGACAAATCCTCCAAGAGTAATTCTTGTCATGAAAAGTGCTTTCTCAAATTAGCCGTTCGGATTCGGCTTAAAACTGTAGGGCCCTTCCATCCCTGACAACAGTACCCGCACACAGGAATGGTTGAGAGTTGTAAGTCACTAGGCCCTAGTTCTCAACGGACTGTTGCGCCACCCAATTAATTTATTTACATACCTCATTCATTCCACATTTGTGTTTTTCCAAAAAATCTAAATGTTAAAGAAATATCGGCAAATAAAAATCGAAAAAAGCTTGTCCCTATTCATGTGACACGAAATGTATAAACGCTTTTTAGGGCTATCTAAATTTATGAAGTATCTTTTTTCAATAAAATTCCTGGTGGATTTCCTAATCTTTAATCACTTTCTTCAAGAGATATTTTGAGTTTTAACTTTAAGGACATCTTTATCCTTTTAAAAAGTATTAGGAAACTAGAAAAAAAACGTAACTTTGTCGACCAGTGTAATTTATAATATGCACATGTGTAGGCAAATACTCTTTGTTGACAAAAAGCACAAAAGAGATTATTTAGCAAGTTTAAATAAATAAAAAGAGGCTAAGATGCCACCCACATTCGGTGCCGTGAAAAAAGACCAAAATAAGACTAACTTTTAAAAATTGGCCTGCACGTTAAAAAAGTGAAATAAAACCCATTTTCAGCAGTTGGCAATATTGCACTATGACAAAGTGAAATAGAGCCAAATTATTTTGAGAAATAAGGTCAACATGTTTTTACGGTGAGGTGTGTAGGGGGGGTTATGCTGTCCCCCTGCAATCACCCTGCTTGGGCACACTAAAGAATTTGGTAGGTGCAAAGTGGAATGTATGCAAAGTTTCTTTGCATTTATGATAGACCATACTGTTAAAGTTGAAATAAAACACCCATAAAAGTGGGTGTGGTTTTTTATTAATTTTAATATATTTTAATCGAATTCGTGTTATTGTTTCATTTTAAATCTTAGATTTAGATTCTGCAATAAAAAACTCCCTTTTTGACAACTTTGACGTTAACATGAGAGAAGATTGTCAGGTCCAAACTTAATGACTAATACCATACTTGCTAATAACTCAAAAATTGAACTTACGTACTTTTCTCATTACAACCAGCATACATCGAGCGTAATTTTTTTCTTTTTAATTTCATAAGAAATTACTTCATTTGAAATGTAGGCGTGTCAGTGGGCGAAAATGTACTTTAATGAAACATGATACTTTTTAAAACCTGAAAATACCTTTTACCATCCATCGTTTGCCTTCTTCAGCTGCTAGAACCAAAATGATAAATCAAAAATGATGATGTGGGTTAACTTACAAAAATAAAATTACGCAACTCTGTGTCCAATCCCTCATTTAAGCTTCAAAAATTAATAATATGTTTACCTTACCTTATTAAGAATATTGTAAAATTAAGTTTGTTTATTTTTATAGACATAAAGCTTAAGTTTTCATTTCAGTGTTAATAACTTCATTATTAAATAACTTCTAACAGTCATTCAGTTGGTCAACATAAATGAGTTGAATCTCCTTAAATGGTAACAAATCGATATAGTCTCTCCTACGACCGCGACGCTATAACGAATAAATACACGAACATATACAAAGCTATGTACATATATAAAAATGAGAAGTTGACCATTAAAATCGACATAAACCGGTCTCCAAGCCTTCGAAAACAAAAATAACAACAAAGAAACACAACTCCCACTACTCCAAAATCTCTGCTGCTTGACAAATTCCATGAAATGTTTTATGTTTATGACTGTTTTTCTTTTATTTATATACATTTTATATTTGCAATGTTTTATAGCTTTGTTGTTAGACAAAATGTCTCTTTTGAGGATTTGACATTTTTAACTTTTTATCGATGACATTTTCAAAACAAATTTGAATCTCAAAAATGCACTCGATTTAAAAATCATCCATCATTTTTATGTCTTCTCAAATTCGAACTTTTATTGTGTTTAAACTTTGTTGAATTTCATTGTGGGTCTTTCTGATGGGTAGCCTCTCTCTTCTTGCGTACATCAGATACCCAGACCAAGACGACGAAAAGTCGTGAATCTCGTGATATCTCCAAATGGCACCGGTAACAGAAAAAGCAACAGCAACAACAAAAACAACAAACCAAAGTGGAGTTTGTTTTGTATTTTATTTTTCTTAACGTTTTTCCCTTCGTCATATTCGTATCGTCTTTGTGTTGTCTCCCTATTCCCCCGCATAGGTAAATATTTAGATTTGGTTGTTGCACAGGTAAATGTACCTACCTAACCTACCTACTTACCTGGCTTACCTTCGTATCGTATAACCTATACGCCATACCACCGACAAAAGACAATAACGACAACGCACGAATAGCACTCCACACAGTGGGCCGTTACCTAATTAAACGTGGCGAAATTTATTCACGGTGTAATTCAGTGAAATTTTTATTTTTGTTAAAAATGGTTATGTCAAAAAATTATTCAGTTTATAAAAAAAAATGTTTAATAAAGATATATACAGAAATTCAAGTCAAATTCCTATAAAGGTAAAGTTTTAAGAAACTAAAAACTGGATTAAAGAACTCAAGGTTGAAAAATCAAAAAACTAAAGGGTGTTTTTTTAGCTATTATCTTTTTCCCAACACTGGTTTAAACAGCTGACGCACGTTTCGTGTTTTGTTTCACTGTCAAACATCTTCAGTTGTGTCTATAATTTAACCATGAATCGCCTTATAAACGAACAACGCTTGCAAATTATTGAATTTTTTTTATCAAAATGCGTGCTCTGTTAAGAAAATTCATCGCGCGCTTCTTCCGAAAAATTGTGTTCAGCGACGAAGCTCATTTTTTGGCTCAATGGGTACGTAAATAAGCAGAATTGTCGATTTTGGAGTGAATATCAGTCAGAAGCATTGCAAGAGCTACCAATGCATCCAAAAAAAGTCACAGTTTGGTGCGGTTTATTGGCTGGTGGCATCATTGGACCGTACTTCTTTAAAGATGATGCGAATCGTAACGTAACTGTGAATGGTGAGCGCTACCGTGAGATGATATCCAACTTTTTTTTGCCCAAAATGCAAGAGCTTGACTTGCATGACATGTGGTTTCAACAAGACGGTGCCACATGCCACACAGCACGTGCAACAATGGACTTATTGAGAGGCGAGTTCGGTGAACATTTTATTTCACGTTCGGGACCGGTCAATTGGCCGCCTATATCGTGCGTTTTAACACCTATAGACTATTTTTTGTGGGGCTATGTTAAAGCTCATGTATATACAGACAAGCCCGCTTTAATTGACGCATTGGAAGACAACATTGAAGTAGCAATTATTCGTGAGATACCGGCCGAAATGTTGGAAAGAGTATGCCAAAATTGGACTAAGCGGATGGACCATTTGAGGGGCAGTCAAGGTCAACATTTGCATGAAATAATCTTCAAACATTAAATTATATGGACCGTACTATCGATTCAAATAAAGATTTCAGAAATTTTTCTGAATTTTATGTGCTTTTTTTTTTGAAAAACTTTCCTATAGCTTTTAAAAAATCACCCTTTATTATATGACTTGCTTGCCACTTTATTTTTCAAGCATTTTATAATATTAAAAAAAGAATGAATTGACATTAAAATATAATTATGTTTTGACTAATTTGACCATTTAAAGAAAGGTAAGACGTAAAAAATGTGCCATTTATAGTTTTTTTGGCAATTGACAAATCCCTCAAAAGTAATTCTTGTCATAAAAAGTGCTTTCTCAAATTAGTCGTTCGGATTCGGCTTATAATTGTAGGTCCACTCCATCCCTGACAATATTAACCGCATACAGGAATGATAGACAGTCGCTAGACCCTAGTTCTGAACGGACTTTTGCGCCACCTTATTTATTGTATTTATAAGGTGTCAATTGGTTATAAATAAAAGACCAGTTGTGTTAAATAGCACGATCTAGAATGCCAAGACAAGGGCCTATGACCCGGGATAATCCGTCCCCCAAAAGTTTCAAGTGTCAAAAAGAAAAAGAAAGAAAGTTATATAACTTTTTGTAAGCTTTTACAAGCTAGTTTAGAATTTACTTCCGAAACCACAACTATTTTTTCTTTTTTCGAGTTATTTTCCAAGCTCAACTTTTTGATGCTATATCATGGAAATAGTCAGTTTTACAGGTTAAAACTGACATTTTCCTAGTATTGTTCTATCAACATAAAAGTTTCACCTATGCTTTCGATAAAAAAAATTAATTTTGGCAACGCAAAACGCGATTACGGTCCACTGTGCCCTGCCGACCGACCAACCATGCAAACCCACACTCTTTTTTGAGTGCATGATTGGTGTTTTTGTTGTTGTAGGTGAATTTTGTTTGTGTTAAATTTTGTTTCGGTTTGTGTGTGTGTATCTTTGTGGAATTTATGCATGAGTTCGTTTTATTTCAATCCCCATCCTCAGCTCAAGCAAAGTTCCTACAAAAATCCATCTTTTTTTTTCGTCAATCTAAAACCAGCTCAAGAAGTGAGTTGAATCTGATCCGAAAAATACCACAGGAAATGGTAAAGGTACCTACTTCGATTTGAACTATAACGACGATGATAGTTTGGCACATTGAATTTCCAGGCTTATATATTGTTGATAGGTTTGAGAATTTCATAAAGTTAGAAAGTTATGGATTTTAAAACAAAGTCAATTTATTTTGTGGTTGATATATGCGCATTGATAAAACATGAATGCATTAAAATTCCAACGTGATGTCTAGCTTAAGATTGGGGGAACTTTACTTAAATCAAAGAGGAAATTAAAAGAAAATTAAAAAACACTTAATTAATGTATTTGGGTATTTTCAAAAACAAAAAAAAAACTAACTGAAAAATGCGAAGTTAATTGAAATACAAATTCGTGACTATTTCTAGAAATAAATATTTTTTTGAAGTTTTAGTTGTCTATTTTTGTCTGAATTATTCAAAAATATAATTCAGTACAGTACGCACATTCTTATTGTCATTTTAATTCCACTAACCTAGTTAATTTCAAACTTAACTGTGGTAAAATTCGAAAGAGCTAGACTACAGCGAAATTTTAATTTTGAAGAGTAATACGAGTGTATATTCTTAAATTAAACCTCAACTTGTAATACCAATGTGTGGGTATTAGGGTGACCGCAACTCCCGAAGAAATTTTTTTTTGTCGAATTCGTTACGGGGGAACCCCATAAAATGATCAGCCTTTGCAGATTTTTAGCTAGCCAAAATTTCAGCTCGATTCGATAACGCTAAATGCTGCCGACACGCGCTCTAAGTTTCAAAAATCTCCGATTTTTCCCTGTTTTACGAATAAAATTAGATCGAGCTCCCAAACAGCTGAATGTATTGTCACTATTTATGTACTTAGTTAAAGGTAGTACTTTTGTCAATACTCAATACAAATATCATGAATAAATTTACGTAAAAATAAGAAAATTTGGATAAAATTGATAGATATCGTATTTTTTCAAAGAATTTTGTTTTATTTTGGAGAACGAAACATGTAACAATTTTCTCGCACAAAAATACTATAATATCGTGTTTTACATTACTGATACTAAATACTAAACAAATATTATAATTTAATCTAGAGATTTATATAAAGTGGATTTTGAAACATTTGGATACAATTTTCGGCACTCACTGACTACTTGAAGAACATATTGCTTTTGATCCTCATCTTTTGTTAAAAGGTCATTAAAATCTGTTATTAATTTGACTCCTCTTTCTGCCATGTCATTTACGACCTTAAGTGATTTAACTATTTTGAAACCATCCTTAAAATGGGGGTTTTCGGGCCAAAGATTTGGAGGTTTTTTCAGAAAATCTACGTTTATTTTTAAGCGGTTAAAAAAGTTCAATGTCTCCTTGTTGACAATGTTTTTTAACCCAGCTGTTACAAATTGTTCAAGTTAATGTTTCGGAAGCCTTGGATTTACAACTCTGTTATCTTCTGCCTCGTTGCTTATCAAAAGTATGTTGACCATTTCAGATTTTTCGCTGTCGGATAAAGTTGGGTCAAAAAACGCCATGCCTACCAACTCTGAACTCAAATACCATAAATGGTTTGAAAATTTTGCAAGAGCTTTCTCAGAAATGTCCTTGTCTATTTTCTGGTACTCGATAAAACTACGCAAAAGATCAAAATCTTGTTTATGAGCCATATAAGCCCTTGGAGCATTAAACCAAGCTTTGCAGTAAATTTTAACAATGAAAACGCATATATCCCCCAGAGCATTTCGTTCTTCATTACTCATGCTAAACTGGCTTCGAAACATAAATATTTTTAAACTATAAATAGCTTTAGCCATCCATCTGGCATGATGAGTAGCACCTGGTGTTCTAAATCCAACTACGTTTCCATCTAGCACCCCAACAAACACTACCAACTGCAGGAATTCTTTGTAGTCATCTCTAGGCTGACATTCGTTGAGTTTTATCTTTAATTCATCTGCAATCTGGGTTATAACATCATTGGTTAGGTGTTTTTTAACATTTTTATCACTGATGCCTGTGTTATATCGTTTAGGGTCTATTTTTGACCATTCATTTTGAAATCTTTTGAAAATATCAGGTTGAGGTCCAGTGGTTGAACCCAATTTACAGTCAAAAATACCTCTTAGTAAAACTTCAAGAATGTGGTGACGACACGCCAGGTGAAGCAACTCCTCATCCTCTGGTTAAATAGAGCGAATCATCCAATATTGGCTGATAAGCTATTTGGATAATTAACAACTCAAACTATAGATTCATTGACAGCAATTATGGTTAACATGCAAATTCGCGGATTAAACAGTCACAACAATTATTGATTAAATTTGATTAGCTGTGAACAAACTGGCCCTTAATTTAATATATAAATAATGAGAATAGGGACAGTTGTTTGGGAGCTAGGGCTAGTTTACTTCGCAAAACAGAGAAAAAAGAGAGTTTTTTGAAACTTTGAGCGTGTGTCGGCACCATTTAGCGTTATCCAATCGAGCTGAAATTTTGGCTATCTAAAAATCTGCAAAGACTGATCATTTTATGGCGTTCCCCCGACCCAATTTCGAAAATCGATTTATTGCGGTCACTCTAGTGGGTATCCATACCCAGGGAGGGAGATGAGATCAAATTTATTAGCTTTTAAAAAATTGTGTTAGTAAATATACGTTGTTTTAAATCATCATCGTGGTATTCCTTAAGGTTGCGTTTTTAGTCCGATGCTGCTTTTTTTTTCTGAATATCAAACAAAGTATTAATATTTCAAATTATTCAGTAAAACTCAATTTTGAACATTTGAAGATTTTGAATTTAATGAAAAGAGTAAGTTCACCAATAAATAACAACGTTTATTTGCTACTACTGTTAAAAAGATATTTTTGCTGAAAAAATGCTTCTCCATCTAAATTAATATCAGTATGCCAAAAAATGTGAAATGTGCGGTGAACATCAGGTGCTTAGTACCTTAACAGGAGATTGTTAGTCGCAGTTAGGTTGAACTACTTAGTGAATACCTTATAGGGCTTCTACGACATAATCGGAGCCCACGCCTGTAAGGAGCGGCTTATTTGGCGGCCCATCCTTGGAGTTATACTTAAGATCAGGCCCTCTAAGTTGGGAGTTATGTCGTCGGGGTGACTTCCTGACTACGTACAAATATCCTAGTTGCGAAGCAAGAACAAGCCTCAGGTACGGACGTATTTGCTCTGACGAACCAAGCGAACGAAATAAGGAGAACGAACTTCGGATCGGTAGGTGGAATTTTAGGTCCCTTAATAGAGCACTTGCAGCCGAACAATTATCGGAAACCTTAAACTGTTGCAAGGCAGATATTACGGCCATCCAAGAAGTGCGATAGAATGGACCGGGCAAACGCAAATTAAAATAATGCGATGTATACTACGGCGATTGCTATCGATACCAAGGGCAGCGACTATTTGGGTGTAGATTTGTTGTTGGAACTAAAATCAGGCAAAAAGTCCTGAGTTTCAACAGTGTCAGCGAGCGCATCACGACAATCCGCATCAAGGCTAAATTCGCAAACATAAGCCTTGTATGCGCGCATGCCCCAAGAGAGGAGAAAGATGAAGGTACCAAAGAAATATTCTTCGAGCTCTTGGACAAGACATATAATCAGTGCCCTGGCTATGAAATTAAAACTGCCTTAGGAGGTTTTAACGCCAAGCTAGGAAGAGAAGACATCATTGTTGACACAATCGGGAAATGCAGCCTGCACGGCACTTCCACTGACAACGGATTCAGGCTGATCGATTTCGTCGCGGACGAGACGTTGTGGTAGCTAGTACGCAGGCCACACATCTTGATATCCACAAGGGGCATGGAAATCAAATGATCAATCAACTGCCAACCAGATTGACCATATTGGATCGACGCACGAAACTCCTCCAGTATACAGGATGTTCGAACATTCCGAGGGCCAACATTGACTATCACTATCTCGTTTAAGCTAAGGTACGGCAACGGATATCCCGATCCAAGCTAAAACAAGGAAATACTGAGACAAGATCCGACGTTAAAAGGCTGAAATTGCAAGAGATTGCCATGTTCTTTTCCGATCAAGTCTCCAACAACCTCTTAAGAAGTCCTTGCATCCATCAGAGATGTCGCCTCTGAAGTGCTAGGTTTCACATTGCCACCACAGCGAAACCCCTCGAATGTCGGCAAACGCACGCAGCTAGGCAACATGCATACAAAATGGTACTGCATAGAAGGACAAGAACTGCTTGCGGGCTCTACGAGCAGAGAAAAAGAGAGGAGCACCGGCTTCTTAGATGTTGGAAAGGGAGCATGAGAAGTGTGTGATCGAGGAGATCGAAGGCTAAATGAAGAATGAGGTTTGTAAATTTTTCCAAAAGGCAAACAAAAATCTTCCAAAGGGTACCAGCCATGAACCGAAGTCTGTAAAAACGATAAGGGGAACATCGTAGAAGATCCGCAATCTATGCTGAGAATATGGAAAGTCAAATTCTTCAAGCTATATAACAGCGATGACGAATTGCGCTGTAAGGGAGATAGAACCACTCAACCTACAATTCCGCCTACCCGACCTCTGCGAAGTGAAGAAAGCTATATTGAAACTGAACTCCAACAAAGCTGCTGGAGTTGACGGCATCGTTGCCAAACTATTCAAAGCAGCAAGCAATGACTTGGTTAGGAGCGTGCACCAACTCATCAGCAAATTATTGTCGGAAGAAAGCATGCCTGGAATCTCAGCATACTTTGCCCAAAATCTCTGAACCCCGCCAACTACAGAAGCATCAGTGTCTTGAACATCGCATGTAAGGTCCTTTCTTCCGTATTATGTGAACGTCTGAAGCCGTTCGTCAACAAACTGATAGGTCCTTATCATCGTGGCTTCAGACCAGCAAAGTCCACCATCGACCGAATATTCACATTATGGCAGATCTTGGAAAAAACTCAGGAACTCCAAATCAATTTAAATCCGCGTATGACAGAATCTATATGGAAGAGCTTTACAGAGCAATGACTAGTTTTGGCATCCCTGTCAAACTTATCCGTTTGTGCAGAATGACGAATGACGATAGAGAATGCGCGTTGCTCTATCAAGGTCGGAAAAAATCTCAATGATGCATTTGCTGTCAAAAAAGGTATTAAAGACAAAGCGATGCACTGTCATGCGACTTCCCCAACATCGTTCTGGAAAGAATTGTGCAAAACTCAATCGTCAACGCTAGAGGCACAATCTTCCAAAGGTCCATCCAATTACTCCAAAGGGTACGCTGATCATATTGACATAATTGAAAGATCAAAGCGTAATGTCAGTGGCGAGTTTTTGAACATTGTGACGGAAGTGGAGAAGATGGATTTAGTGTTCAATGACGACAAGACCAAGTATATCCTGTTATCTAAAAAAGACTTGGATAAAGCGACACCATGTAGTTGAGCACTTTGTCTACCTAGGCCTCGCTATAAATTCAGACAACGACACCAGCGCTGAAATCAAACGAAGAATAACTCCTAAAAATCACTGCTTCTTTGGACTTAGAAGGCAATTGAGTAGTAAAGTCCCTTCTCAAGCATCTAAAGTCACCATCTATAAGACACTTATCATCACAGTCCTTATTTATGACACTGAGGTTTGGACCTTGGAAGATGAGAGAGTCTTAGGATGCTTAGAGACAAATTCTTCGGTCGATTTTTGGTCTGTATTTCAAAGTTTTGGTTAGTCAAAATTCTGTATTTCTAAATGCTGTAATATTCTGCAAAAAAGCCCAGAATTTTGTTCCAATTTCTTATATGGTATGGTATTTTTTAAGTATGTTAAAAATACTAATTTTAAATCAGTTTTAATAGTTTAAATCAATTGCCACTTGTAGACATAAAATTTGCAAAACTAAGTTTCTATACCTTTTTGGAATCAGAAATTGTATAAGGCCATTTTTAAAAGTCACAAAGAGTCTCTTTTAAAGAAAAACCTTAACATTGTTTATAAATATTGCAAAATTTTATCAAATTGCTACCTTTATTTAATTTTTAACAATAATATACTTATATTTTTTTTAAATTAAAATAAATTACCCATCAAACGTATAACCACCTTTTCTTATAAAGCCATTATTTTAAATGATTTATGGAAATAAAATCCAATTCCAACCACTAAGGTCATTTTAATCAACATCATCATCGCATGCATTTCGAAAAAGATATCAAAATAAAAACAAAAACAAAACTGGCTAATATGGTCAAAACCTTTGTGGCATGAGATGAGACCCAAGCGCCCGCCGCGCCGCAGTGTTATTATGATGGGAGCCGCAAAAGTCGTTGCAAAAAATAAAAGTATTTGTGAGATACATTTTGTTCCCGTCTGCAATGTTTTCTTTTTTTAATTTTTATTATTATTTTGCATTCTTTCTAATTAAATTTTAAGGCGGCTGTAACACTTCAGAAGTGCAAAAGTGTTATTGAGTTGAGTTTCACACATCTCTGAATAACAAAAATATTATTATTCGTGTTACCCATATACCTTACATAAATAAGAAAAAAAGTCGAAAGAAACTTAACCAAGGTTAACAAGGTATACTACCTCTACCTACCTAACCTACCTACTGCTAACTTATCCGTCATTTTGTTAGATGCGATGCTAAGCTTAGCTTGGGGGGCGACCGCAATTTTCTCAGAACTGAGATGAGGCACTAGACGGTGAGGAGGGAGGAAAGGGGACTACCAAATAATAATATAAATAAAACAACAAACAATAAAAGTTAGCTATGGGTAGAGTGCTGCCGCTTTAAGTGAGTGGGTAGAATTAGGAAGAAACGAAACACGAATAATGCCCAACTAAAATGCCTTTAAGTGGAGTTAAAAATATCCAACATTATACTCATATACGATACGATACATTATAGCTACCTTAATGTAGGTCAAATTTTTGTTTAAAACTTGGGCCTGGCGGGCGCCCTATCGTATCGTAGAGTAGAAGAACGAAACTATAGATGATACTTTGTTTCACTTTAAATATATGGAAATAGTTGTTCCAGTTGCGTTGTTTTTTAATTAAGTGTTAATATAAACATTTTAAGTATTTTCTCTCTTAAACAAAAAACACCTAAATCCATAAATTGCTTTAAGTTATTTTTATTTTGTTTATAAACTTAACTCATTAACAACATTTTGCGGAAGCTTTTGCTTTTTTTTATATTTGATGCTGAAATCCTATAATTTAAAAAAAATGCATAAAGTTTGTGTTTCACAAGTTGTTGTAGTTGTTGTTCTGTTAAATACATATATGTAGATGCTGATGTGAAGAGATTAAAAATAGGTTTAAGTATCTTGCCAACCAGTCTTTCTCTAAATGCTCTGATAATTTGTTTTTATAATTAAAAATTTCCCGATAGGACAGCTATAGGTAAGTGCGTGGTGATTAAAATTAATAATTTATGTCTGATGGTGAGTTAAAAATAAATACAAAAAACTTGTATAAATTTCATGCACTTTTTTGGAAATAAAAATGCAATTTGTTGACATTTCAATACATAAATTGCAAATTGCGTCGTCGTCGTGTGTAGCAGAAACCGCATCGGCCGAGTCCATTTCATACGACAATTAAATTGCTATGTGAAATAATTTATGATGTTTGTTTTATTAAAAAGTCAAAAAGAAGACATGTTTTAAAGTTTAAATTATTATGCAAGGACTTTAAGTGAATTTTATTTTTATTTTTGAAACGTTGGTTTTAACAACCAGTTTTTTGTATTTGTTTATTCGATGGGAACCATTTTGCATTTTGATAATGATTCGAAAAGATAATATTCTCCTACAAACAGTTAATGTAATGTTAGGCTTTCTTAAAATAAAGAGGTTATCCTCGGGGTGCTCTGTCCCGGCTGTCATTGTTGATGGTTTGTTGATTGGTTTGAGGGTTGCGTCGGTGGGCCAACCCGGGGTCAGAATGCATATTCGTTGATTTGTAGTATGTTTTCATCCATAACGTCTATAACGCTGAGGTACCTGGGTTCTGGTAGTCGCTGTTGGTTTGTCATCCTTCTAATAAGTTGGTTCGGGTGGGTAGCTTCTTAGCCAAAAGTAGTAAGTAGTTATCAATTGTAGTTATTCTCGCTTCAAAATAGATTCGTTCGTTTATGTAGTGTTTTTGACGCTCCCTGTCGAAGACAAGCCCAGTACAGATTCTCAGTATCTTCCTTTCGTAGGATTTTAGCTGATTCATAGCCGTTTTAGAGATGGTTTACCAAACAGAAAGCTGTAACCAATGACTGGTCTCAACAGTTGCTGGTACATCAGTATCTTGGTCTGTTGACTTTAACCATTGCTCGTCATTCGTAAATGGATGAACACGATGAATGCCCAGCTGGCTTTCTTAAGACCTTTATGGACATGCGGGTTTAACTTTAGCAGGTCGTGGAAAGAAATTGCCACGTAGGTACTGGACGGTCCTCTTGGCTAAAAGTGACGATCCGTCTAGGAGTTTTAATTTTAAGTTTCTGCATTTTGTCGCTCTTTGGGATCCTCTACGGACGACAGTTGACGGTCTTCGGAAGCAAATGGATTCGGACTTCTCAGCTTTGATTTTAATATCCCACTTATGGTAAAAATCAAAGAGTCGATGGATATGTGCTTCTACTTTCCTCACGGCTATATTTGGTGATATTGATGAGCAGAAGTTTAAGGAATCATCGGCGTACAGAAGATTCTCGCAATTAGGTTAGGTTGGTCGGAAGTCAGGATATGCTATATAGAAACAGGCCGAGTTTCGTTCCTTGGGCAACTCCAACTTGTTCTTCATTTTGACGATGATCTTTTCTCCAATTGTGCGTAGAATTTTTTGGAAGAAAAAAAAGAGTGAATAACTCTCATTAGTGTAATTGGAAAGCCAAGCATGTAAAGTTTTGGATAAGGCCTACGCTAGCAAGTGCTTTCTCAACATCCAGAAGGAATCCAACGGTGGCACGAAGGCTATTAAGGGCTCAGCTGATTTCGTTTTAAAACTTCAGCAAAGTATGCATTGTCTAGTGTTTTTCCCGAAAACCAAACTACTTAATGCTGTTTTCACAGCAGAATTTGAATTGAGTTTCCTGGGTATAAGTTCCTCGAAGTGTTTGCTGATATGTCTAAGGAGCGATACGGGCCTGTAGTAGGAAATGTTATACCGATTTCCTCTCTTGGGAATTGCCGCGATCTTAGCAGTTTTCCAGTTTTGAGGAAAGTAGTCATTGTTAAGGCAATTGTTGAAAACGATTGTTAGAAATACAAACACTACTTGCGGGAGAATCTTAAGGATGAAGTTAGATACCCCATCCGACCCTGTTGACTTCTTTGGCTTTGCAATAATTTATTATTTTTTGATATTTCCTCTGTAGTTCTTAATTATGGGCTGTCAATTGAGTCATTTGCCAAGTTGGTTTCGTTGAATTCACATCTCTTCCAAGTGCGACCCAGAGTTCGCTGGACAGAATTTTCCACTTCGTCAAGGAAAAGTAGGTTTGTAGGTGGATTAAGGGTAAAGTTCCCTTCGAAGTGTTTGGCAAAGGCTTCCACTTTGTCAACCTTACTTCCGGTAGTGGTTTATTTCTTCCTATAAAGTGGTTGATTTTGAATTCTGTTTAAGAGACTCAATCGGAATTTTGGTGCACCTAACTAATATGAAAATTGAACTCGACTTTCGGATGAAAAAAGCCTTTATAAAAACAGCCAGATCAGAAGGGGTACACAAATTGGAATTTTAAAGGTTTTTCAAATAAGGTCTTACAAAATTTCATTGGTTTGAAGCACAAACAAATTTTATTCATGGAATTATTCATCGCGAACAAATTTTTGCTGATCGATTTCCTGAACTCAATTTTCAATAACTCGGTAATGCATTCACAACGAATCGCATCTGTTTGCACAACAAAAAATATTTTCTATCTACCACAAAAATGTTTACCCGATAAATTACAAAAAAAAAAGAATTTAAATTCGTCTTTGGTCATTTTAAAGGCTCTTTTAGCGACGACGCAAGTCAATCTAAAAACAACATTGATTCCAGGTAAGAGCTTTGGAAAACAATGTCTAGAGCATTAAATTAGCACATAAAATGACCTAATTTCTTTCATCATAAGAATTTCGATTGTCACGTTCCATATTCTTATAAGGTTATGGTTCCTTAGTCTAAATAAAATCTCCAGTGTTTTGCGTTAAAGTGAAGTGCAACATTGACAAATGTAATTTCTTAAATTGCATATTATGTTGTCTGGTCTAAGCGCTTGCCTACATGCATTACGTCCTCTTAAACAACTAGGACACCTGTCACCATTTCGCGCATTAAATTACTTAAACAAAAAACACCATCCAAGTTCTATATTCAAGTAAGTAGGTACTTTATATACCTATTCCTTCATCCATCACTAAGACCTCTACTTGGAACCAATTATGTAATTTATGTTCACATTAAGAGCATCCACATTATATTCTGCATAGAGAAGCTATTTTTCATCCAACATCAGCATCATAAACCACCCGTGCTCTTGGAATGTAATAGGATTCTTCTTCCTGAGACTAAAAAAATGCAAACAAAAATGTTGAAAAAAACTGCACCTGCATGAGTTTTTAGGAAATATGCACTCATCTCTTATAGATAAGTATTTACTTCCCAAACATAAAAATTGGAACACGTATTCAAAACCCAACCAAATCCACTGCACCACTCTTTGCTTCTGCATACAGTGTGTACCTCTTGAGATTGTTCCAGCCATAGCCAGCATGAGGATTGCATATGTTTTATATGGAACTAAGTAGGTATATGCATGCAGTAAACACATTAAACAACAACAACAAAAAGGATACACGAGAAAAATGTGAAATGTGATATTTTTATTTGCCAGGATGTTAGGCTAGTTAAATTACTTGTTCTTGTGCATCCACCTTTAAATTAAAAATAAAAGGCAAATATTAAATAAAACCAAAACAAGAAAATAACCAAGAGTATGCTTGATGTAAATAGAACCTTAAGATACTTCTAGCTGATGCACAAAATATGTCATTGATTTATCTCTTTAAAGAATAAGACCAAATAACAAGATGTTTGTTCATTTTTTTTTTTTGAAATTCTTCGTCGCTCTTGCAGCTAATATTGGAAATGGAAACATCTGTTTTGACTAAAACAATGATCTTACACTTAACAAAAAAAGCTTAAAAAATACACATAGTATCTATGGTAGGAAGGAACCTACAAGCTGAAGAAATAAATCTGTAGTATAAATGTTTTGAGTTTGAAGTTCATGGTTGAGATCAGATGAACAATAATTTATCTTGTCTTGATGCCGCACTCTCGCCTTAGTGTCTAATCAAAAAAATAAAAATAAAAAATATAGGCGAGTTAACAGATAGAAACAAAACTTTATACACATACGTATGCTTTTGAAGTGACTAATGTTTAAGTCTAATGTCTACGAGTGGAAGGCGCGACCTAATTGTGTATTTATAGGGTAAAGTATACCTACTTCAAATGTGATGACGACGATGTTTTATTTATTTTTCGATTGTATAGACAGATTTCGTAGTGTACTATAGAGCTTTTCATTTAAATAAACACCCACTATGATCAGTGTTATAGTTCAAGAAGTAAAATTGTAAAGTTTTGCATTAACTCTAAATTTATTAAAATGGAGGCTTGTGCTTAGATATAGAAAATACACATAAATCATACGCAAACGCTGTTTACCCTTCGAAAGGACTGTTAGGGGCCAGTTATAGCTATCATTGAAATCAATCCGGAATGGATATTTGACTATGTTTCTTTTTGATTAGACATGAAAATTATATACTGATCGATCGAAAATCACACAAAGAATTTTTTTGAGAAAAAAGGGTAATTGCGCATTTATTTTTCTCTAAAAATATATTTTTCTATTTTCCGGATGGAAATTCATTTTCCTGAACAGCTGATACTTTTATGTTCAAAAGTAAAACGAATCGTTCCACTGATGTGTGTTCCAATTTCACACAATTCTAGTAAACTGTCATTACTATCAGTAAAATTTGTTCGGTGGATTTCAATCAGGACATTTTTTTCAATGACCGAAATTTTTAAGGATAGCTATAAACAACCTGTCAAAAAATTCCAATGTTTCTTTTCAATGATGAAAACCAATGATAGCTATAACTTGAGCCTTAAGTACAGATAATCACTCTTAAGCCGCACTACAAGAATGTGGATTGATTAACTAGGGTCAATATTTCCACTTTCTTATTGCCTCTTTCCTAATTGCTCGAATCGGTTTCAATAAA
Source organism: Eupeodes luniger (assembly GCA_951509635.1). Classification (NCBI taxonomy): domain Eukaryota; kingdom Metazoa; phylum Arthropoda; class Insecta; order Diptera; family Syrphidae; genus Eupeodes; species Eupeodes luniger. Next base: position 39,732,688 of record OX608073.1, read on the forward strand.
GATCTGTTTAAATCGAATAGACAAATAGACAGGTCCCCTCCATCCCTGACAACATTACACGCACACAGAAATGGGTGAGAGTTGTAAGTCACTAGGCCCTAGTTCTATACGGAGTGTTGCGCCACCTAATTTGTTATTTTATTTATCAATCTCTTCGCTAGGCATTTTGCCGCCAATTCAACGCTGCTGGTGAGTATTATGAGCCCACCTGCACTTGAGCGTGTTAGTGATTCTATGGGACCAATCTGTTTTCGTACTAGGGTTTGGCATTATTTTTTTCATAAATCCCTCTTTCATTGTATTAGTAATTACATACGTGATGTACCCAAAAATTACACAAGGTGTTTGGGTTTCCTAAGACTATGCAAGACATTTGTCTCCCCTTCTGACCTGACAAGACTTATATACATACGTCTAAAACTTGAGCATAACTCCCATGTCCGGCCTGGTGCTCCTGGAACTTACTTAAGCCTCTTGGACAGTATTGAACGTAGAGCATTTAAATTTATTGATGATAATATCATCGCTAGTTCATTTTCTTCGCTTGAACATCATCGTAAAGTTTTTTGTATTACCCTTTTTTACCGTTATTTTACCGGTTTATATGCTCTAGGGAAACAGCCAGTTGCATTCGTTCCCTTAAACAGTTCAACCGTAATACTTGCTCTTCTAGGAAAGCTCATCAGTATATCCTCGATCCCAACTTCGACCGTACTGTGAAATACAGATATTTGTTCTTTAGCCGAACTACGCGAATGTGGAATACCACACTCTGTCTCTTGGAGTCATTGCAATATTAAGGAATTTAAAACCAATGTGCACAAACATCTTCTGTCAAACCCTCTCTCCCTTTTCTATAGTGCTCACACTGTGCCTCTGCATAATAAGGGTAGGAATATCCCCTTGATTGTGCGCTTATTATACAAATCCAATAAAAATATAAATTTTGTATCTAAAAGAGAACTACTTAAACATATTACATATAAGCTTTATTATTTTAAAGTTTTCTTAAAGTTTCGTAATCCTTAGTTTTAAAGGTCACCAATCTCGCATAAGCGCTTAAAAAAAAACGTGTAATTCATTATTTTTCCTATTTACCCTATTTATAATAATTTTTAACAAAAAAAAATAATTTTTAAAATAAAACTTATTTATGTTGTAACTCAATTTACTTTAATGGTGTAAAATTATTTTATTTAATTACATTATTATGTACATCCAATTTCTTTAATGTCATGAAATGTTTTAAAAGATTTAATAAAATGTTAATGTCATTTTCGTAAATTACTAAATTTGAAGCATGATTTTGTTTATTTCAGACGAGGCTGTAGCATTTTTCCATCTCTTAACATTTTACAAATCACGAAATGCTATAACTTTTACACTTATTATTTTTTTAAATTCATATAGTTCTAACATTTCACATAAATAGATCTGTTTCCCAGATTTAGATTTATTTGCTATGTGTTTTTGTTTTTGTTTCACGAACTGTCACTGTCACTATTTTCAGATGCTTTAGTTTTAATAAAAGTTAGTTATTATTTTATTTACTAAATATTTAGATAATTTCTAACTAGTAAATTGCTAAGCTCTTTGAATAATGTTGACCCTATAAATTCGTTCTTGTAAATTTACTACTAATAAATTATATAATTTTCCATCCCTGACTATGACCCATTTTTGGGATTAAATTTAAGAAAATGAAAATTTCCACCAAATGGATGGATTTTTCTGACCCGTTTGAGTTTTTCTTTATTTTTTTTTACTTTTTTTTTCAATTTGTTTAAGTTCTTTTATTAGATTAAATGTGTGTTTCAAATGTTGGCAGATAAACAGGATGAAGATGGATTGAAAACATACGTTAATTAAATTGTTGTTTGTGGTTTTAGATGAATTATTTGATTAATTGAAAATAAAAATGTTACATTAATCATTTTTTCCGATTTTAAATAACGTACATATATACGAAATACCTCAGAGGAAATAAAAATAAAGAGACTGTGCCGTAAAAGTTGTCAAAATGGAAGATTTTTCCCCACTTGACTAGTTTTTTTTTCAAAATCTAAAGAAAAATGTATTTAAAACTGCTTAAACGCTTAAGTGAAATTAAAAATTATAGATAAATAATCGTCAAGTTACAAAATAGTACCAAATATGATAAAAAAAAAACTAAAGCAAAACTAGCTTATTTAAACATGATGTTTATACTTTTTACTGATGTTACAGTAACTTGTTGGTTTAATTTAATTTAAATTGCATGCTACAGAAAAACAAAAATCAAACAAGTTCAAAAAGCCTTTAAAACCACTCTCCATGACAAACAAAAGTTAACAACCTATCAAACATAAGCCTATAACATCATCTAGTTTAGTTTTATTTTGCCATAAATATACAGGGTCAGACTTAAAGCAATTAAAATACTTAGGGCTCCCTTATTAAGCATTCGAATAAATTTAATGTGTTACTATTATATTATGTGACGAAAAAGGGGGAGAGTACGATAACTTTGGCGACAAAGTTTAATGACGGATTTGTATAGAACAGTTGAAAACAAGCATTTTTACTATGGCAGGGGGGGGTCTATCTCCCCCCGTTTAGGCGGTAGGGGCAATTTAAAAAAATATGTGCATTAAATGGAAAAAAATAATTAAAAAATAACGGTAACATTTACAATTAAGTATTATACCTTTTTTTAAAGCCAACACTTTTGTTTATTAGCTTGTTTTTAAATCAAGTCAAAACTATGCATAGTTTTTGAAAAAAATTTTTTTAAACTAAAAATGTATGCAAAACAAATTAAAAAAAAAAAGGTTTAAAGTGTAGTTTTTCAAAACTTCTCAAAAACTAAAAGACATAAATCATCTAGTTTTCAGTTTTTGATCAAAAACAAATAAGAGCAATAAATTCTGAAATAAAAACAATGGTAGATAATCTTGAAGTATTGAAAAATTACACTTTAAACCTTTTTTTTTAACTTTTTTTACTCAAATTTTGAGTTTAAAATTAAATTTTTCAAAAACTACGCATAGTTTTGACTTGAATTAAAAACTGGCTAATAAAACAGAATGTTGGCCTTAAAAAAATGTATAAAACTTAATTGTAAGTATCACCGTTATTTTTAAATTATTTTTTCCATTTTAAATAATAATTTTTTAAATTACCCCTACCACCTACACGGGGGGAGATAGACCCCCCTCCCATAGTAAAGAATGCTTGTATTAAGACCCTCTACCAAAAACCGTTATTATATCTTGGCGCCAAAGTTGTCGTACTCGTGCCCGAAAAAGTAATGTCTTAGTGTGAAAAGAGCCTCTATTTACGAAAAATGTTCGAAAAATTAAAATGAGTTGATAAATTACGCCATTTGCAAAAATGAAGGTATATTAACATTTTGACAACATTTTTTTTTTGTTGCTCTTTAATAATATTATATTTCATTTTGAAAACTTCATAAGAAAATATTAAAATCAAGTGGCCCCTTTGAGGTGTTGCTCCAAAGGCCTATCTATATGACTAAGTGCGCTCATGCCTTAAAGCGAAAGTAATTTAAGTAAATTCATGCAATAAATCTTGTTTTCAACTTATTCGTCACAGTGTTACACGTAGAAAAAGTACCTACATTTTGCCTACTTCTTAACTTTTGTCGATTTCTTTTTTTTTTTTTCATATTTTTGTTATAATAAGTTCACGACCTAGACGGTATGAAAATGAAAAGGTAAACATTTCTTTTTCTATAAACGATTTGTTATTTAATGAAAAAAGGTAACAAGTCTAAGAAAGAAAAGTGAAAGAAGTTTAACTTTTGTTTGTTTTACTTTTTTCCTTAATAACTAAGATTGTTACATATTTTAATTTAATTTAACAATTTGTTCAAAAAGATTTAAAATTTAAATGTTTTATATTTAATACAAATCTGAAAGCTTCAATTGGTTACTAAAATAGGGAAAATTAATGGCATTGCCAACACGTTTGTTTTTGGCAAAGGAATCGGTCCGATTTGTCGAATTGAAAATTTTGACATTTCTCTACGTTTCAAGGTCTTTAGAACTTAGAGATATTTCTGTGTCATTATTTTTCAAAATTCGGGAACCTTTTTTCGTCGACCATATCTCAAGAACCGTCAGAGAATTTTGTCAACCCGAATAAAATATGAAAATACCTCCAAAATAATTGTTTGCAACAACAAATAAAACCTTAAAAAAAAGTGCTTCTATCTATCTTGGCAACAATTAAAAATATTGAAAACATTGCCTTGAAAATAATATAATCTTATAAAAAATATTGTTTTCAACACTTTATTAATTTTTCAAAAACTGAACTTAAAAATCACGAAAATTTTTTTTAGAAAAAATCAATTGACAACATTTTAACATTTTTCCAAAACACGAAAACCTATGAAAAAAGAAAAAAAAAAAAAACTGACAAAGAATAGTTTTCGACTCAAGTATTATGAGACCAAAGAAAGATATCGACTTCAAACTTTTTAACCTTTTTTCGTGGGGTAGCTATTTAAAAAAAAAAGTATACCTACGTCAAAAATTTGTTAAACAATTTTACAACAGTAAAATTCCACAAACAACAGTACTTTTTGAAATGATTAAGATGTTCTTAATTTCTTTTACAGCAGGGTTTTAAAAAATTACCCTTTAAAAATAACCAAAAACGTTGTCTGCTGAGTTTGCAAAGTACAGGGTTATCCATTTTGCGGTTTCAAAAGTAAACTTAAATAAAAACATATAAAATATTTTTTTTCATGATATTTCTTTTTTATTATAAAGTTTGAACGTTGACATTATGTTTGAAATACTACATCATTTAAATGACCACAACGCAAATTATTGCAAGCATCAATTCTTTTGATTCACACCTCCGGACCAAAGAGCGCACTAAACAGTGACTTTTTGTAGTAGGTTTTAACAATTTGTATGCGTTGTGCGATAGTTAAACGATCCATTTTCGTAAATGTCAGACTTTCAACTGACAAAAAAATGGTTTAACAAATTAATTTGACAGATGTCGAATTGAAGCTCTATACTTTTGAATCCGCAAAATGTATAACCCGTTACAAATCTTACAATGCGTTCATAATTGTGAAAAATACGTTTTTTTTTTTTTTTAAATATGTGTAGGTGACTTTGAATCCAAACTTTAATTTTAACTATTTGCTCAAGTTTCATTATTTCTATATTTTTAAATAAATTTTAAAAACTTGATATAATAGAATTGTTAAGACAATAGATTCGTTACAAGAACAAAATTTACTTTCAAACCGTATTACCTTTTTGTGTTGAAAACCGTTTCAGCATAAATGGTTTAGTATTTCTTTCAGATTCTTGTAAAACAGGTCAAACCATAACAACTTATGAAGATTTTTGGATATGATATGAAATAATATAAATATGTCAACTAAATATTGAAGAAAACGATTATAAATTTGGCACACCCTAGCGGATTTTGTTGAAAAAAAAGATACTTCATAAATTTAGAAAGCCTCAAAAAGCCTTATTAACGTGTTTCTTTTTGAAGTTTTTAAAAGTAATATCTCTAAAAAATTCTTTAAAATTTACAGAAAAAGCTTTTCTTAATGCATATATTGAATGGTCAATTAACTAAGAGCTCACGACGGAGTAACAAGGTACTAGACATCCTATTCTGTTGGAGTTTTAAACAAATAATCCTTAACCAATCTGCATTCTTCCCCAGTATTTTTCTTATTGCCAAGGTCATAGAATTTAAAATCTGCTTGTAAACACAATATGCATGGCTATTATTCTTCTTTTTGGAACAAAATTAGTTTTTTTTTCTTTAACACACCCCACACCCTTTATTACCAAACCACAACACTTTAGCAGCGCGATGCATGCATAAATAGTCTTTAATTAAAAAAATATCTAGAGCCAGACAATAATTTTCATTTTCTATTTTCAATTTTGTTCTTTAAATATATATCTCCATTAAAGAAACTTTCCACACTTTGTATTTAATTTAAAAATAATCCATTAATTTCCATTAAAAACATTTTGCAGAGTAAGTAAAAGTTCACAAGTAACCTAGTCTCGGCATCTTTCAAACCACGCAAATAACAACAACAACAACAAAAAAAGATAAGAAAATAAAGAAAAACTAAACTTTATAGATTAATCTAAGTCAGTTCGAAAAACGACAAAGATTGAGTACAGTGGTGCAGTTTGCATCGGAGTTTCGGAAAAATCTTAATACTCCGTTCGAAAAAAACATACTACATTTTTGAAGGGTGGATATGAATAACAATATCGCCCACTTATTTGAATTTTGCTCCTCTCTTAGGGTATAACAACACTTGAATTTCATACTTAAATATTGTTTTAAAATATATGCAACAATTGACATTTGCCCCATATTTTTGAAATTAAATGTTGGTAACCCTAACCTAAAGCTGAAAGTTTTGGGTTGATTCGTGAACACAACAAAAAAAGTGAGCATTTCCTGCAACAATAATTTGGATCATCCTTCTAAACTGTGGAAATCATGAATCAGCTACCAAAATTGCGAAATCGATTTTTTAATACCTCTACCCCACTGTGGACCATGGAAGTGCGGTGGCGTGGCATAGCTTGGTGTTGCAGTCCTTATTTTGTGCATTTATGCATCAATCAGATATGCACAACACAACACACTACATTGGGCACTAAGTCATCCAAAAATAGTTGGGCGGCTGCGGCACGGTACGGCCGGCGCAACATTTTTTATTATACTCGCGACATGCAACAGACTATGCGTGAAAAGTACATATTAAGAACGCACCAAAACCCAGACTATTAGGCAGACACAACCAAAACTGAAATACCTAACAACAACAAAAAAAAAAACACAGAAACTCTTCGCGCGAGAAAAGCTATTTTTGCACTTTGTATTTTTAAATCAACTCGAAAGTCTTGCCTTGCTTTGCTTTTCTTTGCCTTTCATAAACACAAATCAGTCTTAAAGAAAATGGTGATTAAGGAAATTTATTTTTTTGTTTAACGTTCTATTTCTTGTCATAATCATCATCTTTTATTTTATATCTGAAGTCGAGCCACAGATCACGATAATGAATGACGTTAAACATAAAATACGCAGATAAATCGTGGAAATATAATGTGTTGGATGTTCGATGGTGTCAACCTGACAACTTCTATATATGTATGTATGTAAGCGATTTATTTATTAATAAATTTTGTTTCTTCCACCAAATTCTCCAGCGGTATATGAACATTAGGGTGGTTCTTCAATTTTGAAAAAAAAGTGCAGATTCCTAAAAAGTAGATGGATGTACAGATGTACATATGTACATAAATGAATAGTTGCATGGATTTATTTTGGGGTGGTTCCAATTTTGAGAATAAACCAAAAAATTTTGTTTCGTAAAAACTTTAGCATTCCAAATTTTTTACACTTGGCATACTTCAAACTTAAAAGCGTATTATTTACATATTAACATTTTTATCAGGTTTTTATAATTTTTTTTTAAAGTTCCAGATAGTAGATACAAATTAATAACTTTTTGACCAAAGTTTATTCATAGTACTGGAACTTGTACTTGTGGATATCAATTTATAGTGTGTAACAGTTATTGAAAAATTATACATTTTAATAACTTGTAATTGTAAAAATGAACATTTCAATTACTTGTAATTGAGATTGAAATAAATGAAAACAATATTTATTTTAATAAAATGAAATGTAACTGTTGCTAAAATAGTTTGACTATCTAAGCAAAAAATTTAAATACAACAAAAAATTTTAAAAAAGCAAATAATGCATATGGATATAAGTAACACATGTAAAAGAACTAAGCATTTCGAGAAATTATTTTGTAATATCGCATAAATTGTAACTGACGAAAGTAATATTTTATTACATTTTTGTGTGATGATCACTGGAAAAAAACAATAATTACTGCTTACTTTACTATTACATTTCTTTTCAATTACATTTATGTAATTCAATTGAAATTAATTGCGGATTTTCAATTACATATAATAAATTATTTATTGGAGTTTTTTAAATACATTTTAAAGTTTTTGAACAAGTGTACAAATTTCAATTACAAGTAATTATAATTAATTTTTTTTTTGTAATAATTTTTTCCCAAACTCTGTAAGTTTAGAAAAAGTAAGCACCTAAGTTACTACATATTTCGATTGTGCGACTAATATGATTTACCGCATTTAAAGTATTGAAATTTCTCGATTTTAGAAACGAATATGTTTAGATGAAATACAGATATTGGTTCAAAATTGTAAACATCCCATTGTTAAGTGTTAAATTTCTAGCAATTTATTAAGGGAGTCCAAAATGCTTAACCTTTCTTTTCGTTATGCTAATTAGTAAATTGCTAATTGCCTTTTATTAAAAAACTAGCACCCAAACATGTCTAAAAAGTGACAGTTCGTAAAAATAACAAAAGAATTAAGCTTAGGCGGACCTATTAATTGGAATTCCCAAAATTTTGACTGGATCATTCCATCCATAAGGATTTAGCAAATTGAAAAAAAAAATTAGGTGGTGCAACAGTCCGTTGAGAAATAGGGCCTAGTGACTTTCAACTCTGAACCATTCCTGTGTGCGAGTAATTTTGTCAAGAATAGAGGGGATCTACAGTTTTAAGCCGAATCCGAACGGCTTATTTTGAGAAAGCACTTTTTCATGACAAGAATTACTCTTCCACTTCCGTGGAAAAAAAAAAACTTAAGATGTCATAGGCAGGGATTAAACCCAAGACCTTTGGCATGACAGTCCAACGCACTCACCATCACGCATTATCTTGCAAGAACCATGTTTCCATCCTATCCCTTGACTTCGAAAAGGCATTTGACAGGATAGGCATACACATTATTAGTAAGATGGCAAATTAGTCCAAAAATGTACAAGTTTGTAAAATCATTTTTAATGTATCGTAAATTCAAAGCATGAGTGAATAACTTTGATTCCAATACCTACAACCTTAACAGTGGTATTCCTCAAGGGTCACCACTTTCTGTAGTGCTTTTTATAATAGCCTTTAACGACATTAGCGAAGTTATTTTGCAATCCAACAACGTAAAACATACATTATACGCAAACAATGTTTACCTATAATCGAAATTTAACGATAATTCAAAATTTAAAGCTGTATTAAATAAAATTCTGCAGCGCCATGATTCTTGGTGTTTTCAATCAGGTGCCTCCATCTCTCTGAGCAAAAGTAAAATTTTGCATATTTGTAGAGCATATCACTGTGATTGTCCTGATGGACGGACATAGATTTATAAAACATTATTATTCCAGAAGTTAACAATTTAAGAATACTAAGTATATTATTTGATAAAAAATATAGTTCTGAGGAACATTGTGTAGCTTTAAGAACAAATCTAGCTGCCGGGCTTAGTATTGTAAGATATTAAGCTTCTAAACATATAGCTTTGTTCACATTAAAACATTAATTAACGTTACGAAATCAGTTATTGATATACGGCAAATCTGCTAAAATCAACATTAAAATCCTGCAGACATCTTACCATGCTGCTATTAGATCCAGTCTAAAGGCATTAAGCACATCCCCAATAAAAAATGTACTCTGAGAAGGTGGTTTTCCTATAATTGAAGAAAAAAAAAAGAACTACTTATGTATGTACATCTCGATTAAAAAGCAAATATACAACTCTTTTTGCTCACCGATTCATTCCGACTTAGTTAAAATTCTAAATCGGCATAGGATTCCAAAAACACCCTTCGCTATTTACAACGCTTTAGAATAAGCCAAAGAAAACCAAAGCAAGACTTTTGAAAAGAATCCTCCATGGTTGGTTACTATGAACGCTATAAACACTGAGCTTTTTAAATACAAAAAAGACAAAACATCGGAATTCAATTTGTGTTCGACCTTTTTAACCAATACAAAGAATTCGAAATCCTCTCTACTGATGACTCCAAAAGTGAGGAAGGTCAGGCTTTGCAGATGTAAATTCAAACAACCATCTTATAACTCCAGAAAAACTACATCCTTACTTCTCTGCATTTAACGATTTTAAGATCAACAGAGATAGCAATGAAAACAAAAAAAGACAATCTTTCAACATTAGCAGCTATATAAAACATAAATAACTGCCAGATACAATCACTACTACGCACGCTACCATCAATCCCAGCCGAGAATTGTCTTTCCCTCTTCTACAAACTAAATTATGAACAAATGCTTCCAGATACTACGAGTGGGACACAATAAACACATTACTGCCTGTTTACCAAAGAACCACCTGCAACCTCTGCCAATCAAGCCAACAACTCAACATACAACATCTATCAACAGAATGTTAAAAAATAAAAGAAACATGCAAACTTTTTACTAACCAGAAAAATATCTTATAAAATATCTTCCTTCTGAACAAAACATTAAAATTGTATTTTAAATTTTAACAAAGTTGAACTTAGTTCAACATTATTTAGTAAATACACGGTGCCGGGTTTCATACCCTCGTCCACCCCACTAGTTCATTATAAAATTACTTTTGAACACACTCTTTTATTTAACCTAGCTGAAATCCCTGGCAGCTAAAGCTGAGCTTATATGTATATTATTTTGTACATTTATTGTCTTGAAATAGTTAATAATAATAAACTAACCATTCCGTAATTCCGTAATTTTAACTTCAATAAATTGTTAAGTGATATTAAGATGTTAAAATCGTTTAAAATTAGGTAAATCATCTTTTAAGCTTAGTAAATTGCTAAAAATGGATTTAACAATTTACTAAATTGTTTAAAATTTTGATCCATGATATTTAATTTTCTATAAAATATTGTTGTTGTTACGATTTCACAATCTTTTTTTTTAGACAAAATTATATTGATATTTTTTTCTTTACAAAAAAATAAGAATTTGCTGCTAAAAATACTACAAATTTTATTTTACGTTTTGAATATCTCGACAAAACTTTAATTATTATTGATTGCATAGTTTTTAAAGTTCCTTAAATTTGACCTACTACACAAAAAAAAATATTTTTTTTTCACATTTTACTTTTTCACAAAGTTTTTTCGAACTTCAAGAGCTTGATTCTTAAAATAAGGACCACCTTTATGTCCCTGCTTATATAGGTTGAAAGTTTAAAACGAACATTTTCATCTTAAAAGTTCTTGATTTTTTTTAAATGAAAAACGTTTATGAAATCTCAAAAAACTGATGTAGTGCGGAGAAGATTTATGCTCCTGCTAAAAAAAATAAACGAAGCTAGTCAGAAATGCTATTATTTAAAAAAAAATTCAAGGTCAGACAAAAAACATAAACGAAAGTATTTTTATTGATTTTTTTTTTCAAGGCCCCATACATATGGTTTATGATCTAAGACTAATTTTTAATCTCATTTCTTTGAAATTTCGGATAATTTATTCAAACATAATGAGAATTATTAATTAATAAAAAAAATATTTGTATCAACAAAAGTTAGGTAATTTTGTTTTGGAGAAAAGTTAATCAAAGTTTTCCTTTTCTTTTTCAAATAAAACCAGGTCATATACATAGGTCGTGAAGAACTAGGTATGTATAGATATAAGTCAAACGATTAAAATGTTATCAAGGTCAGATTCAATAAAATTCTCACAAAAATCTATCGATGTAGAAAAAAGTATGTTTGGTGTTTCTTTGAATTATGAGGGCAATAGTTTAAGCCTAGTAATTCTTCACAGCAGAAAATTAACATACCCTTAAAAAAATATTAAAAATGTAAAAATTGTTTCAGATTTTTCGTAGACAAAAGTCAATTTAGAAGAACCTCCAATACAATACTATTCTTTAATAAAGAATAAATAAACAAATTACGACAACCAATTTTTGAAATGGTTTTGGCGAACTTGAAAGACGCAGGTATAATTCCATTTTCTTGTAGTTCTTATTTATTAGTCACTAGGCTCTGATAGTTTTCCATATGCATCAGCAAATTTTATTAATTTATTTTGTGTCCAATAAAGCTAAATCTCTTATTACAATCACCCTTTTATTACTTCGCAAACCTAATTAGAGAGCTAGACATAAATTACGTGTGACATAACCTGTCTTGACATTCAGTCGTGCTCAATTTAAAATAAATCAACACATCCGATATTGCAGTAGTCCCCCTTATCCCGTGTCATTGAAACTAAGAAAAATCAATTATTTTGCTATATACCTTTGCTTGGATGCATCTTCAAGTCCATGCATATGATGGCAGCTCGTGTCGTAGAGTCTGTGCAGTACATATAACAAAATAATAATCTTCCTCTTTCCGAGAAGAAATCAAAAGACCAGATGTTACTTCCTTTGGTTGATGGCTCGGGCTGACTCCACGACTACTGCTGCTGTAGCTTCTGTCGTTTCTGACTTAAGATCGTGCGATCGTGCGTCCATGGGTATACCTAACATCATCGCACATCAGCCAGCGATAAATTGAAACGCGTGCCATCAATTCGTCCAAGAAGTTGATTGCACATATTTTTTTCTTGAGCTCATCTCATATTATAATATACAGTACTCGTAATTTCTCAGTGAAAACAATTCAATTCAATTTAACGTAATAATACGCGAGAGTCTTGAGAATTCCCGAAGGGGCACTTATTTGCCACTATAAGGATGTCATTTCATGGTCTTGATTGATTTTCTTCAAATTATTATTTTCTTCATTATACAAGCACCTATACATATGTTGTGTATTTCCTGAGAAGATCTAGAAACCAAGGTGATGATGATATTGAAAATGGAAATTTCTTCTAAAAATACTTTTCATTCAAAAGAGTGGCAGGAAAATAATCGAAAGTTACCTATTTTTTCAAGGAAAGCTAATTTTCTTTTTTTGTTTTCTTGTTTTGGTTTTCAATTTATTTTTAGTATTTATTCTTTTTTTGTTTAACACTAATGTTTCACACTTAAATAAAAAGAGAACTCGAAAAAGATGAAAGTTAATGCATCTCAGGCAACCATCAGGAGGTAAATTAATGATGATCACGACTTTTATTTGTTTTGATAATAAGTTTTCCTAATTTATTATATCAATTTTTGTTTGTTTGTAGGTTAAGTTTGTTGATGAGATAGTGAGGTATTTGTAAGTGATCTTCTAGCAATTCAAGCTCGATTTATGATACAGAATTTTGAACTTTTTATCAAACATAAAACAACCTGAAAAGTAGTTCTGTGTAGGTAATTTATTAGAGACTTTATAGCATGTGTTCAAATATCAATGAGGTGTCAAATTAGGTGTCGTTAAGGCTATTCCTTTATACTTTCTCGAGGTTGCTACATGAGAATCCCAAATCCCAAAGTTTACACACGATTTAAATTTGCCGCCATTTGGGTAGGAATAGATTAACATTCTAATACGAAACTATTTGACAGCTGACAAGTAAGAATTATTAAAAATTGACATTAGACGAAAGATCATCATTGTTGGACAATATCCTAAAATGTAATTTCATCATTTTGGCAGCAACAGTTTAAAAAGGATTTATTAGACTTTTAAGTGAAACTCAGTGATTGCTTATTAATATTCGTTTTATATTATTGATGTTTCTTACATAACAACTTTATCTACTTAAGTACTTGAAATCATTATTAAAAAAATAATAAAAATCCAATTAATTCCGCCTCTTAATTGAATGAAATTTGATTTGAATAGCATACGGACGAACATACGCCCATATTTAAAAGAAATTACTTATAAAAACATCAATTAATTTTCTTTGGAGTTAAGCAACTTGTTGAATTCATAAGCATTTTTATTTTCTTGTTCTTTCGCAGATGGTATTTGTAGGTTTTTACATAAGACCATTATCAATTAAAAGGTAATGTTACAAAATCATAGAATAGAAAGAAAATATTCTTCTGAAATCGAATTTGTTTCGAGCACATACATACATATTTGTTTAAGTTATGATTATGGATGTCAGCATCTGAATATTTTTACTTAAAATCTTAGAATAGAAAATTATAAAAATTTTAAGATTTGTATTTTTTTTTTTTCAAAAAAATGACGGATAGGCGAAAAGAATGGACCTTCTTTAATGTTGGAAAGATCGAACTTGAAAGGTGAAACACATGATCTCTGGTAAGAGATCATGTGTACTTTTTACGGACTTACCACTGAGCATTAAGAAAGGAAGAGAGGGTTTGAAAGGAGAAGTTGGTGTAAATTGGTGAATTATTATGAATTCCTGAATATTGGAATGACTAGGAAAAACAGAGTGTTATAAGGCATTCCACATTCGTGTAGTACGGCTAAAGAACGAATATCTGTAAATGACAGTACGATAGTTGGGCTCCAGGGTTTACTGATAAGCATTCCTAAAAGCGAGAGTTTTCCGGTTGAACTGCTTAAGTGGAAAAATGCAGCTGGCTATTACGATAGAAAAGTGTGAGAAAAGAAACTTTACGACGTTGTTCAAGCGAAGTAATTGAACTTACGACGATATTATCACCATTCAATTTAAATGCTCTACGTTCAATACTATCCAAGAGGCTTAAATAAGTTGGAAGAGCATAAGGCCAGAGATGGGAGTTATACTCAAGCTTTGGAAGTATGTGAGCCTTGTAAATAAATGCCAGATCAGAAGGGAAGACCAAATTTCTTGCATCGCCTTAATAAACTCAAACATCTTGCGGTATTTTTATCGACATATCGCGTATGCGGTCGTTCCACAAGAGGTGGTTGGTAACACACAGTTCGAAAATATCGAGATGTTCAGTCTCATTGATGCAAGTGCCATCCATGGATAATAGCAATTGGGGTATATCTCGCTTTAACGATTCAAGAGAGCGTTGGGTTTTCGAAGCATTAAATTCCACACGGTTTTTATTCCTCTTTGAATAATGTTGTTTAGGTCGGAATTTAATGAGCTTATTACATTTTGTCGTTGCTGTTTCACATTAAAAACAGAGGGTGAGTCTGAAGACGAATATGAAAAGCTAAAAGCTACTATCGTCAGCGAAACAATGTATTGGATTAGGATTTGCAGACAGTTTATCATTAATAAAAATGAGAAAGAGTGTTGGAGAAAGAACAGAGCCCTGGGGCACACCAGCATTTATTTTGAATGATCCGAAAGGTAAATACTAGTACAATAAAGGATGAATTTATGAAAACCCAAAGCACGCATTTTTGATAAGAGAGCCTGATGCCAATCCCTATCAAATGCTTTTGAAATATCAAGTACAATAATCTCACTTTCTCCAAAACGATGTAAAGATATGCTCCACTGTTCGTTGAGATGAACCATGTGATCACTAGTGGACCTATTGCTGCGAAAGCCGTACTGTCGGTCATTAACAAGCTTTCGATTTTCGAGATATATCTCGAGATGATAATTAAACAGCGTTTTCATGAGCTTGTAAAAAAGGGACGTAAGTGCAATCGGTTGGTAATTAGAAGGTGAGGAAGATTCGGCTTTTTGGGGATGGGCTGGCTAAATGCTGTTTTCCATCTGCTCGCAAACGAGGCCAGAGGAGTAGGACGGATGAAAAAGCTTACCCAGTGGTTTTTCCAGCGTTGAAGAACACCTCTTCCGAACAATTGCAGGGATACAATCCGGACCAGCGGATTTATGCGTGTTAAGATCTCTTAGGACTCTTGCCACAATACGAGAGTGAAAAAAGATTGGTCACATAGAATCACTAACGCGCTTAAGTACGGGTGGAGTCATAACACTCACTGGCAGCGTTGAATTGGCGGCGAACTGTCTAGCAAAGAGATTAGCTTTCTTCAAAGAGCTAACAAATACAGTGTCATTGACAACGAGCGTAGAAACCGAGGAAGAGGAAGAATTCGTCATGTTTTTAAAAATGACCAGAAATTTGTACTATCTTTGGGACATTGTAATGGGTGATTTTTTTGAGGTTAGGATTTTCATGCATTAGTATTTGACAGATCACGCGGGATTTCAGACATGGTGTCAAAGAGAAAGATGCTCAGTATGCTTTGACATTTCATCATGAATAGACTTACTAACGAGCAACGCTTGCAAATCATTGAATTTTATTACCAAAATCAGTGTTCGGTTCGAAATGTGTGTGTTCGACAAATTTTGTTCAGCGATGAGGCTCATTTCTGGTTGAATGGCTACGTAAATAAGCAAAATTGCCGCATTTGGAGTGAAGAGCAACCAGAAGCCGTTCAAGAACTGCCCATGCATCCCGAAAAATGCACTGTTTGGTGTGGTTTGTACGCTGGTGGAATCATTGGACCGTATTTTTTCAAAGATGCTGTTGGACGCAACGTTACGGTGAATGGCGATCGCTATCGTTCAATGCTAACAAACTTTTTGTTGCCAAAAATGGAAGAACTGAACTTGGTTGACATGTGGTTTCAACAAGATGGCGCTACATGCCACACAGCTCGCGATTCTATGGCCATTTTGAGGGAAAACTTCGGAGAACAATTCATCTCAAGGAATGGACCGGTAAGTTGGCCACCAAGATCATGCGATTTGACGCCTTTAGACTATTTTTTGTGGGGCTACGTCAAGTCTAAAGTCTACACAAATAAGCCAGCAACTATTCCAGCTTTGGAAGACAACATTTCCGAAGAAATTCGGGCTATTCCGGCCGAAATGCTCGAAAAAGTTACCCAAAATTGGACTTTCCGAATGGACCACCTAAGACGCAGCCGCGGTCAACATTTAAATGAAATTATCTTCAAAAAGTAAATGTCATGGACCAATCTAACGTTTCAAATAAAGAATCGATGAGATTTTGCAAATTTTATGCGTTTTTAAAAAAAAAAAAGTTCTCAAGCTCTTAAAAAATCACCCGTTAGTATTTTTTTTCCGTAATTTTTGGTCATGCTCGCATCGAACCATGCGTTTCCCTTAGGTCTGATAACCCTGTTCGGGATAAAGGTTATCATTTCCAGGAGAATCAAACTTGTGATCATATCGGTGCTGGCGTGAACGTCACTATCAATGAAGCATAGTGACCAGTTAAAGATCCTGAAATAATTATTAAGACTGTCCCAGTTGTTCTCTTAGGCGTCCTTTATTTAACTGGAGAGTTTTGACACTAGAAATTTTCGGATATAAAACAATGGTCGGATGTGAGTAGAGGAGATAGAACACTAATAGTGCACTTATCAGGGTCACAAGTAAGAAACAAGTCAAGAGTGTTTTCTGCTCAACCTTCCACACCCGATATTCCAGTGCGAAAATCTCAGCACACACTCCTTCGGGTGTTCTCTAACCCGAATGTTGAAGCTATGAAGAATTGTGTACATTGAAATCGCCCGTAACTTCGATTTCAGTGCGAGGTGAATGTGAAGTCACTTGTTGCAAAAAGTATTCCAAAATTGGTCCTCTCGGTTGGAAAATTCGATAATTCGAAAAGATTTTTGAAAACTTGTGAAAAAAGTTTGTTGTTAAGGACGTTGTTTTATCATCATAACCAATGGTTTTGGCATAAAACCATATTTTTTGAAAATGTACAAAACATTTTTCGAAATTGTTTCGAAAGTTCCTTTCCTAACTCATTATCTGAAAATCACAAATGTGTCTCCTGTAACATTTTAGTATTTTATGACATCAATTATTCAAAGTTCTACTTGTTTTGAAATATTTTCTTTTGACAACTTATTATACATTTTGTGTATGCTCTTATACATTTTTATCAAAATTTTAAGTAACATGCTATTAAAACCACATTGTCTATTTGAAAAAAAATATTATTTTCGTTACATAAAAATTAAAAAATATGTTTTTAAATTGTACTCGTATATGCATCAAAATTAAAAATAAGGGACAGCAAAATGTAAAGTTTTTTATATAACAAAATTTAATTTTTAATAAAAGTATTTTTTCTTTCTTTTGCAGAACTGGCGGCTTAAAAATCATTCACAATAAGGTAATTTGATTAATTTGCAGCATAAATAATAATTAATGTTAAGTAACCTTTAATCTACTACTTACCTCAAAACATGACCAGACCATATACCTACAAAAAAATTAAGTCATTGAATTTGCAGACCATTGCTAAATATTTCTTCACCCAAATTGTTGATAATAAAATCACTGAAATGGAAATTTCAACAAAATTTCCCACTCAAACTTTAATTTTTAGTTTATTTTTTGATCTCTTGTTTCTTTTCTTTTGGTTTGTTGCATAAGTAACTTAAAAAGGGTGCTCTAAATACAAGCCTCACGTGATTGTCTCTCTGTGTGGCATACATAAGAAACTATAACCAATTTATACAAAAATAAAAACAATAATCCCACGCTTTGGTTAATTTCATTTGCAACCTTTTTTTTGTTTTTGATCGCACGCTTCAGTGCTTTTAATCACTACAGACAGAGGGCGCATGTAGTATGTAAGTGAAATAAAGTCACAACCTTATATACCTTTACCTACATCGAACACGTTCGACTTTTTTTTAAATTTTAATTATGTATTTCCGTATATAGCTTCTTTAAAATGTCGTTGATCTGCAAAAATTCAAAAGTTAAAATATCTTTTCGAAGTTTTTAAATTGAAAAAGGGCTGAGGGATCCACACATTAGTTGTGGTCATTGAAGTGAAACTTTAGATGTTCGTATGAAGTATGTACGCAATTAAGTATTATAGTCTTCTGGCAAAGGTATCTTAAGTGAAAATTTGTAAAAAAAAAATAATAGAAGCGAAAACTTGTAAACATTGTACTCATTAATCACTGTCATAGTTCTTTCTTATTAATGGGGCTTTTACTATTAACTTGGGCAGGGAAATTGAGGTATTTTTGTAAAGTTTCTTATTTATTTGTTGCACAGTTGTTTCGCTAATTAAAAAATATATAAAAACATGCCACAACGAAATTTTTTTTTTTTTTTTAGTTTCTGTTTAAATGTGGAAAGGTAATACATTGCTGGATTCTTTCTTTAAAACCCTGACTGAAGGTCTAAAATAATAGGAGACACAATTATTGCTGTGAAATACCTGGTATATGGTCCTTTTTTATCGTTCTTTTAGGAAGAGTAAAATCCTCCAAGAAGTTTCCTTGTAATGGTTAAACATCTTAACTGTTTCAAACATAGTAGAATGCTAAATTTCTCTTTTTAATAATTAGGACTTCGCGGCGTAGGTCTTTAGAACTCTTAATTGAAGCGGTTCAACAATCTTTTACATATCAAAAACCCAAGCTGCCATTAGTTGAATTTCTTGACCTCCGTTTATTTGTATAGGGCGTTTTTTTAAGAGCTTGAGAACTTTAAAAAATAGACAGATAAATTGTTGCTATGAATTTTCTAAACAAAATTTGCTGTCCATTGCTGAACGTATTGGCTTCTAATGCTTCAAAAGTTACTGGTTAGTGGGTACAAACCTATAAAAAGTAATCGAATGGCGTCAAGTCACACAAACAATGGGGCCAGTTAACTTGAACACTTCTGGAAAAAAAAAGTTGTCACCAAATTGTCTGGTTGGAACCGAATGTCATCGATGTTTAGCTGATTAAGGATGTCAACCCACACAAAACCGATTAAGTCCTACTTTCGAGGAAATACAAAATTTCATATGTTAACCCTGCCTATATTAAAGCTATTAACCGTGACAAACTAAATAAAGTCCAACGTTCAGCTTACCTATGTATTAGCGAATTGCTCGCACGACCCCATCTGCGGCACTGGATACCCTACTCAACCTCTTTATATACCTACTAAGCTTCATCACAATGGGTTCGGAACAACATTGGCCACTCCGTAATTCTTAAGTATTTAGAATCAATTCCAAAGCACAGAGACTACACCATTCTCCAACTGCAATTCGACAGAAACTTCCAGATTTCTATACCTTCCAGATCTTTCTTGGAGTAAAGGGCCTTACTAGAAGACGAGTCAATCCACTTTTATACAGATGGATCAAAAACAAATAAAGGAGTTTTTGAAGGTATGTTCTCTGAACAACTGAAATTAAGTCACCTATTCCGCCTTCCCAATCATTGTAGCATGTTCCAGGCGGAAGCTTTGGCGATAAAAGAAGTCTCGCCCTGGCTTAAAGAAAACGTGATATCAACATCCGATATCCATATTTTCTAAGATAGTCAGGCCGCTATCATATCTCTGGACTCTGTCTCTACAAGCTCGATAACAGTCCATAATTGTCGATCATCTCTAATGGAGATGGCATAACAGTTTAATATTCACCTTTGCTGGTTGCCGGCCAATAGAGACATTCCAGGAAATTGTAAGGCAATTGAACTCGCCAGAAATGGTACAGTACAACTCATTGTATCATGTTTGACTAATGCTGGCATACCAATCGCTACATTCGCTATTGCTAACACAAGACGCTATGAAAAAGCCTAGCACCAGATGGAATAACATCACCATGTGTCAGGTCGCGAACAACATTTGGCCTACACTAGATTTAAAGCGCTCAAGATGCTTGGTACCTCTAAGCAGATCGCATATAAGCTCGATAAACGGTGTGATAACTGGGCACTGTCCAATAGGAAAGCACTTTACCCGGCTAGGCTTATTCTCCAATGACTTTAACAGAAGCTGTATGGATGAGGAAGAGGAGGAAACAGTTCTTCATCTCCTCTGTACATGCCCTGCTCTCGCTTAAAAACGCAATAATTGCCTAGGAAAATTCTTCTATTACGATCTAAACGATCTCAATCATATTTACGTTTCGTAAGGGACTCAAACTGGTTTCATTGAGCTTAGAAAAAAGCCTCAAGATTCATGTGGGATCACAATGGGCCCTTAAATTGGCCTAAGTGCGTCATACTCCATCAGGGACAGCCACTTTAACCTAACTTAACCTTAGCTGATTAATTTTTGGAAATAAAAAACCAGGCGAAAAATAGGCAGCTTCTTCCTCATTTCAAAAGGAATAAGGACCAATGATGCCATCAGTACCGTGTAAGCCGCACCAAATGCCTTGAGGATTGTCTTCGCTCCATATAGGAAACTATTTCAGGAGAAACTAACAATATCACTTAACACCGTACAATGGACCAAGTGTTCTAGAAATTTCGAGAACGGATTTAATTTGTTTAAAGTTCTGGCATTAAATTATTCGTGATAACTGTCAAATCAAAGACCATAACCATCTTAACTTTCCAGCGACCATTTGGTTTGTGTTGAATGTTGAAATATGATTAACATAAAAGTAGTGATTTGTGTACGATTATGTGTTAAATACCTTCACCAGCTGATCATTCATAATGTATGTATGATAAATTCTTCTTAAATCTAGGTCTCAAGTTTAAAAAGCCAAAGATATATGCTCCATCAACAAAACGGTAGTGCCACGGTCATAGTCGTATATATAAAATACATAACCGCTAACTTCTTTACAACAAAAAACTTATCTTTTTGCTAAATCTTATATAATTTTTCTTCTTACGGTTGTGGTAAGACTCGTACGTCGTACAACCAACCTAGCGGACTCTCCAGTGCAAAAAAAAGATCCCCAACACTTCTTGAGAAACCGAAGAATTCCATTTATTTCCTTGTTCTTAGTTCTTACATATATTCAAACTTAACCAAGTAATCAAGATTGTTAATTATCTTTCTTCACCTCTTTTGTAAAGAAGACGAAAAAAAAGTTGAAAAAAGAACACCTTAAAGAATTATTCATCGAATCTCAACTTTTCTTCAGACACTAAAGCCGATTTCTGAAATGCAGATCGTCGAACCGTTGCGATGCGATGCGTTGCTAGTGATGATGATGATGAAGCTGATGAGATTATTTTCAGCTTTGTTACTTTTTTTTTACCTTACTCGAGAGGTAGATACATCTAAACGTAGCTAGAATCACCTTTGGTACATAAACTCTTTACATATAATAGTCTTCACTTCAACTTTGAGAATCTAGAGGATGCACTGCACGTGTATATTTAGTTTTTGCAATAATTTCTGGATTTTGTTCGTTTTTCTAAAGAATAAGTCATTAACTGACGTACCTATACTACAGAGCAACAAAATCCCTTATAATGAAGAATAATGACGACAACGATGCAACGTAGCGTCTGAGAAAATACCATTATTTCATCAAACCTTGGTGATGGCGCTGATCTATTGTCGGCGACGACTACGTTGGCGCTGAAGCTGGTTGGCTTGGTGCGAGAATAATAATAATTACAATATAAAAACTCATAGTATATTATTGCATCTAATTGTGCACTCATTGTGGTAAGCAATCAGCGCAAGATGTTATGATGATGATTCGATGTATCTCAGGCGTCAGTCTCCAATCTTCAATCTCTAATTTCAGTCTCAAAGTCCCAGCATCAGCCATCAGCAATCTAAAAATGACTTTATAGTTACATAGTCATGAGAGATTTAGTTTCAGGTAATTTCATTGTTTTAAAAACGTGGAAACCTCTTTAGAAGCATGCAAAAACCATCATAATGGTTAACCAAGATCTTGTAACCGGGTATTGCTTTAGGTTTAGTTTTACTTATTTTATGTAGGTAATATGACAACAATAATATTTAAGTACCGGGTATCGTATTGAAACTGGTGGTACGTATTGTGGTCCCACACTCTAAACCTTCAAATTGTTTTAATATGTAACAGCTTGACAGAAATATACATACTCGTATTGTAAACAGTTAAACATGCAATGTTAATTTTCGGAATAATTTCACAAAAGTAATGGTTTTTCAGAAATTTTTTTCTTAAATTGATTTTAGAAAATAGCATTAATATTGAAGAATTTTTAAAAAAGTTTCCAAAAATACAGGGTTATCCATTTTGCGGTTTCAAAAGTAAAAGTAAATAAAACACATATTAAAAATTTTTTTCATCATATTTCCTTTTTATTTTACAGTTTAAAAGTTGACATTATGTGTGAAACACTACATCATTTAAATAACCACCACGCGAATTGTTGCAAGCATCGATTCTTTTGATGTAATTTTCGAACTCTTTTTGACACATATTGGGCGGTATCTCAACCATAACTTGACGAATGTTGGCTTTTTAGTGCTCAAGAGTTAAAAGTTTATCTGTATAAATCATGATCTCGGTGGCCAGTTGATATCGCCACGACGAGAAATTACACGACCAGGAAATGTATCTTAAAATAAAGCCATATTCGCTCGAGTTGTGTGGCATGTGGCACCATCACATATTCTCCAAGTCGTATTCTTCAATAGCAGGAAAAATAAAGTCGGTTATCATTTGACCATAACGCTATGAATTGACGGTGACAATCGTTCCATCGTCGTTTTCTAAAAAATAAGGTCCAATCACACCTCCGGACCAAAAAGCGCACCAAACGGTGACTTGTTGTGGATGTAATGGTCTCTCTTCTAATACTTGAGGATTCTTAAAACCCCAAATACGACAATTTTGTTTATTAACATACCCACCGAGTGAGTTGAAGAAAATTTTGTTCGAAAAATCGCCGTCTATCGCCTGTTGTTCAAGCACCCATTCGACGTATCTACGACTGAATGGTCAGCTGGCTTCAGTTGTTGTGTGAGCTGGACTTTATATGGATGCATGTAGGTGTAGATCCAAATGCAAAATACTCTGTAATGTGCCGTAAGACAGTCCTAATTCTTGAGAACGACGAGGAATCGACAAATTCGGGTCTTCAGCAACACTTTCACTTACAGCAGCGATATTTTCAGTAGCACGAGCGAAACGACGATGTACAGGTCTTACAATATCTGCAACCAATCCAGTCTCTTCAAATTTCGTCACAATTTTGCCAATTGCTTGCATAGTTGGATGATTATGTTAACCATAATCCCCTCTTAAGGCACGATATGTGGCTGTGGCAGAATCACTATTTTTGTAGTAGGTTTTCACAATTTGTACGCGTTGTGCGATAGTTAAGCGATCCATTTTCGTAAATGTCAGACTTTCAACTGAAAAAAAATTGGTTTAACAACTTAGTTTGACAGATGTTGAATTCCAGCCCTATACTTTTGAAATGGATAACCCGTTACAAATCCTGGCTTTTTTTTATAAAATCCAAACAGTTTTAAGTATCATCAGAGCTTAAAGAATCATATGTTTTGAACTCGAGATTTTAATCAAATATGACATTATGATGGTAGAGAATTAAAAAAAAGTGGGTCCCCGGATTCCTTCTGTCTGTCTGTCCTCGCCCCTACAGCCTAAACCGTTGGTTTGATTGACTTAAAATTTAGAAGTTAAGGTTTTAAGTATGTATATTCGCGTTAGGCGCTTTTTTCATTTTTCTTTAAGACTAAAAATAACAGCAGTCCCCGTAGCAATGTTTTAGTCAAAAATCGAAAATTCGAATAGAACCGTTATTTTGTTTATAAGTTTTCTCAAGACCTCATTAACCGATTTCAATAATTTTGTCTTATGCACAAGTTCTTATACTGTTTTAATAATATTTGATGATTAAAAATGACATTGTTTCTATTTTTGATTTTTAAAAAACATTTAACATAAAACAGGTCATAATTTTTTTACGAATTTGAAATGTAAAACATATATTAATAAGCTCTAAATAACTGCGTACTAAAAATATTTTTTAACACAAACTGAAAAATTGTATGCATACAAAATTAATTAAAATAAAATGCACGACTGCGTCGCACGAACTTGCTCCTGTATTCAAAGAGTCTGTTTAAAAAAGTATCTATGTATATAAGATTTAAAAATATACCTGTAAAATAAGTTTGTCTTCAAAGATATAAATACCATTTGATCTGTCGAAAAAACCTCCATTTTTCAATTTTTTTGGGAGGGGGTTACATTCAATACAGTTAAAATAATTTAAAAAAAAAACTAATTTAAGATTCAAAATTTTACCTGAAAAATAAGTTTGTCATCAAAAATTTAAATGCCATTTTATAAATAAAAAAGCCCTTGATTTTTCAAAAAAAATTTTCGAAAATCGTTAGAGCGGTTTTTTTTTAAATTAATTTTTTATATATAAAATTTTTCAATTTTGTTCTAAAAATATTTTTGGTATGCAGTTGTTTAGTGATTGTAAATATACGCTCTACATTTGAATTTCGTAAAAAAATATTAACGCGTTTTTGAGATATAGAATTTTGAAAAAAAATTTCAATATTTTTTTAAAAATCCAAACAAAAAAAAATTGCACTTTTGATAATCAAATATTGTTAAAGCAATATAAGAGCTTATTCACAAAAAAAATTATTGAAATCAGTACATAAATTGCTGAGAAAATTAAAAAACAAAATAACGGTTCTATGAGCGGTACCTTTCCTGAGCAATACAAAAATATGTTTTTCTTATTAAAAGAAGCCAAGTTAAAAAATAAAATTTTACAGAAAATTTAAAAAAAATCTATCGGTTTGTTTTTGAGAAAATTCGAATTTTCGTTTTTTGACCAAAAATATTGTATGGGGGCCACTGTTAGTTTTGATCTTAAAAAAAAAATGAAAAAAATGCCTAACGCAAATCTGCTCAAAACCTTAACTTCCAAGTTTGAACTCAATCGACCCAATGGTTTAGGCTGTAGGAGCGTGGACAGACAGACAAAATTTTGCACGAATGCAAAACTTGCCATATAGTTCCTATATGTCGCAAGTAAAAAACAGCTTTAACGATCTTGAAATAAAATTTTTAAAAACTTAAGTTTTTTTTTTTAATCAAACGGCATTTACATTTTTGAAAAATACAGGAAATATTTGCAGACTCTTTGGTTACGTGAGCAATTTCGTGCGACCCAGTCGTGCATTTTATTTTCTCCGTCTTCTAAAATTCGAAATTTGAACAACGTGCAAAGTTTTCCGTGATAAATTAGTTTCTAAAGGATGTTGATTCTCATTTCTTTTCTATTAATTCTTAACGCGATAAGGAACAGTGGAAAAATTTTGAAGTTCCAAAACTTCGTCGATTAAGCCAACAATTCCTTTTTTTTTTTTTAATTCCAGCTTAGTTCAAAACGAAGTTTAAAAAAATATATAATAATGTAGAATGCCAATTATTTGTTCCATCTAAGGGGGACAAATTTGGAAATTAGGTCGGAAACGAAAACTTCAATAGTGAATAACTTTTAAAGAGTTAAATATATGCAAAAATGTTTCGGGACAATTTTGGTTCGTTTATTTCTGCATAATGGTTTGGTTATTTCCAAAACTTTAAAAGTAGACATTGAAATTAAAAAATCATACCTTTATTAAAGGCTTGATAACATTTAAACGGTTCTTTGAATAGAATGTTTGTACTTGTAACTTTATTGTAGGACATTCAATTTTCTACAAGCATTTTATACATTTTTTGTTTCAGTGATTTGGATGTTCTGCCGGAAAATTTCGATAAGGAATATAAAGAATGAAACAGAGATGATAGACCTCTTAAAATAATGCTATACTTCCAACATAATTTTATGCAACGAAAAATAACGTTTTTCAAATTTAGTAAGCATTTATAAATATCAGATAGACAGTTAAAAAAATTATAAAAGCCTAAAAAAGTTACTACAATTAAAAATGTAGACTTTTTCCATCTTATACAAACTATTCTTAGTAATTATATTTAAAAACATTCCATTGAAAGTTGTTAAAACAAAATTAAAATCCTACCAAAAATACCAAACAAAATTGGTTTCATTTTCCGAATGTGTCGGCAAAAAACAGCATTCACTTTAATTGTTGATAAAGTACTTCAAAAATCCTTAAATGTTTATTCACTTTTATTTATTTATTGATATTTCTAAAATCAACAAATAATATAAGATTTTATAAAAGATTAAAAAAAAATATTAAAATACAGACTTATTTTAAAAATGTTTGTAAAAATGTTAAAGGTACTTAAATAAGTAACTAAGCCAATAAGGTGATTTTTCTAGTTTTAAAAGATTTGTAAATCTTAATATCTCTTAAGGCCTTACCAAATTAAAAATCACAAAGTTTATAACATTTCAAATTAATAGTTCCGTTTTTTCGCACTTAGGTTTGTTTGTTTTTTTTGTTGTTAATGAACTGTCAATTTTAAGACGCGTTCAGAAATTTGCAAACTGGTATCTAAAACGTTCAGCTCTTAAATTTTGTATGGAATTGTGCGCCATTTTCATAATTTGAAAAGAGGCTGGAATGCGACCCACACGGATAACTTCCCATCCCGTCTGTTGATTTGTCTTGCTTAAAAGTTTGTAGGTTATCGTGTTTTGTTGAAAAAGTTTTCAGTAGAATTATTCTTAAACAATTCAAAATTACAAACAATATTTTGCATATAATGAAATAGTTTGATTTCAAAATCTATTTCTGTTAACGAGATTTTTAGTCGAAAACCAATTCTTACCAATTTTAGTAGCATTTCTTAAAAGTTTTTATTTCTTATAAAAAAATACAAATTTGATAAATGAAATTAATTTGAAGTCAATATCTTCTATTGTTCACCAGATATCGAGAACCGAACATCAATTTTAACCAAATTTACTGAATGCCGAAAACAATATTTCCTGCGAGATAAAACTAATTTTAAGCCAATATTTTTAATTTTTGAAAAGATATTTAAGTCGAAAATCAATTTTTTACTAACTTTTAGTTTTTATTTTTTGTAAAAAACTGTCAATTCGATTTTTCTCAACATTTTCAGAATGTTGAAAACAATATTTCTTATAAAACAAAATTAAATTGAAGCCAATATCTCAAATTTTTGAAAAGATATTTGAGTCGAAAATCAATTTTTAGAAACTTTTAGTAATTTTTAATTTAGATTTTTATTTCTTGTTAAAAAACTGTCAATTTGATTTTTCTCAAAACCTTACAGAGTGTTGAAAACAATATTTCTTATGAAACAAAATTAGTTTAAAGTCAATATCTCAAATTTTTGAACAGATATTTGAGTCAAAAATCAATTTGTACCAACTTTTAGTATTGTTTTTTTTTAGGTTTATATTTTTTGTAAACAAAAATCTCAATTCGATTTTTCTCAAAAATTAACTTAATGTTGGAAACAATATATTTTACAAGATAAAATTACTTAGAACACAATATCTTTGGTTTTTGAAAAGATATTTGAGTCGAAAGTCAATTTTTACCAACTTTTAGTAATGTTGTTTTAGGTTTTTATTTTTTATAAAAAAACTGTCTAGTCGATTTTTCTCAAAATTTGACTAGATGTCAAAAACGTTTTTTTTCGTTGCACAAATGTATTTTGGAGATAAAATCAGTTTTTGTTCGTAAAATATTCGAGGTGACAAATATTTTTTTTCAGTTTTTTTAATTTACAAAAAAAAAACAGTTAATTGGATTGTTTCCAAAAATATACTTGTTTAGTATCACGTAACAATATATAATATAAAATTTAATTCAAGTCGGTAGCATTTTTAGTTCGTGAGATATTTTGGGTACACCAAAATTTTCACCTGTTTTTTAAATTGCTAAGGTAAAAAAACAACCCACTCAATTTTCTTGAGAGGCCTTTCTGCATCTTTTTGCATTATTATCTGTATAACAAAATTTATTTGAAGTCGATATCTCTACTGGTTCTTGAGCTATGGATGACGAAAAAAACTTCGGGAACGTACGGACGTTATTTTCGTCGTCAAAATCTTTTATTTCGACTCTAGGGACCTTGAAACGTCGAGAAATGTCAAAATGTTCAATTCGACAAATCGGATCCATTACAATAACTTCCTATGGGAAGTTAAAAATATGAACATTTTAACAATTACGATTTTTATTTCAAGCATTTCTTAAAAATGCAAATGCAAATGATGTAAATTTTGTATTTCTTCTTTCTTTCCAATTTAAATTCTCTTTTATCACACTGTGATCAATAGTGTTGATATTTATGCCTAACAGAAACTTATAGTTATGTGGAACTTATGAGTTTGTCGAAACTGAGATGCTTCTTAATAAACATGCAAACCTTGTTTTAGTTAAAATGAAAGTGAAAGACTTAGATTCTATACCTACCTAACCTACATAATAATGTATCTACTTCCACATGTTCGTATGTTCGAAAAATTATTTCCAAATCACGTGTTGATTTTTTTTGTTGCCTTCTGTTTTGAATAATTGCATTTGAACGTGCGTATTTGTTGTTTCAAAAACATAGTTTTTTTTCAGTACCTCACAACTTGCCCTACGTTTTTAATTTCAATAGAATACTGAGAAAAAAAACTCCTAAAACATCTTTTGAAATGCCATGTATGATCTTTAGTCTCGCATCATAATCACAATTTATATACCTGGACCTGCTGTAACTTTCGATTAGTTATGGTTTTCATCCGTCTTGGATGATGACTTCTTTGTGATTGAAGATCCGCAGGAGAAAGTGGAGACAGTTGGTGCTGCTTTCCAGCAAGTGTATAAGGTGAATGCTCGCACTCGCCCGAACCACGACCTGGAGAA
Source organism: Eupeodes luniger (assembly GCA_951509635.1). Taxonomy (NCBI): domain Eukaryota; kingdom Metazoa; phylum Arthropoda; class Insecta; order Diptera; family Syrphidae; genus Eupeodes; species Eupeodes luniger. The sequence continues at coordinate 39,761,938 of OX608073.1, forward strand.
CAGAGCCTTACTTCATCACTTCTACCTGAGGAATGATATTTCGCATTGGCGATCCGAGAACCGTGGTTTTACCCGGTTTGATGACGACTTTTTAGCAAACGCTATAATCGCCGATCGAACGGGCCCAAGTCCCTTGCTCATCACGAAGGTAGAACTCCAGCTCATCTTCGATTCAATAAGGAATAAGAAGTCAGCAGGTGTCGACGGTATATCCAATATTGTACTAAGACACCTACCGATTGAAGCAATAGACATCTACACCACTCTGTTCAACAACGCGCTAAATAATGCATATTATCCAGTGCGTTGGAAGACAGCTGTGGTTCATCCTCTCCCGAAAAAGGGAAAGGACAACTCCAATCCTTCAAATCTCCGCTCAATAAGTCTTCTTCCAAGCATCAGCAAGGTATTTGAAAAGGTAATCAATAGGGCTCTGGCTGAGTGGGCTGCGGACAACAGTATAATTCCGGATAATCAGTTTGGGTTCAAGGCAGGACATGACACTATTCATGCCGCGTCTAAGCTCGTTTCTGATATCCAATGGAACAAGTCCAAGAAACAATGCACGGGTGCTGTTCTGGTTGATTTAGAGAAGGCCTTCGACACCGTATGGTTAGAAGGGTTGTACCTCAAACTCACCAGACTAGGCATCAGTAAACCATTATTGTATATGCTTTATGATATGCTCAACGGTAGAAAGTTTGTTGTCAAGAGCGGCAATGTAACTTCTACCACCACCTTTGAAATTAAAAACGGTCTTCAACAGGGAGCGGTGAACTCGCCGATCCTCTTCAGCATTTACACCAGCGATCTGATAGGTAGCTTAACTAACGCAATTGCGTATGCCGACGACCTGATTGCGTACAGAACGGCTCGAAAGGTTGAAGTTATTAGAATTCTCTTGCAACGTGACTTCGAGAAGATTCAGCGATACTGCGACGATTGGAAACTGAAAATAAATGTCCAAAAGTCGGAGACAATCTTGTTCCGGACTCCGTTGGCTAAAGCCTCGCGAGATACGTGTAAGAATTGGCGCAAGATGGTCATTGTTGACCCGCACGGACAGGCATTGACGAGCAAAAATGTAGTGAAGTACCTCGGTATCTGGTTGGACCAGTATCTATATTTCGACAGACATATGGATGCTGCTCTGACTAAGGCCAGAGGAGCCTTCGCTCTGACGAAACGGCTGTTTTACAGCAGTCGGCTTGACCCCAGAGTGAAGGTAATTTGCTACATGGCCCTCATACGGCCAATGATTGTTTATGGTTGTCCAGTGTGGTTCAACATTGCCCCTTCCCAAATGGAGAAGTTTCGGGTGTTCGAGAGACAGTGTCTTCGGCGCTGTCTCGGTTTGTATCGGACACCGGAATCTTCTTATCTGCATTATTATTCAAACGAGGTTCTATACAACGAGGCTCGAATCAATAGAATTGACAATTTCGTGATAAAACTTGTTCGGGGTCACATTGCGAGGGCTATGACTTCGACCAACAATTTAATTTTCGGGCCGTTCTATCCGAACGACAATTACTTCGACAATGCACGCTTGAGCGGCTTTATCCCACCAGATGCATTCCTCTATCTAGACCAGTGCGGCATGATACAGGATAGATTGGCAGTACCGCTTATCTACCACGTCAGGCGAAAAACCGTAGACCGGCGGCTCCTGTATGAACGGGGCATCCTCGCTCGTGATGGAGCGGAGCTGCTTCGGTTCAGTAGGGCTGTGTCCGAAAAGGACCGCATTGATAGGGTGAAGCAGGAGAACCAGTTTTGGTGGCTTCAAACTTCAACTGATAATGGGTAATCCGGGGTGGGGTATTTTTGCCTTGGCCGGCTTACATACTTGTTTTAGTCTTAAGTTTTAGGTTTAAGTAGAGCAGGAATGGTGGCACAATAAAATAAAAAAAAATAAAAAAAAAAAGAATAAAAAAAATAAAATCTCATAAAATACAAAACAAAACAAAGAAATCAAAAAAAAAAAAAAAAAAAAAAAAAAAAAAAAAAATGCAAACGCATATCACAGACAATATTATAAAAATCCTCGATGGAATTACAAATAGAGGGACATAGTTGTTTTGCCGCTGTGGTTGTTCTAGTTTTAAGTAGTTTGTAGGTAGATTAGGTAATTTTAAGTTTTATTTTAAGGACTTTAGTATGTAAGTAAAAACCCCAAAAAAAGATAAAGATTTTAGTTTTTAAAATTTTCTAAAAAAAAAAACATAAATTGAAATAAATAAAACAATCTTAGTTCGTAGGCCGAAAGGCATTAATTGTAAGAATCATGAATTTCTTAGAGCGCCCGATTAGGGCCAGTAAGTTATATTTAAGTAGAATTAATTAGGCTAGTTTCCCATTTTGTCTAGCATGTAAGTAGAGTTAAGTTTAAATGAATAAAAAAAATGAATTAAAAAAAAAAAAAAAAAAAAAAAATGGTTTTGAATTTGTATATAAATGATTTTAAGGGTGTAACTTAATGTTTAGCACCCTGATGTTGTGGATTTTGGTTTTTTCTTCCTTTTCTTCTATGAATTATGACACCGTCTGGCTAAAGATCATAAAATGATTTAATTTTCTTTTCACGAATCACGATCATGTGGATGAAGAACGTCAGGTTGCTGACGCCAGACATTAAGACAGCGATGTTAGGTATTGGAGGTGTAAATAAATAAAATAGGAAAACATTTCAACGCATTTGTCTTCCCTGATTATCTTCAAAATCGTTTCACAAACAGGAAGAATACATATTAATCTTATTTTTTGTAGAAAATTTAGTACCTAACCTATCAACTTCGAAACTTGTATAAATATGCTTGTTGGCTCTAAAGATGTTTTATGGTACTTGACCTACGTAGCTACCTATAAAGATAGACTAATGAATAATTAAAAAGAGGCTGGGATGCGACCCACACTGATAACTTCCCATCCCGTCTGTCGATTTGTTAGCATAATAATCTGTTCTACAGAGTTGGGAAAACATGATTACAAACAAAATATTCAATTATTAAAATAATTTTTAAATTACTTACTTTTAAATTTTTCAAAGCAGCAGACGATGATTTGGTAGGGAGCATGCATGCACCAACTCATCTGCAAAAATGGCCGGAAGAAAGCATGCCCGATGAGTTGAATCTCAGCATATTTTGCTTAATATAAAATCTCTGAATAGCGCCAGAGGCATCAGTCTTCTGAACATCGCATAAGGATCCTTTCTACGGTACTATTTGAACGTTTCGTCAACAACCTGATAGGTCCTTATTATCGTGGCTTCAGACCAGGAAAGTCCACCATCGACCAAGTACTCACATTACGGCAGATCTTGAAAAAAATTTTAGAAGCCTCAAATCGATACCCACCATTTCTTTATTGATTTCAAAGCTTTACAGAGCAATGTAGTACCCGTGGCATGATGGTTAGTGAGTTGGACTGTCATTCAAAAGGTCTTGGGTTCGAGGAATTGACAAATTCTCCAAGAGTAATTCTTGTCATTTAAAAGTGCTTTCTCAAATTAGCCGTTCGGGTTCGGCATATAAACTGTAGGTCCCCTTCATCCCCGTAATTACTCGCACGCAGGAATGGTTGGGAGTTGTAAGTTAATAGGCCTTGGTTCTCTACGGACTGTTGCGCCACCTAATTTTTTTTTTTACAGAGCAATATCTAGTTTTGGAATCCCTGTCAAAATTTTCCGTTTGTACAGACTGAAAATGGAGATGCTGCTCTATTAAGTTCGGAAAAGATCTCACCGAAGCATTTGATGTCAAAAAAGGTTTAAGACAAGGCGATGCACTGTCATGCGACTTTTTCAATATCGTTCTGGAAAGAATTGTGCAAAACTCAACCGTCAACACTAGAGGCACAATCTTCCAAAGGTCCGTCCAATTACTCGGATTGACATAATTGGAAGATCAAAGCGTGATGTCAGTGGAGCGTTTTTGAGCATTGCGAAGCAAAGAAGATGGGTTTAGTGGTCAATTAGGGCAAGACCAAGTATATGCTGTCATCAAAGAAGGACATTGAACGATGACGTCTTGGACAAAACGTCACGATGGACAGTTATAATTTTGAGGAAGTTAAAGAATTTGCACCGATATTAGTTCAGACAATGACACCAGCGCTGAAATCAAACGAAGAATAATTCTTGCAAATCGCTGCTTCTTTGGACTCAGAAGGCAATTGAGTAGTAAAGTCCTCTCTAGAGCATCTAAAATCACCATCTATAAGACACTCATCATCCCGGTTCTCATTTATGGCGCTGAGGCCTGGACCCTGTCAAAGAAAGATGAGATCGTCTTAGGATGCTTTGAGAAAAAAAATGTCGGGTGATTTTTGGTCCCGTCTGCATAGAAGGAGAGTAGAGGAGAAGATACAATCACAAAGTGTATGGGCTGTACAGAGACACTGACCTATTTAAAATACTAAAAGTCCAACGACTCGGATGGATATCAACGCTTCAGCTCGGGAGGAAGACCTTACCCAACTTGGCGTGCGAAACTGTAGACAGGTAGCTAGGCACCGAGTTGCTGAAGACGCATGTTGGTTGAGGCCCAAGTGCATTCCGGACTGTAGCGCTACCTTGTAAGTAAGTAAGTAGTTGTTAACATAGGTAAACACACAAAAAAACGGTAATAATGCCTTTTTCCAGTAATCATAACGCAAAAATGTTATTAAATATTGTTTTTTTCCAGTAATTGAAATGTATAATTTTTCAAATACAATTACAAATAATTAAAATTATACTACTTCAATGACAATTAAGCTAAATTGTAATGCAAAACAGGCCTATTACTAATTCCAACTGTGCTGTTAAGTATACTCGTACCTAGTTACAGGTTTTCTTTAATCATAATAAGGAGGAAACTACAGTAATAGCAACATCTCTTGATAAATAAACACCCTTTCAACTTCAACCATAAAGATGCTATAAATTGAAACTAAAATACAAATTAAATACTCCTTCTGGGAGTCAATTTGACTCTCAGGAATGAAAAGAAACTAATCTAATAAAATTATAAAACCTCCCATTTCGATTCCATTATGTTTAACACAAAAAAAAACCTGAACTTCTGCCAAAACTTTAACTAACTCCAACCAAATGCGGAACTCAAACATCATCATCATCATCATCAATGGCAAAGCCTAGAAGAACACCAAAGCGGCACAGAGTCAGCATTATTGTCACTCTATAGCTCTAGTTTCTGTCGTTTCGTTACTTGGTGAGTGCTATTTTTATATGAGGATGAGGACAACTTTAGATACTTTACCTCTTTCAATGGAATGCAACCGAACAACCCCATTAAATGTGATTGGATCAATGCAGTCAGTCTTTCAGTTGCAGTCTTGTATACGTATACCTAATACCATATAGATAGTACCTTCTTTATAAGTTAAGTTAAAGCAAGAGTATAGAAAAAAATAAGTTGAGAATGAAGTGAAAACTATGTCGGAATCTTGGAATTTATGTTCTCACTGTGCGCGGTGTATGGACTATGGATCTATGTTTTGTATATAAATTTTATAGTTTAACAATAGTTTCTTGAATTGTGCAGCGGTGCGGGCGGGCGGCGGCACGATGGTGGAACGAGGAATTTCTTGTATTATTTTTTGTTGTTGTATGATCTAATCGAAGGAAAGTTGTTGGAAAGCATTTCACTTTATCAAATTAATAATTATTTATGAATTCAATTTAAACACACAGTAGTAGTACGAGTAGTCGTAATTGTATGATATAAATCTTGTCATTAATTTATTGGTTTAAGATAAATGGAGTATATAAAAAGAAAATAAGTGGTCTTAGTTAGTACTTAAGCAGAAGGAAAAATAATGATGGATTTAAGAAATGAAGCGGAAAATATACATTCAAGTGAAATTTTTGTTGGTAAAAAACCTTTGGTAACTTCAACAGAGGGAATCACATTTTTTTTTAAAGAAAAATGTGGACGATAAGATTTGAGGTTATTCCACATGTCGAATGGTATGAATGTATAGGGTAATTTATGTCATAGTTTCAGGTTAATATTGCTCGCATTTGACACCTTTCACACTGAGCTGTCATTTAAATCGCCGTTAAATGAGTTTTATCTTTGACATTTAATTAAAGCTTACCACAAAAGTAGTGATCTAAATGTAAACACTTTTCGCGAATTAACCAAAAATGATGGTTATCATAATCGAGTGACTTCAGAGGAGATTGATAAATTTGTCAATAAATATAAAGGTAGTAGAAATAAAAGGAAGCGTTTCTGGTGTCGTAAATACATCATGTGTCTACCGTAACAAACGTTTATTATATTGCCTCTAAAGTTATTTTTAACTTCCCATAGGAAGTTATTGTAATGAGTCCGATTTGTCAAATTGAAAATTTTGACATTTCTCGACGTTTCAAGGTCTCTAGAGTCGAAATAAAAGATTTTTAGAAAGATGTCTGTGCGTGCGTGTGTACGTACGTCCGTATGTCCGTACGTTCGCGACGTTTTTTTCGTCGTCCATAGCTCAAGAACCAGAAGAGATATCGACTTCAAATAAATTTTGTTATACAGATAAAAAGGCAGAAAGATGACGAAAGGGCTCTCAAGAAAATTGCGTGGGTGGTTTTTTTTTACCATAGCAGTTTTAAAAAAAGGTGAACATTTTGGTTAACCCTAAATATCTCATGAACCAATGACGCTAGAGACTTGAATTAAATTTTATATTATATATTGTAACGTGATACAAAACAAGTATATTTTTGGAAAAAAATCCAATTAACGGTTTTTTTTATAAATCCAAAAAACTGAAAAAAAAATTTGTCACCTCGAAAATTTCACGACTTAAATATGATTTCATCTCCAAAACAATTTTGTGCAACGAAAAATAATGTTTTTGACATCTGATAAAATTTTGAGAAAAATCGAATTGACAGTTTTTTTTACAAAAAATAAAAACCTAAAAAAAAAATTAATAAAAGATGGTAAAAATTGATTTTCGACTCAAATATCTTTTCAAGACTTTGAGATATTAGCTTAAAACTACTTTTATCTTTCAAAAAATATTGTTGTCAACATTCAGTAGAATTTTGGAAAAAATAGAATTGACAGTTTTTTACAAAAAATTAAAAACCGAAAAAAAAATTTAACAAAAGTTGGTAAAAATTGATTTTCGACTCAAATATCTTATCAAAAATTTGAGATAGTGGCTTCTTAATAATTTAAACTTATAAGAAATATTTTTTTCAACATTAGGAAAAATTTTGAGTAAAATCGGATTGACAGTTTTTTTTACAAAAAATAAAAATCTAAAACAAATTAATAAAAGTTGGTAGAAATTGATTTTCGACTCAAATATCTTTTCAAGACTTTGAGATATTGGATTTAAACTACTTTTATCTTTCAAAAAATATTGTTTTCAACATTCAGTAAAATTTTGAGAAAAATCGAATTGACTGCTTTTTTACAAAAAAATTAAAAACTGAAAAAAAAATTAACAAAAGTTGGTAAAAATTGGTTTTCGACTCAAATATCTTTTCAAAAATTTGAGATTATGGTTTGCAACTAATTTTAATTTATAAGAAATATTGTTTTCAACATTAGAACAAATTTTGAGAAAAATCGAATTGACAGTTTTTTACAAAAAATAAAAACCTAAAAAAAAAAATGTATAAATGTTGGTAACAATTGATTTTCGACTCAAATATCTTTTCAAGACTTTGAGATATTAGCTTAAAACTACTTTTATCTTTCAAAATATATTGTCTTCAACATTCAGTAAAATTTTGAAAAAAATCGAATTGACAGTTTTTTTACAAAAAATTAAAAACCTAAAAAAAACAACAATACTAAAACTGGGTAAAAATTTACTTTCGACTTGAATAGCTTTTCAAAAATTAAAAATATTGGCTTCAAACTTATTTTATATTAAATAATGTTTTTGATATTCAGTAATTTTTTTTTATAAAAATACAACAGTCCGTTTTTTCATAAAAAAATAAAATCTCCAAAAAATAGAACGCAAATTTGGTAAGAATTGATACATTTAGACAAACTTTTAAGCAAGACAAATCGATAGACGGGATGGGAAGTTATCAGTGTGGGTCCCAGCCTCTTTTTTATTTTTAGATTTAAAACCGACAAATGAAACACCCTGCACACAGATCTTATTACTCTTGTCTGAAGAACGAATGCGCGAGTAATCACTAGTTAGTTGTTGGAATGTAGTATAAAGTTTGTCATGAATAGGTTTTAATTTGAATAGCCGGCATTTGGGCAGCTGTCATTTTTTGACATTTGTTGTTTGCTAACCGCAGCATTTTTGTAATAGGTTCAAATAGGCCATAATTTGTATGGTGATGAGGAAGGATTAGCATACATAGCAATCATTTCTAGAAGAAATGGTGAGTCTATGGTACCTGCTAAAAGCTGGTGGTAGAAAGAGAATATCAGAGACTTTGCTTTTGGAGGGTTTGCAGATTAATAAGTTTAAAACGATCTTCATAAGTTGGTTAGAATATAGATTATCACCCCAAGGAAGACCGCGTAGTGCAAATCGAAAAAAATCTGCTTTGTACAGATTAAATTCTTTGAGAGCTCTGATGGGGAGACCAGACTTGACTATCGTATTCAAGTAGAGGTCTAACAAAAGGTCGTGTATTGATGTGTTATAACATACGGGTTCGAAAATTCTTTAGACCAACGTTTGATGAAGCCAAGGGATAAGATTTGGTCTTGTTCATAATATAATCAAAATGGACTCTAACATTTAACTGAGCGTCGCCAATAACTCCTAAGTCGAGTGTACAGACAGAATTAATGGTAACATCAAGTTCGGTAGGGAAGATGTGATCTCTTAAGAGTGAATGTTATGGCATTTAGCTACATTGAGTTCTAAGAAATTTTTGTCGCACTAAGTCTTAAATGAGTCAAGATTATTTTGGAGTAAGATAGAATCAGGTAGAGTAGAAATAACCTTTGTTATTTTCATGTAAATAGAGACAATTGAATTATCAATGACATTTTTAATAACGTCATTGATAGTTAAGACAAATAACAAAGGACCAACGTGGCTCCCTTGAGGGGCTCCTGACTTTGCATAAATGGGATCGTAGATTGATAAACCTGAAAACAACTCTATATCGGCGGTTCTCAAGGTACGATCTGAGCCATGAAATAAAAAATGGCAGGAAATCAAGGGCTTTAAGTTCAACATAAATAATTTGGTGATTGATTTTATTAAAGGCTTTACTAAAGTCCACTTCATTCCCTTTTTCTAAATCGTTTAGAGTTTTGTCAAAAATTCTGTAAGATTGGTTGTAGTAGATCTGCCTTTTAAGAAGTTTTGTTGTTGGGAAGACTAAAATAGGTCTAGAATGAAAATCGAAAGAGTCGAAGACAATAATTTCGAAAAGCTTGGGAATTGAAGAAAGCTTCGCTATGGGTATGTAGTTCATAACATAATTGTTTGCTTCTTTTTTATAAACAGGCTTAATAAAAGCATCTTTCCAAAGCTTTGTGAAGATAGCTTGAGAAATGAAGAGACGAAACAGTACCGAAAGAAGTTTACATAGGGAGGTAGCATACGTTAAAAAATAAATTCTTCGGTAAATTTTCCTGGACTAATAATAGTACCCGTGGCGTGATGGTTAGTGCGTTGGACTGTCATGCGAAAGGTCTTGGGTTCGATCCCGCCTGTGCCACCTTAAGTGTTTTTTTCACGGGTACTGCTTCTTGCGAAGAATTGACAAATCCTCCAATAGTAATTCTTTTCATGCAAAGTGCTTTCTTAAATTAGGCGTTCGGATTCGGCTTAAAACAATAGGCCCCTTCCATTCCCGACAACATTACTCGCACACAGGAACGGTTGAGAGTTGTAAGTCACTAGGCCCTAGTTCTGAACAGACTGTTGCGTCACCTAATTTCATTAGTATATCCTTCTCTTGATACTAGGTATTTATTTAACTTTTTGTGCAAACAAACATTCTTCGTTATTTCAATGCAATTAAACCAAGCTAAACTTTCATGTAAGACCGTCCAAGACCAATTAAATAATAATTCTGCTCCCTTAAATCGATTTTTGTATTTCAAATAATTTTTCTGCAAAAATAAAAAAGCCGAACCTATGCCACTAACCAACGCCCATATTATACAAATAAAATACAAACATTTAGAATTTCTTAATGGTCAGCAATGTTGATTTTATTTTATTTTATTTGTTACACTAAAAGCTTAATGCTTTTTGTAAACAAAAGAAAATCAATAAATTCTTAAAGTAAATACTGATGTCAATACCAAGAAAAAGAAATAGAACTAAGTACACAATGCACGTAAGAAGGATGGGAAAAACCATTTTACAGTCACTACTCACTTTATGTATTATTTATGAAGCGATTTATTTCAGACAACCATTTTTATTAGTTATGACATGAGGCTTCTATTAGTCTACTGAAAAAAGGGTAAAAGGATACTCTTATGGTAAAGCAAAAAGGAAATTGTGTTCCTTTGTTTTATTTCCTCAATAGATATTGGTCACTATTCTATTTTTTCAGTACAAATTAAGTTGTAAACGGATTTTAACAACGTTCCTAGAAATTCATTCCGGGAAATTCATCAGGAAATTCCGTTCCGGAAATCCCGATTTAGTTTACTTATGGAGGCGACTTCTTTAAAAAACAAAGAAATATAAAGCAAAAGTATTTTTTTTAAATAATGGAGGAATAGTTTATTTTTATTTTTAGAAAAATTGATGATAATTCTGAAATTTTTTCAGAAGTCGTTTTTTAATTAAAAGTCGCATAATTTAAACGAAATTCAAAATATTTATTTTTTTAAATAGTAAATAATAATAATAGGGAATGTTGTGTACTAATGTTTCGGAATGGCTTTTTTTCGAATGACGTTTTAATGGAAAAATGTAGAAACACAAATTTGTAATATTCTTTTGTAGAGATTAATATCGATTCTACTCCAAACTTTTCATAGGAAATTGGTCGCCTAAAATTTAAAACTTAAAATTAACTTTTTAAGAACTTAAATACAAACATAAATTATTATTTTTTTTTTACAATTTATTCTAAAAATATGGTGAGTGCTGTGAAATTGCTTCATGAACATTTTTCGCCAATCCTATGCCTTAAAGTGTTTATAAAAGGTGTCAACACCGTTCAAGATATACAAACCAAGATAATTGTGCAAAAACTGATTCTTATGATTTTTAAGCTAACATAACTTACAACGGAGTCACGACGATGTTTCATGAGACTTTTTACACAATGTTTTGAAAAATTTCGAATCTATCACTCAATCGAAGGTTGCCAATTTGTCACCTTATTTTACGGAAATGTTCATGGTTCCTTGTTTAAGAATTGATATTTGTACGTTTATACATAGAGACACTCCAGAGGCTAATATACACGAGTTAGTTGATTAGCTTTCCACAATAAAGAGAAACAAAGAGGAATCTATGTATGTAACTCTGTCTACTGTTAAAGTGATGAAGCTCCACTTTTCTAGATTAACCCCTGTCACTTTTAGTGTTTGTACTTGCCAAGTGAATTGAAGCCTTTTGATTAGGAATGGTAAATCTGTAGGAATTATTAGAATTCGAGGAAAAATTACATTTTCACCCTTTCAAACGCCAGTTAAGATATTAGCACTAATAATGTTACGCCCAAGTTTTGTGACACGATGTCTTGTACTGGTACATAATCGAGGGGCATCTAAATTTCATATAAGCATTACTGGCATGATTAATTTTAATTGAAACTTATATGTAAAAGCACAGCGGACTGCTCAAGTGATTTAAGAAACTCTACTGGGTAAGAAGTTAGATGTTCATGACATGTGTCTATTGAAAAATACTTCCTTTCCATTTTCAAAACAACATCTTTTCTTGGTGCTTAGAGAGAAATTGATCGTCATGTGAGTTATTTTGTAAATCATGGCAAACACTTGAAATTAGTTCAGAATTACTTTGTACTAAGTTACAAAAATCATCAGTCCGTGTTACACAGCCCTCGTGTTTTAACCGCCCATCTCATGTTTTTAATAGCGGTTGAGCATAGTTTCGTGTGTTAATGTCGTTATAAGAAACGCCTAAATATAAGTAACGACGATTATATGCTACTACTAAGTGCTCTAAAAAAAGAATATATACATAATATAATGTCTTGTTAAAAGTGTTACCAGCGCAGCGGGTCTGCTGGAATGAGCTGTCAATGAGATATTTTACTGCGGTAAAAAGTAGCTTAAAGCACTCTTCAGCCTAGTAACTACATCCACACAAAAAATCATGTCATAATATTGCACTATTGCAAGCCGAACGACGGACAAACAAGCAAACAAACAAACTGACTTTCCCATTTCTTATATTATTAAAGATTTAAAAACAAAATGATTTGACTATTGTTGACTCAAATATATTAAATTATTATTAACTGACCTACTATCCTATTGAGATTAATGCTTTAACCCACTTTACCTGAATTATTATCTAAAATAAAAAGAATATTAGCGAAACATTTAGATAAGTTCTTATAGTGATTGACAAGAAATTATCATTAACCCAATTTTAAAATGTCACAAATCTAGTACAAAGCGATTATGATGTATTTCGTAGATAATACAAAAAAGTCTGCCTACAATGAGTATTGTCACTATTTTTACGTTAACATTTATAGTCATTCATTAATAGCCAATGTCCTTAATTATATATGCACGTACGTATGTATATTGTGTATGTTAACTTCTATTACTTTGTTCACAGACAATTGTGTGTATTTAGAAATATCGAACTAGGTTAGACGACACACCCAAAAGTAAAATTACAATTTTCAATTGAAAATTACTCCTAATTGGAACTCTTATCCAAACTACAAAAATAACGCGTGGCATGCATTCCTAAAATACCTTCATCGACAAAGAAGAACATTATTACTGGTCACCTGTTGTTTTTTTAATACTAAAAATACAAAAGACCCTTGATAGGTAAGATAGGTATATAGGAATGGGAACCTACCTTTAATTCTTTAAATAAAGTAACATGTGTTTGTTTGCTAGGTACCCAAGGTAACACAAGTCCCGGTAGTTTTTTTTTTGTTTGTGTCATTATTTCTTTTTAAAGTGAATTTGAAACTGCCCACATCATTTGATTAGGTCAGATAGTTTTTCTTTTTCAAATTGTTTTCTGAAAATGTCTTACTATGTGCCCTAAATTGTAGTATTTCATTAAACCGAGAAAACTTAAACTTAAACCGTTAAAATATAAGAATTTTTCAAAAATCCCTTAAAAACTGCGTCATTTAAAAAAAAATTAATGGCTGATAAATAACTGCAATTGATATGTTGTGTATTGTGATATTATTATGTTCGAATATCCCACAAATACAAAAATAACAATTTAATATAGTTACTCTTTTAAAATCAACATTTAATATAAACTTGATGTTTCGTAGTCAATTTTAACAAATTTAATGCGTTGTTAAAAAATGTATTTTTCCATTTTTAATTATGTCGTAGTTTTTTTTTATAAAATACCAAAAGATGACAGCTTTAAAAATGACATTTGCCCAAACAGTGGGATATTCAAAAAACTTAAGCAATTTTGTCGACCTTTATATCTGCTCATAATTAACTTTTTTGTTACACAAGCGGGGTTTGTTTAGGTCCAAACCCCCTACAATGAAAGAAACACTGACATTTTGCATTTTCTCTTAAGCGGACCATAGACACCACACTTGTGTGGGCTGGAGCAGACATAGATTTTCGGTGTCAGACACTGTGCGAGTAAAATCAAAAGTTTTTGATTTTTTTTGTGTTGGTGGCGATAGGTGTGATGTGTATGGGGATGAACATTTAAAATTCAATTGCATAGGCATAACAGAATCGATGAGGATCACCCCCACTGCAGGAATGAAAGCAATACTAAATCTTCTACGCCTGGGTCTTTATGTAAAAACTGTTGCAAACAGCGCCTTACGGCTGAGCCAGACCAATTGCTGGAAAACCAACCATCTCGAGCAAGCGCAGACTATACATGAATACATAGGGATAGGGAACAGTGTAAGCACAGACTACATGACTCCATGTCTCAATTTTAATAAACCCTTTAGTGCTATCTTTACTGATAGGAACGAATGGGTGAACAATGTTGCACACATTATTGAGTCTACAATATCCATATACACTGTGCATGTTTCTTTTCTGAAACACTCTTTCAGACTACCCGATCAAATCAGTGACTTCCAAGCATAGGTATTGGAAGTGACAAAAGCTGCAAAACAGGCCTCAATGATGGCGTTATAACGAGCTGATATCACCGTTTTAATTTATAGCCAAGCAGCAATACAACCGAAGCTTGTAAATTACTGTCGCCAAGAACTAACGGTTCTTAGCTCACAACAACATTAGACTCCGCTGTGTACCGGGTCACAGTGATGTGCCTGGAAACGAGAGAGCTGATGAGTTGGCGAGCACAGGTACAACTCTGGACCAATCCCATATAGACTAACGTATAGACACCCTATTTTGTGTACTTAAACAGATCATTGGCAACTAGGTACTTCTAAAAACCAATGAAAGATAGGAAAGCCTTGAAACCTGTGCTACACTACAGCCAGGAAACTATATCCCAAATTCGACAAAAATAGATCCCGTTCGTTTATGCATCTAGACAAAAAAAGGTCTTAACCTGTTGGGTTATTATAAAAAGAAAATCTGGCTTACCACTGATGAGATGTGCCAAGGCTGCAATGACGAGGAAGAGCAAGAAGATACAACTCAATTCTTATGCCACTGCCTAGCACTATGCCACACTAGAAACAAACTCTTAGGCAAACACTTCTTAAATAAGCTTGAAGAACCTACCAGTTCATTTAAGTAAACCACCTACTGGGCTTTATAAAAGCCTCTAAATGGCTAGAACAAGATAAACCATAGGAAAGTTTAATAATTCACGGTATCACAATGGATAAGTGTGGCGATAACGTCATCAAACGCCAGCCCATTTACATAACCTAACCTACGCAAATATCCCAAAAAATGTCTTGAAATCCCGAAATCCTTGAAAATCCCACAAACGACAATAAATCGAATTTTAATATTAAATAAATAACTTGCTAATTAAATAAAACTGAAACCAGTTGGCAACTCTATGATGATGTTATGATGTTTTAGGTAAAATGCGTTTTATTTTTGAATATCCCCCAAAATAGGAGTTTTTACTTCATGGCCGAAGCACTTCAAAAAACGCTGTGAATTACATAAATCCTGATATTTTTAGATATTTACTAATCTTTGAAATTGTATGCAGTTTTTACCAAGTATTGAATTATTGTAATGTCCTTTTAGCGGTTTTTAGATGGTATACACTTTTTTATGAATATCGCACAATTGAGAACCTACACATTTTTGCTGATCTTAGCAAATTTTTTTAAACCTTGATACACATCTATCTTTGGGCCAACTACTAACTCTCGTTTTTTGAGCAATTAATGTAAACCTTTAAGTTTACTTGCATTTTTTGAATATCCCACTTTTGAAATATGAAAATCCCATTTTTAGAAATAAAAGAAAATAAGACAAAATTAAAAAGAAAAAATCCTTCATCAATTGACTTGGAGTGTATGTGGGTATATTCAACGGCAATGGCCTGAAAATTAAAAAACACATGAGGCGATACTCCAGCTAGAGGTTGTTTCGTATTTGCATCAAAATGCAACCACAACATAACATTAATCGAATAATATCCTATATGCAATGCATACATATATGTATAGGGGGAATATAATATGCGTGTCTTATATGTCTGTTCCTGCGTTTATACTTCCGTATTTTAGGAAGCCGGATATAACGTTAATATTGAATTACATTTCCCATCATGATAATTCGAAAGTTATATTTTATTCTTTCTTCATTGTTACTTTTCTTTGTTTTTTGTCTTTGAAAATAATTTCTTTTCTTTTTCAATTTTGTTTGTCTTAATGGGGGTAGGTATTATAATTTTGCACTTGAGCACTCGAAGTCGAGGAAGAAAAAAATTTCCACGATTGATAACAAATATAATGCATACCTAAGTCGGGTGATTCAATTTATTTTTCAATTTAAAAATTTCATACATTAAGATAAAAATCATTTGCGCGTGAATTGTTGATTTATAGGTAATTTTATTGGATTGATGTAAACGATCAGAAAAAATAATAAATGAGTTCTTGAATTATTTTGATATATTATGTGGTGTTTGCATGTGGCCCACTTGAATGATGCGAGGACTAAACAATAAACATGTTAAAAGTCCTTGGCACAATTGCAAAAGTTTTTGCATGTCAGAATAAGCTGTTCATTCATTCAAAGGTGTAGGAAGGTACCTACGAGACGATTATTTACAACGGAATTGCTATGCCATGAAATTTAAATGGCCATCACATGGAACATGGGAATAAGTACGAGAAGTTGCTATTTTTGGTATTGATTCCATTTAAATTGTGTTTTATTTTAAGGAACTTATGTAGGTTGCTTGTTAAAGGTTTTTGGGTTTTTGGCAAAAAATAAAATAAAAGTGATTTAGGCCAAATACTTCTTGAAAGTCAGTTTCAATATTTTTAATTCAGTTTTCCAGATACACAACAATTTTTCGTATTTGGATCCTTATATTGACAGCTTGTAGTACCCGTGGCATGATGGTTAGTGCGTTGGACTGTCATGCGAAAGGTCTTGGGTTCGATCCCTGCCTGTGCCACCTTAATTTAAAAAATAAACGGGTACTGCCTCTTGCGAGGAATTGACAAATTCTCCAAGAGTAATGCTTGTCATGAAAAAGTGCTTTCTCAAATTAGCCGTTCGGATTCGGCATAAAACTGTAGGTCCCCTCCATCCCTGACAACAGTACTCGCACACAGGAATGGTTGAGAGTTGTAAGTCACTAGGCCCTGGTTCTCTACGGACTGTTGCGCCACCTAATTTATTTATTTTATATTGACAGCTAAATAACTACTTCTGGCTTAAAGATTTTATTTAAAAAAAAAAACAGAAAGATTTGTTTTTTCTCTCCTTGTTCTTTCTAACCTTAGAATTCGTACTTTTCAGATAACGATATATGGTAAAAGAGGGGTGCTTTTCTTTTTTAGCTCAGAAGAGAGTTTTAAACAGAGACCGAGCATATCGATCATGCTCCGAAAACCCTCTGCACAAAACGTGTTCTGAGCGCTCAGAATTATTTTTGAAACACATCTGAATACCAGTCTGCCACATTTAATATATTTTCAATTTCCCTGTCGAATGCTTATGTTCAACATTCAACTCGTTTTTTCTCAGTTATTTTATTCTGAGGAAAAAAGAGGGCACTCTCAACAAGCTCAAAACAAGTTCAGAACGAAAATAGAAATTTCTGAACTAAACAGGAAAAACATTTTGAATACGCCGATATTTGGGTAGCATGCGTCTTCAGTCAGCTCGATCCCTAGCTCTACATGACCTAGCCATCTAAATCGTTGGAGTTTTATTCTTTTGACCAGATCAGTGTTGCTGTACAGCCCGTACAGCTTCTCCTTCACTCTCCATCTATGCAGACGGGGCCAAAAATTAACCGAAGAATTTTTTCTCGAAGCATTCTTAGACGCTCTCATCTTCCTTTTAACGGGGTCCAGGGCTCAGCGCCATAAATGAGAACCTAGATGATGAGTGTCTTATAGATAGTGGCTTTAGATGAGAGAAGGCTTTACTACTCAATTGCTTTCTAAGTTTAAAAAAACAGCGATTTGCAAGAGTTATACTTCGTTTGACTTCAGTGCTAGTATCGTTGTCTGAATTTATAGTGGTGCCTAGGTAGATAAAGTCCTTAGCTACCTTATAGTTATAGGTGTCCATGGTGCCGTTTTGTCCAAGACGACGTGGTTCAATATCCTTTTTTGATGACATCATATACTTGCTCTTGTTCCCATTGACCATTTAACCCATCTTCTCCGCTTCCGTCGCAATGTTTAAAAACGATCCACTGACATCACGCTTTGATCTTCCAATTATGTCAATATTATCGGCGTTGAGTTCTGCACAATTATTTCCAGAACGAAGTTAAAGAAGTCGCATGACAGTGCATGGCCCTGTATAAAACCTTTTTTGACATCAAACATCGGTAAGATGCTCTATCAAAGTTGATAGAGTAGCGTGCATTCGTTCTGCATAAACGGACAAGTTTGACAGGGATGTCAAAACTAGACATTGCTCTGTAAAGCTCTTCTTTATAGATGCTGTTATATGCGGCTATGAAATCGATAAAGAGATAGTGGGTATCGATTTGAAGTTCCTGAGTTTTTTTTAAGATCCGCCGTAATGTGAATATTTGGTGAATGGTGGACTTTCCTGGTTTGAATCCACACTAAAAAGGACCTATCAAATTGTTGACGAACGGCTTCAGACGTTCACATACTACGAGAGAAAGGATCTGTCACTTCGTCGAGGTCGGGTAGGCGGAATCGTGGTTCTGCGTCACCTTGGTTGAATTGCTCTATCTCGCTTACAGCGGAATTCGATTCGTCATCGCCGCCGTTATATAATTTTTAGAATTGGTCTTCCCATATTCTTAGCATAGGCTGCTGTTCTACTATGATGTTACCCTGTTCATTTTACAGGCTTCGGTTCGTGGCTGGTACCCTTGGGAGTTTTTGTTTTACTTTTTGGTAAAATTTACGAACCTGATTCCGGTTGTGACATCCCTCTATCTCCTCAATCGCGCGCTTCTCATTGTCCCTTTTTTCCATCAAAGAAATCGGTGTTCTTCTCTCCTCTTTTGCTCGTAAAGCTCGCAATCAGCTCTGGTCCTTCGGTGCATCGCCGTTTTGTATGCCTGTTGCTTAGCCGTGTTCTCTTGCCGGTACTTGTCGTCAAACCAGGGGTCTCGCTGTGGTGTGTCGGTGTGAAACCTGAAACCTAGCACTTCAGAGGCGTACAGATCCGAAGTTTGATGTCCTTATTTCGTTTGCTTGCTACGTCATCATAGAATATTTTTACGTGGTCAGGAAGTCACCTTATTGAACCTTGCTTTTTCGAAAATTAGGCTGCTGCAACTGTTTCAATGAATATGAATATTATTAATGTTTTCTTATTGAAGAAATGAGAAGTATTGATTTCCACCAAGATGAAGATAAGTTCCACAGAAATTGCAAAAAAAAATGGCAATATTGCAACAAAAGTTTCTTGGCCGTGGTATTTCTCGAAGAAGTCATCATAAGTGACCACTGAGTTCTTGTGCTCTTACACCTTTAGACTTTTTCCCTTAGAGCCACGTAAAACAATCAACTCAAGCTCTTAAAAAACGAGTTCTTCAAGTTATCAAAGACATATAGACAAAATTGTACAAATTTGTTATGGAAAATTTCTTACAAATTAAAAATGAAACCTCTAATTGGAAAATCCTATACTTTTTTTAAAAACTGCACCTGCTTCTGTTAAGGCAGTTTTCGCCGAGAATAATTACAAGTTTTAGGTGATGTTATTCCAAAAATCTATTAAAACTAATATTATGAGTCTTATTTAGATATTTTACGAGTTGTCAAAATCATGACCTTCTATAAGTTTAATGGTAACTTTACCCAAAATTCTTAAAAACCTTTTTAAAATGTTCTGATTACTACCGCCCTAAAGTTCATGTTTGTATGAAAAACAAAATTGTAAACTCAACTTAAAAATTCATTCATTAATTTTCTTCTTTTTTTTTATTTACAGTTCCAAAACTCAATTCAACATGGCTCCAATGCCCAGTATTAAAAATTCAGCAAATGCTCCAACATTCCTATTTTCAACAGCAGACTCTGGTGATTCAAGTCCAACACCCTCAAGCCCACCTAGTACCGGTATGTATACCTACCTAGAATAAATCAATCATATTTTTTCCTAATAAAATTCTAATAATGAAAACAAAACAACATTTTTAATGGTTTACAGATGTACCGAAATCACAGTGTTCCTCACTTTCTGAGGGTGAGTCCTTTGAGGGCTATGGAGAAGGTGAAGGCGGTGGTGGTGGCGTTGGCGTTGGCAGTATTGGAAGTGGTCGAGTATCACGTAGTGTCCTCAATGATGGCAATAATAATATTAATACTTCTGGAGGTGTTGAACTCGAATTGGCACCACATGAAAATTCTACACCTAGGTATATATAAATATTATATTTTATTTTTGTTTGTTTGATGTAAATTGTTAAGTGTAAACAATTATTTTCACTTACAACTTTTTGTTTAATTAAAATTTAATTATTGTACTGCGTGCACTTACTAAAAACCTATATCAAGATAGTTTCTCTTTTTGTCTTTATTTCATGAGATTAAATAAAACACCAACAAAATACAATTTATCATAAAAGTTACAAAGTGAAAATTACTTTTATAATGCTCACATTGCTCACATCTTAATTATGGTCATTTTGTAAAACAAAATAATGTCATATTACTATTTATTTTTCCATTTTAGCGATGAAGACCGCAATATCATTCCAAGAGACAACTGGGCACGGATGAGTCTCCGAAGAACGCCCACAAGGTAAGCCTACTAAGCTTATAAGTTGTTCATTTTATTTGTTTTGAAGTTTTGTTTTGTGTTGAGAATTAAGATGCGAAGACACGAAGACAATAGGTATTAAAAGGTCTAGAGAATGTTACCTTTCTTTTATGAGTGGCTTGTTTAAAAATCAAGTTTGAACGTTTTATATATAGGTATGTATATGCAACATACAGTGGTTTTAGTTTGAATTTTGAAATCATCAGGTAAATTTGATTTCGAAAATGAATTGAGTTATTCGAAAATGGTTCTCTCTTATTTCATTTCATTCTCTTTTCGGAGTCATCTTTCTCTTGAGTAGTTTTTGTGTATATTATTTTTAAAAGAAGAACGCTTTTAACAAATGGAAAACAAGAAAATGTACTAGACTGAAATAAGTAAATAGTAAACATAAAGTTTTGTTTAAAAGCTTTTTCTTAAGTTAAAAGAGAAAATACTCTTATTTTAAGTTTTAAACCATTTTCTCTCTTTAAATAATAGTAAAGACCAGAAGCAATAGTAGTAGCACATTTTGATTTCAAAAAATATGTAGTTTTGAATATATATGAATCTATTTCAAAAATTATGTTTATTATTTTAATTATAATCAAATGTATATTCCAATTAAGTTACCAAATAAAATGTCGATACAAATTTTGTGAATCTTTGCAAAAGTGTTCGGTGGCGTATGTGGAATATTTTTTTAATTGGGTGCAATTATGGTTTCAATTTTGGCAGCAAGAAGAAAATATTAGTGTTTTGAAAAGAAAATTGAATGCATATTGAATAAATTGAAAATATACCAGACTCATGAAAAAATACAAAAGTGTAATTTGAGATCTGTAGAATCACAAAATTGATACTTTTCTGATTTGTTCCTTGAGTCTTCATGACGAAAACAAAATATATTTGTGCAAAATCTAATTAACAACTTCAAAAACAAACGATTAAAATTCGGATAATTTAAATACTTGCACAAAATTAATGATTTTTCAGAAATTATTAAAGTTTTAAAGCTCTATTTACTTTAATTCATTTAAAAAATGGCAAATTTATTATTTAAACATTGAATTTTATAATGTTGTGTTCTACCGTAATGAAAAGCATATTTTGATCTACAGACTTTAAAAATATGTAGACACGAAATTCAAGTAGGAAAAGAGACGGGCGTGTTGTCAAAGTTGATTGCATTGAAAGAAATTAAAAAAAAAAAAAAAATCGTTTCTAATGATATTTTAGAAGGTGACTTCTTACAACAAAAGAATATTTAAAATCTCCAAACTAAATTTAGTTTGATAAGTAAATTTTCATAAGAACTCTAAAAAATTATTCGGCTTAAATTTGACAATTTTTCGTTATTTCAGGAATTATTTTATTTGACATTATGTTTTAAAAATGATTTGAGGTCAAGTGGCCGCCGCGGCTGACTCGGATAAATTCCAGCCGAGAAATCCACTTTTCGACCATTTATTGCAGAAATGGGGGTCGCATGTCAGCAATAGCATGCCAAATATAGTCTTCCAAGGCTTCAATCGATTTCACATTACCCCATTACCTGCAGCGATGTTAATTTAAATGATCTTGGGGGCCACACCGCAAGTCCAGCACCCAAATATGTCTTCAATAAATTGATTGTTTCGTTGACTGTATGAAATCTATTCCGAACCGAACCATTATTTTGGTAATAAATTTGTACGATTTGCAAATGTTGTTCAGGAGTAAATCTATTCATTATCAAGTGACAGCTGTCAAAAAGACCAACTTCGAAAATAGTTTTGTCAGTTCGAAAACCACACGTTTAGAAAAAACATCCGTTACAAATAATTTCTATTTCTATTTAAGAACTTACAATTTTTCAATTTACATATAAATAATAGGTGGTATCCGTGGTGTGATGATTATTGACATAGGAGTGTCTTGCCTGAAGTCTAGATTCAATCCCTTCATGTTCTACTTCAGAAGATAGTAGAATTGACCAACATAGACCTTGACATACACAAATCCGCTGGCCCGGATATTATCCCTCCTATTGTCCTGAAGAGGTGTTCTTCAGAGCTGGCAAAATCACTACGTAAGCTTTTCCATCTTTTCCACTCTACAGGTCTCTTTCCGAGCGGATGGAAAACAGCATTTGTCCAGCCCGTTCCTAAAAACAGGTGAATAACTCACGTCTCTTCTTTCCAAGGTCATGGAAACGCTGATTAATTATCAGCTTAAGAAATATCTTGAAGAACGAAAAGTTCTTAATGAACGGCAGTTCGGTTTTTGTAGCAATAGATCCACTGGTGATCTCATGGTTTATCTCAGTGAACAGTGGAACAAATCGTTTTGGAGAAAGTAAGATTACTACACTTGATATTTCAAAGACATTTGATAGAGTTTGGCATCAAGCTCTCTTATCGAAAATGTGTGCATGTGGTTTTGATAAATTTCTTCTCTTTAACCGTTTAATACAAGTTGTGTTGGAGGGTTTCAAGTCTGAAATTTATAAAATAAATGCTGGTGTTCCCCAAGGCTCCGTTTTGTCTCCTACTCTCTTCCTGATTTTCAAGAGATGTCTGACACTTCTAATCCAATAAACTGTTTCGCTGACGACAGCACCCACAGCTTTTCAAACAATGTCCTGTCGAATTAGCCAGTTGCATTCCACCCCTCAAACAATTCAGCCTCGCACTTCCAGGAATGCTCATCAGTTTTTCCTTGAGGTCAATTTCGGACGTTATGTCAAGTATAGATATTCTTTCTTAAACCGCACATCGAGAATGTGGAATGCTTTGATCAACTCTGTTTTTCTCTCACATTTTGATGTTCAGAACTTTAAGTCCAATGTCCACCTTGGTTCTTCTCTTAAATCCTTCCCTTTTTTCCTAACGCTCGCACTGTGTTTAAATATAAATATATAAAGGGCACTAATAACCCGTGGAGAACCAGGGCCTAGTAACTTACAACTCTCAACCATTCCTGTGTGCGAGTAATTGCAGGGATGGAGGGGACCTACAGTTTATATGCCGAATCCGAACGGCTAATTTGAGAAAGCACTTTTTCATGACAAGAATTACTCTTAGAGAATTTGTCAATTCCTCGCAAGAGGCAGTACCCGTGAAAAAAACTTTAGGTGGTACAGGCAGGGATCGAACCCAAGACCTCTCGCTTGATAGTCCAACGCACTAACCATCATGCCACGGGTACTACGAGCCTGTAAATTATAACACAAAAACGATTGATTTCTTGTTAGTCTCAAATATAATTTTATAAGAACAACTTTTCAATGCATATTATTTTGTATTAAGCTTTAATTAGTGCCGATATTAATTTTCAATAGACATTTTTTTTAAATAACTTCAAAAACCATTAAAACCATCTTGAACTTTTATTTTTACAGCAATCCCGATAGTTTTTCCAATCGTCGTTGGGGCTCCATGAGACAGTAAGCTTTACAAACATTAAAAAAGAAAAATAAAGAAATATCTTTCGAATATTAATTTCCACCCTTTTTCCAAATTCGCTTCGGTTGAGGGTTGCAAAAACACAAAAATAAAAACTTAATCCCTTATCTTTCATTTATGCTTGTATACATGTATCTATAATCCAATCTCAATTAATTCTGGTATAAATGTTGTCAATTTAGACAAACAAAAATCCGCACTTAATTTCATATACTCGTAGATAATATTGCTTCATTTAATAGATACAATTCTGGTACAAATGTATGTTATGGTTTTATTGGTTTTTCGAAATCTAATTGGGTTTTGGTGGCATTACAGTAATACTCGTACATATTTCTATTTTGATATTTTTCGTTTTCAGCAAATATTCTGGGTAAGTACAAACCATCAAATATTTAACCTACTGACGACACACGCCGCAATCTTTAGATACTTTATAAACATTTATCATCAAAAAATTGCTGACAATCACGTTTGTCAAAAAATGATTCTTCTCTCAATTTCTCCACTTTACTTAAGGTTGTATATGTATATCTTTAAATAAAATTGAATATAGAAAGTGCGATGTATCTGCAAGATACTTCTTTAGCCCCAACCTACATGCTAACAGTCTTCGTTGTTGTTTTTATTTTTGACATTCCACTTCTGATACTTATGCTGATGCTGATGCTGTTAATGGTGATGAGAGGGATACGGTTCGGGTGTGTTATGACCAAAAACAAGTTGACATATTGCGGAAGTATCTGTATCTTGTATCAATCGACAACAACAACAATATCAATGATGCTCTTGGATAGTTTTTTGTGGTCTGATCACAATTCACAACTCGAGGAAGATGAATTTTATGAATTTCTCGGACTTTGATCTTCGGTTTTCCTGAAAAGATATACAACGGACCTATACAAAGATACGTAAATGCGTGTGACGCAATCGTGTATCGTACTTTTAAACACCATCCAGTTCGAGTATATTGACATGAATATCTACTTTAACGAGCATGCATTCGAAACTATGTTTCTTTTTGTTGTTTTTGTTGTTATTGTAATCCAGGACAAGACATCAAGCAACAAAAAAGACCATGTTTTGTTAATGTTGACGAAGATGAAGACGAAGACGATGTTGCATGTTACCGTATCCAACCGGTTCTATGTGCATCCAATCGCTCAGGCTCCGCTCCTCCATTCCGGGAAAAAAAAACAAATACAACAACAACAACACAAAATTCCTTAACCTGCTTTTTAGTTTTATATATATATGGTCTTTGTTTATACCTAGGTACCTAGTGGAAGCCTTGTGGAGGCTTATTCATCGTCGTCGTCGCCGTTGTCGTTGTCGGTCGTCTCCATCATCATAGTCATCATCATGGAACATGGATTGTGGGAAAAAAAGAAGCTCATCATCACATGCGGACGGAATGGACATCAGACACGTCATTGCAAAGGAATGAATGATAACTCTTTAAGTTGGCGTCTCACCTCGAGGGTATATTTGGTCTTTGTTTATACTTGGTTTAAAAATGCATATGCAGTGGCTGCGCACTCAAGTGTCATATTAAATCAGCAAAGTGTGAGCTCTGGTTTTAAGGAGGCTCCATAAAGTTGTTGTTGTCTTTTTGATGGAGTGTTGCAAAAGAATTTGATGCAAACTTGTTATATATACATATATAGGTAAGGTATAGTTGGTGAGATTAAGAGTGGTTTAAAATGAGGAGCTAACTAGTTATGCTGACAAAATAAGCATTGGAGTTATGGCAACTCCCGTCCTAAATAAAGGGTTTTCCAAAAAAAAAGGTTTTATTTTGAATAGGCTACTGTTATTATGCATCTGTCATTTTTGAAGGTGTGTCAATTTTTGACACTTGAGAATCATGGACTAATCCATTTATAAAAATAGAACGATACACGCTTTAACAAGGCATTGAAAAGGTTAAAGTTCACTATAAAAATGTTGGAAATTTCGCAGTCACAGTTCGCAGTTTTGCAAGAAAAGTTTCCTGGTTGTGTTATTTCTCGAAGAGGTTATAACAAATGACTACAAAAATCTTGTGATTTAACACATTTTTAATTTTTGTTTTGGACAGACGACACGGGACAGATAAGGTCAATATAAATGCTCCACAATCGATTGAAAACCTTAATTGCAAACTCGGTAATATAAGTTTTTGAAGAATTAATAAGTCTTTTATTCAAATGAGGTTTTTAAAATTTGAGCCTTTTAAAAGGCTAAAAACAACAAAAAACGGTTTTTGTAAGGCTAAGTTCAAACTCAAAATATTTCTAAACAATAAATTGTATGATGATTTTGCAAAGTACAAATCTTTCTTTTCTAGATATAATTTAAATCATTTTAGTATTTTACTAAATTTCTGTAAATTTTCACTATTTATAAGTCTTTACTTGACTCTAAATCGTCGTCGTTCTATGAAAACTCCCTAAGTCCATTTTTTGTGTTTTGAGATATTTGAAGTTTGAAATCAATATGCATATTAATAGATTTTGGCAGTTTTAATTCTTCATAATTGAAAAATTGTACATTACATTAGGAAGTTTTGAGAAAACATAAATTTTGTCATTTGCAAGAACTTGGTGTATTTATTTCATTTTTGCGGAAAATGGACTCAGGGAGTTTTCATAGAACGACGACGAAATGAAGTTTTAAGCAAAGCTTGAATTTAATACTTTCATAGTTTTGAGAAATTCGTTTTGGAGTAAATTTTTATAAAAATATGTTAAGTTGGTTTTTTGGACCTGTACCCAAGGGGTAACATTTTGAAACACTCCTTCTCTACACAAAGTTCTACTTTGCATTGTTTACACATTCATCTTATTCAGTTATAATATTGGCAACTAGATAATCGCTTCGAAAAATGATTTCCACTAGCTAATTGGTACAGCTTGAACTATACTGATCACTTGGATGAAGCTAAAAGCTGTTTGAAATTTTACCAAGTAGTGACGAACAATAATACGATGAAACTGCAGTTAGTCTATGTTGCTGTTGTAGACCATTTTGTAGAACTTTCATACATTGACCATCACAGAATTCATCTTACTTACTTACTTAAGGTGGCGCTACAGTCCTGTGTGAACAAGGGCCTCACCCAACAAACTTCTTCATCTAGCTCGGTCGCTAGCTAGATGTCTACAGTTTCGCGCTCCAAGTTGACTGATTCACGGTCTTCCTCAACTGCGCTGTCCTGTGGGTGTAGATTCGAAGACTTTCCGGGCCGGATCATTGGTTTCCATGCGCTCTACGTGACCCAGCCATCTTAGTCGTTGAACTTTTACCCTTCTAGCTAAGTCTACGTCGCTGTACAGCCCGTACAGCTCGTCGTTCCATCTTCTCCTTCACTCCCCTTCGATGCATACGGGACCGTAGATCACACTAAGAACTTTTCTCTCGAAACGACCCAAGGTGCTTTCATCCGCTTTTGTCATATTCCATGCTTCTGCACCGTATAGCAGGACGGGGATGATGAGGAATTCATCATTACTGTAAAAAATGAAGAAATCATGAAGGTCACCCCTCCCCATCCCACTTGACAAAAAGTATTTTATTCGCACTATCGTAGCTGTGATCAAAAATCCTCTCCTTTCTTTTTTGAAGTCTGAATTCGATTTGAGAGGACATTTTTTTTCGGACTCTTTTTAAGTCCCGATAGTTCGAAAACACTTCTTCTCTTGCAAAATAAGGATATCATGTGATGTAAAAAAAGTGTAGGAATTGTAAGTTTGTCCAAAAAACTCTGGATCCAAGCGGCATTTTCTGTTTTGCCATTGTGACGTTTTTGGTTCCACAAAAGGTGTCGAATTGGTACAAGTTACCACAACTGCTCGTAGGCATCCAATTTTTAAAGCCAAATATAACAGGCTTGCCTTTAATAAATTTCTTCGAAGAGTGACTTCTATAGCATTTCACCATCGACTCATCAACCGAAAGTTTTTCATGCATATATCCAAACTTGAAAAATTTTTGGTTAAGAAGAGTTGCTAGAGGCCTTGTTTTTGCAATTTTAGTACACTTGTGTCTTCATCTGTACATGTCATGTTCTCACTTGGCAAAGAGTGATAACCGCTGTAAAGCAAAATACTTAAAAAGACTAAAATCGTCTTTGGTGAACGAAAAATTGTGGGCATTCGACTGTGTTGCATAAACACAAGACTGCTCAAAAATCAAATTTACTACTTCTTCATCAAATAAAGTTTCGAAAATATCAAGTTTCGACTTCCCATCCAATGTAGTCACCATGTTTACCTTTTGTCCCAAAAAAAAACACAGCTTTTTGTCATTTCAATTACACAAGGTTTTTTATAACATTTTAGAAAATGTACACAACGTTTTGCGATGTACATTCTCCGTCGTAGCTCTTGTAGCTGTACATCGTCTTCACTGTCACTGTCACTGCTACAAAACTCCTCTAATTCACCTCAAACATCGTGTGGCATGGTATAAGAAACAAAACCTTCAGCATCCCCTTCCTCCAGATGCGTATTATAATCTGGATATGGTTTCAGCAACACAATGTCGAAATTGTCATGGCTTGCAGATGTTTCAACGAAGTCTAAGGCGCGTCCTTTGTCCTAAAAGTTTCTTTGTGCCCGCTTGGACTATTAATGGGTAAATTTTACTATGTGCTAATGTTTCAATTTGTATGTTTTTTGATATACATATTTCAAAAACTTGATATATTAGAATTGTTTCGACAACAAATTTGTTACAGGAGCAAAACCGTTTTGGCTTTTTCTGTTGAAAACTGTTTTAGCTTAATTGGTTTAGCGTTTTTTTCAGCTTTTGTAAGATAGGTGAAATTTAATAACTTATGAAGATTTTTAAATAAAATATGAAATAATACAAATATTTCAACTTAATATTGAAGAAAGAAAGTAAAGATTTGGAAAAGTATCTCGAATTTTATTTATTTAGATAGAATCAAAAAAGTAATATCTCAAAATCCTGACGTGATACCTTAAAGTTGGATTTGATTTAAGGCCACCTTAAATCATTTTTGAAAAAGTTTTATTTTATTGCCAATACGAAACACTTGTAAACCAGTGTTATCTGTTTTGATTCTTCAGTTATCAAAGTTTTTGATCTTTTAAGTGACTTTAAAATAAAGCTATTAAATTTTAAGTCTTCTTGAGATCTTATATTGATTTTAATTCCCAAGATTCTATTCTTTCTCCACTTTTCTGTCTTCGAACAAACATACAAAACCACAAATTAAATCATCAACTAAACAAATTCTAAAAATTCTAAGACAAACCTACTGAAATGATAATTAATGCAGAGTCATACTTATACCTGCCTACAATCAACGAAAAGAAGTTCTAGTACCTCCCACATTTGTTTAAATATTTTGTATTGAAGTTTCTTTTATTTTTATTTATGTTGTAGTTTTGTATTTAAAACAATTCACACACAAATCAACAAATTAAAGCAAAAAGTTGTTAATTTATCTGCATTTTGCGTGGAAAATAAACTACTTACATTATTCTCCATCTCTCTAAATCTCATGTCTAGCCATTAAAATAATAAGATATTATTTCTTTTTTATTAAATGAATGTGGTTTGTGGCAAACATAGAGACGCAAATATGTATCTATGTATATTTAAACATGTTGCAAACTTCATCTGCATAGAAATAGAAACATATATTAGATTTAACTATCTGTCTAGCATTTCTATCGCCCGCTGCTACATTTATTATGAGGTTTAGAGCTACCCGTGGAATTTAGCGACAATCGTTGTTTCCTATGTAATGAAATGCTGTTCTTGGTATTAAGAGTGACCGTATTGGTTTTATGAAAAAATTATTTAATTAAGGCTTTTAAGCAATGTCTTAGATTGGGCAGGTTCAGACAACATTAGGGACTTTATTTGCAGTCAACTTCATTCTTTGAACGTATAATTTGACCAAGGCAACCAGTAAGTCTCTCAAGTGTCTTGAATTTCAAACTTAGAACCTTACTTGACAAGCCTCTACCTTTAGTTCATAGTACACAAACTACCAAAAGTATTATTGTTTATAGAAAACACTCCTCAGGCAAGCTATAAGTCCAACACTATTTGTATTTCGTATTGTAAAGAAATATTACTAATTTTTTTTCCAAATTCACAAGAAACCCTTTTACAGAAAACAATTTATGGAGTTATGAAAATTAATAAATCATAGAATAATAAAGTTCAGCTTTCAGTTGTATGAAAAAACATGATCAACTGCATTTTGGCTGAAGTAGACTTGACTTGATAGTTAGGGAGATTTGGCTAACTTTCCAGTCAACTTTCAATTAAAGTTGCCTTAATTGGAAGGCAATTTTTTGGCAGCTGGCCATTCAGATACACGAAACTTGCCTTACTTTCAAGTCCCTTGGGTCGTTTGAACCTGCCCATTGTTCGCATGAGAAGTTTTAATAGTTACTGTCTATGGTTTGACAGAAATGCCGGATCCAGAGGGGGGGGGAGGTTATATGAGCCAAAACACTCATGCAATTTAATTGTGAAATCATGGATTTTATCTGCAGGTTTCTTAGTAATTTAATTCACCAAAAAAGTGGTTAGTCTGTCAAAAACAACTAAAATATTTTTAATAATCTTAAAGGTATTCACCAAATTTGAAATTTGGAATAACTTAAGTATTAAAATTATATTAATAAGATCTTTCTGTGAAGAAGGGCAAATATTCAGATTCTTAAGAAGAAGCCCTGTATAATTTAATACTGTCAGCTAGGTTCTACATTTTTAATAAACCTTAATTTTTCTTTGTAATGCACTTAATTTTCAGGAAGTTGAAATTCCACAACTTTGTATGTATGTGAGGGAAAGGACAAAGCATTTTAATTGATGGTTTTGAAAAATATAATTTCTAGAACATTTTAAGTAAAACAATGTTCGTTAAAAATTTTCAAGGCACTTTTTGACTGTGCCTTCTTCAACCGATATTTGCAAATTGCCTTCCGCAAAAAACGTAAAACTGCAACTAGCTGTAATGCACATCAACACAACCCGAAGGAAAACCATTAAAACTTGATTTTTATTTTATTGAAAAACACAGAACATTTGAAAAGATAAGATATCATACAAATTATGACAGTCAGCAAAATTGTTTATTGATTCATGTGGTGTACATACATATGTATGTCAGCTGCTTAAATTATACTTGAAGTGATGGTAGGGTACTGAAAACAATTTCACCCGATTTTCAATTTAGATTTAATTTTACTCGATTTTGGGAACCTAGCTGTGTATTATGAGAAAACAGCATTTTTGATTTCCTTAACACAAACCGAAGTTACCTTTAAATTCTTGAAATTCGTCTTCAATTCCATGTTATTTTTTTGTAAGGCTTTCTTAAAGTGTTTTTTTTCAAAACTGAGTTTCTATTTAATACAAAAACTTTTAAGATCTTAATAAATTGAAGAAATCTATTTTTTGAAGTAAATTTGCTTTGGATGCTCTTAAAATGAGTAGATTTTTTGAATTTGTCTTCTAGCATCCAATCTACGAGTAAGCAGACTGATGACGATAGTTAGGCGCCAGTTATAGCTATCATTGGTTTTCATTATTGAAAACAAACATTGGAATTTTTTTGACAGGTCGTGTATAGCTATGATTAAAAAATTCTGTCATTGAAAAAAATGTCCCGATTGAAATCCACCGAAAAATGTTTACTGACAGAAATCTGTCATTGGAATTGTGTGAAATTGGAACACGAATCAGTGGAACGATTCGTTTCACTTTTGAACATAAAAGTATCACCTGTTCCGGAAAAATGAATTTCCGTCCGGAAAATAGAAAAATATATTTTTAGAGAAAAATAAATGTGCAATCACACTTTTTTTTCAAACAAAAAATTCTTTGTCTGATTTTCGATCGATCAGTATATAATATTAATTTCTAGTAGTAAAGGTGAAATCCGAAATGTTTTCGGATCAATTTCATTGATAGCTTTGTATAACTGGCCCCTTATAAATAGACTCCCGAAAATTCGGAAAAGAACACGCCAAAAAAAGCCAGAAAATTCTTCATATCTGATTCTGTTTTATTTATCCTATGCAAAAAGATCACATTTTTCTGGCTAATTTATAGAAATCCCAACAAGAACCAAATAGATAATTTTTGGAAAAAAGCTAAGTTTCAACATAATTTCTAACATTTCTGCATGAACTGCATCAAAAACCCTATAAACTTCTGTGTTTTAGGTACTGAATATGTCATATTTTGAAAACGGTTGGAATATTGAAATGCCTTCATATGTAGGGAGTCGTCTAAATATAATATTTAGACCATATCTTGCTGGACAAGTGTTCTAAAATAATCTAATAACAAAAGATGTAACTTTAGCCCTAGAAATATGTATGTAAATGTAAGGTTAAGATACACATAATGTTATTCCAATTTTGTCAGCCTCATTAAGAGAACATTAAAGAACATTTTCAAGCAGTGCTTCAAAACTCATCTATATGTTAAGTGTTCAATCCCCCCCCCCCCCTCTGATCTGGGTCGCCATTGTTTGACAGTTGAGAATGTCAAATTTTGTGAACATTTCTGTTCAGTAAGGTTTGACAATTGAATCAATCTTTTGTTTCCAAAAATGTATCAGCTAAACTGGCTCTCTAGCTCTTCTCGATTTCTTTTTATGAGTCTATTAAAAGTCATTATAGTTTATGCCTCCAAATCAGCAACTCTGGAAGCATTGAACTGTACCTATAAGCAATTTCATGCTACCGGCTCTTTCAACTTAAATTTTAAATATTTTCCTCTCCACAAAAAGCATCCCAGAATGATAACAATCTCACGGATTCAAGAACGCGTATAATAATCTTCTGATGGTTGGTTGTTGATTTCCTTAACAAATGCTTGCCTACTCGTATGTACCTACATTGTAAAATATAATTTAGTAAGGTTTTTGTTTTTAAATTTAATTTTGTGCGTGAGAATAATGCAGGCAGTCCTATGAATGAAAGAAGAACAAAATTATGCATTTTTCACATTTTGCATGAATGCTTTTCTTTAGTTATGGCGCGGCGGGCGGCGGCGGCGGCGGCGCGGCGGTACTGGTGCTGATGTGAGAACCTTTATTAAGAAGAAGGTTCTTTGTATAAGACAAGGGTATGCTTGCTGACAGTTTGAGGTTCAGAGTTTGTGAAGGTAATAATTAATTATTATTTATGTTTATTAATTTAATGTTGTTTATGTTGCGGTTGAAATGTGGTAATTATAATTTAATTCGACAACATAACGGTAATTATGTTCTATAAACAGAGATTTATGATGAAGAGTTAAAAATTCAAAAGATTCTTGGGTGTAACCCACACTGATAACATTCGTTTGTTGCCTTTGAAAATTTGCAAATAGTAATTTTTGATTCAAAGAAATTCGAAAAGTATGCAACAGCATGTTCTTTTCATGAAATTTTCCATGACTTATTTGCACATTTGCTTCTGTATGTCCTCGATAACTTCACACATTTTATCTTTAAAGTCGTGAATCGATGTTGGAGCATTTGGATCATGTAACCTGTCTCTCAATAATTAGGGATCGTTGCCCGCAAGCTTAAAAACCACACAAACAGTGACTCGACAGAGATATTTTTCATATTCCAAGTCTCTTATGCGACAAATCTGATCTTTAACGTAGCCTCCGAAGTTAAAGTGGGCCCTCATAACTTCAAATTTTTTCGATGAAAATTTGGATCATTTTGATGCCAGGCTCCAATGAGCATATTGATATGACGTTTCTGATGATCTATAGGCTTGAGTTCTTGCAGAAATTAGTTAAGGTCTAATGTAAAATCCAAAACAACTTTTCGGATCCCTACATTTTTTAAAATGTATACTAAAAAAGGCTTCGTCCTTGGGCATGTACAATAAAAGTTCATGATTCTGGAAATATCTCATAATATGATAAATATCTTTCTCATTTTCATTTAACAAAAAACTCTTTTGTATTTCTCATAATTTTATGAGAATCGTTTAATAAACGTTCAGTTGATTCTTTCGTTAATTTATTCGTCGTTTTAAGAATAATAACTTCATTTAAAAGCCAAGTTTAAAACTAAATTTGTATTTTTATTAACAATGCTTTGACAATAATAAAGTCTTACAATATTGTCTTTATATCACATAGAAGAAAAAATCACATTCACACATTGTCATTATTTAAACATTAGTGCATTATTACTTAATTTTTTTTTTCAGTCAATCTTAGAAGGTTAATTTGTTCATAACTCCAACTAGTCTTGCCGACTGGTATAGTTAGGTTAGCTTAATGACCAATAAATCATTTCAGTTCATATTATGTTCATAGGTTTTGTTAAGTTATGGGAAGTAGGTAATGTGAGTCAAGATATTTAGCTTTTTTTCTTTCTTGAACCTTTCATTGAACAAAGTTTAATGTTGGTAAGTAAAATAAAAGTTTACAAATAGAGAATCACATCGAACATGCTGCAACAAAGTTGGAATCACACACGAAGTAATGTCAGGGATGTCGTTTTTGATTGGTTAAAGTGGCTGTCCAAGATGGAAACGGACACACTTAGGCCAGTTTAATGGCCCATTGTGATAAAGCCATTTTTGATACATTTAAACAATGTTATACACAGGAGAATTTGTTAAACAAAATAAGATTGAAATAAAAATGCTCAGGCTGGAATGTTAACTTTATTACACTTTTTCTCAAATATTGTAGTCAACATTAAGTTGAAAACCAACTTCTTAGAAGCTTTTTATTATACAAATTTGAAGATAATATATTTCTTAGGAAATTACCTTATAACAACAATATTTTGTTTAGAATTAAATTATTTTGAAATCATTCGAGATCTTTCAGGCAAAATTTAGTGACAGTTCTTACCAATTGTTTGTATTATATGTTTTAGATTTAATTTGTTATGGAAAAGCTGTCTATTGGATTTTTCTTAAAATTTTACCAAATGTTAATAACAATGGCGCAAAACTTTAAAGAACCTATTGTTAAAGATTTACCAATTTACTAGTTAGCAATTTGGTAAATATTTAGCAGTTTACTAAGGGAGTCCAACATTTTATACCTTAATTTTCGTTTTGCTAACTAGTAAATTGCTAATTGTCTTTTATTAAAAACGAACATACAAACGTATCTAAAAAGTGACAGTTCGTGAAAATAAACGAAGAAAATACGCTTAAACGGACCTATTAATTGCAATTACCAACTATGGACTGGACCATTCCATCCAATGCTCTTATAAGAATAATTGTACAGATGTCATATGGATTTAGTGAATTGCTAAAAGTTAAAGTAGCCATTCCGTGATTTTAACTTAAGCAAGTTGTTAATAGAAAGTGAGATTTTAAAATCGTTTAAAAATTAGTAAATCATCTTTTAAGCTTAGTTAATCGCTAAAAATGAATTTAACACTTTACTAAATCTTTTAAAATTTTGCGCCAATGTCTTTTATAAGATAAATTAAGTTTGAACCAATATCTTTAAATGTTTGCAAAGATATTTGATTCAAAAATCATTATTTACCGGCTTTAAGTAGTATTTTAAAGGTTTATTTTTTTCGTATAGAGACTGTCTCTTCCATTTAAAAATGAAGTTGTAACAGTTTTGAAAAAGTTATTCTTTGGTACATCAAATTTATCTAAATATTTTAACATTATTTTGGAATTAATATCGTGTTTTTTGCGCCAAATCGTATTTTTGCCCGTTTTTTTTTTACAATGTATGCATACAAATTGGTGTCACGTGACAATGTATAACATAAAATTTAATTTAAGCGTTATTGGTTCGAGAGATATTTGAGGTCAACCAAATTTGTTCCTTTTTATTTTTGAGGTTATTATCTATAAAACTAAATATATTTGAAATCGATATCTCCACTCTTTCTTTAGATATGGCTAACGAAAAAAGGTATCTTGAACTTTCGGATATAGAAACGTACAGACGACGTGTACATGTACACCCACACAAAGTAGTTCCTCCAAAAATCTTTGATTTAGCGATCTTGCAACCTTGAAATCTTGAAAAATGTAAAATTTTTCAATTCAACAAGTCAGACCCATTACAATAACTTCCTATGAGAGCTTACAAATTATAGATATCAGTTTTGCTTTTGAACTGACGATGTGTTGAGTGAAGTAAGTAAAGAGCTATTAAGTAACAAATATTTCAAAATACTCGTGAAGTAAGAAAAGTATTCTTTTTTCTTTCTTCTCTAGCCTTGGTCTTGATAATATTTTCAGAGGTTCTTTAATATGTATTGATCGAAGTTCCTCACCATGTTTCTTAAACTATATTTCTTTAAAGTAACAAAATAAATGAGAAAAAATGTAAAATGATTTTTTTTGTTATAAGCCAAATTGTCATTAAAGGAAGTTCGAATAATATGCAATCAAAAACTAAATGCTGTTTTCTGTCGAGGTATTCAAGAACTTAAATCCGATTTAGAAGTTGACCTTGCAGGAATTTGTTTTCTTTCTTCTGACACTTAATAAATTCGAAGTTAATATCCTTTTTTGTTCTTAAGCTTTTGTACCAAAAATCAATTTTAAACAATTTTAAGTAAGATTTTTTTTGGGTATAATTACTGCCACTTGAATCATTTTAACAATTTTAAAAAATTCCTTTATGTCGTTTTTCGTAGTATAAAATTATTTAAAGGTGATCATATAATATTTGGTCTGACAAGTATTTGTTTAAATTTTGTATTATTTAAAGAAAAAGAACAGTTAAATTTGCTTGGCATTAAAATTGATATCAAAATGTGTTAAAAAAATAAAGTCAAAGAGTTATTGGTTCGTGAGATATTTGGGATAACTTTCGTGAGATATTTCCAACCAAAAAGGTATCGCTAAATTACGGACCTTCAACCGAACTAGTTTCCTTAAAACTTCAAGAAGTGTCAATTTTTTTGAATAAATAATAAAATCACTTCACTTGTAATACAATGACAGCCCTGTTGAGTCTTAAAATTTCAATAAAACAAAAACTTATTTAAAACTTCAGAGCTTTATTCATCATACAATAATTGTACTCCATGCAAGTTCCATCAAACAAAAGCTTGGATAAACAAACATAACAAAACCCTGCTAAAGCTAAAAAAAGCATAAATAAGATATCAGTTTCCAGCACCAGCACCAGCACTTCTCCGGCTTTTTCTCTCTTTTACTCTATTTTTCTTTTCCAATTCCAATTCTTTCCCATAGTTGTTGGATTTTATTCTTTTGTTTTTGTTTTAGTTAATGGATACCGTGCTGCCGGTTCGGATGTACTTATATTTAATATCTTACTAAAAACCAAAGTATCTTTGTACCTACACAATTTTATGAATATTGGATTACCAGTGAAAAAATAAAAGAAAAAAAAACAAAAATAAGAAACTCCCGATTGATTGGTTTTTGCATAAAATAGATACAAAGATATCTAACAACAACTCTGATGTGACTTTTTGTATCTGTCAATTTCTCCATTTAATTGTGATACCTGCCTGCCTGTCTACATAAACTAGACTATCCGTCCTCCCTCACTCTACGAGTCTCAAAAGTCTACTTCTACACCCCTTCGCTAGTTGATCTACCTATTACAAACAAAAGAAAGTGCATTGTCAATAATTTCCATCTCAATCTTTTCAAAGTGTATCTGAAAGATATACGCGATTGAAAATTACCATCAGTTGCAACCGTGATGCGTTTTTGTACTTTTTATTTATTCTTCTGTTTGTAAAGCGAAATTTATATTGATGTACCTACTTGTATATTAGGTGGATGTGTTTTTTCAACAATTATTAGAGCGGTTGATGAAAAGATACTTTGTGCGCA
Organism: Eupeodes luniger; assembly: GCA_951509635.1. Taxonomy (NCBI): domain Eukaryota; kingdom Metazoa; phylum Arthropoda; class Insecta; order Diptera; family Syrphidae; genus Eupeodes; species Eupeodes luniger. Next base: position 39,799,672 of record OX608073.1, read on the forward strand.
TCTAATGTATCTTTAAGTATCTTTTTTCTGTTGTTGTATTTTTTGGTTCATCTCTCGAGTAAGAGATATCTACAACATCACGCGTAGAGAGTGTTAAGTGAATGAATGAAAGTAATCAAATTAAGCACAGTAACGAAAAAAAAAAAACAATTGAGAGATAGGAAAGAAAAATAATAATAATATCTACATAATTTACAAGATTTTTATTAATTTATTATTGTGAATTGAGATCCAATAACAAATTGTGTATTGTAAGTTGTGAGTTGTAAGAAAACGACGAGACGACGACGCACGGTAAGGCTGCTATTTTTGGTGATCCTAGCTTGATGTCGCGATGATGCTTTGATTTTTGCTTCTAACCAATTTTAACAAAGCTGCTTCTTTTATTTCTTTAACAAAACCAACAAATAATATAAAAATCTTAAAAAAAATATATTTTTCTGCAACATTGTGAATGAGAATAAAAGTGATCTCTTTGTGAGTAATTGAGTTTGTTCTTGTGTCTTAAAGCATGCGACTAATTAATATTAATATGATTAATGCTAATTCTATTCATTGAATGTTCTGTCATAATTTTTGCTGCTTTGCTTGAAAATGTCGCAACAACACGCCTGCCACCACCACCGATGACGACAAAAAGTCGACATGTCAAAAAGGCTGTCTTAATATTGTGTACCTATTTCTTCTGCATCAGTGTGATATAATTGGATTAAACAACAAAAATTACTAATAAATAAATAAATAAATAATTTATTTATTCGATCCAAGGCAATACAGAAAAGAAACACAAACGCATTTATGGAGGATGATTGTTTTAATTTTATTCCATACGACTACAGTTACTTAAAAAAGTTCGTAAGAATTTTTATTTAAATTTTTTAAATCTATATTATTAGTTGCTTATTTCTATCTCGTATATACATATGTATATATAGGTCTATGTTTGATTATATATTTATTAGTTTTAGTATGAGTTTAGTTTGTTTTTTTTTTTTTTTTTGCATTTGAATTTAATTCAATTATAGGAATTTATATGGTCATGGTTTGATTATTGGTGAAACTGCACATGTTTTGGTTTAAGTATAAAATTTGTGGGAGTCAATAGGTGCTTTTTTTTTAAGCCTTCTGTTGGTTATATGTGCTGTGAATTCGTCATAGCAGATGGCAATGGCATTTAAAAATGGGATTAAACAAATTAAAAGTTGAATGTTAATACCTATGTACATACATACATGCCTACACGCTCAAGTAGCATACTGGTATAAAATTGAAAAATTGAAGATTATTTATGATTTTAGTGTATTTGACAAAACATCCCGGTGTAAAAATTACACCACTAGTTTTTTTGTGCAAAATTTCAACGTTTTTGTACCAATTCGGAGCAAAAAATAAATTGGTTCGCAGCTGTTTTTTAAATATGCCATTAATGGTGCATACAAAAATCCAATTTTGAAATCAATCAACATGATGTATTTTTTACACCAAATTTTGTAGATAAAATACACCATTTTAAATGAGATACCATTTTTTGGTGTAAGATTTAAATCTCTTGATTAAAAGATTAAATACACCAAACTACTAATGTCAAACCATAATGTCAACAAATGTTTACAATATTACAATTTAATACATTTTCATGATGACGTTCTGAAATTTGGATCGTTGCGAAATATTTCTGCATATTATCTACTAGCGGCCCGTCCCGGCTTCGCACGGGTAGACATAAATAGGTACAGATATTTAAGTTATAAGCATGCTAATTAAAACGACCATGAATCACTAAATTAGAAAACATTTTTTTGTCCAATCATTAATACTCTTCGCAGTGTATGCGATGAAAGACATTTTATGGCTAATTTTTTTTACACCTTCGGTTGGTTTTATTAGGAATTTCTAAAGATTTCCATAGTAATCTAGTACTAAATATAGCCTATGTTACTCAGTGATAATGGAGATTTTTAATGAAAAAAGAATTATTAAAATCGGTCCAGTACTTTTTGAGTTTATTCGTTACATACAAAAATACAAATCTTTCCTCTTTATAATATTAGTGTAGACAACGAGTTTTAATATACCCCAAATTAAAATTAACTGTACAAAAACTCAAAAGTTACATATGTACATATATTTTATATTAGATATACATTATATCACGAAAATGCAAAAAATATCGCAAATATTTTGGTGTATACTAATTTGAATTCAGACTCAGAACATTATATATTATTATGTACTTATATTTTTCGTGCACTATTTTCAGTTCTTTTTAATTATTTTTACTAAATCTTGTAGTGTAATTATTACGAAAAATTCGTATTTATAACATCTTTGAGTTCAATTTTACTAAAGAAACATAGGAGCCGGTGTATCCATTTTAATTTTTTTTTTTTGATTTTTTTAAATTTTTGATTTTTGATTTTTCTGTTTGAAAACAATTGTTTTCGGTACTATTTTTGACATGTACTGTACGATTTTGAATGTTTAAAAATTCTTGCCCAAAATTGTCACAAACTAAAAAATAATTGTGTGGTTTGTTCTAAGAACTAATACATTTTTGACTACCACAAATTTTGTTCTAAATATTCAAAAAACTTATAATTCATAGTCAAATGCTGCTTAAATCTTGGTTTAAAATGAAAATTGCTGGTTTCTCAGTATGAACCAATGGTTAAAAAAAAAGTAACCTAGAAACATTTAGAGAGCATGGCTTTTCTACGTTCTATGCAAATTTTGCTTATTGACAAAGCTGAACATCGTAAAATGGACGAAGTTCTCTTCACGGACATAGATTTTTTTCAAAATAAATTTTCACAAAAAGGAAGCGTTTAACTGACTTTGAACATGATGAATTTCCAAACTTTAATTAAGAGATATGTTAATACAGTTTTACATTCTCAACTATCAAACCTTATAAAACAACCATCGAAACTTTTTAAAAAATAAATAAATTGGGTGGCGCAACAGTCCGCTGAGAACTACAACCTACTGACTGACAACTCTCAACAATTCCAGTGTGCGAGTAATGTTGTCAGGGATGGAGGCGACCAACAGTTTTAAACCGAATCCGAACAGATAATTTAAGAAAGCACTTTTCATGACAAGAATTACTCTTGGAGAATTTGTCAATTCCTCGCAAGAGGCAGTACCCGTGAAAAATACTTTAGATAGTATAGGCAGGGATCGAACCCATGACCTCTGACAGTCCAACGTACTAACCATCATGCCACGGGTACTAGCTGAAACTTTTTATCCAACTTAAATAAGAACCCTATAGAACTTGGCTATTCTGAAAAGAACATTGACATGTCAAAGAGTCTTTGTTCATTGATCACACTTTTCTTTCCTTCGAAAGTAAAACTAATTCAAAAATAATCTACAAATATATATGCTTACGCCCCAGTACAGAATTCATGTGGTGCTCTTCTCCTAGCAACGGAACTTAAACGGCCCATAGAATGCACACTTGTGTGCACACCGGTGTACTGATACCCATTCCTCCACACACGACACACCAAATTGTACACACATTAGTTGTGAAAGATCAGAATAAGTGACGTCGAAGCTTTAAGCTTTTATTGAAACAACTTCCCACGCTGAACAACGATTCAGATGCATCCCCATACACATCACACCGATCGAGACATCGACAAAGAAAAACCAAAAACTTTTCATTGTACTCGCTCCGTGTCTGACACCGAACATCGGTGTCTGCTCCAGCCCACACACAGCACACATTTTTGCACTGCGACACAATTGTGAACACAAGTGTAGTGTCTATGGGCCGCTTTAAATATTCAATATAAATATAAATATAAATATAAATATAAATATAAATATAAATATAAATATAAATATAAATATAAATAATGATTTATAATTTTGACCAAGTTGATGTTTATATTTTATTTGAGAACAATTAAAGTGTTGATTCTCATCGGCTTTGTTGGTCTTATTGATGATTAAATGAAAACAGTTTTCATTTGATTTTTCCCAACGTTTCGACGGTGATTGCCGTCTTCTTCAGGGGATGTCTTTATTTACAAAAAAGGATAAAAAAGTTTATTTACATACGAATTTTATGTAAAGCTTATAAGTATGACTTACATTAATTTAAATATTACAAAAACATTAAAAAAAACAATTTAAACAATTAAAACAAATGAAATTTAAAGCGCTTCCGATTTGAAGGCTTGTCAACTGTTAAATGTGAACTGTTGAATTGCTTTTGTCTGAAACTAGGGAACAGTAAACGGCGGATATGTTTTGAGTGTCTTGTTTGCGGTTCATATTATTTTTGTTGTTTATTATGTGAAGTGTTTCTAATGTATAGCGTTTGGATGTATGTTTCTCCGTTGCAAGAATTTGGACTCCTTCAAAATCTGGTTGATGTCCTGTTTCGATGGTGTGGCATGCTAGTGCTGTCTTTTCTGGGTTTTTTTGGCGAATGTCTGATTTATGGTTAGCCATTCTTTGTCGAAGGAGTTGTTTAGTTGTGCCAATGTAACAGAGGTTGCATGGTTCGTCCGGTTTTCCTTTGCAGTTTATTTTGTAAACTACGTCTGAGCGGCGATCCTTGTCCGTTTTCGTCTTTAGGCCTGTGAATAGAGATGCAATTGTCTGGTTTGACTTATATGCTAAGTTCACGTCAGGGTTGTTTTTGGCGACAACTTCTTTGAAATTTTCCGAGAGTTTGGGAACATACACAACACTTTTATAAACACCTTTCTTCTCTTCCAACTTATTTCCGGAAGAAACTTGATGTTTTTGACGAAGTATCAAGTTTCTTATGATTTCTATCGGAAAGCTATTGTCAACGAGTATTTTTGTGACTTTTTTCTCATTGGCGGAGTGGTATTTTGGGTCACTCAACGCAAAGACTTTATTTATGAGGTTGGATGCTGTGTTCATACGTATGTGTTTTGCTTGATTAGATCGGAAATTGACAAGTCTTCCAGATGCCGTATCCTTCTGATACCAGTCAAAAGATAGACGGTCGTTTTCACGATAGATTTTAACGTCTAAGAATGCTATTGACTCACTTTCTTCTTTCTCTACGGTATGCATCTTAAAGAATACAGCAATTTCAAACAAAAATCCGCGAACCAAAAACAAACACACAAATTTCTACTAACTTGCAGACAATATGGATTTATTCCCAAACATTTACAAAGATCCACAAATAACACCAAAGCACTTTTCTCCAGCAAAGAATCCCTCGCTTCATATGACAAAATTGAACTCAAATTCCATCAAAAAATTCTCAACCTAGAAATTACTGAAACCTACCACAAATTAAAACAAACCAACAACACACTCAGAATGCTTAACAAACGAATACATGAAAATATAACATCGGAAGAACATAAACAATTCATAACTCAACAACAACAAAGCTTTATTAACATTTGCAGGAAAAAACAACAAATCCACACGGAAAAAATCAATCAATTAAAATATGATTTTTGGACAAAATTTAACATCAAAATGCATGAAAATTGGTTTGTTAATAAAAGTGACATAGAATTTCCAATTGAAATCAAATGGCTTCTCTCTCTGGGAAAAAAATTTGCATTGCCAATTGGAAAAAATATGTTCCCTCTTTTCCAACTCATTGCTGATGGTGAAGAAATTATAAGAACTGAAAAAGACGAAACCAGACAAGAAACAACCAGAGCCAAATACAGCAATATGCTTAACTCTTTTCAACGTCACCACCACAACAACATTTTCGAAAAATACATTATGAAGATACACAAAGACGCTGTAAATTTTCTCAAAAAACACAAAAACATCATCATTGTAGCAGCTGATAAAGGCAATGTCACAGTTGCGATGAATAGGAAAGAGTATGAAGAGAAGATGATAGAACTTCTGTCTGACCGCTCTACATATAGAGTCATAAGAACGACCCCCCTCACCACCCTGCAAAACAAAAACAATGAAATTGTTAAATGGTTACACACTAACAAGATCATCGATGACAGAGAGAAAACAAAAATGACCAACTACACAGCACAAATACCTGCTATATATGGACTACCGAAAATACACAAACAAAATATACCTCTCCGCCCGATAGCATCATCAATGAAAGTGCCTTGTTACGAACTCTCCAGGTTTCTTGGTAGAATATTACAGTGTGTCACGAAAGAATCTCCCCACTCAGTCAGAAATTCGTTAGAGTTCAAGTGCAAAGCAAAAGATTTAATAATCGATAAAAATGAAGTTTTGGTTTCTTACGACGCTGTTTCCCTGTTTACTAATGTTCCTGTTCAACTTGCAGTCAACATTATTAAAAAGAAATGGGAAATTATAAGCGAAAACACAAGGTTGAGCCAAACCAAATTTCTCGAATTGTTTAATTTTTGCATAAAGGACAATAACTACTTACAGTTCAAAGACAATTTGTACAAACAAATACATGGTATGCCAATGGGAAATCCTCTTTCCCCGACGATTGCTGATTTGGTTTTAGACTATTTGCTTGAAGAATGTTTTAAACCAAACTACAGACCTAAGTTTATAGCAAAGTACGTTGATGATATTTTCGCGATTGTTAAAAGAGAAGAAATTGACAATGTGCTACGATGCCTCAACCAATTCAACGAAAAGATCCAGTTTACCGTAGAGAAAGAAGAAAGTGAGTCAATAGCATTCTTAGACGTTAAAATCTATCGTGAAAACGACCGTCTATCTTTTGACTGGTATCAGAAGGATACGGCATCTGGAAGACTTGTCAATTTCCGATCTAATCAAGCAAAACACATACGTATGAACACAGCATCCAACCTCATAAATAAAGTCTTTGCGTTGAGTGACCCAAAATACCACTCCGCCAATGAGAAAAAAGTCACAAAAATACTCGTTGACAATAGCTTTCCGATAGAAATCATAAGAAACTTGATACTTCGTCAAAAACATCAAGTTTCTTCCGGAAATAAGTTGGAAGAGAAGAAAGGTGTTTATAAAAGTGTTGTGTATGTTCCCAAACTCTCGGAAAATTTCAAAGAAGTTGTCGCCAAAAACAACCCTGACGTGAACTTAGCATATAAGTCAAACCAGACAATTGCATCTCTATTCACAGGCCTAAAGACGAAAACGGACAAGGATCGCCGCTCAGACGTAGTTTACAAAATAAACTGCAAAGGAAAACCGGACGAACCATACAACCTCTGTTACATTGGCACAACTAAACAACTCCTTCGACAAAGAATGGCTAACCATAAATCAGACATTCGCCAAAAAAACCCAGAAAAGACAGCACTAGCATGCCACACCATCGAAACAGGACATCAACCAGATTTTGAAGGAGTCCAAATTCTTGCAACGGAGAAACATACATCCAAACGCTATACATTAGAAACACTTCACATAATAAACAACAAAAATAATATGAACCGCAAACAAGACACTCAAAACATATCCGCCGTTTACTGTTCCCTAGTTTCAGACAAAAGCAATTCAACAGTTCACATTTAACAGTTGACAAGCCTTCAAATCGGAAGCGCTTTAAATTTCATTTGTTTTAATTGTTTAAATTGTTTTTTTTAATGTTTTTGTAATATTTAAATTAATGTAAGTCATACTTATAAGCTTTACATAAAATTCGTATGTAAATAAACTTTTTTATCCTTTTTTGTAAATAAAGACATCCCCTGAAGAAGACGGCAATCACCGTCGAAACGTTGGGAAAAATCAAATGAAAACTGTTTTCATTTAATCATCAATAAGACCAACAAAGCCGATGAGAATCAACACTTTAATTGTTCTCAAATAAAATATAAATATAAATATAAATATAAATATAAATATAAATATAAATATAAATATAAATATTTAAATATAAATATGTAATTGTGCAACAAAATAACTTAATGCATAAAATTAAGTATTTGCATTAAAAAAACTAAATTCAAAATAAAATTGTTTACATTGGTAAACAATTTTACGTAGATTTAAAAATTGTTATTATTAAAAAAATAAAGGCTATTATTTGGATTGAAAATTGTTTGCAAAATTAGTATTTAATTGATTTTTTTTCCATTTCTAGCATTAAATTAATTGCATTGATTAATTTTGTTTTTAATGGAAATGCAAAATGCTTATTTGCGAATATCAACACCTCTTACCCATCAATGCGCTTATTAGTACAACCTTTCGAAGTACTTAAACCAATTTACCTCATAATATTCACTGCCAAATTTAACTATGGTTTCATTTTTTATAACAGTTTAAATTAAGGTTATAGGTAATTAATTCTTCTTTTCAAAACTTTACAAAACTACTTCCAAACAATTGTTATACGGTTGAGTTAAACGTCTTTACTCTTATATCGGAAATACTAATTTTTTTTAATTCAACTCATGTATGTATATTCTGAAAATTGGTAGTCCTTTAGTCTTTATTTACGTTTAATCCTTGTTACTAATAGAAATATTTAAAATCACAGTATATGTATTTAAGCAATGTGTTTTAAAAACTGTCATGTTTTATAGATCATTCTTGTAAAGCTAAACATTTTAATAAGAATTATTCAAATAATCAAAGAAACTTATCCGATTCCTTCCAGAATGCATTGTTAAGCCTTTTTGATAGACGGTTGAATTGGATTTGAACAGTCTTCAATCGATGTAAAAATAATTTTAATGTACATACTACATACATACATAGGTAATCGTAATTTATTTATAAACGAAAAAATCAATCGCTGCAAAATTATTACCTTTAGTCCTCATTACAAAAACGACACAGGTCACAAATTATTCATTTTTGCAATCATTCGGCTACCTACAAACTTATGTACAGTTCATTTGTTAAAAAGACGTATCTGTGTATATTGAAACAAATTCGCAACAGTGTTTACAATTGACATTCATGGATAATTTTACACTTCCGTTCAGTCTTCCAGTAGGTACATTTTAAAAAACAGTCATGTTTTTCTTTTCTTAACAAATGAATTGGTCAGTGATGGTGTTTGGTATTGATTATTTTTGTTTCGCTTTTGGAAAAGTGTGCACATTCTGACGGCCAAAATAGACAGACACAGCTTTTTAAGTCGTCGAAAGCGATTAAATCGTATTCCAACCTATAGCAGCAACACAAATCTAGCATGAAGCGTGTTGTTTGGACGGTATACAGAAATTGTACTCAGCTTGTTCGCCAATATGTACCTATCTACCTTACCTTCCTCGTTGTAAATGAATTTTTGTTTTTTGGTTTTTCTAAGGAATGTTTTATTTTGATTTGTTTTTTATTTGGAGGCGATAATTAAGTCTCATTATTGTGAATGAGACTGCAGTCTAAAGAGTGAAAGTGTTTTTGCTATATACACGAAACACCGCTGTCGTACTGGACAATGTGTACTCTGGACAGAGATATGGGCTTTTTTTGGCTTCCCATGATTCTATTGCAAAATTTACAATAGACGATGGTGTTTTATTGTTTTGTTTTATTTCTGTATTTTTTTGTTTTTAGTAAACAAAAGAGTAAATTAGGTTTGGTTATGCAACTTATGAAACAAGTAAGGTTTAATAATTATTTATGTCATTTTTTTTTGAATAGGTTATGGTTTTTTGTTTTAACATTTTAAAGAGTAGGAATGCTTAGATGGATGATGTTAGATGGATGAAGTTGTTTTCATAAAAAAACAGATACAATACACTTCTCGTTGAAAAAAAACAACAAATGTTCCAATATTAACCTACAGTGGTGGACAGAGAATAAGCACGTAATACTTTGTTTTACTAAAAAATCTTTTTACAAGTTGACAGAATTTCTTAAAAACTTTCCACACTATTATAAACTATACTGTATCACTCTGTGATCTTGGGAAATTTAAAGTTACTTACATATGTTTATTTATTATTCCATAAGATTAGATCACCATTACTAAAGTTTATATGTGGCCAGAGAATTAGCACAAATTGTTAAAATTGTGTGTAAATTGTAAAATTAAACAATAATATTGTTCTGATTTTAATATACCTAAAAGTAATCTAAAATTTAAAGTACGTTTTTCTAGAGGTTTGTATAGTATAATTTTGAAGATTATTTGATTAGATGGGTTGACAATAGACTTGTACACCTGAGCTCAAAAAGATTATCATAACGATTAAAAATAACGAACCAACTATTCATGAAATCGAAAAGGTAGTTAGACGGTCAAGAAAATTAGTTTTCAATGCCATTCCAAGTTTTGGAACTTATGACACGACCAATGCCATCCGAAGGAAACCACCACTAAAAAAGACCAGTTGTGCTGTTGATTGGATAATCGCTTCTTATGCAAACAAAAATCCGTTTATGACATCAGCTGAAATTCGGGATGAAGTGCATAAAGACATTCCATAGTTTTCATTATCAGCAAAACAATCCGTATAGTAGACTAAATGAGAAGGATTTGATTTCAGCTAGACTAACGTTCGCTAAAGAAAACAGACAAAAATCGCTAATATTTTGGAAATATGTTCTTTGGCCTCCGATGGAAAGTGTCATGTTTGGCGTCCACCAAAGCTACACAGTAGAAACTGTGAAGCACGGTGGTGGGTAAAACACGGTGTGAGCAGCGTTTTTATGGCACGGTGTTGATAAAATAGAGCAGCGAATGAACCAGTATCAGTACAAGAGTATCAGTGAAAACCTTATGAAGCCCGATGCTAACGAACCGTTGACTAACGGCCCGTCCCGGCTTCGCACGGGTAGACATAAATAGGTACAGATATTTAAATTATAAGCATGCTAATTAAAGCGACCATGAATCACTAAATTAGAAAACATTTGTTTGTCCAATCTTTAATACTCTTCGCAGTGTTTGTGATGAAAGACATTTCATGGCTAATTTTTGTACACCTTCGGTTGGTTTTAATAGGAATTTCTAAAGATTTCCATAGTAATCTAGTTCTAAATATAGCCTATGTTACTCAGTGATAATGTAGCTTTCTAATGAAAAAAGAATTATTAAAATGGGTCCAGTACTTTTTGAGTTTATTCGTTACATACAAAAATACAAATCTTTCCTCTTTATAATATTAGTGTAGACAACGATGCTACGCTCATTTCGCGGCTAGTGAAGCAGTGAATTAGTGATCACCATTAGTGTTCCTTAGCCTGACCTGAATCCCATGGAAAATCTATGAAACGATGTAGAATTTTAGGTTCGATTGAGGAAACCACAAAATTTACAAGAACTTTGGGAAGCTATTAAAGAAGGTTGAAATCGCATTGGTATTCTCGGAGTCCACGCCTAGTAGAGTGTATTCCTCAGAGGTTACAAGCCATAGTTAGGCAGAAAAGTTTCCGAACAAAATATTAATGAAAATAAGAAGTTTTTAGTAAAAAAAAGTATTTATTTATTAATTGTGTTATTTCTGTGACCACCACTTGTTGCAGTTACCAACGTTCATTATAGTTCTGTTTTGTCGCTATTTTTTTGAATTGTTATTATTTTTTTTATTAAAATTTTTCATCATTAAATAAAATATTTTTTAATAAATTATGTTTCAAAACCCTTCAGAAATAATAATCTGGCTTATTTAAAATGTATGTGTGTTGTATTTTTTCGAGCAAATCTATTTTGTTACAAAAGCAAAGAGACTTTCTTTTAAGGAATCAAAATAAATCACCTCAGACCAAAACGAAAACATATTTCATTGGAAAATTAATTAAATTTTGGCGTAAACTAAATTTAAAAAAAAAACACTAGCCGATAACTTCCTAAAGGCGACTTAAAAAATTTTTAAATGATGTTTTTTGCAACAACAAAACCATCATTAACAAAATTCGAAAAGTATGGAAGTTTATGCTGTGTTCTGTAGTAATTCTCGAGACGTGAAATCGACTTTGAAGTATTTTTTAATAGAGTTTTAATATTTTTTTAAGAAAACTTCTCCACTAGAAATTGAATTTTACCAAATTTAAAGAAAAATGTTTTGTTTAAGATGAAATGAATTTAAAGTCAATTTTTATTGGTTATGGTATTTGTTAGTTTTTTGTAAAAAACAGTGAATTAAACTTTTCTTAAAATTTGCTCGCATATTAAAAACGTGACAATTCGTTGCACTAAAATGTTTTTAAGAGCCCAGTTATAGCTATCATTGGTTTTCATCATTGACAATTTTGTTTCGAGATTCAAAACAAGTAAGAAAGTCAGATTTGTTATTTTTGGTGTCGAAATGAAGCTGGAGAGCTGTAGATTTTTTCAGAACATAATCGCTACACTTTATCCAATGACAGAAATGTTCAATGAAAGCTATAACCAACCTGTCAAAAAAATTCCAATGATATGTTTCAATAATGGAAACCAATGATAGCCATATTTTTTGTTCGTAAAATATTCGAGCTGATTTTTTTTTTGATTCATAACAAAAAACTTTAGAGTATTTTCTCATAAGGGGTTTTACTTTAATATTAAAAAAATCTGTATTCTAAAAGAAATCAATGGATGTTTCAAGGCATTATCACTCAAAATGATTTTGCCATGAACATTCGGATCATTTGCTAAAGCAGCAATATTCTCAACTTTTCTTGAGTGAATCACATGATTTTAACAATATATCGTTCCATTTTAAGTAACAACTTAGTTATTATTTATTTCATTTCAAAAGTTCACAGTTTCAAAAGTGAATGCTGTCAAACAGCGGGCTTTTCAAAATAAACCATCTTATTGGAAAAAACACTATATTATTATTATTGCTATTTCTTTCATTGTACACAAAAATAAAATAAACAGGGTTATTTTTCCAAAATGTTGATACTTGCTAGCCTACTCGGTAATATGTTTAAAATTTTACTCACGTTTATTTTTTAATTAACTAAGTTTTACTATATACATACATAGTATTTTTTATTTTCCTTTAATTATTCGTTTAATAGATAATCATACATCTACCGGAAATATTCCCACATCAAACAATGCTCAATTGAAATAGTTTTACAACTTCCTTTCATTTGATATAAACTTTCCATTTCAAATGCAAATTATTACGCAAGCTTATAACATAATCACTTTATTAACTAACTCTTCTCCACAAAACAAAGACGAATTCAATCATTTACCTATGATGGTTAATGCTCAATGATCATTCCCTTCACTCAATTAACTTTATAACTTGATGATATTCAAGTTGATAAATTGCATCTTTTAATTAAGTGATTGGCATTTTAAAGATACTCTGAAACGTATTTTTGGTTTTCTTATTAATCACATACCATCAACTGTGAGAGACCTCCATAAATTGCCCTTTTAAACTTTGGCATAGTAAAATAAGCTTCATATTTGTTTTTCATGTACCATCACATTTTACACGCTTAGTTTTCCTTCTCGCAACTAAAGTCGCCAAACTTCTTTTTGCATTTTCTTAAACCATCATGAGTTAAAGTCTTTTCCATGTTAGTTTAAAACTCGCGGAGTTTATATCTTTTTCGACATCAACTTCAATTTCAATTCCAAGAACTCAATCAGGTCGATGAAAAAACCGGCCGGCCGGTTATTATGAAGTTTGAAATTTATGTAAGCATTGCATTGGAATGTCTCATGGGATTGTGATTCATATATATTTTTATTCATGATGTGAAGAAAAACGTATCAAAAAATACCGTTATATGTACAAAGGGTCAGAACAAGAATGGCTTTTTTATTATTATTATTTTTTCCATTCTTTTGTTTTTTACATTAAATTCACATTTTGTTTAAATTTGTATAGAGCACAGAGCATTCATTGGCCTTTAAGACATTGCATGCACAACCAGTTTGATATTGACATGCCATAAACACTTCAATTAGAAATATTTCAACGTACCTAACCTAAAATGCCTACCTTAAGAAATATAACAACAAATTATATCGCCATTGTGAATTATTTGTGTAACAAACGACCCAGAGAACTCTGCACTCAATTGGCTGAGAATCATAACAAGAAAATACGAATTCAGTACAAATACGTACTCTATTAAAAAAAAATCAAAAGTGTATTTTTGCGATTAAATCTGCGGTGCTTAGTATAAAGGCGCAATTTTACTTGATGTGTGGTTGAGCTTCACTTCGCAGATTCTTTTGTGCAAGAGAACGTGCTAACGTTCATTCAATTTAATTTGTTATATTTTTTTCTTGTTTTGTTTTTTTTTGATTTGCTCTAATAAAGGTCAAGTTGTGGAATTTTGAAAATAAATCGATAAATTGATGTTTTCAGAACATGAATGATTTTTGACAGGTCTGTAGTAAAAATTAAAAACTACACGCATTATTTCTATAAAATTTTTTACCAAGTCCAATTACACTACGCATATTCTGCTTATCAAAAATTAGAACTTATTCTTAACTTTAAAGCAAAGTTCAGTTAAAATTACAACTGTCAGAAAAAAAATGCCTCGAATGCCCTATAATTGTGTGAGCGTAAATTTTTGTGACAATATTTCTAGAAACGTCATTCTCAGCCAGACACGTGATGTTCGAAAATGTCAGATGTCGTGGATTAATACATCTGATAGTTGCTGTCAATTGTCAATCGTGAATTTCGTCGCCGTTTTTAGTTGAATATTTTGACATTGACAGTTTAGTCATTGATTATAGGGTTAGTTCACAGTTTACAGTGAATGTGAAATTGATAAATAGTTTGTTCTCAAATAAATCACTTAAAAGAATTCAAAGAATTATTTGCTGTAAAAAACTCTAAATATAGTTGCTCTCCATGGCGTTACTCGCATGGTTTATTTTAGAACAAATTAGGTTAGCATTAAAAAGATTATTATAAGCTAACTTTTAAAGATAGACAAATGCTGTTACGTTTTAGAACTGTTAAAGGGGAACAATTATGTCATAAATTTTTTTTTAACTTTAACCGTTTTCGCAGGCGCACGCAGTTAAGGCATCTCTGATTTTGAAACATTCTTAATTGGTGCTTCGCTATTATTAGTCTTAGCATGATTTTAGATTTTAACATATAGCTTTCCTCAATACATGGGCTATCTAACTCTGAAAGAATTTTTAAAATTGAACCAGTAGTTCCTGAGATAAGCGCGTACAAACAAACAAACAAGCAAACAAACGCTTCATGCTTTATTTATTTATTTACTTACTTATTCTATCAATATGAGATTCAAAAATCTACAGTTAGACTACTAGATAAATATGTACATATGTACAATTTATTAAATAATACTTTAAGTTTAATATACATAAATATTTAAAATATAATTAATATGAAAAACTTATTTTGTTCTAAAAACATAATCCAAATTAAAACATCAATTGAAATAAAAAATAAACTGTTATTTTATTTTTCAAAGAAGATCTACTCAATACTACAATTTAAGATAAGGTTTGTTTCTTTGAAACACTGGTTTATTGGTTCATTTTTCGCGTAATTAACTCTGTGTACATCTTCTCGAAACAAGCAACGTACTCGAAGTTGTCGTGATGGAGCTTATTAATTTATTAAAGACAACAAAAAAGGGCATTTGGTATTATAAGTTCACTTATAAAAATCACAGAAAACATTTTGCGTCTATTTTCAAGTGATTGAACGCCTAAAAGTTGGCATTTAGTTTTATATGAAGGAGTTTCAGATGTCCCAGACAAATATCTGAATAGTTAACCCTGTAAACTTTTTTTTGGACCATTTCAATTATCTTAGAATGAATGTTATAAAAAGTTTCAAGATTACATAGCAGTATTCCAAGATTGGTCTTACATATGAGGTAAAAAGCGATATGAGAGCAAAAGGGTCTTCGAAGTCTATGCTATTGCGTTAAGTTTATGATCAAACTTTCCAGAACTTGATTCTCTATTTTGTAATCAAAGATGATTTCAGAAAAGTTGCCACAAAAAAAAAACTTTGACATTTAGCGACATTTAAATATAATTGGTTTTTTGTGCGCCATTTTGATAATTTCGAAATATCGTCTTGTAAGAGAAATTGGTAAAAATAGTCGTTGTTGACCTTCCCGCAACGAAACCATATTGGAGCGTTGAAATTTATTCCTTACTAACAAGAGTTTTTGTATAGGTAGGGGAGAGGGGGGTAAGATGGGGTACTTAACGTTTGAATTTCAATAAAACTAACATTTTCGTGTCTTAATTTTTTTTTAATTTTAGTAATCATCTTTGGTAATCAGTCTTCCGTAACTTATTCTAATTAGGAACATATTTTAAATGATTAAATAGAAAATTGACAAAAAGTAGACAAGGTCAGATCTCCCCATCTTGCCCCCCCCGTGTGGTAACATGGGGTACCCTGAGGGGCAAGATGGGGTTGAAAAAAATCCAATTTATTTTTGCTGACAAAATTCGCAAGTCTTCATCTAACCAGCACAGCTACAGTTAGCCTCACGCAGAGCAGGCAGGGGGATAATATTATTGTAGTGGAGCTTGCAAGAGAAATGACATCATGACAGTTTGGTTCTCTTTCATTATTTGGCTGTGCTCCTGTGACAGTTGGAGCTAAAATCTGGGAATTAAACGTAACGGTGCTGCTGCAGCTGCTAATCCGATATTAGATGTTGGAGTTGCAGTCGTCGTGGTTGCAATTATTACTCTTTTACTTTTAGCAACTATTTTAGTTCGGGCAAGATGGGGTACCCTATACCCCGTCTTGCCCTCACATGTCCAAATAAATAAACAAATTAACCTCTAAAAACAATGCTCTCGCACACAAATAAACAAGTGCTTACCTGCATGAGTAATCTTTGACCCATGTGAATAACTTTATTTGTACTTCGAAATGCTGTTATTTATAGAGCAATCACAGTGCAAACAAAGTGAAAAAACGCTAAGAAAACCGCCAATTTACTATTTTTTCTACTTAACAATGAAAAACAGTGGCGTCGTCGATCTGTCACTGCGTCGACTAAAAGCTATTATGGCGGCGCTGCATCACGCGCAGAAACGATCCTGATTGGTCAAACGGTTCTCGATATAAGACGGGTACCCCATCTTGCCCGCCACCCCGTCTTACCTCCCTCTCCCCTACACGACAATTTACAAATCGGACGCTAGTTGGATATTTGCTGCTTAGACCCTGATTTATGAATAGGGTTTAAGAATGATTTCTTCCATGCTGAAAGAAATTTTCCGTTTTCTAAAGAGTTCTTAAAAATTAGAAAAAGCGGTTCAGCAAGAGAAGCAGTACATTTTTTAACAACAATAGGTGGAATTTCGTCTGGACCTTGTTTGTTGTCATCATTTAAACTCAAGGGACCATCTTCAATTTTTGAAATATTTAGTTCTGAACGAACAACCAATATATATTTTACATTCAAAAGACAAATATTGGGCGGTCCATGCTGAACTTACATTCGAATTAGCGTTATTTGATTTAAAAAAGTGTGCTAAGGATTGCAAATACTTGATAAATTTGAAAATGTTGAACCAAGGTAATTCATACAGCTGGGAATACCACTCGAATTTTGTTTGCTTTTGATGTAGGACCAGAAGAACTGACTATTTTTCTTTAAGTTAGATTCAATTGATAAAATATAATTTTGAAATAAAATTGTGTTAAGAACCTCGAATTCAAACAATGATTAAATAAATAATTATTTTTTTAAAACTAACTATGATTAATATTTAAACAGCTAATACATGCGACCAAGTGAGGCATTCAATTAATATTTATTTTTAATTTCAATTTTACTGGATCAACTAAAAGTGGTTCAGGGATTGTTTTATTTTTATTTAATTTACCACTATAGTCGCAGTGGTGACAAAAATGCAGTTTTCCGACATTCACATAAAAATAAATAAATATGTAATAAAAATGTTATCGAACTCTCTTGGCTTTGGAATCGATTTGTTATTCTGTCAATGAATGTTCAGTTCTTTGGAATATGTTTTTTGGCATTTTGTCAATAGATTGAAATATTTGTTTTTTTTTTAATTTGAATATATAAAAAGAGAAATACACAATCGAATTTGAATAAAAACGTGGTTGGAATGATTTATGAGTTTTGGGTGAAAATTTATTAGACAATATACCATCATTATGAATGTTGTAATGACTTTTTTTTAAGAGGTAGTTGTTGTTTGTTTTTAAGAGTGTCATAGAGCGGAACTTGAAATACGGTAATTTTGATTTTTTTAAAATTGAAATTTGTAGACAGACTTTAAACAATGCCAACAAAAATCAGGAACTTGTAAACATGAAAGGTGTTGTTTGTTTTTGTGACAAAAGGTTGGATGAATTTCAAATAACGGTTTTTGAGACACAATTCGTGAAATGGAGAAAGCTTTGCATGCTATTCCTCTATGTAAACAGTTTGAAATTGATTATCTAATATCCATCTTATTTGAAGTTTTTACTACAAATAATAAGGGTATTCATGCAAACACAGAAAACCCAGAGAAACCTTAAAAACTGTAGAATTTTCTATCGGTAGAAATCAACTGTCAAAATTTGTATGGGAAAAATATTCTGCAAAATATAGACTTATCTCTCAAATTTGAAGCAGAAATCGTAGAAAAAAAAACAGATAAATTTTGTGTTTTTTTCTAACGTTTCCGCAAATATTTCTAATGGGTTGTTCATGTAAACCCTTTGCGGAAATTTATATTTTTCTACAAAGTAGACAATTATATCGTTACATGAATACCCTTAATAAAAATATTTAATAAAAATATGATTTTGCACTTGTGTTCAATTTATTTCCAGCTCTCACTTGTGTTTGGATAACATTTATGTTTTAATATTCCTTATTTATTTTATTACATCCTTAGAAATTGTCAGTTAGGTGTATTTTTGGGAACACCCAATCCATTTTCATTAACTTGAATAAAACTTTTCAGAAGTTTGTGTTTTAAAAGTTATAGCTTTTTTGACAGCTGTCATCTTTTAGCTGCTATAATCTTTTGACATTTGACAAGTAAAAACGACGCCATTATGAACAATATAACAACGCACTCAAATTGTTTAAATATGCAACAAAAATTGTGAACATTTATCAGCTTTGCAAGAAAAGTTTCTTGATCATATTATTTATAGAAGAAGTTATCACAATTGATCTCCAAAACGCTGTGATTTAACACCATTACACTTGTTTCTTTGGACCCACGTGAATGATATGATCTATGATAAAAACCAAGAAATGTTTTACTTTTAACAACTTCCCCCGCATTGGAATTAATTTGACAACAAGCAATCCATCAAATCGAACATATCTAATTTTGGAATTTAACTTAGCTTTGAACCCCACAAATTGCTTTCAATGACATTTTCCCAGCTCAAATTGACGAAATGCTTACTATGATTTGTACATAAGTTCAAGAAACTTTATATAAGCAACAATAAAGTTGATGGTTTCAAAACATTACAGTATTTTTTTTTTCTTTTTGTTTTTATTTTTGTTTTCATGGTTTTTATTTTTGTCTTCAATGTTTGGTTTAAGCTTATGGGAATTAAGTATGCAGCCCATATAAACATGTATTACCTGTTAAAATATTAATACCTTGCCACGGTAGTTGAGTACCAACACGAATTATGAAAAGAAGCTGTCATTCATATTCAAAATAACAGGAAACTATCAAGAGGAAAATTCCTAATGGGATAGCGTAGCAAGTACTCTTATAATCCATACAAGAAGGTATATCGATGTGGGTATAGGAAGAAGTGGAAGCATGTTTGCCATTTGAGTTGACTTCAATGAGCTTTAAGAGTAGCCAACTATACGAGTGCTAAAGAAGGCACTAAAATAAGAATACATTTTAACCAGTGCTGTCGTTTTGTGCTTATAGAAAAAGTTCAAAAATTGAAAAGCTTTAAAAGATACTATATTTGGTTGTGAAATTAAATCTTAAGACTGATTCTTTCCAACCTCACTGATCCCTCACAATACACAAGAAAAGCTGAAATTTTAATTTCAACTTTTTCGTATTCTGTAATGCAACTTTAAACTTTTGTTTGGTACTTTTCTTGTGTCTGATAAAAAATCTACAAAAATTATTATAAACATGCATAATTTTGTTTTATTTTTGTTTACCTTAGCTAATTTAGACTTAACATTTTTTTAAAACGCCAGGATATTGGAAAAAGCCTGTTTGAAACTTAAAAAAATAAATAAACACGGTGTTTTAAGGCTAAGGTAAAATATTAAATATTTTTCAATAATAAATTGTACAATGATCTTGCACAATACTTAGACACCTTTTAAATAACATTAGCAATGAACTATACCACGAACTTTTGGAAAATCTCGAGTTTTATGGTTTCATAAGAGTTAATTTTTGTGGTGGTTTTAAATAAAAATTTCAGTTTTAAAAATTTGCTCAAATTTCAATATATTTTAAATATTTGATGGGATTGAATTGTTTCAACGACGACGGGTTTCAAACCGTTATATCTTTTTCTGTTAAAATCCACAAAAAAAAAATAAATGATTCAGAGGTTATTAAGGTTTATGTAAAACAGGAGAAGACTAAAGACTGTTTTATAAAATACTCAAAACATTTAACCTGAATATTAACAAAAGAGATTATAGATTTGTAATCATCCCAAAACTGAATATTTGATGAGTTTACATAGCTTGGAATTTTAGAAGAAACCTTTAGTGATATACTAATTTCAAAAACTGATTCTAACTAAGATATACTAGTAATTTGATTTCTAGTTATAAAAACTTGTCAACAAGTGTCATAGTGTCAAAATGTGCATAAAGGACTTAAAATAAAATTTACTAGATACCAAAAAAGTCTTAAATTTAGTTAACCTAAAATATCTCACGAACCAAACATTTAAATAACATTTTCTTATGATTAAAATAAATATTTGTCGCCTGGAATATCTTAAAGTGTGCCCACACCAAAGAAATGTTTCAGAAATAATTGTTTAATTAACGTTTTTGAAATGTTTCCCATCTGTTAAAAAAAAAAAAAAAACATTTCATAAACTTTGCAAAAACATTTTAGAAATGTTTCTGATTTGTGTATTTGGTGTGGACGCTTGGGAAACATTTCTTAAATGTTTCTATGTTTCCCATTTTGTATCGATTTTTTTATGATATTTGTCGTCTCGAATATCTTAAAGTGTGCCCACACCAAAGAAACATTTCAAAAAAAAATTGTTTAAAAACGTTTTCGAAATGAAATTGTAAAAACACATTTCATAAACTTTGCAGAAACATTTTAAAAAATGTTTCTGAATTGTGTTTTTGGTGTGGACGCTTGGGAAACATTTCTAAAATGTTTCTATGGTTCCCATTTTGTATCGATGTTTTTTTCTACGTCATCTTCTTCATTATTTGTAATTTTGTAAATTTGAGACAAAACATCAGAATTTTGATTTTATTTTAAAAATGTTTGTCAAATAGATTCCACAAAACTACATATGTAAATGCTTGGAAAACAAATAAAGTTTTCCATTCGTAATGGAAACAAGAGACAAATTTCAGAAATGTTTTGCGAGTGTCCAGACCAAAGAAAAAATTTCAGAAATATTCAAGAAATGTTTCTCTATTTTGAAATGTTTAAAAAACAGTAATTATTATTATTAAAACAAAAATCATTAGAGTACTAATACGAAGTTTTCAACATTCCTTAACAGCTTCTTTATTTTAAGATCACGTTAGTAACATTTTCAGCTAGGTTCCTCATTTCACTTTAAAGCCTAGTACGCTGCTGATGCGAAACGAAAATTCCCATACAAAAATGACATGACGAAATCATAAACGAAAAATTTCGCTGTGCTTTTCGTTTTTAAGTACGCTGCTGAACGACGAAATGTGACATTTTAGTGGATAGCTGTACTAGATTTCTTAGTACAATTCTCCACTCTTTTCGTTCTCAATTTAATTGCCCGGTATATTAATTGCTTGCGAAATTTTGACGTTTAATTTTTGTATTGAAAAAAAATTGTTTACTCGTGACTTTCGGTGTTTTGACTTTGATTTATATTTGATTTAAAATTTAAAATAAAATGGATTTGTCTAATGTGTTCCAACATTGCATTTCTGAATCGGAAACTCAGGATGTTATTGGTGATGTTGATGTGCAACAAGTGATGAAGACAAGCAGTGAAATTCAACTTCCAGACAGAACTCTCCACAAATATTTTTCCGCTGTGGTTTTCGTTTTCATTTCGCTCTGCACTTGGAGACCACCGAAAAATTTCGTTTCGCATCAGCAGCGTACTAGGCTTAACTCTAAATCAAATTGAAATCGATTCAAAATATTAATTGAAGTTTAGAACTTCACTTTTAACGATATTGATTTTATTTTTTTCGAACTTAGAACGAAATGAATTTCCGTGTTCTACATACATGTTCTACTTGCGATTTTCAAGTGATTTGAATTGACCAGATTAAGCTGGTGTGATTTGAATTCGACAAGAGGAAATTATTTTAAAACTGTAATATTTTCACTTAAAGCCAATAAACCTTAAGTTTTATATAGAATGCACTTGATTCGTAAGAATTTGCAACTTCTGCTTTATATTTGAGAAAGGGACAAAGCATTTAAGAGGATTTTTCAACACATCAAAATATGTGTTCTTTATTCTAAAAACAACGTTCTTTTAAAAACTTTCAAGAAACATTGAGAAACAATACTTTGATACCAGAGTCTATCTCAACCGATTATTGAATACTACTTATCGCAAAGAACCGCAAATCTGCATCAACACAGTGAAAATAAAAAAAAAAACGTATGTACATACATATATTCTATACCTATTTTATTAAAGAACACAAAACAAATATAAAAATTATATTATACAAATTATGACAGTGAACAAAATTGTTTATTGACTAATGTGATATTACATAATGTCAGCTGCTTAAATTTCACTTAAAGTGATTTCGAATAGTTTTTGAAAATATAATATCGATCGAATCATAGGACTCTGAAAATAATTTAACTTGATTTTTAATTTAGATTTCTATTTCATTTCCCCCGATTTTGGGAACCTAGCTAAATATTTCATTTTTAAAATTCTACATTGTACATGATCTAATTTTTACTATTTTTTTAATGCTCTAAAACAATTTATGAAAATAAATTTGTATTCTCACCAAAGTACTAAATTTTTACTAAAGTAATACTTTCGACAGCACTGTCTTAAACCCTAATCAAGAAGGGACGAAAAATGTATACAATATATACTTGAGTGTTGTTGTGTGTGTAGTCTCAATATAATTGAAACGATTATTTATGAAAACAATGTTAGAAGGTGTTAAATGGTTCCTAAAGACTTAAGTTCAACTTCTTGAAAGGTCTTTATTACACCTCAAGCTTCTACACTTGAATAATATGTAAAAAGCTACACATAAAACTATTATTAACCAATGTACCTTCTTATGAGTCTGACAATTTAACCTTCCAATTACTTTAATCTTATAATTTATTTTATTAAATGTTAAATATAAACCTTTCATATTATGTATAGGAAAGATGGATATTGACCTTTTTTATATTTGAAAAGTAAAGAAGAGTTGGTAAAATTTTTAATAGGAGATTTATATTGTTATTGTTGTTTTTTGTTTAACTCACGATTTTAGCAAATTAAAGTTCATTACAATTACGAAATTATTTTGATGAGTATGTTTTATGGCCTTGAGTTAAACAAAAAAAATGTCTATAGGTATGATAAAGTCCCCTATGTTGTATAGATTTGTGGATTCGGGCAACATCAATTTGTAAAGTGTGTATTTTGTATCTTTTATGTCATGAACATAACATGACAGTCTCTTTACTTTGTGTATTTTTAAGGTAGGTTAAACAAAAGTATTTAAGTAGGTGGCCTTACATTTCATTGTTGTCTAGTACCTACATATAGTATGCGTTATTTTTAGGTCAATATTCAATAGATTTGAAAAATTTAAATAGTTTTTATTTTCTTATTATTTTTTGGCACTTTCATTTAAAAAGTAAAAACAATTTAATGGGGGAATGAAACTTTCATTTGTATGATTTTTTTGCACATATGTAAAGTTTTGGCAATTTAACTTTCTTTTGCTAATGGGTATACATTTTGGGTTGAAAAATAATCGTAGATGTTTTATGTCCACTTAAGTTCAAATTTAATTTTGATTTCGTGAACCCAGAAGGCAACATTTTTTTTCTGTCACAGCCTAAAGACAAACCAAAAACGAAATATAGTATATTTTATTCATATTTTATGTAAACGCTTGAATTTTTTCAATTCATACCTTTCCATGCTCATAACATTTCTATCATGTAAACCACAATTAATTAAAATCTCGGGAGCTTTTTTGTTGTTCGGTTTGAATATTGGTTGTCATATAAATCTACATTCATGTGACGTGAACCTTTTTTTTTTGCTATTGTTAATAAACATATTAAAACAAAATGTCAAATTAAAAATAATAAAAATAGAAAATTACGTATACGTCCCATAATACCTATAGATACATGTATGTTTTTACTCTAAGGTTTTATTGGAATATGCTGGTGGGCATATTTTGTTTTTCTATATATGAGTATCCACCGGAAGGTGGTTTAAATTATTTTCAAAAATGAAAAAAAAAAAAAAATCACTAGGCAGAACGTGAATGAGAATGACACAATCCCCTACTTTGAAACCATAACCACCTGTTTTAGAATGCCATAGATATAAGGTATTCATTATGTATATAGATTGTGATATATAGCGAATTTAATTTTAAACAATATGCACAACGATTGAAATTTAATCTAAGTGTAATAAGGTTGGGTGGGACGTTAATTTTTAAACACTATAGGTATAGTTTTACTGAATGACGACTTGAGGAGTAAAGACTGTCTGTATATATTATTTGTATATGTATAAATATATACATACTTGAACCGATAATGCTTTGTTTCCTTGGTTTTAAGTGATTAAAACGTGATTTTGAATTATTTTGCAGAATAGCACACATTTTAAAGTCTAACGTTTAAATACAAATAATAATTAACATGCGTTCAGGGAAAACAAATTAATTACAGATATATTTTGGAGATAATTGAAAGTCGAATGACAATTCTTATTGCTTTTTTTTTTTTGAATTTTACTGATTCATCGTACAGTTTAATTGTTATTACTTTAAGCAACTCTACAAGGTTAGGAAGAAGGATAAAAACATAACATTCACTTGAACTCATAGTAAAAAGAGGATTGAAACCTTGCCTTGTTATTTGTATACATATCCTTTTTGATTTAGTTGTTAAAGTTTTGATAACAAATTGCGAATTTACCCATAAAATTGCTATATTTGTATTTGTCCAAGGGTAAGTCTTTGGAGGTGATAATAAAACAGATTCTTTCAATAAGCTTTTGCACATAGAAAAACAAATTGATTGATTTCTATTTTCGGATTAAAGTTGGCAATAGTTGTATACTTTTAGATACAACCGAGTCCCACCCGGGCTCCAATTCTGATATTCTATTTTCGTTTCATAAATTTTATCTTTTCAAGAAATAAAAAACATTTAAATGTTACATTCGCTATAAAATATCTGTGAATTATTATATTTCTACGCATTACACTGCTATTTCAGAATAATTTTACTTTTTGTGAATGATGTGGAAGAGGTAAATTTTTGAATAAATAGAAATTGACACCTACTTACTTAAAGTGATGCTACAATCCTATAAGAACTAGGACCTCAACGACCCAAGGTGCTTTCGAGCTCTTTTGTCATAGTTCATGCTTTTGCACCGCAAAGCAGGACGGAGATTATGACAGTCATAATCTTTGGTTGCTCGAAAGAGGGCTTTGCTATACTCAATTGCTTTCTTAGCCTAAAGAAATAGCAGTTACTTACTTACTTATTTAAGGTGGCGCTACAGTCCTGTGTGAACTAGGGCCTCACCCAACAAACTTCTCCATCTAGCTCGGTCCCTAGCTAGATGTCTCCAGTTTCGCGCTCCAAGTTGGGTGAGGTCACTTTCCACTTGTGCGCGCCACCTGATTCGCGGTCTTCCTCTACTGCGCTGTTCTGTGGGTGCGGATTCGAAGACTTTCCGGGCCGGAGTATTGGTTTCCATGCGCTCTACGTGACCCAGCCATCTTAGTCGTTGGACTTTTACCCTTCTGGCTAAGTCTACGTCACTGTACAGCCCGTACAGCTCGTTGTTCCATCTTCTTCTCCACTCCCCTTCGATGCATACGGGACCGTAGATCACACGAAGAATTTTTCTCTCGAAACGACCCAAGGTGCTTTCATCCGCCTTTGTCATAGTCCATGCTTCTGCACCGTATAGCAGGACGGGGATGATAAGGGTCTTATATAGCGCCACTTTGGTCTTTCGAGAGAGGACTTTACCACTTAATTGCTTTCTTAGCCCAAAGAAATAGCGGTTAGCAAGAATTATTCTTCGTTTGATCTCAGCGCTGGTGTTGTTTTCTGTGTTCATTACGGAACCTAGGTAGACCAAGTCCTTAACTACCTCAAAGTTACGTCTGTCGCTGGTGACGTTTTGACCAAGACGTCTGTATTGTAGGTCCTTTCTTGATGAGAGCCCTCTTTAACCGCTAAACTTATTTTAGCCGCTTCTGTCTCAATACTCACAAAAGCCTCCTTCGATTATGTCAGCATTGAGCATATGCCAGTAATTGGATAGACTTTTGAAAGATAGTGCCTCTAGTGTTGACGTGGGAGCTCTGCACTCTTTCAAGTACGATGTTAAGGAAATCGCATGACAGCGCCTTGTCTAAAGCCATTTTTGACATCGAAATATTCTGTTAAGTTGTTTCCAATCTTGTTGTACCCGTGGCATGATGGTTAGTGCGTTGGACTGTCATGCGAGAGGTCTTGGGTTCGATCCCTGCCTGTGCCACCTTAATTTAAAAAAAAAAAAACGGGTACTGCCTCTTGCGAGGAATTGACAAATTCTCCAAGAGTGATGCTTGTCATGAAAAAGTGCTTTCTCAAATTAGCCGTTCGGATTGGGCTTAAAACTGTAGGTCCCCTCCATCCCTGAAAAAATGACTTGCACACAGGAATGGTTGAGAGTTGTAAGTCACTAGGCCCTGGTTCTCTACGGACTGTTGCGCCACCTAATTTTCTATGTTTCCAATCTTTATGTAGCAGCGCGAAGTCTTAATGGTCATCCTGCACAAACGGAAAAGTTTGGCAGGGATGCCAAAACTAAACATGGCTCTATACAGATACAGCTCGTCCCTTTAGATGCTGTCACATTCGACCTTGAAATCGATGAAGAAATGGTGGGTAACGATTTGATGTTCTTCCAATTTTTCCAGGATCTGCCGTAATGTGTGTAACTTTCCCCTGTCTAAAACTACACTAAAAAGGACCTATTACGTTGTTGGCGATGGGCTTTAGACGTTCACATATTTCAGCAGAGAAGATTTTGTAAGCGATGTAAAGTAGACTTATGTCTCTAGAGGTGGTGCAGTTTAGAGGCTCTCCTTTTATCAGTATTGGGTAAACAATACTGAGGTTCCATTCATCGGACATGCTCTCTTT
The DNA here is from genome assembly GCA_951509635.1 of Eupeodes luniger. Classification (NCBI taxonomy): domain Eukaryota; kingdom Metazoa; phylum Arthropoda; class Insecta; order Diptera; family Syrphidae; genus Eupeodes; species Eupeodes luniger. The sequence continues at coordinate 39,827,060 of OX608073.1, forward strand.
AGACCATATCTTACAAATAAGTTGGTGCATGCTCCTAATCAAATTATGTCTAGCTGTTTTGAAGAGCTTCGGCATTCAAGCCATCTGCTCCGGCGGCGCGGCGTCTTTTTTAGAATTCAGCTTAGATATGAAAAATAAGTAAATACTTCATCAAAGTTGGGAAGACAGGATTGATGGCTTTCGTCTTCTATTTTGAATGGATCATCCTGCCTGACAGCGGAATTCAGTTCGTCGCCCCGTTATACAGTCTGCAGAAGTGGTCCTTTCGTCTTTGCAGCCTTCGGTTTAAGGTTTATGTACTTGGAAATTTCGTTTCACTGGCTCATAAAACTTTCGAACTTCATTTCTGCTTTTGAACCTTTCAACATCTTTGACCGCACGCTTCTCATGCCCTTTCTTTTTCCTTCTGAAAAGTTGGTGTTCCTCTCTCCTCTTCTGTTCATAGAGCTCATGAGCAGCTCTCGCCCTTCTATGCACTTTTGACACTTATTTTGTTATAAATTTAAATACAATCTGTTATAGTCTTTTATGAGAAATGTTTAGAATATTGAAGCTACATTTTAAACGACTTATTGTAAAGGCAAACTTATTGTTCGCATTTCTATTAAACTATTCTTATATCTTTAAATAATTTATTTAAACGGTGCATCTGAGCACGTCTAAAAGGTGTACAAATAGCAAACACATCTACATTTCCAATGTTCCTATTAATTTATGAATTGTCAGAAACTCAGAAGTCCTATGGATTTAGCAAATTACTAAAAGTTAAAGTAGCCATTTTGTGATTTTAGTATTCATAAAATCTACAAAGATGTTTAAATAGTTTAAAATTAAAAAATCGTCTGTTTTACTTAGTAAATTAATAAAGTTGAAACATTTTACTTCATCACTTTAAAATTTTTGCCACTGTTTCGAGTTACCCAACTTTTAAGAAAGTTTGACTGTGTTTTTATCACGAGTGTTGTGGAAAGTTCTATATTTTTTTCGAATTAATAAATTTAAAGATAATAAGGAACATTTTAGAAATTTATTTAATACTGGTAAGAAATAGTATGTATTATTTTAGGTAGAAACAAGAATAATTGAGAGCGAAGAAAACAACATTATCAAAATAAATTTGGGTAAATTTGTTAAAGGATGTGTCCCATTTTTTAATGAACCTGGTATCACTAATCACTATGTTCAATAACGAATTAAAAATCAAATAAAAAACGATATTGAGCTCATCAAAAAATATGATCTGTAAGGTTGCTGAAGGTTTTAAATATCAGTTTAAATCTATTATTTAAAAAAAATTGAAGGAATGAAAATTTATTGCAATATTGTAAATCCAAAAAACCTTTCAGCATTCTTCGTAGATGATCGAAGTCGTAGTTAAGGTTTAAAAGTACGATTTCCCAATATTGCAATATTGTTTATCATTGCTAAAACTACTACTATCTAATTTTGCTTAGTAATGTTAATATAAACGGTTTTAAGTGGAATCCCACCTTTTTTTGGAAATTTGTAAAGAAGCTGAAAATAAAAACTCAACTTTTTTAGAAATACGAAATATTTGTACGATTTGTACAGAGTTTCATATTCAAACAGTTACAATTTTGGTGGAGAAGGTTCAAATTATTGTAATCCCTCCATAACTATGGCCTTGATTTCAACCTGGATTTACTAGCTATACGAGTACTTTTTAAATTTTTCTATGTCCCGCAATGGCATTTTAGTGCTATTTCTCAGACTTAGCATTAGCAAGACTTTCCTTACAATTAAATCACTAACTTATCTACTCTTGGAAATGTTGTTCGAATTTTTGAAAATACATTATTAGTGCAGTAATATCCAAAAGCCATCAGTGTCAAAAAACTTTATTTCGAATTTTTTTAGATTTTTTCAAGAAACAAAGTTTTTCACTGTAAATTATTGTTTATCATTAATATTTCGTACCAAGCAACCTACTAAGGGAAGGAGAACTTATATTTCGTTTAATTCATCAAAACATTAAAAAATTATATCATTTTGACAGCTATTATTTTTAACTATGTACATATGTATATTTTAAAACCATACCCTAATATTTGCTTTTAAAATTAAAGCGCTTTAGTAAAAACTAAAGTTAAAAAATAATTCTCAATCATGGGAGGATTTTTGTTCTACTTAGTGCTTAAAATATCTATTTTTAGTTGTGCCAGGTGAGAATCGTCATAACATAGATACATAATTATAATCACATGAGGAAAAACATATGTACCCATAATCATGTATCGTCACTAGTGCTTAATTTAGCATATTTATACAATATTCATGACTAATAATAACAATACATAACATAATGTAGGTACGTATGAATAAATCGATTAAAAGTCAAACGATTGATATAATAATTATATTTGCATATTTACGAGTATACTAATTTCAATGTAAGACTTCGAGGCGCACCATTCAAGGTTGATTCCCATATGGCTTCTTTTAATTTTCAAAAACTAATTGACAGCTCATTTTCCATTTTGCATTTATAATCTTTTAATATTTTAATAACCTAATTAAGTTCTTACATCAGATAAAAATAGACACACTTTTTATTTTCTATATAATTCTCGTATATATTAGTTTATTGAACTTATTTGGTGATTGAAATGTGTATAAACAAAATTCTTATGTATCTGGGCCTCATCTGTTTCTTTTCGTGTTTGAAGTTGAAGAATTTTGTTTTATAATAATGTTTCATAGATTTGCTTAGTCATAGTCCAGACATGACTTACATAATTAAATACAAATAATTTTAAACGATTGGAAATACCAAACAAAATATGTATGAATTTCTCTGAAAAGAAATCAAAAAAGATAATAATGATGATAATACAATAATATTATTAATGAGGTTTGAACGGAATTTTAATTTTTTTCCAAAAGCATTGCAAAGAATATCTCGACTTATACAAAAATACTCAAAATAGCGAAAAAGATAAAAATATAAGTTCGAAATTTGTTGCCATAATTGATCGAAATCGAAATTAAATATTGAGATAATCCATTTTAAAACATAAATTTGTTTAGATAGTCAGCCGATATTAACTGTTTCGAAATCGTGTAAAGTATAATAATTAGTTGAGTCCTTTGTTAAATGTTCTCTTAATGTTAAACTTGGTTTGTTTACATTTTGAGTTAGACAGGTAATATTTTCTCAGTTGCGAATTTTCTCATGCAAATAAAGTATTCAGGTCTTAATTCTGAGTTTAAATGAAAACAATAACAACGATTTTACTTAAGTAACCTCTAAAAAATACATCAACTCACAAAATAGCAAAACAAGCAAACAAAATACAATTAATGAAGTATCTTATAAATGTATCTCCAAAATATATTGTAGCATTTAATTTCTGTTAGATAAACCATAAACCAAAGCCATAAACCCAAAAAGACAAGAATATAAGAGTTTTTATCTACACAGTAATTATTTTGTTGATAAATTGTATTGTTTGCTAAAGTTCAAAGTTTGCTTTTGATTTCTTTGTATTTCAAATCTTATTTATAGCTTTTTGTAAGGGAATATAATTTATAAAAAAAAACCTTAATAAATCATTATCTTTGCTTAACCTATTATGACGTTAAAACATTAGGTACTTAAAAAATATATCTGCTTCAAAATCGTTTAAATTTTGTTTCGACTTAAGAAAATAAAAAACTTTTCAACAGTTAAATAAACATTTAATCGGATTTATTTGAAATCAAACACATTGTATATATACTTGATACAGATGTTATGGTTTTGAGGTATTTAAACAATTTTATCATATTATACATCTGGTATTACAGGGTGTTCGTTTTGAGGCAATCGTTAAAATTTCTAAGACATTTTTTCAATCACCATAAAAAAAAAGTCGAGAAAAATCAGAAATTCATTTGGAAAAAATTCCAACAATGTGAACTTTGGTTGCGCTAAGCTTCATTTATACGTCATACACTCTTCCCAAAACGGTTACTTGAATTTGGAATTAAGCAAAAAATTTTAAAGAAGTATAATATTCTTATATTCGAATAAATCTGAAACTATAGGTTGTGTGTACCCAAGAATCGGATTTTCGAATAAGGGGTTTCGTTTTAATTAGACAGATATTTGGGAAGCATGAAACTTTTTAAGCTGTATTCTTTTTTAGATTTAAAAAGTAATAAATAGAAAATGACAATTTTTCAGTCACTGTTCGAAATCTTGTAATGTAAACATTTTTTTTTTTGAACGAAGTGACGCGAAATATATAATCGATTTTAATGCTCCTCTATTAATTCAAAGTGAATTTCAAGAATTTCTGAGTTATTGAGGACATACAATCGCAAATCGTAGCCTTTAGGCTCATTATATTGAAATATACAAATTAAACCTTTTATGGAGACCACACTTTCTTTCATACGTTAGTACACGTCCGTAGGTTCAGAATGCCTTTATTCCTTAGCCAAAGCTCAAGAACCTTGCACAGAGATATCGGATTCAAATGAATTTCGTTTACAGATATTAATATCCAAAAATTCAAAAATGAATAAATACACACAAAATAAAATAGGAACCATTTAAATTTGTCGATACACACAAAATAAAAAAGGAACCATTTAGGTAAATTTGTCTTATAAATCAAAAAAATTAACAAAAATATTGGTCACCTCGAATATTTTGCGAACAAAAATTAATATCGTCAAAAATAATTTATTGCATCAAAGAATATCTTTTTTGACATCTGGTCAAATTTTAAGAAAAATCGAACAACAGTTTTACAAAAACTAAAAATCAAAAAAAAAAAAAAAAAACTACTGACTACTAACAACAAAGACTTAAAGGCTCTCGTAATCCATAAGACGTTCTATGTCTCAAATAGTAATGGTCTTAGTCTTAAAGCTCTCGAAGGTACATTAAAAGAAATAAGGGCATGTAAATTTCTGCAATCTACAAAACTACAAAAACGTCACGAACAAACATTACACATACATTTCTCTGCGTAACACAAATTTTGACTGATACGAATGATGAATTGTGTTAACACTACCGAAGAATGTCAAGCTAAGTTCGAAAAGTTCCTATTAACACTTTCAATCCTATTTATAACACATTGAGTTGTTGGGTTCCATATAATACAAGCATATTCCAACAAAGGCCTAACAATACTAGAGTAAAGGCATTTAAGAGTACAAGGATCTTTAAAATCTACGGAATTTCTTTTTAACAATCCTAATATTGTATTAGCTTTGGAAATAATGGAATTAATTTGAAGTTTAAGTAAGATTCTCGTCAAAGATAACACCAAAATCCTTAACATCATCTTCCAAAGAATATAATGGAAGTGGAACTATATGATATAAATACCTATTATAAAACATTGATACAAATTTATCTTTATTTATTTTAAGATCATTTAGGTTACACAACCTACAAAATTCATCTTAGTCATTTTGGAAGAGCAGGCAATCATTGACACTAGAAAAACAGCAACAAAATTAATACCATCTGCAAATAAGAGACATTTTCAGAATTTTGGTAACATAATTCCATAGGACTCAATGTTTCTTAAGAGGATTTTTAAGTTAACCCTACTAAAAGCCTTTGTAAAATCAGTGTGTACTGAACGAATTTGTTTATTATCTTGTTAATCTGCCCTTCCAAAACCCTTGTTTTGCCACTGTTCTAAGAAAATTCCAGAAGTAAAAGATTGATTGAAAGGCTCTGTTAATAGAACACAAAGTATGTCAGCACAATGATGCAAAACTTTGGGAATAAAGCCTAAAATATCAGGCTTATGACTGAGTTCTAATTCATTAAATAGTTTTAGTACATCAGCAAGATTAGCTTTTAAGGCTGAATGATCAATGACTGATGGAACAGATTTAAGATACTCATCGTTAACTTCACTAGTACATGTCGAATTATAAACCTATACCTTGAAAGGAATCAGCAAACATTTTAGCGATTTCATTAGGTTCACAAGAAAATCTCTGATTAAAGTGCATTGTAACAGGAAAAACCTACACTTTTGCGCTTTGAGTTAATCAAATTCTAAAACAGATTTGGATTAGATTTTAATTTCAATTCAATTGATCGAACATAATTGCAATAAAGCAACTTAGAAAGGAATGCAAACTCTTTTCTTAAACGACAGAAAACTACATAGTCATTCATACAATTGGATTTTTTATAAGGTTCATGAGCTGAACTTTTTGTATTTTTAAGTTTTTTAAGGCGGTAGTTGTACCACTTTAGTCTATAACGCGAACTTTTTTTGAACTAAAGGAAGAGAACTATTAAATCCTGCACTTACAAAGCTTTTTAATTTACAAAAATTTAAATCTAGCTCATTGTTTTTAAATTCAGAATTTTATAAATTCAACTGAGATTTCAATAAATCTAAGTTATTTGGGTTGAATTTATAAAATAAAGAATTGGAGTTCTTTCTATTTACAATAGTTATCATATTATGGATGGAAATAGATAAAATAAGAGCACTATGATGAACAGAGTTTGAAAGAAGTCGAAGTGACTCAAAAATATTATCATTCAAATCTTCAGAAACAAAAACTAAATCCAATAATCAATTTAAAGAATTTACAACTTTATTTATTTTATTTAACACTGGAGTACACGCGCCCTATTTTTGTACACCAATGCACGCGTGGCCTACTATGGTAGACCATTTAATAATGTTAATAATTTTTTATTTTAAAATCATATAAATGAAATAAATATTTTTACGTAATATTCAATTAGCCTTAAACATTTAATGTAAAGTAAAAAAAAAATATTTCAATTCTAATACTATTAAAAAACTGTTAAGTTATGAAGAAAACTGTAACTGTGGTCTACTATAGAAGGCCACGCGTGCACTCCAGTGTTAAAGAAAACAAAGATCCAACTAATAAAATAAAAAAAAACTTGGTAGAAATTGATTTCCGAATCGAATATATTGGCAACAAGTAAAAATATTGGCTTCAACTTAATTTTAAAATTTTTTTAATGTTAAGAAAAAAACAATTTTTTTTTTCAAAAAAATAAATATCGACAATAAAACTACACAAAATTAGTAAAAAAAAAAAACAATTAAAAAGCTTATGAAATATTCAATTGGTGCACGCGGATCACAATAAACGAAAAATAATAACTCGCAATCATTTCTATGTCAAAAAGGAGGTTATCTATGTACTTTAAAATGTCGAAAATGAGAAGTTTTTGAGGAATTTTAAATTTTCTCACAAGGCGCATAATTTAAATGTCAAAAGTATGTCGTTATGTCCTTGAGAACTAACTCTTATAGCAACCTATAACCTATCGTATTATCCAAATACACATATGTATTTGAGGTATTTAATTTCAGTTAATTTCTATAAAAAAGCCATTTACCTATTTTAAATAAATAATAATGTTCTCTGTTCAAATTTATACATATTTCTTGAAGAGTTTCTAAATACTTTTTATTTACTTTTTCATTATGCACCATGTAAATTATTATACACTTAAGTTAACTTAAATAAATATGAAAGTAAAAACATTACTTAACGAAAAATTGCAATAAAAATTCACATCACTCATTTATTTAACACCTTATTCAATTTTAATAACTAACATTTTCAACATTAGCCTTTGTAGACAAATTCATTTGACTAATTTTTAAAATATATATTTTTTTTAAATTGTTTCTTATTCTTAAAGAACCTAGGTTAATAATTAATTCTTATATTTGTTTGATTCTTTTTAGTTCTGGCAGACGCAAGCTTGGTTCAAATGCCTTAGCTAGGTAAGTAATTTGACACTTCATTGCGGTTTTTTCTTAAGTTCAACTTCCTATGACTTTTTTTGTATTTATAAATATCTATAGCTGCCATATTTGTTTATAAAAATAACTGTTTAGTCTTAATTAACTATTCTTGTAACGTTCTTATGCAATAAGCTACGTACAAATACATTTATCTATGCATGCATATGCGAGGTAGGCACGATAGAAAATGATGAGTGCGTAAAGAAATCGAAAAGAAAAGAAAATAAATAGAAATCAATATAAACAAAATCAAAAACAAATTGTGATGTGTATATATGTTCCTAGGTACGGTTGAATAAATTGGTTGCAGATTAATGAACTGCACTATACACTGCACTACACATCAAAAGCGAAACATTTCACAGGTATTACAATATTATTTGTATTTATTCAGTCAGAGTCGTTTTGTGTGTAATGCGTTAAAGCCATCACTAGTTAGGTTATTGTTTTCAACATATTGATTTACCTGTAACATACATATTAAATAAAATCCACATAATTCTTATAGTTTCCTTGAATTGAGGAGTGTATGCAGAGGTGGATTGCAATTTAAATGAATAATTAATTGAACAAACATAATACAATTATAAAATATAATTTTATCTAAGTAACAGGTGTTTTTTTTAGAGGTATATAACTTTAAGTTGACAACACTATTTTAACTGGCAGCCATTTTGTTCGCTGTTAATTTTGTTTAGTGATGAAGTTCATTTGAATTTATACGTCAATATACAAAACTGCCGTATTTGGAGTGATGATAGTCCTCAGGTGTATCAAGTGTGTTGAGGCAACGTTACATCCATAAAAACTGACTTTGGTGTGCTTTATGGGTTGGTAGAATAATTGAACCGTACTTCTTTTGAAACAATGCTGGCCAGAACGTTACGCCATGATTACTAACTTTTTCATGAAACACGCTATAATGATTGGGAAGGCGGAATGAGAGACTTAATTTCAGTCGTTCAGAGTATACACACCTCCACCAACCCCTTCATTTGTTTTTAATCTATCTGTGTAAAAGAAAATGGGCTTTAAGATCGTGCAATTTAACGTCTCTAGTCTATACGCCGATAAGACCAAAACGATTGACTTCTTGGAGGACTTCATTTTGGAAAAATTTATCGACAATTGGACTAAGTCCGAGCCAGCCGTTGGCGTTGTGGTCGTATTCCAGAAATCATATTTAAATTATAATTAAGAAGAATATCTTTCAAATAGAGTAATTTTAATGTCAATTTAAAAAAATCATCTTTGTTATATTCCATTTCAAAGTTATAGACCTATAAAAAAAACACCCTTTAAATAATAATATTGAGTGGATGACTTTTGGTCTTTCTTAGTTTAAGCAAGTTGTTTCTTCCGTAAAAAGCTTTACTTAATATTGTGTTAAAGGTTATTCATATTATAATGGAAAAGTTCTGACACAAGATTTATATATATCAACTGTTCGCACCTACGCAATTTTTAATTTTTAATACATTTGAAAATATTTCAGGACTTTTTCCAATAAATCTAAGCGTATGTCGTCAAGTTTCTGATTTGTCGGCTTAAACCAATATGACTTAACTTTGCCCCATAAAACGAAGTACTCAATTATCGTGAGCAGATTTATTCATCTTAAGTAAATTCCCACAATTTGAAATTACTTGTTCTGACTTTAAGCGATTTGTGATGAACTGCTAAGCCTTGTTGGACAGAAATGTCAACATAGTTTGAAATTCTAAACTATAAAACCATTGAAAACCTGTAAAACGTTTTATTTTGTATGTTGTTTTTTCTGTAAAAATGATTTTGTTCCACTCATGAAAAGTTCCACGCTGTTGTCTGAAACGCATCTAATCTTTTGAAAAAACAAAAACAGCTGCAATATCAACTCAGTTCACATTTAAATAACTCAATTTTTGTGCTTTATCAACTTCGTATGGCCAAATCGATTTCATAAAGTCAACTTTCTTGCACTTTTGGAAGACTTCAAACACTTTCCGACGCAGACACTATAGGTATAATAAATTGCTTTTTTCTATTAAAACTAATTTTATAGGATTTGCCTCGTCTTTTTTGATCTTAAGTAAGATACAAAAAAAAACTTAATTAATTGGGTTAAATGATCAATGGCTGATCTATTTTTATGTATTTGTTTTGATGTCTTTATTTTTCGTTTTTGTAGAAATTAATTTGTGTAATGATATAGGGAACTACTTTGAAGCGAAACTGAAAATGAGTTCAAAAATTTTTTAAGATCGTAAATCATAATCATTCATAAATAAATTTGAAAATATGTTAACAAATCGCTCCAATAATACTCTCGAAATGGGTCTTACAATGGGTTGATATAAAAAAAAAACTTCCTAATTATATTTCATAGTATTATGGAATTAAAGAGCTAAAAACTGGAATTTTGAAAAATTAAACTTCATACCGGGAAAATATTCATAAGCACTAACTTGTTATCAACATTCAAATTTTCTCCCATCTTCTAGTAGTTTTGTCTCATCTACTTGCCGACAAGAGCCCCAAAAAATTACAGTAATAGATTCTTATTTTATGCGCCTGTTCATGACTTAATGTCTAGACCACAATATCTTCGGCACTTTCAAATGAAAACACAGCCCAAAGAGAAAGAAAACGTATATCATGGTAAACCGTTAAACTATTGGCTTTCCGTTAAATTTGAAAATCTCGTTCAAAAAAGTACTAGAATAAATGTACTGTTTATTACAGGTTTGTGCTTTTGCTAAATATTTTTTTCATAAAGCGGTGTATTTCTTTACTATTTATGAATATCCGGTGTATGTCCAAGCTATTGAAATGGTGAAGAACTACGCTACGTGGTTGAAATATTGTAGTCTAGCCTCAAACCATATGAATTCAACAAAAATGTTTTCTGCTCAGTTCACAATAATACCAATGGAACTAATTCACAATTATTTGTATCTGTGCTTATTTTGTTTTACGTCAGTTATTCCGTCTTGTCCCATCGAAAATTTTTATTCACGTGAATATTTCATTAAATTTGACGTAATCATTTTTAATATTTTGAAATTCGTTGATCAAAACAATATAAGACTGGTCTACAAGGTTTTCTAATTGGCATTAAATTGCACTTTTACAATGGCTTTTGGTGGCCTTAATTCAAATCTGACTTCAAAATAAATACATCACATCAGGTTTATGAGATATTACATTTTAAAATTAAAAAAAATACGCACATGAAGTAGCTTTTTTTCAATAAAATTCGTGATGGTTTTCCAAATCAATAATTCTTTCTTTCAATAATCAGTAGAAATATTTATATTATTTCATATAATATCCGAAAAAACTTTTTAAAGTTGTTAGATTTCACCTGTCTTTCAAAAATCTAAAAGAAACGCTAAAACATTTTTGCTAAAATGGTTTTTAATACGAAAAGGCAAAACGGTTTAAAAGTAATATTTTGTCAGGTTTTTGAAATATATTAAATAATATAAAAAAATAATGAAAACGTTTTTTTTTTTAACTTGAAAAATACTTGAAATTAGAGTTTTGATTCAAAATCAGCACTAAAAATTAAGTCCAAAACGTATTTTCCAAAACTATTAAAGTATCAAATTCAAGTTTTTCTCGAAACGTCATATAGATTTAAATAAAGGCTCTTAACTAATGAGAATTTCCAGAAACTTAGTAAGATTCTTTCGAGTAAACGCTTTACATTGTAAATCATTATACAATTTAATGTTAAGAGACATTAAGGGGCATATTCATAGATGTTTGCTAAATCTAAGTTTAGGGCTAACTCTGTGGTATAACCATTGAATAATTACAATTAATTATTCAATGGTATAACTATAAACATAGGAAATGTTGTTTTTAAGTAGTTATTATCACAGCCAAATGGCATATTTGATTTTTGTTTGTGAATTTGAAAGCTGAAAAAGTAAATGATATCATGATATCAAATAAATTTTACGTAAACTTGCTGCCCAGAAAAATGTCGATTGATACCACAATTGAAGAAGATATGGATATCTTAGAGGAGTTTGAGTTATTTGGTGATCTGCAAAATATACCACCAAGAAGAAGAAAATATAGAACGATGTTAGTTTTTTTTTTTTTTATTAAATAGTTTTGTTTTACTTACTTTTTTTCGACAACCACTTCGAGGAATGAAAGCACAAAATAACAAGTTTGAAAATATAACAGTAGTTTTTGGCTTTTACCTGTCATTTGAAGTATAATCGTAGTAGAATACAACCTTAAACTGGGGTTTTACTAAACACAGCAGGAAAATTGACTATGAATAAGAGCTGTGTTTATTGAATCAACAAGCCTTAAACTATAGATCAAGAAATCACGACTTTAGTAATTCTTTATGAATACGCCCCCTTGAGTTTTAACTTAGGCTCAAAAACACCGTTTTTGGTTGTTTTTAGCATTTTTTAAAAGGTATATTTTAAAAACCTGATAGAAAAATTTTAAGACGAGATTTGAATTTAGTACATTTTAGTCCTTTAAAAAAGTATTGTTTTGTTTGTATAGGGTTTTCAATAAGGGCGGGTAGATGTTGTGGCGTTTGCTGTATGGCACGTAGCGCCGCCGCCGCGCCGCCGTCCTGCAGGAAACACATGTCGTCTAGGTCCATATGGTTGCATTTGGGCCATAAGAAATTAGTTATCATCGTTATGTACCACTCAATGTTGACGGTGACCGTCTCACTAACGTCGTTTTTAAAAAAGTACGGACTAATTACTCCGCCGGCCCAAAATCCACACCACACGGTAACTTTTTGAGGATTCATTAGCACCTGGTGAACCTCGCGTGGGTTGGTGTCGTTCCATATACGGCAATTTTGCTTGTTAAAACACCATTCATCCAAAATGCGCCTCGTCACTAAAGATGATTTTTCGGCCGAAATTGGGGTCCTCTTCCAAACGATTCGAAGCCCAGTCAGTGAACAAACGGCGTTGTCTATGATCATGAACTTTGAGCTTGTACGGGTGCAGGCCCAAGTCCCGAAGCAAAATTCTCCAAGTTGGAGTCTGCGAAAGGCCGAGTTCTTTTGCACGGCGAGGAACATACTGCTTCGGATTCTACTCTACATCGAGATCGACCGATCTTGCGTTCCTTGAACGTACGGGTGTTTGTTTATTTGTTTACTGAACCGGTTGTTTCAAATTTGGCCACCAAAAGTTGAAGAGTCGATTTTGAAGGGCCACCACGTCTACCGTAAAATGGGCGCGATGCGCGCAACGTTTGCGTCAACGAACACTCATTTTGATAACAAAGTTTTATTATTCGAACGGGCTGTTCAATCGTGTAATAATAAACAAAAGATTTGACAGATGTCACCAAAACAAAATGGCCGCCACGGGGTGCCAAAATCTATCCGCTCCAATTTAAAAACCCTAAACAACAGAAAAAAACTTTTTTCGACCAGTGTAAAATTGTACACAAATTGGATCTAATTGTAAGAAAATATTAGGAAAAGTTCAATTTTATTTAAGTTTTTTTTTTAATTTCTTTAAAACTACAAATATATTTTAAACTATCCACCTTTAGTCATCTTTACAGATCGTCGAGTTTTAACTCATCAGGTAGGAGCTCAAACTGTGATACAACTGAAGACATGTACAGCGATGTTAGTCTTGAAGACGTCCAAGATTTAAGTCATAAGGTGAGTTCTTATTTTTTTAAATTCTTATTTTATCTTCGCCCGAATTAACTGTTTAAAATATTAAATTTTGAAAAATGGAAAAACAATCCAGAACTTATTTTAACTAATCAACAAAACACATAACTAACTAACAGAAGTTCAAGTGTTTGTAAACAACCAGCTTGTTATAATTTCTCTACTGAAAATATTAAATATTTAAAAATATTTCATATTTCTTTTTCTACTTATCTAACGAAATTGCTAATGCATCTTATTTTAACACTGATTTAAATGCAAAAACTTTCTGTTAACAAAATCTCAACCGTTAGGAACGTGTTATTTTTTTAATATCAGCAATTTCCACTCAAAAAGTCACAGACCTTTTAATCATCAAAAAGTGGCATTTGTTGTTGAAAAAATAAATGCAAACCTAATTTTTCAATCGTCACAACTTTGTTTGATTCAGTAATCTAATCTGATGAATCTGATTACACTGAGGTCATTAAAACGTGATTAACGTTGTTGAACAGCACTTTTAAACTTATACTAAAAATTATGCTAACAAATGTGTAATATCAATATACCTAATCTTAAAGAGCTTAGATTAAATATCATTTCTGTAATTTTTACAAAAAGATTAACTTGTAGAATTCAAATTCTAAATATATATCGGCGCCTCAGAAGCAGTGTTCTATGTCAAAATTTAGCGATTTTGAGTGAAGTATACAGAACAAATCTGTCAAGCTGTCATAAAAATACTTCTTAAATTGAAGACGTGATGGCATAAGTATCGTTTTGCATTTTAGATACCATCCCTGAACTTTTCATCAGTAAAATGACATTTTCAGTTTCATGCCAGACGTCATTGGGCAGGTTCAGTCGACCTAAGGGACTTGAAAGTAAGGCAAGTTTCTAGCATCTGATTGGCCAGCAGCCAAAAAATTGCCTTCCAATTAAGGCGACTTTAATGCAAGTTGACCGGAAAGTTAGTCAAGAAAAATCTACCTAACTACCAAGTCAAATCTACTTCTGTCAAAATGACAGTTGATCATTGTTTTTTCATTCAACTAAAAGCTAAACTTTATTACTCGGTGATTTATTTATGTATTTTCTGCACAATTCTATTTGATGTTTTATGTTAAAAGGTTCTTTGTCAAATTGGAAAAGAAATAAGTAATATCTTTGTAAATACATATATTTCAAATATACATACATATATTGTGATTTTTTAAGAGCTTGAGAACTTTTTTAAAAAAAAAAACGCATAAAATTTGCAAAATCTCATCGATTCTTTATTTGAAACGTTAGATTGGTCCATGACATTTACTTTTTGAAGATAATTTCATTTAAATGTTGACCGCGGCTGCGTCTTAGGTGGTCCATTCGGAAAGTCCAATTTTGGGTAACTTTTTCGAGCATTTCGGCCGGAATAGCCCGAATTTCTTCGGAAATGTTGTCTTCCAAAGCTGGAATAGTTGCTGGCTTATTTGTGTAGACTTTAGACTTGACGTAGCCCCACAAAAAATAGTCTAAAGGCGTCAAATCGCATGATCTTGGTGGCCAACTTACCGGTCCATTCCTTGAGATGAATTGTTCTCCGAAGTTTTCCCTCAAAATGGCCATAGAATCGCGAGCTGTGTGGCATGTAGCGCCATCTTGTTGAAACCACATGTCAACCAAGTTCAGTTCTTCCATTTTTGGCAACAAAAAGTTTGTTAGCATTGAACGATAGCGATCGCCATTCACCGTAACGTTGCGTCCAACAGCATCTTTGAAAAAATACGGTCCAATGATTCCACCAGCGTACAAACCACACCAAACAGTGCATTTTTCGGGATGCATGGGCAGTTCTTGAACGGCTTCTGGTTGCTCTTCTCTCCAAATGCGGCAATTTTGCTTATTTACGTAGCCATTCAACCAGAAATGAGCCTCATCGCTGAACAAAATTTGTCGATAAAAAAGCGGATTTTCTGCCAACTTTTCTAGGGCCCATTCACTGAAAATTCGACGTTGTGGCAGTAAGTAAGTCTATTCATGATGAAATGTCAAAGCATACTGAGCATCTTTCTCTTTGACACCATGTCTGAAATCCCGCGTGATCTGTCAAATACTAATGCATGAAAATCCTAACCTCAAAAAAATCACCCATTACATACCTTTTTTATTCAATATCATTAATTTCTTCTAAAAAACACTCGCTTGAAAAAGTTTGTTTTCAAGGGCTTAGAATATTAATTTGTTGTTATTAAAAATAATGTGAACATGCCCGAAAGTGACAGTTTGTGACAAAAACAATAGATAAATCAAACAAACCTTAATTTTAAATGTCAAAAACTCAGAATTTATATTAACTTATTAGCCATATTGTGATTTAGTAAAATGTTAAGGAATAGCAAGGTTTTAAAAGCTACTAAAATTTAAAAAAAATTATGACTTAATAACTTACTAAAATTGATTTAACATTTTGTTTGATCGTTTAAAATGTTCTGTCACTGTCTTTATAATTTGAAGAAATGGTTTCGAAAACATAAATTACTATCAATCTATATATGTACATGAACAAATCCATGGTCTGGTAATTGTTTATAGTTGATTTAATGTTTAACTTTTAATAAAACAGAGTTTTTTAAACATGTTTTTTAAACAAATGTAGGAAAGTTTGTAGCCCCAGGAACTTTACTAAAGTTTTTATTTATCTTCTTTTATATAAACACTTTTGTATTCAACTTTATTGTATGACTAAATTACTTTTAAATCAATGATTTGTAGATATTTACAAAGAGATATCCAATCAAGTGGAAAGAAATAAAGTGATAAACATCGAAGTTTATTGAACAATTAATCAAAGCCTCTAACAGCTAATTTTATCGAAATTCTTTTCAAAACTTAACTTCATTTAACTACTCGCCTTGCACCTCTTTAAATGTAACTTAACTTATCTATCGTACTTCTATAAAACCATCACAATCAATATCAAAAACAATTTCTCAAAAGAAATCCAATTAAATTGCAACAAAAATAGTAATAACAACAAAATAACAAACTGACAATTATTATTACCATATATACCTTTTAAGTAGTCTAAGAAGTAAATAAGACCCAGTGAGCTCTGTGCGCACCAAGCTGCAGAGATTTACAACTTTTATAGTTTCTTAGGTATATGCCGACATTAAAGTAAAGCTACAATAATACGAGTACAACCTTCCTTGAGCTATGGAAAAGAAAGCCCCTCAAAACCATTGAAAACAAACCATTTAAACCTCAAAGCCAAAGTCTTTATATCAAAAGTATATCGGATATTGGCAGTTGTTGGTACTCGTAGATATGCCTTGATACCTTGTGGAGTGCAGAAGTTGCATATAAAAATAATAGCACAGCGGCATAAACTTCCATTCCATTCCATCATCATTGATTATGCTGAAACTGTGAGCTGATGCCGATGCCGATGAAGTTCATAGACCAAGAAAACAACGATTCAATTTAACCACAATAATGCCAATCGCATCACGAAGGGAGAGTGTTTTTTATTGGTTAAACTGACATCGAACCAAAACCACCAAGCCATCGAGCCAGGCCGATATACTACCTCTATAGAGATGCATAACTATATTATACGTATAAGGAATCTCGGTTTGGCATGTCTAGTTCCATCAGAGATGAATGAAACCTGCCGCAAGGTCGCATGATATCGAAGGAAAGTCTTCAAGAGTCTTCTATCTTAACGAGTATAATGCAAGAAACAGGTATAGCATTGTGAAGCACATCACAAACTCTATTGATAGATATTTTAGTGGGAATATTCAACACTTTTACTCTCTTGAATAAATTTAAAGTAAAATAATGTTGACTTAGCGGGAATTCGAAAAATTGGCCGTAAAGACTTTTAATTAGCAACCAACAAAAATGTGTACAGCTTTAGAGTTTATACAGTGAAATTGGTTTTGGACATTTTGGAATAAATTACTGATGACAGTGAACTATAGCAAATATAGTGAGATTGATTGCGGTGATAGATTTTCAAGGCGAGAAAAACACTTTTTGGGGGATTTGTGGACATTTTAATTGTTTGTGATTGTAAATTTTAAGCACAAGCAACTTTTAGAACAAAATAATGATAAGCCTAGGTATAGTTGATGTCTAATCTTATCTGTCTATCTGTCTGTCTAACTTTTCTAGAATGATGACCTCTTAAAATATCGATACAAATAATGACAGGTTAGAAAACTTAATCCTGTTGATTACTTTGTTCGTACGAAACTTAAAATTTATTATTTTCTGTTTTCACTGAGGGATTTAATTTTAACCACAGTAATTAGCATCAATGCTTCTTCTATGCATAACAATATTTAGTCTTGGTAAAATAGTAAACAGTTCCTCTTTTTTACTATTGTTAGAAAAACTTTAAACAAACGAATATCCAAATCAAACAAACCCAAATCTATTTCGCACTGAACGTATTCATTCAAAGTCCAATATTTAACACAAATGAAACTATCCATCTCCCTTTCAACCTACTTTAAACTATATGTAAATGTAAACATGTCGTCGCCTCAGAAGCAAAGTGTCGTATCTCAAAATCTAGTTTTTCAGAAAAGCGATTTCTAGAGTTTATGCAAGGAGTTAAAAGTCGTAGTCCTCTATCTAATGGTATAATTCATTTCTTAAAAATGTCTTAAAAAAAGGGAGACTTGTATGTCGTTTCGCATACAAATAATAACTATTCTTGTGTATTTTTTTTAGCAATGCTTGACATTTTAACATAAGGAACAAAATGTCATTTTAGTTCTCAAAAATTTAACAAATTGTTCTATTTCAAAGTAAAATGACTTAACTAAAATAAAACTTGTAAGCAATAAAATAATTGTCAAAAAAAAATACAGAGAAATGACATAAAACGAAAAGTGCCAATTTTTGTAAGACTTATTTTTCATACTTCAATAGTATTTTTTGAAGATAAGCGTTACAAATAAAAACATGTCCAAAATAAAAAAACTTACCTTTTGGTTTCAGTGTAATCTGACATTTTAAGATTAAGACTTTTTCTGTAACAAACAACACAGCAACAACAACCTGCAATGGCCAGGTTCAGACAACATAAGGGACTTCATTTACAGTCAACTTCATTCTTTGAACGTACCTACATTTTGACCAAGACAACTAGTTAGTTTTTCAAGTGTCATGAATTTCGAGGGTGATTTTTTTGAGGTTAGGATTTTCATGCATTAGTATTTGACAGATCACGCGGGATTTCAGACATGGTGTCAAAGAGAAAGATGCTCAGTATGCTTTGACATTTCATCATGAATAGACTTACTAACGAGCAACGCTTGCAAAGCATTGAATTTTATTACCAAAATCAGTGTTCGGTTCGAAATGTGTGTGTTCGACAAATTTTGTTCAGCGATGAGGCTCATTTCTGGTTGAATGGCTACGTAAATAAGCAAAATTGCCGCATTTGGAGTGAAGAGCAACCAGAAGCCGTTCAAGAACTGCCCATGCATCCCGAAAAATGCACTGTTTGGTGTGGTTTGTACGCTGGTGGAATCATTGGACCGTATTTTTTCAAAAATGCTGTTGGACGCAACGTTACGGTGAATGGCGATCGCTATCGTTCAATGCTTACAAACTTTTTGTTGCCAAAAATGGAAGAACTGAACTTGGTTGACATGTGGTTTCAACAAGATGGCGCTACATGCCACACAGCTCGCGATTCTATGGCCATTTTGAGGGAAAACTTCGGAGAACAATTCATCTCAAGGAATGGACCGGTAAGTTGGCCACCAAGATCATGCGATTTGACGCCTTTAGACTATCTTTGTGGGGCTACGTCAAGTCTAAAGTCTACACAAATAAGCCAGCAACTATTCCAGCTTTGGAAGACAACATTTCCGAAGAAATTCGGGCTATTCCGGCCGAAATGCTCGAAAAAGTTACCCAAAATTGGACTTTCCGAATGGACCACCTAAGACGCAGCCGCGGTCAACATTTAAATGAAATTATCTTCAAAAAGTAAATGTCATGGACCAATCTAACGTTTCAAATAAAGAATCGATGAGATTTTGCAAATTTTATGCGTTTTTTTTTTTTTAAAGTTCTCAAGCTCTTAAAAAATCACCCGATATATCATTAATAAATAAAATTGATTAAAACCAAATTCCATTTCCAAAGTCTTGAATCGACTATGAAGCATTAACATAGACTTTGTCTTTTATGTCGCCTCAAGAAATGTCGAAAACCAAAATATATCGGCAGATAATTTCAGTACAACACTGTACGAAAAATTGCGATTGTTTCTTCGTTACTTATGGGGCACTAAGTGAATTTTAACAATTTCAATCCGTTTTTGAAGCGTGTATCGTTCCAATTTTTAACAGCTGTCTATATCTGATCCACATTCCTTCGGCATAGAGAGAAGTGGAAGTTGTTTTTATACCTAAAGCAGGAAAACTCTCGCAAGTCAACTCTTCTGCTAGAAACTTCGTTTGCAGAAGGACACCGCAAGGTGGTGTTCTATCCCCTTCCTCTGGAACATAGTGGTAGATGAAATCCTAACTGGTCTGTATGCGGAGGGTTTTAGAGTGAGTGCCTATGCGGATGGCGTTGCTTTGCTAATAAAGTCTAACATTCAGCTTGCCTATGCATAAGCGGATCGCTTCGCACGAAGCCCCATCTGTGGCAGTAGATACCCCACTCTACTTAACACCTCTTGACTTACTTAGCAAACAAATTGCTGCAAGCTCTGCTATTCGCCTCAAAGCTTCAACATTGGCCACTTAGTTATTCTTAAGTATTTAGAATCAATTCCAAAG
Organism: Eupeodes luniger; assembly: GCA_951509635.1. Taxonomy (NCBI): domain Eukaryota; kingdom Metazoa; phylum Arthropoda; class Insecta; order Diptera; family Syrphidae; genus Eupeodes; species Eupeodes luniger. The sequence goes on from OX608073.1 coordinate 39,847,282, forward strand.
CCCACAGACTACACCATCCCCCACTTCCACAAATCCACTTTTACCTGCTATCTCTATACAGATCGCATTTAAGCTCGATGTTCCGGTGACATTACCGGGCACTGTTTAATACGAAATCACTCCATGGGGCTAGGCGTATTCTCAAATCACTTTTGCAGAAGCTGTATAGATGAGGAAGAGGAGGAAACAGTTCTTCACTTCCTCTGCACATGACTTGCGCTTTAGCTAAAAAACGCAAAACTTACCTAGGAGAATTCCTCTATAACGATCTAAACGATCTCAATCATATTAACATAATCAGTCTTTTACGTTTCGTAAGGGACTGGTTTCATTGAGCTTAGAAGAAAGCCTCAAGATTCATGTGTTATCACAATGGGCCATTAAACTGCCACTTTAACCTTAACTAACCTATCGTTGTAGTACCCGTGGCTGTCACGCCAGAGGTCTTGGGTTCGATCCCGGCTTGTGCCTCTTGCGAGAAATTGACAAATCCTCCAAGAGTAATTCTTGTAATGAAAATTGCTTTCTCAAATTAGTCGTTCGGATTCGGCTTAAAAAACTGTTGGTCCCCTCCATCCCTGACAACTTTAGTCGCACACAGAAATGGTTGAGAGTTGTAAGTCACTAGGCCTTAGTTCTCAATGGACTCTTCTGCCACCTAATTTAATTTTTAACCTATCGTTCCATTTTTAGTAGTAGAGTAGCTTTTACTTGTCAAATGCCAAAAGATAAAAGATTCAAAAGTGTCAGCTCACCAGATAGCGGGCAATTCAAAATGAAAAAAAAGAGGCTGTGACGCGACCCACACTGATAACTTCCCATCCCGTCTGTCGATTTGTCTTGCCTAAAATTTTGTCTATATGTATCAATTTTTACCAAATTTGCGTACTATTGTTTTTAGAAATTATTTTTTTTATGAAAAAACGGACTGTTGGTTTTTATAAAAAAAAAAATTACTGAATATCAAAAACAATATTTTCTGTGAAATAAAATAAGTTTGAAGCCAATATTTTTAATTTTTGAAAAGCTATTTGAGTCAAAAGTAAATTTTTACGAAGTTTTAGTATTGTTTTTTTTTTAGGTTTTTATTTTTTGTAAAAAAAAACTGTCAATCCAACATTTCTCAAAATTTTACCGAATGTTGAAAACAATATTATTTATAAGATAAAATTAGTTTGAAGCCAATATCTCAAAGTTTTGAAAAGATATTTGAGCCGAAAATCAATTTTTACCAACTTTTATTAATTTTTTTGTTTAGGTTTTTATTTTTTGTAAAAAAAACTGTGAATTCGATTTTTCTCAAAATTTTTCCTAAAGTTGAAAACAATATTTCTTATAAGTTAAAATTAGTTGGAAGCCATAATCTCAATTTTTACCAACTTCTGTTAAATTTTTTTTCGGTTTTTAATTTTTTGTAATAAAACTGTCAATTCTATTTTTTTAAAAATTTTACTGAATGTTGAAAACAATATTTTTTGAAAGTTAAAAGTAGTTTAAAGACAATATCTCAAAGTCTTGAAAAGATATTTGAATCAAAAATCAATTTTTACCAACTTTTATTAATTTTTTTTTAGGTCTTTATTTTTTGTAAAAAAAATTGTCAATTTGATTTTTCTCAAAATTTTATCAGATGTCAAAAACATTATTCTTCGTTGCACAAAATTCTTTTGGAGATGAAATCATATTTTAGTCGTAAAATTTTCGAAGTGAGAAATTTTTTTTTTCAGTTTTTTTGATTTATAAAAAAAAACCGTTAATTGGATTTTTTCCAAAAATATAATTGTTTTGTATCACGTTACATTATATAATATAAAATTTAACTCAAGTCTCTAACGTCATTGGTTAATGAGATATTTAGGGTTAACCAAAATTTTCACCTTTTTTTTAAACTGCTATGGTAAAAAAAACACCCACGCAATTTTCTTGAGAGCCCTTTCTGCATCTTTCTGCCTTATTATCTGTATAACATGTAGGAGTACTTTAAACTTATCATAATATTAAAATCTAGTTTTTAATTATGTATTTTGTTTTGACGAATAAAATTATTTAATATATTATTCGAAATAAAAGATTCAAAATAAAAACATCATAAATATTTTTGTTAAGAAGAAATTTGGCTTTTAATTAAAGAGCCTATAACTTCAGAAGTGGGATTGAAGACTACCTATTACTGCAATTTTTATTTAACAAATATAAAATAAAAAATGAATAAAACAGATATACAAAATTGGTTAACCGAACACGAAATTCCCTTTTCGAGTTCAGCTTCCTTAATACAATTAAGAAAATTATATAATGAAAAAAGGAATGAACTGGATCTAAATGATGAAGATAATGATGACAATTTTAATGACGTCGAAAATGAACCGCTCAACCCGCAACAAGAAGAAATTAATCTTGATGCAGAGATTAGAATCTTAGAAAAACGACAACGTATACAACAATTGCAGCAAGAGTTAACCATAAATTCTGTAGTCAGCTGTCCAAATTTTGAAGATGTTCAACACTTAATGAATCCGTTTGACGAAACTTATGATGGCTATAAGTGGCTTAAAGATTTTGAACGTGTTTGTGATTCATTGAGTGCGGATGATGTTTTTCGCTTAAGGTCAGTCCGACGTTTAATGAAAATGAACTCTGCTGCTGCATTGTTTTTGCGAGTAGATAATTCTACAAGTTTTTCCAATTTTCGACAAAATTTTTTATCGAATTTTGGTCGAAAGCACACCATATCTGAAGTAATCAATGAACTCCGAAAAACAACATATTGCTCATCCAAACTTTCAATTATTGGATATATCCTGAAAATGCAAGAACTTGCTGGTCAAGCGAACATGGATGAAAAAGAAATTATTGAATTTATAATTGCCGGCTTTGAAGATGATTCAGTGGACATTGCTGTTTTGTATCCAGCTAATGACCTTCAACAACTCAAGGAATTGTCACATCGTTATGGTCAATTACGAAGTCAACGGAATTTAAAAAATCAGAAAAGAAATCCATCTTCTTCGTTTTCATTAAATAAGAATGATGACATTAAAAAACAAAAGTGTTTCAATTGTTCACAAATAGGACACTTTTCAAGTTCGTGTCCAAATCCAAAGCGAGAAAAAGGTTCCTGTTTTCGTTGTGGTTCAAAAGAACACATTTTGAGTAATTGCACGAAGAAATCAAATCCTCAAGTTGCATTAGTGGACCAATTTGAAAAGAATAATATTAGTTTTAAGACAAGCAATTCACATGATGAACATTTCCAAGAGATTAACGATAATGAAGAATTAAAGAACAAAGTCTGTGGCTTAGAGCAAGAAATTTCGTATCTTCGAAGTAAAATTAATGAAATCCAGCGAAGACCTTGTGAACGTTGTGAGCAAAATGCTCATTTTGAAAATCAAAAATCAAGCCAACGACATTCATTAGCGCATCGAACTAGCTCAGATGAAAAACTTGAAAATATTGAAAATAAGCTTCGATGGAAATGTAAAAATGTAGAAACTTTGAAATCCGAAAATGAGCAATTGAAAAGAGAATTGACAGAAATTCGAAGAAATCAAGCCAAAACGAAACTTCTGCAGAGAAGAGAAAAAACTCCCGATAAAAAACCAGATCAAAAAGAATTGATATCAAAACTTAATGCTGCCGAAGAAAAGAATCTCGAACAGTCTAAATTCATTCAAAAACTTTCTAAACAAGTTGCATGTTTTCAAACAATAATCGAAGAACTTCGTACAAATGAAGAAGTTCATACAAAAGAAAGAAAATTACTTCACTTTGAGTTGACAACTCTCAAGGAAAATCAAGCCACCCACATGGGAACTCAGAAAAGTCTTAAGGAACAACTTAATCGAACAAATTGTGAACTCTCTTATGCCAAGGAAAAACTCTCAGAATGCAATCAGGAAATACAACGTCTTGAAAAGGTCCACTGTGAGGTTATTAAACGATTTAGAGAAACTTATATGGAACTTGTTAAAAAACATAATAATCTTATTGAAGACTATAACGAAATGCAGAAGAAAACTCAGCTTTTGACGCCTCAGAAAAAATATATTCAAAATTGTCAGTTAAGTCAAATTCCGTATGATGGTATAATTGAAGCCTCTCGTATCCGTTCTTGGGTTGACACACGTGATTCCCAAAAATAATTTAATTTCGGAAAGGTTATACTTACTAAATTGCTATTTACTGTGTATTTATTTCGTTTAAAATTAATCTTTGTATTATTGCATTATATAAATTAACTGTTTCATGTTTTGATTTAATTATGTAATATTGTTATTGATCGAGTCGATCAAAATGGTCAGGATGGCCGAGTTGTAGGAGTACTTTAAACTTATCATAATATTAAAATCTAGTTTTTAATTATGTATTTTGTTTTGACGAATAAAATTATTTAATATATTATTCGAAATAAAAGATTCAAAATAAAAACATCATAAATATTTTTGTTAAGAAGAAATTTGGCTTTTAATTAAAGAGCCTATAACAAAATTTATTTGAAGTCGATATCTCTTCTGGTTCTTGAGCTATGGACGACGAAAAAAACGTCGCGAATGTAAGGACGTACAGACATACGGACGTACGGGCCGGGCGTACGGACGTACGTAAACACGCACGCATAGACATCTTTCTAAAAATCTTTTATTTCGACTCTAGGGACCTTGAAACGTCGAGAAATGTCAAAATTTTCAATTTGACAAATCGGACCCATTACAATAACTTCCTGTGGGAAGTTAAAAAAGTGAAATAGAAGTGGTCCCAAATAAGAATCGTGTGGTACTTCTTTACTAATTTAAAATTGGCGGAAGAACATTCTGTAAGATTCAAACTATGGGTTGGGGCCACGGCCACGAACAACTTATTATTATGATGAAATTACATTTAATTTAGTTCGTGCTCGATGTTTGTTGTGACTTATTTTTTAGTACCACATTGCAATCTATCATTTTTGTATATTGTCAAATTTTGCTCCGTGAAATATCATCAAAAGAATTAACGACACAATTTTTGCAACTTTTTCGAGGCTCTTGGTGAAAAAAGCAAAATTTTCAAACACTGCATATTATTCTTTTTGAAACTTAAATTTTGTAGTTTCCAGTTTATTTTATACAATTGTCAAAAGAAGAAATTTGGGTCCAGTTTATGAATTTTAAAGATTAAATTTAAAGTCGAATTAACTTAAAAAAAGTAGGGGCTCAACATCGACTTTGACATTTTATTATCTGAGTTTGTAAGATGTTTTCGAATTCGAAATCAAGTCTTTTTAAGTGACCAAGAAATTGCACTTTAGTGTGTCTCGCTATTTTAGTGCTATTGAAAGTGTAGTTAAAAAGTATTTGTTCAAAAATATCCAGACCACCCTTCATTTCTTTCCATAAACTAACATAAACTTAGCCTTTTTGTGTTCAGCATTATGATGATGTATGAAGCCTTCGTTTTGCATCAAATAGAAATAACAATACTTCAACCAATTGCTTCTGTTTTTCTAATTAAAAAATCAACTCTTTTGAACTATTAATAAATTGTTATTATTATTGTTGTTTTGTTGTTTGTCGTTTTGTGTATTGTTTGTTGTTTTCCCTTTCAATTTCAACTACGATGGCAAAAGACCATTTGAATATTAATTTATTATTATTAGAAAAACTGCCGGAATAGCAACTTCCTTGCAATCAAAAAGCGAGTGCACTTGATGCCAACACAACACAAAACAACACAACACTAAAAACACAGGATGCCGAGTTCATCGAACAATTATTGATGAATTGTTTTGTTTTCACTGCACGTTCTTTAAAGAAGAAAAAAGAAAAACGTCAATATATCTACGTGATGTTTTATGCTGTACTTTTAAACTCTTTTTCCTTTCAATAAATAATATCTCACCTGGCACACGTCATGTACTGTATACTGAACGGTGCGCCATCTCCAGTCTTGTAAAAGTATCTATTTTTTAGCAGTGATTGCCAAATCACATATAGTGAAAACCTTCTCATTACCCAACAACAACAACAGCCAACAATAGCACCCATGTCAAGACATCACAAATCAGATGTCCCGCTCAACTAACTATCACTCAACATACCGGCGGCGCGCGCGGCGGGCGGCGGCTGCATCGAGCGGTGGTGGGCAATCCCTCGCAATCAATCGCCCACCGCTGCCACATAAATTTTGTCTAATTAATTTTCTTTGTCTCAAAAGCATAGTATTGTTGGATGAGGACGTGGAGTTAAAAAAGACACCCGATGTGTATCTTTATGGCGCGTCACATAGTTTTTCCATCTTGAACATTCCATGGAAAGTGCTACACTTTGTGATTTATTTTCTTTTCCATGTGAAATAAAAAAATTAAAATAAAATAAAATTTCTTCATTAACATTAATCACTAAACTTAGAGAAAAATAAGTCGACTTGCTAAAAACCTTAAGGCCCGAACATTATTAAGTGAAATTCACATATCTTGAAGATACATTTTTTTTTTTTTTTGTTCGCTTACTGTTTGAGGTTTCGTCTGCTAATAAAATGAAAACGAAACCAACTTACGATTTCATCTAAAGAGTAGTATACATATTTAGAGTCGGAGGAGGTTGGAAATTGGAACTGTGGAGGACATACGACTATTCGACGAACATTCGTGAATTGAGGTCTTGAGTCTTGGCGTGGCTCCACAAACAACTCCCACAGCCAGCCACAGTTTTGCGGAAAATCACATTGCATATTTATAATTTGAGTGGGAAAATAAAAATAAAAATAAAATAAATCTCAAATAAACTTGTTTCTCGAGAAAATAAAATTTGGAGAACTAAAAGTATGCATTTGGAAACCTTTTATCTATATTATTTTTATTTTGTTGGGGTGTTTTGGGGACATAATGATATATCGAACATTAATCGGTAATTCCTTGAGATCATTGAACGATATGCCAGTGCAGGCAGCGCAGGCAGCAGTGCAGGTGTTTGAATGTCATACAAAAATTCTCCAAGTGGGAGGCGAACTTGATTTATTTTTATTGCCATAGCATAAAACTATGGAATTTATCAGACACAATCTTTTCTCATAAATCTTAAATTAAGAAAATTTAGTTTGAAGACATGGAATTTGAATTGTTCTTATTATTCTATAGTGGGAAGGTGCATCTGTTTTAATTATTGAGGTCAGTCTTGTGGGGGAGAGAAAGGGCATTAGTTGTTGGCTTTCTTATAAATCTAAAGAATTATGACCTGGCAGAAGAGATTCTTTGATTTATTGATGCATGTATTAGGTGACAAAATACATCTATTTTGTAGACCTTTACATGAGGTTTTTAATTGAAAACGGTTTAAAATTCCTTCCGAGAATATTTGACGCCCCCCTTTTCTATGAGCTGTCAAAACCTATTGTTACACGAAATCCCAATAATTAAAGGTCATGTAATTCCAGTTTAAACCACATTTGTCGACTAACATTTAAACTTGATATTTTATATTTCTAAAGATTTTTCCAACAAGAAGTTTAATTTAGTATACCCCGCTATTTGCCCAGCTATCGCCTTGACAAGTACTAAATTCAAAAATGTTGAACATGTTACAGTCGCAGTTCGCAAAACTAAAGCAATTTTTGGTCATCGTGAAGCATCTTCTCGACCGGTTCTTTTTTAACTTTAAGTTAACTAATGAGTACCACAAGATTCCATTTTGGGACCATTACTATTTTCACTTTATGCAGTTAATAATAATCTCAAAAATACATGAAGCTTCATTCTGTAAACTGTCGAAATGAGAGGACGATATTTTCATGAAAAATCCAAAGCAATAGGTAATATGTATCGTCCTAGAATTTTTCTATATGTCTATTTACCAATGTGTCGTTCAATCCGTACCATATGTCCCATGTAAAAATGTGTCTTCCACAACTCCCTGGTATAATAAAGATTAACGAAAACTTCAAAATGTCAGAAATTTATATTGTGGAAAACATATTTGAAAACCAAGTCCGATGTTCATTTCTTTGTGAATTAATATTTCTAGAATACATTGACAAAATGCAAAATAGCCTGATTACGGATCCGAGACGCTTCTACCAATTTATAAACATTAAAAGTACCTCCCTATATAAACCTCTTTCAGTACTGTTTCGTGTTTTCGTTTCTCAAGCTATCTTCCCAAAGCCTTTTCCTTTCCTGTTCATTAAATAGGAGCAAAAAATAATGTTATGAACTGCAGACCCATAGCCAAGCTTTCTTCGATTACCAAGCTTTTTGAAAGCATTGTCTACGACTCTCTCTATTATCATTGTAGACCTATTTTTTCTTCTTAAAGGGCAGAAATACTACAACCAATCTTAATGAATTTTTGAAAAAAACTGTAAACGAATTAGTAAAAGGGAATGAAGTGGACGTTATCACTATAGACTTTAGTAAAGCCTTTGATAAAATCAGTTACCAAATTATTTGTTTAAACTTATAGCCCTTGATTTCCCACCTTTTTTAATTTCATGGCTCAGATCATACCGTGAGAACCGCCGATGTAAAGTTGCTTTCAGATTCTCATTCTCTGATCCTATTTATACAAATTTAGGAGTCCCTCAAGGGAGTCACGTTGGTCCTTTGTTATTTGTCTTAACTATCAACAACGTTATTGATGTCTTTGATAATTCAAATGTCTCTATTTACGCTGATGATGATGATGAAAATAACAAAGGTTATTTCTAATCCATCTGATTCCGTGTTACTTCAAAATGAACTTGACTCATTTCAGACTTGGTGAAGCGACCTAGGAGTTATTTGTGACACTCATTCAATTTTTCTAGCCCATTTTGATTATATTATTAACAAGGCTAAAGAGTTCTCGAACCCCTGTCATTAAATCTCTATACACCACCTTTGTTAGACCTTTACTTGAATACGCTAGTAAAGTCTGGTCTCCCCATCAGAACTCTCACTCTCAAAGAATTGAATCTCTACAACACAAATTTCTTCGATTTACATTCCGCGGTCTTCCTTGGGATGATAATCTATTCTTAACACCTTATGAAGATCGTTTAAAACTAATTAATATGCAAACCCAACAAAAACGCCGTGAAGTCTTTTTACACCAGCTTTTAGCAGGTATAATAAACTCATCATTTCTTCTAGAAATTATTTCTATTTATACTAATCCAAGGAACGTCAGACAGACCGCTCTCTTTCGCTTTCCTTGTCACCATACAAATTATGGCCTTTTTGAACTTATTAAAAGAAAGCTGCTAACAACGTGCAAATAAATAAATAATGCCATGAAATTTGTAGTTGAGAATTGACATCCCTGTTTTAATGAAATAACTCAAAATATGAAAGTCAGTTTTTAGTTTGACATTTCATAATATAGTTCTTTTAATGTTGTTGACAATATTTGTAAAAAAATCAATAAAGAAACATTTAAAATAATGAAAAGTATATTGTAAAATAGGGAAGCACAACAATTTGACAATAAAAAGCAATAATTATTGCTCTTCATCAACCGAATTGGGGAATAGGTACTTTGAAAGCCTTAATTTTTTTATTTGTAACATTTTAGACAGAAGGCTTGTAAAAAAATGCAGACTTTAATTCATGCAATCACCATAAATCAGTTATCGAATTGAACTTAAAGATTGCATTCATTGATTTCACCTAAAGATTGTGATTTAAAATTTTTGCAATCACCAATCATTTGACCTTAAAAATACTGCAACCATTTTTTTATCCAATCATTTGACTGCAACCAATGCGAAGACTTCGAAAGAATACCAGGACTTTAAGTAAACGCAAAGATGCAAATTTTAAGGTGAATTTAATGAATACAATCTTTATATTGAATTCATTAAAGATTGCTTTGCATTTTTAAAAGATTGCATTCTTGTACAAGTCTACTAGACAGTAAGGTTAATGGTAATTTAGTATGATAGCATTTAATAGATAGCTAAAACTCTCAAAAATTAGAAGGAGGTGTTCTAAATTTTCTTTTATTTTATTTTTTATAATAAAGTTAAGAATAAAGTAATTAAAATGTTTGACACTAACTATAAATTAACTTTTCTGTCAAAACATTTCACAATCTACACTTGTTTCATTTTTTCAAACTCATAACATAGTGTGTACCGTACAACACCTACTGCAACGTGTCTATATTGAAAGTAAATTAATATTTATGCCAAGGTGAGATGCCCTATGATGACCCGAACAATATGAATGTGTGTCATACTGTCATTCACCAATCTATAATAGTTAGATTTAAACTGTCAGTTTAATAAAAGAAACGTGCAATATCTTAAATTTGAAGAAAAAAGAAGCAAAATCTTTGATTTCGATGACAACTTAGCGCACCCAACAGATACTTTACTCAGCAAAAAAAGAAGAAAAACAATTCATTTGTTTCAATTGTATATAAATAAGACTCTTATTATTTCTGGAGTTTAAAATGCGCACGAGCTTACTGAGAATTCGTTGAAGCAACCAAGTTTATAAACTGAAGCTCAAAGAAAACATTGTAATACCGGAATTTGAGGACTAAGTCACGTATTCAAGAAAAAAATATCGACCATTTTGAAGGCAAGGTAGCTTTCTAGAGTGGATGTCTTCAATTTTTAAGGATAAACTTATTTCAAATTAAAACAAACCAAGCAGAACGAGCAGAAGAGCGGTATTTTTGTATAAATCAGGATTGAAATGATAGAAATCAAATATCTTACTATAATTTTGCGATCTTATTTATTCGAAATTGCATACAACGAAGAGAATTGATCAAATAGAGCTACTTAAAGTTCTTAGAAGAAAATTTGGTGCAATTTCTTGATGATTATCCACCGTATTATTAAAGCCATAGGGCCACTACATGCGACTTTTACTGTGTGTTTTAGGTTTTTAATTATTGCGTAACCTACAATTTTTTGTGACGGCTTCTATAGACAACAGAAAGTTTATACATACTTCACTTCATATCTCACTGTGGTACTCACTGAAAGATATAAAGGAGCCTTAAATATACTGCACACATAAAAATACAGTACATATATCTTGTTTTCTTTAATGTGAAACACGTTTTTTCTATGCTCTGCGACAATCTGTACAAAAATGGAGAAGTCACACATTATGAAAAAGATACACAACTATATCATTGTCAAAATAAAATAAAACTTGTATCTAAGTAAATAAAAAAAAAAAAAAAAAAAATTATCAGAATGAATACCTTTGCAGATTGCCAATGTTGCAAACCCACCATCTAACTTAAAGTACACACGTTATACTGTAAGTTTAACGTAGGAGGTGGTATTGTGTGACGTTCCTTTACTTTTCAATCGTTTCAGGTGGGTTTGTTTGTTTTTTTTTTTTATAAAGGAGGATTTTTCAAGCTTTTTGAAACATAAAAAAATGTTTGCAAAATTAAAAACAATCTGTTGTTTATAGGCTTAGCATATTACAAGTTAGAAATTTTCTTAATATTAAGCTACATATTTAAAAAGTGTATTATTAAGATATCTATTAAAATGTTTATTAACTTCCCATTCGAAGTTATTGTAATCGGTCCGATTTGTCGAATTAAAAATGTTGATATTTCTCGACGTTTCAACGTCCCTAGAGCCTAAATAAAACATTTTTAGAGAGATGTCTGTACGTGCGTGTGTTGTGCAACGAAGAATAACGTTTTTGACGTCTAGTAAAATTTTGAAAAAATCGAATTGACATTTTTTTTTATAAAAAATAAAAATCTAAAAAAAAACTACTAAAAGTTGGTAAAAAATGATTTTCGACTCAAATATCTTTTCAAATATTTGAGATATTGGCTTGAAATTAATTTATCTTATAAAAATATTGTTTTCAACATTCAGTAAAATTTTGGAAAAAATCGAATTGACAGTTTTTTTTACAAAAAATAAAAACCTAAAAAAAAAACATCACTAAAAGTTGGTAAAAATTGATTTTCGACTCAAATAATCTTTTCAAAAATTTGAAATAATAGCTGTAAACTAATTTTATCTTATAAGAAATATTGTTTTCAACATTCTTTAAAACTTTGAAAAAAATCGAAATGAATTTTTTTACAAAAAATAAAAACATAAAAAAAAACAATACTAAAATTTAGTAAAAATTTACTTTTATTGGCTTTAAACTAATTTTATCTCACAGAAAATATTGTTTTTGACATTCAGTAACTTTTTTATAAAAATCCAACTGTTCGTTTTTTCATAAAAAATCAAAATCTACAAAAAAAACAGTACGCAAAATTGTTAAAAATTGATGTTTGGTTCTCGATATCTCGTTAACAATAGAAGATATTGACTTCAAATCAGTTTCATTCATCCAGTTTGTATTTGTATAACTTTTAAGAAATGCTTCTAAAATAGTTAAAAATCGGTTTTCGACTAAAAATCTCGTTTACAAAAATAGTTTTTGAAATCAAACTATTTCATCATATGCAAAATATTGTTGGTAATTTTTAAACTTTTTAGAATAATTCAACTGACAACTTTTTTAACAAAACACGTAAACCTACAAACTTTTAAGCAAGATAAATCGACAGAGGGGATGGGAAGTTATCAGCGTGTTTTGCATCCCAGCCTCTTTTTTCTTTTATTAACTAATGACAGTTTGTAAAGAAAAAAAAAAAAACAAAACAAACAAACTTAAATATGGGGAACAAATATGTTAATTTGAAATGTCAAAACACCAGAAATCATACGGATTTAGCAAATTGAAAATATAGTAATTTTGTAATTTTAACTTAAGCAAAATATTAAGATACACCTTTTTAAGCTTTTTTCCGAACTAATGGGTGATTTTTTTGAGGTTAGGATTTTCATGCATTAGTATTTGACAGATCACGCGAGATTTCAGACATGGTGTCAAAGAGAAAGATTCTCAGTATGCTTTGACATTTCATCATGAATAGACTTACTAACGAGCAACGCTTGCAAATCATTGAATTTTATTACCAAAATGCGTGCTCTGTTAAAAAAGTTCATCGCGCGAAAAATTGTGTTCAGCGACAAATCTCATTTTTGGCTCAATGGGTACGTAAATAAGCAGAATTGTCGATTTTGGAGTGAAGAGCAACCAGAAGCCGTTCAAGAACTGCCCATGCATCCCGAAAAATGCACTATTTGGTGTGGTTTGTACGCTGGTGGAATCATTGGACCGTATTTTTTCAAAGATGCTGTTGGACGCAACGTTACGGTGAATGGCGATCGCTATCGTTCAATGCTAACAAACTTTTTGTTGCCAAAAATGGAAGAACTGAACTTGGTTGACATGTGGTTTCAACAAGATGGCGCTACATGCCACACAGCTCACGATTCTATGGCCATTTTGAGGAAAAACTTCGGAGAACAATTCATCTCAAGGAATGGACCGGTAAGTTGGCCACCAAGATCATGCGATTTGACGCCTTTAGACTATTTTTTGTGGGGCTACGTCAAGTCTAAAGTCTACACAAATAAGCCAGCAACTATTCCAGCTTTGGAAGACAACATTTCCGAAGAAATTCGGGCTATTCCGGCCGAAATGCTCGAAAAAGTTACCCAAAATTGGACTTTCCGAATGGGCCACCTAAGACGCAGCCGCGGTCAACATTTAAATAAAATTATCTTCAAAAAGTAAATGTCATGGACCAATCTAACGTTTCAAAAAAAGAATCGATGAGATTTTGCAAATTTTATGCGTTTTTTTTTTAAAAAAGTTCTCAAGCTCTTAAAAAATCACCCGTTATAAGCTTTATAAGTTTTTTTCCGAAAATAGCTTTCTCAAAATTTTGCAGCTTAAGAGCAATTGTTGTATTTTAAACGTGTACAGTTTTTGTATGTTTTAAGGTTGATTTACAATGGATCAGTTTTTTAAGTGATGAGTTGTTCCTCAGTTAAGGAAGGGATACATATGGAATTATTAAAATTGTAATTTTTTTAAAACAAATTTTGGCGTAGTTTCAGTAAGTGTGTAATTTTAATATTTCAATATTTGTCCCAAAAACAAAAACAAATCGATAATGATGGTTAAAAATTGTTAAGAATCCAGGATAATATTTAAGATCGAACAAATCTATAGAAGTTTAAAAAGAGATCACAAGAAAACAGTTTTTTGAAACTAGAATGGTCAACAAAAGTATGCCTGACAAAATTTTCTGGTAATCATTTGAATTATTATTATTTTGTCACCGTTATTTGCTAACCTAACAAATTTTTAGGACGAAAAATTTTGATTGATTCTATTTGATACACCAAAACAAAGTACATATACACAGAATATGATCTTCTATGATTTTAATGTGTTTCGCCCAAGAGGACGACAATTTTACTACAAATAAATAAATTCAGAAATAATGCAAGTTGTGAAACAGTAGTTAAGAAGTCAATTAAAATCAACAACAAAATGTAAGCATTTAATTTTATTTAGTAAACAATGTAATTATTGTATATTTTGTCCAAAAAAATAACAATAAAATAGATGATACACTGGGACGTATACGCATGTTTTTATTTTATTCAATTCTTAAAAATGTTTCTAACACCTTAACTTTTTTAATTTAATTTGAATTTAACTATTTTAATGAAAATGTTAAAAGTTTGGACTTAAAGCCGAAGAAATCAATAAGTCATTTAACAATCAATAATAAATTTTTGTCAATTTTCAAAGCCCTTTATTTTTTTCGAAGAAAAAACAGTCCACTGATTTTGGAAATTGATATAAATTTAATTACTAATGTCAAATTTTAGCTTTATGTTAATTGACTAAGCTTCAATTTATTTTGAGTCAGAATTAAGAAATTAAATCAAAACCATAAGTCTTAACATTTATTCAAAATTTATGATTGAGTGTGATTTTGTAGATTACAGTTACAACTTTTTTTATGCTCTTAAGCGTAAAGAATATTTTTTCAGATAGTTTTTAAGAAGAAATGAACAGCATATTATTTAACGTTATGTCAGAACGTAACTTTATTTTAATGAAAAAAATTTGCAATTATGTTTTAAAAATGATAACGAGTAAGTGGCCGCCTCAGCTGGCTCTAATAAATTCCAGCCAAGAGGCCCAACTTTCGATAATTTTTTGCTGTATAGGGCCACTTTGGGGCCGTATGTCTGCCATAAGACGCCATATATTCTTTATCAAGGTGTCAAGTAGTACCCGTGGTGTGATGGTTAGTGCGTAGGACTGTCATGCTAGAGATCTAGAGGAGGGTTACGCAATCCGCATTTTTGCCTAACAGCTAATTCCTTGACATAGTTCTAAAAGCAATTTAAAACTTGATCTAATAACTCTTTAAAATTTGGTTTTAAACATATTTAGAACTCGAGCGTTCCTTCACTTTCGATAATTTTCTTAGAACTCTGTGGAAATGTATTATTGAGTTTTAGGGGCTTACATAGACCTCGTTTTAATAAAACAAAGTTCTAACGAATAATAAACTGATTTCATAGCACCCGGTAGGATTTTTCGACACACATTCCTGACATTCTATCGAGTAAAAAAATTGAATGTTTGTTTTTTATTAAACAAATTGTCTATTTAAATAAATTTTCATTTTATTTTTTCCGTGAATCAACGTCATTTAGAAGTTTCTTATTTCTATTTTCAATATTGTTTTGTATTGTTTGCTTTTAAGTAAACCTATGACAGTTTTATTGATTTACATAATATCTGCGGTTCGAATGTCCATCATGGACCTTAAGGTTACAGAAATTAAAACAGGGTTTATGGACCTCATGATTTCATTGGAAGGTTTATAGAATTGAAGTTACTGTGGCGAGGGTAAAGCAAACGCGTCTGTTGTTTGGAAAACATTAATAAGAGTAACACGGATTTGAAACTTCAATATCGTTTTTATGTTCTTAAAAGGACATACAGACGAATTGAATTTTATAGACAAAGAAAATGTCTTCTTATTGACCTATTGTAAGTTTAAAATTTGAAGTTAATTTTTGACAAATTGTTTATGGTTTAATATTTTCTTGTGTAGTCAGAAGCTTAGTAGTACCCGTGGCTTGATGGTTAGTGCGTTGGACTGTTTTGTTTTGTTTTGTTTTGTCTTGGGTTTAATCCCTGCCTGTGCCATCTAAAGTTTTTTACTCCCTCTTGCGCGGAATTGACAAATCCTCCAAGAGTAATTCTTGTTATGAAAAGTACTTTCTCAAATCAGCCGTATAGATTGGGCTTAAAACTGTAGGTCCCCTCCGTCCCTGACAACAGTACTCGCACACATTAATGGTTGAGAGTTGTAAGTCACTAGGTACTGGTTCTCAATGGACTGTTGCGCCACCTAATTTATTTTATTTAAACCAAATTATAATAGACCCTCAAATTTGAGGATCTAAAAAATCAAAGTTTTTTCTCAGACTGAGATCTTAATCAGAGTTCTAACGCCCGAGAATTTGATGAATGAGTTAGAACGCAACCGAGTTCTAATTTTTCAATAAACTAAGTTTAAGAGACTAGAACTTTGCCAAGGAATTGGCCATAAATTACCTACAATCAACATTTTTTAAAATCAGATTAAAAAATGTCGACCATTTAGTTCGCAGATTCAAATTAAGCCGTTACAATATTTTATCATATCAAAAAATATTTTTTTAAAGACGATCATGTTTCTTAAAACTTGACAACTTTGTACAATGCCTCCAGCTCAAATTCAAAACGCCTGGTTAAATTCACCTCATTATACCTTCCAAGATAAAACCCCCACTATCTCCTCATAGCCCAGCTGATATATTTTTAAGATATTTAACCAGGTAGGAGAGTACCACTTCAGTTTGCGAAAAAAGAAGTTATTAATTTATGTTCTTGCATGTGTTGCGTGGTTTAAGTACACAAATATCTGCAGTAGTTGTGTTGATGTCATTTATAAATCTATTTTAATTTTTGTCGCAGTTTTATTTTTTTTTTCTATCCAATGTTAATTTGTTTCCTGTAACCAAATTAGATTGGGTTTGGTCTGACTTCTTTTTATTTTATTAATAAGCTTCTATGTGGGTTGTAAATAAAAAGTAAAACAAAAAACATCACATTTGACATAATTTGCTCATGAACCAAAAATCCCTCGATTATCACAAGTTTAAAAACAAAACTTATGGGTGGCGCGACACATGTATGGCTTGAGCTGCACTGTTTATTTTATAAAAATAAAAACTTAAAACATAAATAAAATCCAGGTAGGAGGATGCAGGTGGTTAAAATGAGGTGCAGTAGATGCAAATTATGACTGAAATATAAGTTTGTAAAATAGTAATCCATCTTATTGTTGTTTACGATTCGTGTTCTCTTTAAGTGGCCCAAACGGTTTTCTCCCTGACATAACCGTTTTATGTTTTTAAACGAGATGGTAAAGGTACGCATATTATTTTTCAAAATATTTAAGATTTTATTCGCTCCGGAAAGAATAACATACGCAAGACTTATGTTTCATTTTCATTAACGGTCTACTGATCTTATGAACGACGACGTACATTATATCAAAGAAAAGAGTTCTTCTATATAAAGAAGGAAAAAAAAAACAGTTAATTAGTTTACGAAGACGACGACGCACGGTCATCCGTCGTAGTCGTTATCGTCGTTGCGTATTATATCTTTAAGTATTAAAGTATATTTAAATGTATATTATAATGTGTGTCGAAGAAATTTAAATTAGATCAACAAAGAATCATTGTTATTTCTTTTAGTCTCAGTTTTAGAAGGGTGGGTGTTTTTTCACATAGACAACTTAAAAAACAGTTAGACGGAGAAATAAGTTAAATAAAAACAAAACAAAAAAAGAATATTATACTGACATTTTATGCAGTACAATGCGTGAAGAAAATCTTATTCACAATGCTGACGCACGCCCCAAGTTAAGTTTTACCACCTGGGGCTTCTCGCCGCCGCCGCCGCAGTCCCAACGCAGCCTGCCCATCTGAGGTGTTTTATTTTTCTGTATTTATTTTCTGTCTCAATCCCGCAATTGAATGCGTTAAATGGTAAAACATAAGCTGTTTAGCTTATGTCTTTGTATATACCTATCTATATGTGCATTTGCATATGTATACCAAGACGCTGCAATTGTTTTATTATGCATTAAAGTGCAGTTAATTTATTTATTGACAGTAATGTTTTTGTTCATTTTAAATGATAACGCTTGCCCTGCCCGTATCTTGACATCATACACAAAATTCAAAAATGTCGTTTCCGGTTATGCTCAGAAATTCTTAATTTTTTTCAATAGAGGCATATAGATAATTTTGGTAATCGGAGAAGCCATTAATGAGTTTCTGAAAAATGATTGTAACCCGTCTTCAGCAGTTTAAAGAATTACAAACAAAAAGGCATGGATGCCACTCCATTAGGGTCCTTTAAAATGGACATTGACTTCCCAAAGAACGTTACTGTAATCGTCGCATTTGTCGAATGAAAACATTTGACATTTCTCCACGTTTCAAGGTCCCTTGAATCTAAATACAGGGTGCGCCAGAGAAACTTACTTATTTGAAAAAATTCCCGCGCGGTGAGTTGTGCAGGTAGAGTGGCAAGAGGGGGCGCATCTGGAGGGGGAAGTTCCCAAGTTTGTTTCTCCCTCCAGTCAGTTGCCACCATGCTCTGGTCTAGAGAGCAGCGGGCCTTCGTAGTTGAGAGCTTCTTTTCTAACGGTCGCTCACGGTAATGGGAATAATTGGTCCTTATTTTTTTGAAGAAAACGAATGCGCAGTTACCGTGAATGGAGCTCGTTACAGGAACATGATCGAGGAATTTTTTCTTCCAAGACTCGAAGAAATGAACGTTAGGAACGTGTGGTTTCAGCAAGATGGAGCCACAGCACACACAGCACGAGAATCAATGAATTTGTTGCGACAACATTTCCCCGACCGCCTCATCTCTCTCAGATGAGATCTCCAATGGCCGGCACGCTCTCCAGATTTGACTCCATGCGATTTCTTTTTATGGGGTTATTTGAAATCCCTGGTTTATGTCGATCGACCACGGACCATAGCACACCTCAAGAACAACATTCGCGACGCCATTGCCAACATACCGATTGATATGCTGCGAAGAGTGGATACGAATTTCAAAAATCGACTTCATCAGTGTATGCGCAATGGGCGTCACCATTTATCCGATGTCATTTTTAAGACTGCATAAAAAAAAAATTGGGATATTGTATTCTCAAATAAAAAAAAAAAATTAAAACAATAACTGAAGTACTTTCTTTTTATTGACCTTTCAAATAAGTAAGTTTCTCTGGCGCACCCTGTAGTTTTAAGAGATGTACGTTTGTAAGTTCGTTCAGAATACCATTTTTGTCGGTCATATCTCAAGAACGGGAGATATCGACTTTAAATAAATTTGAAAAAAAAATTGAGTGGATGATTATTTTATTTATAACATTTTCTTTAAAATAACTTCCCATCCAAACCTGTTTCTCGATTTTTTTAGAAGTTTAACAAAATATTAATAAAAATTACCTGACGTTGCAGCAGGACAATCCTCCAACACCATAGATTTGTTTCTTACCTCAAGCTGCAAAGATATTATTAGGATCAAAGATGTAAGTCTCCGGATACATAAAGCCAACCCCACTGAGGAAAACCGGAATAAGTTCAAATAAGCTAGAAAGAGCTGCAACGGTCATATTCGACGAGCCAAATTTTCACATGACCAGAAATTACGGGAAAAATACTAAAATACCCCAAAGGTAGTACAAATTTCTAGTCATTAGTAAAAAAAACTTATGAAACATCACGTCATTCCCAGTTCCAACGCTCGTCGAGAATGACACTTGCTATGTAAGCTCGATTGATAATGCCAATTTGCTTGCAGCACACTTTTGCTGTTAATTTGTCGCTACCAGAGAGTGTCATGAGTGTCATCCTGTTCTTGAGAAAGTAAACGATTTTACTGAAAGAACTTATACAAAAATCTGCTGGCCCGGACATTATCCCTCCTCTTGTTCTGAAGAGGTGTTCTTCAACGCTGGTAAAACCACTGCCCAAGCTTTTCCAACTATCCTACTCCACAGGCAGAATTTGTCCAGCATGTCCCTAAAAAGGCGAATCGCTTACGTTCCTTCTTTGCAAGGTCATAAAAACGCTGATTAATTATCAGCTTAAGAAATATCTCGAAGAAAAAAAGCTTCTTAATGACTGGCAGTATGACTTTCGTAGCAAAAGGTCCACCGGTGATTTGATGGTTCATCTAACCGAGCAGAGGAACGAAACCTTAAAGATTATTGCACTTGACATTTCAAAAGCATTTGATAGCGTTTGGCACTCTTATCGAAAATGCGTGCTTTTATTTTATTGATGAATCTCTTCTTCGTTGGATTAGAAATTACATTTCTAACCGTTCAATACAATTTGTATTGGATGGTTTCAAGACTGAAATTCATAAAATAAATGTTGGTGTCCCCTAGGGCTTCGTTTTGCCTCCGACTATCTCCCTGATATTCATTAACGATCTCTTGTCTGCCGCTTATAATTCATTAAACTGTTTCGCTGATGACAGTATTCACAGCTTTTCATATTCGTTTTTAGATTTACATACCTGTCCTTCAGATGTAGAACTTTAAGGGCAGCGTATGATACGCTCATTCAATTCCGATCTCGATACCATTGTCCTGTCCATTGGAAAACTCAATGCTGTCTCCTGTCGTTAAAGCATGGGAACCTACCCCCGATGCAACTATCAATGAATGCAACTTGCGTCGAGGAAACTAGTCAACTTTCATTACACGGTTTGTACCACAGATCACCTCTTCCGACCGACGGTGCAAGAAATGTTTCACCCCTTCTGATCTGTTCTATCGAATTAGCCAGTTCCACCCCCCCCCCCCCCTCAAACAATTCAACCGTAATTCTCGCATTTCCAGAAATGTTCATCAGTTTACCCTTGAACTAAATTTCGGTCAAGTATAAAGATCATTTTTTAACTGCACATTGTGAATGTGGAATACTTTATGCAACTCTGTTTTTCCCTCTCATTTTAATATTCAAAATTTCAAGACCAATGTGCACCGGTATCTCTTCTTAAATTCTTCTCTATTTTCTTAACACCTGCACTGTGTTTAAACGTAAACACGTTAGGGGTGTTAGTAACCCCTTGAGTGCTTGTAAATTACAAAAAAAAAAAAAATACAACATATTGTGTACGATCAAAAATATGCGTTTTGTAAAAAAGTTGTTAAATGGATTTTTCTAAAGAATTAACTAAAAGTTATCAAAAATATTTTGCATACAAATGAAATAATTTTGAAGTCAATATCTTCATCTATTCTCGAGATATTCGAATCGAACATAACTTTTTACGAAATTTTGTTCAGTATTTTTTGTAGATTTAGGCAAGTAAATTTTCTAAAAACTTAACTAAATGTTAAAAACAATATATATTTTTTATAAGATAAAATTAGTTTGAAGGATTACATTTTATAATCCTTATCTAATTGATGCTAAGATATTTGAGTCGAAAATCATTTTTATCAACTTTTAGTTAATCGAGTTAAAAAATTGTATCTTCGATTTTTCTAAAAAAAAAAAAATGGCCAGATGTCAAAAACGTTTTTCTTTCATGCATACAATTATTCGAGATGTTATATCAGTTTTTGTTCGCAAAATATTCGAAGTGACAAATATTTTTTTTCAGTTTTCTTGATTTGCAAATTCAATTTTGCATCACGTCACAATGTTAATATAAAATTTAATTGAAGCCGCTAACGTTATTGGTTCGAGAGATATTCGGGGCCAACAAAATTTTTAAAATTGATATGTCCAAAAAACCCTTTTTATTTGAATTCTAGGACCCATTAAACGTGGAGAAATGTCAAAATTTTTAATTCGACAAACCGAACCGATTACAATAACTTCTTCGTATGGAAAGTTAAAAAAGTTAAATTTTGAAGATTGAAAGAAATCCTACTTCTTTGTGGTTTAAGGTCTTGGTTTAGTATGTTTCCCTAGACTTTGCAAAAGCATATTTTTCCATCAACTTCTACAACATTGTTGTTCAATTCAAATACCCTATAATCATCACAACTACAAAAACAACATCATTAAAAAATTAAAAAAAAAAAAAACATCGAAATAATTACCAACGCTAACTTAATTTGTTCATTTAACTTTATTCGATGTCATGGTTAAAAGTTCATTTCTAGACTTTTGTTCTTTTGCGTTCACATTTTTTGACCGCATTTTTCCCAATTGACTTTAATAATATAGGGTTTTGTATAACTAACTTGCATTTCTACTCTTTTGAATAAAAAGCAAACGTCTAAAGGTATAAAAAAATGTCTTAGAATTCCTTATTTATTTATTCGAAATTTAAATGTTCATAACAATAGGTATATGTGCAATAAATAAATACATAGTTTGTATTTTTATCGATTTGTAATTGTGGCTTCTTTCTTTAAAAAAAAAAAAAAACAAAACAATACAAATAAAATTATATCTTATGGTGCATTTGTTGCGTCAATTATTTTAGAACCTTTTTTTAAGCGTCTGCTATAGTAAGGCCTGTCCCGTGCCCAGTGTATGGCCCGGTTGGGTTTTGAACAGGGGCTGTTTATTTTTGTTTGATGTTTTCTTTTTTATATTTCAGTTTTGTTGTTTTTAACGATTTGGTGCTTTGTTTATAGTTGACTTTTTGTTTTAAAGTTCTAATGCATTTATGTCAGGGGATTATATAAACAATAGAAAAAGAAGACACAACTGTTGGGTGCAAAAATATCGACTAGAACAAAAATATTTATCCGGCTTGGTGCATATCGACTTATTGAAGAAAAAACAACAACAAAAATTGAACTTAATGAAAGAAAATTATTATATGGAAAATTGTTACAGGTTCATTTGGGTTACGGATTTAAAGGTCGAATGGGAAAATTTGTACTAGATTTTTGTTTTCTTTTAATGTAGAGTAGGTTTATCTTAGTTCTTAAGACATTTCTTTGTGGGGATGTGTTGCCTATGTACGTACATATGTTCATAAATGTCTACGTAGTATATAAATCAAAATCGAACGCAATGCGTGATTGGCATAGATTATTCGCACCTAGTTTATGTTCGCATTCTAGAAAGTGTTATGAACGTTCTATTCGAATATGGATTTTTTATTATAGAAAGGAAAATATCAATAGTTCGATGTAATACAAAAATAAGACGTAAATTGTCTGCCTCTGCTAAGTGTTTAAGTAGATTTGAATCCCTCTTTCTTTGTAAACTGTTAAGATTATTGGTGTTATAAAATTGTTAAAATAAAGGTACCTACGCTGTTATTATTGATGATGAGAAAATTTTGTAAACTTCTAAATTTATGTTTTATTGGAGATATCTTGTGTTCATTTGTTTTAAAGAATCGAGTTAATTTTTAAAGAGAATGTAATTAAATGTTTAAAAGTGTTGAATTAGTAAACTATAGGTTAGTTATAGTAGGTAACTTATATATTTTTATATTCAAGGCCTCTTTTTAAAACTAAAACAAAAGTCAAATTAATTTGGAAAAATGTTGCCAACATTTTTAAATTACAATATTATATTTTATTCTTTGACAAGAATACAAAGTTGAATGACTTTAATCAAAAACAAACAAAAATAAGGCCTAATTAAAAAAATTATATTTTTTTTGTATAGATTGTCATACCGAAAGTGGTCTTGAACTGCAATTAACATTAATTGAAATTTTTGACATTTCTCGAAGTCCCTAGAATCTAGCTAAATAAAAGGTTTTTAGTGCGTGCGTGTGTATATCTCAAGAACCAGTAGAGATATCGACTTCAAATAAATTTTGATATACATACATACAGATAATAATGCAGAAAGATGCAGAAAGGACTCTCACAAAAATTGAGCGGGCGGGGGAGGGTTTACCATAACAATTACAATAACACTAGCGACTTTAATTAACTTCCCATAGGAAGTTATTGTAATTGGTCCGATTTGTCAAATTGAAAATTTTGACATTTCTCCACGTTTCAAGGTCCCTAGAGTCGAAATAAAATATTTTTAGAAAGATGTCTGTGCGTGCGTGTGTACGTACGTTCGTACGTCCGTATGTCCGTATGTCCGTATGTCCGTATGTCCGTATGTCCGTATGTCCGTATGTCCGTATGTCCGTATGTCCGTATGTCCGTATGTCCGTATGTCCGTACGTCCATACGTTCGAGACGTTTTTTTCGTCGTCCATAGCTCAAGAACCAGAAGAGATATAGACTTCAAATGAATGTTGTTATACAGATAAAAAGGCAGAAAGATACAGAAAGGGCTCTCAAGAAAATTGAGTGGGTGGTTTTTTTACCATAGCAGTTTAAAAAAAAGGGGAAAATTTTGGTTAACCCTAAATATCTCATAAACCAATGACGCTAGAGAGTTGAATTAAATTTTATATTATGTATTGTAACGTGATATAAAACAAGTATATTTTTGGAAAAAAATCCAATTAACGGTTTTATTTATAAATCATTATAAAATAAAATGCACGACTGGGTCGAACGAACTTGCTCCTGTATTCAAAGAGTCTGTTTAAAAAAGTATCTATTTATATAAGATTTAAAAATATACCTGTAAAATAAGTTTGTCTTCAAAGATATAAATGCCATTTGATTCGTCGAAAAAACCTCCATTTTTCAATTTTTTTTTACATTCAATACAGTTAAAATAATTTAAAAAAAAAACTAATTTAAGATTCAAAATTTTACCTTAAAAATAAGTTTGTCTTCAAAAATTTAAATGCCATTTTATTAATAAAAAAGCCCTTGATTTTTCAAATTTTTTTTTCGAAAATCGTTAGAGCTGTTTTTTTTTAAATTAATTTTTTATATGTAAAATTTTTCAATTTTGTTCTAAAAATATTTTTGGTATGCAGTTGTTTAGTGATTGTATATATACCTTCTACATTTGAATTTCGTAAAAAAATATTAACCCGTTTTTGAGATATAGAATTTTGAAAAAAAAAAATTCAATATTTTTTTAAAAATCCAAACAAAAAAAAATTGCACTTTTGATAATCAAGTATTGTTAAAGCAATATAAGAGCTTATTCACAAAAAAAATTATTGAAATCAGTTCATAAGTTGCTGAGAAAATTAAAAAACAAAATAACGGTTCTATGAGCGGTACCTTTCCTGAGCAATACAAAAATATGTTTTTCTTATTAAAAGAAGCCAAGTTAAAAAATAAAATTTTAGAGAAAATGAAAAAAAAATCTATCGGTTTGTTTTTGAGAAAATTCGAATTTTCGTTTTTTGACCAAAAAAATTGTATGGCGGCCACTGTTAGTTTTGATCTTAAAAAAAAAATGAAAAAAACGCCTAACGCAAATCTGCTCAAAACCTTAACTTCCAAGTTTGAACTCAATAGACCCAATGGTTTAGGCTGTAGGAGCGTGGACAGACAGACAAAATTCTGCACGAATGCAAAACTTGCCATTTAGTTCCTATATGTCGCAAGTAAAAAGTGAAAAAAAAATTGTCACCTCGAAAATTTTACGACTAAAATATGATTTCGTCTTCAAAAAAATTTTGTACAACTAAGAATAATGTATTTGACATCTGATAAAATTTTGAGAAAAATCTAATTGACAGTTTTTTTTTATAAAAAATAAAAACCTAAAAAAAATACTCAAAGTTGGTAAAAATTGAATTCCGACTCAAATATCTTTTCAAAAACTTGAGATTAAGGCTTCAAACTTATTTTATCTTATAAGAAATATTGTTTTCAATATTTGGAAAAATTTTGAGAAAAATCAAATTGACAGTTTTCTTACAAAAAATAAAAACCTAAAAAAAAATGTAAAAAAGGTGGTAAAAATTGATTTTCGACTCAAAAATCTTTTCAAAACTTTGAGATATTGGCTTTAAATTACTTTAATCTTTCAAAAAATATTGTTGTCAACGTTCAGTAAAATTTTGAAAAAAATCGAATTGACAGTTTTTTTACAAAAAATTAAAAACCTAAAAAAAATTTAACAAAAGTTTGTAAAAATTAATTTTCGACTCAAATATCTTTTCAAAAATTAAAAATATTGGCTTCAAACTTTTTTTATTTCACAAAAAATATTGTTTACTATATTCAGTAATTTTTTTTATAAAAAACCAACAGTTCGTCTTTTCATAAAAAATTAATATCTAAAAACAATAGTACGCAAATTTGGTAAAAATTGATACATATAGACAACATTTTAAGCAAGACAAATCGAAAGACGGGATGGGAAGTTATCAGTGTGGGTCGCATCCCAGCCTCTTTTTTAATTTTGTATTTTAAATTGTGACGTGATACCAAACTGATATAATTTTGAAAAAAATCAATAAACGGTTTTTTTATAAATAAAAAAAAAACTGAAAAAAATTGTCACCTCGAATATTTACGAACAAAAAATGATTTTTTCTCTAAAATAATGTTATGCAACGAAGAATACCGTTTTTAAAATCTGGTAACATTTTGAGAAAAATCGAAAAGACAGTTTTTCTTACAAAAAATAAAAACTTTAAACAAATCATTTATAAAAGTTGATTTTCGACTAAAATATTTGTTTCAAAAATTAAAAATTTTGGATTCAATCTTATTTCATCTTATAAAAAAATATAGTTTTCGACATTCAGTAAAATTTGTTTGTTTTCATAAAAATTAAAATCTACAAAAAATACTACACAAAATAGGTAAAAATTGATGTTCGATTCTAAATGTCTCGTGAGTAAATGAAGACACTGACTTTAAAATGAAAAAATGAAAGCAAAATTTATTTGACAACTTTTTTTTACAAAACACGAAATCCTACAAAAACAACAAAAAACTAATAAAAAATAGTTTTCGGCTAAAGTATTAGGATAACAAAGAAAATGATTATTAAAAATATTGGCTTTAAACTTATTTTATCTCACAGAAAATATTGTTTTCGACATTTAGTAAATTTTTTATAAAAATCCAATAGTCAGTTTTTTCATAAAAAAATAAAATCAACAGCAAATTTTTTAAAAATTTATGTTTGGTTCTCGATATCTCGTAAACAATACATGATATTGACTTAAAATTAATTTCATGCATCCAATTTGTATTTGTTTATAAAAGAAATAAGAACTTTAAAGAAATGCTACTAAAATTGGTAAAAATTGGTTTTCGACTAAAAATCTGGTTAACAAAAATAAATTTTGAAATCAAACTATTGCATTGTATGCAAAATATTGTTTGTAATTTTAAAATTTTTAAGAATAATTCAACTGACAACTTTTTTAACAAAACACGAAAACCTACATACTTTAAAGCAAGACAAATCGACAGACGGGATGGGAAGTTATCAGTGTGGGTCGCATCCCAGCCTCTTTTTTCTAAATTAAATGACACTATTTTCTCTGCATTAATTACAAAACTAATTTTGTTTTTCTTTGTTTCTAGGTAAGAGTTCAATCAACAAATTCAAAAAACGTATACAAACACGTAAGTTCTATAATAAGTATACCTATAACCTTAAGCACGCAAGGAATTAGATTAAAAAAATAAGCATAATATTTCTACGAAATGAAACAAATTAATATTTTTTATTACAAACAACAAAAAACAAAAACAATTCCTAAAATACTTGGAATAAAAAATCGGTACAAGTGAATAAGTAGTTGAAAACCCATTGGAATGTATTTAGTTATTCGTATTATTCACAAGTTCCACATGCAACCAATACTCGTAGATACTAAATTGATCAATGCAAAAATATCTCATGGATATTTTTTCTTTAGTTATTTGTTTTTGTCTTCGATCACTGACTCCAAACTCCAAATTCAATATACGTATATACTATAGATGGGTGCATAAAGTGTAAACGAAATAACCACAGAAAAAAACAAAGAAAAGAATTGAATAATAAGAAAACAAAAACCACCGTCAAGAAATGCACCCCACTCATATGATAAATTTTATAGGTAAATGATCATAGCCAAGCGATATAGCAAGTACTGGCGCGGCGGGCGCGGCGCGCAGCGCGGCGTTTGCTTATCGCTTAACCATAAGAAAAACAAGAGATACACAAAAATTAAACAAAAAAAACACAAAATTTTTCATTCATTATTCTTTGGAATTATAAACAAAAAGTTGAACGATGTGGAAAGAGAGTGTTGTCGATGTTGATAAGTTTTTCAGAAAATACGCTTTTGCTTCCAAAAAATGAATCAACTACCTTTTTTCGAAAAAAAAAATTCACAAACATTTTTAATTTGAATTTCCTCCATTTTTGGTTTCTCCAAATTTCAAATATTCATTATTTTTAAAACATTGTTCATTGAACGCGCCTTTTTCTAGTGGAGTACTTCAATTCAATAAACAGAAAACTGACAGCTGTCAAACTGTCAAACTGTTATTTTTCTGTGTTGCTAATATAAATTTAAAAAAATGTCGTCAAATTGAAATTTTGCGGTAACTTCGGAACCCTGTAGAGGTAAGGAGTTTCAAAGATAATATTATTTGGTTGAAAAAATAAGATAAAATATTTTTTCACAAATACTACAAAATAAATCGAGATAAGAGAAACGGGATTTCATCATACATATCAGTGACTGCGTAAGATATTGTTGCGAATCGAATTTTCTTAAATGGTGGCTATTCACCGTTTTTATGACTTTGTCTCCTTATTTTAAAAGTCTGACACCAGACTTACAACTCGTATAACTATTATATGTAAGTCATTTAATTTGATTTGATTATAAATATGTATATTAAAAATGATCCTACAAAATCGTTCGATAATTGTTAACAATAAATTAACTACGCAATATACAAAATATACTACGTTCTTTCAAAAAAAAATGTATTGTCTAAGATATGTTAAAAATTTTAAGTCAGTCAGTTGAAAAAAAAAATAATATATGTATATCTTGGGAACATTAAACCCTTAAGTTTAAAGCCCAAAAATAGAGTAATAACTAATAACACTGGTCAAAAATAAAATTGCACTTTTCTAGTTGGTTTTGGTGGCTTTAATTCAAATTCTGCTTCAAAATAATATATCACATCAGGTTTTTGAGATACTACTTTTTAAAATTCGAAAAAATAGTTATACAAGGCTTTTAAGGCTTTCTGAAATTATGAAGTATATTTTGTTCAATAAAATCATATTTTATATAATATTCGAAAAAACTTGTTAAATTTCAGCTGTCTTACAAAAATCTGAAAGAAACGCTAAACCAATTATGCTGAAACTTTTTAGACAGAAAAAGGCAAAACAGTTGAAAATAAGTTTTGCGCTTTTAATGAATCTGATGTTGTCTAATAAATTCTATTATATTATAATATATTATACATTATTTTATATTAAAAAACATAAAAAATAATGTTGAAAAGGGTTTTTTTTTTTTAAACTTAGACAAATAGTTTGCATTAAAGAAGTTTAAATTCGAAATGAGCACTTGAAATTTTCTCTAAAACGTATTTTTCAAAACTATGAAAGTATCAAATTCAAGGTTTGCTCAAAACTTCATATAGAGTCAAGTAAAGACTCATAAGTAATGAGAATTTCCAGAAACTAAGTAAGATACTGAAATAATTTAAATTGTATTTAGAAGAGAAAAATGTGTGTTTTGCAAAATCCTCATAAAATATATTGTTAAATGATGTTTGGAGTTAAAACTTAACCCTAAAAACCCCGTTTTTGATTGTTTTTAGCATTTTTAAGAGGCATGTTTTAAAAACATGATGTGATGGAAATATTTTAGGACGAAATAAATGTATGTATTTTGTTTGTTGGACAGAAAGAAACATCATTTTTTTTTACAACTGCAACGTATTAAGAAATAACTGCTAAGGATATGACAACTCAAACCATTCAGTTTTGTAATATGATTTTTTGAGCCTTTAGACTAGATTAAATACCCTTTGTCAACACTCTGTGTCTCACAAGACCACTCAAAATCCTTCAGTGATAAGACATAAAAGAATATTCAAGGCTATAAATCTTCTACTTGGGTATAACAAATCGATTGTGAACTTCGAACTTTTGTCGAAAAAAAGAAACAAAACCTTAATTATTCTAGCCTCGTGTGTCTTAAAAGGCCCTATTTTATATCGCATAAAAATAGATTTTCTTTCAAAAGCATTTCATACACAACCTTATTTTTCCTTTGAATGGGTAAAATATCTAATAATATTATTTTTGTACGTCTTCCTGTTCCAATTTACCTATTTAAAAACTACCATGGCAACACTTTAATTTGTTTGTTAATTCTAATAATAATTTCGCCAATACATGTTTGTTTGCCCTGCCAGTGCATCTCATCATACTAACACTTATATTTACAACAATTTATTGCATTTAATATACAAGTTCTATCAAACACAAAAAACATAAACAAAAACAAATTCAAAACAGATTCAAATCGAATCGAACTTCGTATAGTTCGCTTCCGTGCCATAGCATAGCCACGGTGGTAGTCTTTACTCTTTAGTCGTGAGTTCGTCACGTTACCAACGAACGAGCTCGATGTTTGCAGTCAAAGGCAAAGCCAAACAGAGTATCTAAAGCGTTTGAAGCGATAGCACACACCATGATTTGGTGTCCGGTTGTTAAGTAAAATTAATCCGTCAGGACCGACCGTCTTCGTGCGGGGCAAATATTATTATCGCCGCTTAAATAATATACTAACTAATATACATACGTTTGCATTTTACTATTCGTCTTATTCGTCGTCGCCTTATCTATAAACAAATAATAAATAGATACATAATAATTTAATCACGAATTTTTATATTCGTTTGTTGCATTTTACGAATATTTTCATTACCAATTGTTGCGCTTGGTGTGATTCTGATTTGTGGTGTGTTTTTCTTTTTATTGGTGTTTCAAAAATATTTTTCACCATCACCTTCTTCGGTTGAATAGAAAAAAAAATTATTTGTGAATAATTTTTTGAGATTTTCTTATAACAAAAAAAAATTATTTTTGTCTTTAAGAATACAATAATTAAATTTATACTCATATGAATGATGTAATTGAAAAAAAAATAGTTTTATTATAATCATTCATGTGCCATGTGCCGGTTTGTCATAAATTTATATGTTTATAACTCTTCAGTGAGTGAGTGAATAAATGATGATAAGAGTCATCGTTGTCGGCTTGCGGAATTAAGCCTAATTAAAGTCAATTGAAAGTGCCTTAAAGAGATATAAAAAAAAAAATTCAACTATTTTTAAATTGAATGTGTTGTCAGTGCAAATATTCATAACTATATTTTATTTAAATTTAAACTTCTCTACGCATTTTCTTGGATTACTTTTGGTTTTGTGAATTTTACTATAATACAAGTAATTACTCATCTTTATATTCGTTTTTTTTTTAAATTTTTAATTAATTTTACTGAAAAATAGGCATATAATAAATTTGCTTACGAATTCAAGAGATACACTTTATTTTGTTATGAGGGAGGTACACATCATACTTAAATGAATATATTTGACGACAATATTGAGATACTTTTATTTTTAAAATTGAATTGATAGACTTATCCTTGCTTTAGAGTGTTTTTTTTTTTTGCAACTGTCTTCAATTAAAAAATTATCTTATAAAATGTGGGAGATTTTTTATAATTTTTTAATAATTTATTAAAAAATCCTACACCGCAACTACATTTTACTATTTTATAAGGTCTTTTTGAAATATCTTAAGTCCAAAATATTTACAAACTGAAAATATGATAGAAACTCTACTACTGCCGTGGTGGATGATCTGGTGATCATTCGGAGAATAAAACCACATAAACACACCTTAAACATCGATTACATTTTAGTTAGTCCGCTAAAATCTGTGATTAAATTTCCTGGGCGGCAACCACTTGTAATGAAATATTGAAAGACTTGAAGTACCAGTTAAAACGAATTGTTGGCCTTTTTTCGACTTATTAATTTTCCACACTTTTTAAGTTTAGATGGAATCAGACAGTTTGTAGATCAAATTTAATGACTTATTGTTGAGAAATCAGCATTTTAATAGTTTTCTTATTTTAAAAATATTTTAGAATTTCACTATAGCTACTCAAAAATTGTAATTCTTTGGCCAACTAGGAAAATGCTAATTTTCTTCTATTAAAAACGGTGTATCTAAACACGTCTTGTCAAATTATTTACAGTTCATAAAAATAAACAAAGCAACAAACCTTATTTTAAATCAATAAATCCAACCCCTTGGAATTTATCGATTTGAAATGTCTAAAGACCGGAAGTCACATAGATTTAACAAATTACTAAAAGTTAAAGTAACCATTGTCTGATTTTAACAATGGTAAGATGTTAAAAGATTTTCAAATTCTAGAACCTTTTAACTTTGTAGGCACACTAAATTGCTTTAACATTTTACCCAAAAGTTGTTTAAAATTTGGAGTCTTTCATCTTTCTTTCTTTGTTTTTTAATTACAATTTAGGTATGTAGATGTTTTCTGGAATAAAAATAAAATAATTCTTGAATTTTAAATACTTATGCATGAATATATAAGCCATTCCTATTTCTATAATAGCTTCATTTTAAATGAAAAATGGTAAAAATGAAGTCTATTTTAAACAAAGATTTTGTTTAAAGCCAAAGCTGGATACTCATTAAAATTAGACGAAAGAATTAATTTGCAGAAACAGGGGCTTTTTAACTTCCCATAGGAAGTTATTGCAATGGGTCCGATTTGTCGAATTTAAAATTTTGACATTTCTCGACGTTTCAAGGTCCCTAGAGTCGAAATAAAATATTTTTAGAAAGCTGTCTGTGCGTGCGTGTGTACGTACGTTCGTACGTTCGTACGTCCGTATGTCCGTACATCCGTACGTTCGCGACGTTTTTTCGTCGTCCATAGCTCAAGAACCAGAAGAGATATAGACTTCAAATGAATGTTGTTATACAGATAAAAAGGCAGAAAGATACAAAAAGGGCTCTCAAGAAAATTGCGTGGGTGTTTTTTTTTACCATAGCAGTTTAAAAAAAGGTGAAAATGTTGGTTAACCCTAAATATCTCATGAACCAATGACGCTAGAGACTTGAATTAAATTTTATATAATATATTGTAACGTGATATCAAACAAGTATATTTTTTGAAAAAAATCCATTAAACGGTTTTTTTATAAATCAAAAAAAAACTGAAAAAAAAAATGTGTCACCTCGAAAATTTTTCGAATACAAAATGATTTAATCTCCAAAACAATTTTGTGCAACGAAAAATAACGTTTTTAACATCTGGTAGAATTTTGAGAAAAATCTAACTGACAGTTTTTTTTATAAAAAATAAAAACTTAAAAAAAACATTTCTCAAAGTTGATAAAAATTGAATTTCGACTCAAACATCTTTTCAAAACTTTGAGATATTGGCCTTAAACTAACTTTATCTTTTAAAAAATATCGTTTTCAACATTTAGTAAAATTTTGAGAAAAATCGAATTGACAGTTTTTTTACAAAAAAATAAAAACTAAACAAAAATTTATAAAAGTTGGCAAAAATTGATTTTCGACTCAAATATCTTTTCAAGGCTTTAAGATATTGGCTTTAAAATAATTTTTTGTTATAAACAATATTGTGTTCAATATTCGGTAAAATTTTGAAAAAAATCGAATTGACAGTTTTCTTACAAAAAATAAAAACCTAAAATAAAACCAACACTAAAACTTAGTAAAAATTTACTTTCGTTGCAAATATCTTTTCAAAAATTAAAAAAGTTGACTTCAAACTTATTTTACCTCACAGAAAATATTGTTTTCGACGTTCAGTACATTTTTTATAAAAATCCAACGGTCAGTTTTTTCATGAAAAGATAAAATCAACAAAAAATAGTACGCATATTTGTTAAAAATTGATGTTCGGTTGTCGATATCTCAAAAGCAATAGAAGATATTGACTTGAAACTTATTTCATTCATCCAATTTGTATTTGTTTATATAAGAAATGATTTTTTTTTAAGAAATGCTAATAAAATTGGTTTTCGACTTAAAATCTCGTTAACAAAAAAATAATTTCGAAATCAAACTATTTCATTATATGCAAAATATTATTGGCAGTTTTTAAATTTTTAAGAATAATTTAAATGAGAACTTTTTTAACAAAACACGAAAACCTACAAACTTTTAAGAAAGACAAATACACAGGCAGGATGGGAAGTTATCAGTGTGGGTCGCATCCCAGCCTCTTTTTTAATTCGTAATCGGAAGTGAAGATGTTACTAAATTGAAGATTTCTATATTTCCCACGTTATTCTCCGCTGTTTCATCTTATCTCAAACTGAAGTTGATAGAAAGCTATACTATCTTAACCCTAGTTAATTTTTCTATACCTTCCAGATCTTTCTGGGAGAATAGTTTATTTCGGGAAGACGATTCAATCAACTTTTATACAGATTAGTCAAAAACAAATGAAGGAGTTGGTGGGGGTGTTTACTTTGAACGACTGAAATTAAGTCTCCTATCCCGCCTTCCCAATCATTGTAGTGTGCTCCAGGTGGAACTTTTGGCGATAAAAGAAGTCTTGTCCTGGCTTTAAGAAAACGTGATATCAAGATCTGACATCTGTATTTTCTCAGATAGTCAGGCCACTGCCAAATATTTTCACTCTGTCTCTACAAACTCTATAACAGTCCATAACTGTCGATCATCTCTAATTGAGATGGTACAACAGTTTAATATTCACCTTTGCTGGGTGCCGAGCACATAGATATACTCCAGGAAACTGTAAGGCAGATGAACTTGCCAGAAATGGTACAGTACAACCCATTCTACCACGTTTGGACGTTTGGCTATTGCTGGCGTACCAATCACTAAATGTAAAATATTACTTATCCAAGACTCTATAAAGTAGTCACGAAAAAAATCTGGCCTACACTAGATTTAAAGCGATCAAGATGCTTTCTATATCTCTAAGACGATCACATATAAGCTTGATAATCGGT
Organism: Eupeodes luniger; assembly: GCA_951509635.1. Classification (NCBI taxonomy): domain Eukaryota; kingdom Metazoa; phylum Arthropoda; class Insecta; order Diptera; family Syrphidae; genus Eupeodes; species Eupeodes luniger. Next base: position 39,882,096 of record OX608073.1, read on the forward strand.
GTCTTAACCGGGCACTGTCTAATACGCGGCTAGGCGTATTCTTAAATGATCTTAATTATATTAACATTTTATTAACATAATCAGTCTTCATCTTTTGTAAGGGACTCAAACTGGTTTCATTGAGCTTACAAGAAAGCTTCAAGATTCATGTGGTATCACAATGGGCCATTGAACTGGCCTAAGTGAAGTGTGTCCTGCTATATCACGAACAGCCACTTTAACTTAGCCTAACCTAACCTTCTTTGCAATTATTCAAGGGAAAAACTGATTGCGTAGGACTTATTTATCTTATCTTATAAATTGACTTATGACTTTCAGAAGAAAATGGTCAAAACGGTTTTGAAAATTTTGAAAGAAGTTGATCTGCTTGAACCATCCAATTCATCTGCTTTTGAAGAATGTTCTTCAAATTAAAATAAAATGTATTTGTATATGATTTTTTTTTGCCACAGTCATGTTAAGAAATCAGAAAAGCTTGAAGATAAAGCCTAAAAATTAAGAATGACGCGTGGTTTTAACGTACATTTAATATAGAAATGTGTGTGTGTTTTTTTTCCGAATGGGGAACAGATTTTATAAAAAAAATATTTACCGTGGCAAATAAAATTCAATACAAAATAATTCTTATGAAATTTTTCAAAATTGCTGTTGTTTGATTTTGTAGTGCATACAATTTTCGTTTCGTCGCTCAATTTAAAAAAAAATATCAGCCAAAACTTCTAAAGCTGTAATTTTCATAAAATTTGTTTGCAAATTGTTTTATGTTTAATTCATGCAAACACCGTATAAGCAAACTTAAGGTGGGTTTTAGCATTTTTCTATTTTACTGACTTCACTTAATTTTTTGGACCTTATAAAAAAGTAATTTTTACTCATAGTCACCCTATGTGTTTATTCAACCCCCGCTCCCTCTCTACTTCAAAAAAAAAATACACGTATGATTATGATTATCACCGTATTAAATTAATGTGATTCCAAACTTATCTCTGTTCATATATTGAAGTCATCCATAAGGTCAAATATAAAATATATTTAATCATTGTTTTTTGTGTTCTATAAAATATTCAGACATTTTAACAAAAAATTATGTCAACTAAGCTAAAATTCAAAAAAGATAACCCCTAAGATTGAATTCGAAATTTAATAAAATAAAAATAATAAAAAAACAACATGTCCTTCAAATCGATAAAGTATACCTACATATTTCACTTAGACAAAATTTATTCAATATAATATCTCTAAAAAATTAAATATACATATGATCGTAAATTGTTTACGTTTTAAGAAGATTTTGTATCTACACAAATTCATATGACTTTTGTTTATCTTTTTTGATTTATAAACAGAAGTAGTATCTATTTGCCTGCCCCTATACAAAAATATGTACAATATTCCATTGTCGGGGTTTTTATTTATATAGAAAATTGAATTTTGTTTATCTTTTTAAATCCCAAATAAAGCGCAAATCATTGTTTCTCTCTCTTTCTCTCTCGTATGTTTGCCAATTTCCTTGTATGGATTTTGTATAATACAGTACTGGTTTTTTAAATAGGAACATGCTTTCAATACAAAAAATTAGTAAATTCAAACTTACATTTCTTTTTTATAGAAAATAGTCTTTCTTATTCAAGAATAATTTCGTTGATTTAAAAAAATTGTATTTCCTTAAACATTTTCCTTAACATACATTTTGTTTTAAAATGTTCGCGAAATTTTATGGCAAATTGATCATTTTGAATTTAAAGTAAAATATAAATATTTAACTGTTTTTCATATGTTATAACAAAATGGGTCGAATCAAATAAAACGCACTGTATTTTTCTATCGATAAGGTAAGGTATAGATTATCTTTTATTTTTTAAATTATTTGTCTTGATGTGCGATATCGTATTTTTGTATTGGTATGTATATAAAAGTTCAAAAATAAAACAAATGACAAAAAATAAAATAAATAAAAACTGCGGATGTTTGTCATATAAGTATTTTATTTAGTTTGAGCAAATAATAAAATAGGGAGCTCTCTTTTTCTATTTCTCTGGGGTGCGGTTATTTTTATACGTCTAAACCCTGTAAAGCGCATTTGAGGCCAAACAAATTAATTAAAAAAATAAAACAAACACTCGGTACTCACGTTTGGGTATTCAGTATACTTATGTATTTTTAATCCGTTGAAAGAACTCATGTGTATTAAATGTTGTGGATATAGGGATAGACCATGTGGTATTATTTATACAAACTATAGGTATGTCGACTATATAAATCTGACCTTGCCAATAACAACAATCGATTTGACTTAAACCAAACAAAGGTTTATTATTTAAAATAGTTCTTCTGTTTAATGATTATACTTTCGGTACATTTTTTTTTTATTTTCTATTTGTTGCTAGATTTTGAAGCAAATTGTAAAAACAATTCATACATTTCTTTAAAATATTAAACGAATTTGAGATACATGAATGTCTATTTACCATACAAAATATGAAAATATTAATCATAGTAGATTAAAAGTCAAAAAAATCAGAATGAAAATTTTGCAATAAAAATCATATTGTTTTCGAAAACCATTGATATCAAAATTTGAGAATTGCAAAGACAATGGCTCTCATATAAATAAAACATATTCAAATTTAAAAGAAACAGTAGCAAAATCTTTGCGTTTTTTTTTAAATTTTTGATTAGAAAACATTAGGAAATATTTGTGTACAATCTCCGTATAACTTAATTTATATGTATATTATTTAAAATGTATTATGTTAAATGTTTTAAAAAAGGGAGCGTATCCGAATCCCGCTTTTTAAAATCCCGTTTTTAAAAAATCCCGAAAAAAAAGTTTTATAATCCCGTCTACTAAAGTACCGATTTTTTGAAATCCCGTCTTTTAAAATCCCGCTTGTTCAAAATCCCGATCAATTATAATCCCGCTTTTTAAAATCCCATCAAATCCCGACAATCTCGTTTTTTTTTCTCAAAATACGTGCATTAAACTGAATAACAATAGGAGTCAAAGGTTTGAATGTTAAATTACTTGACTAATATATAATAATTACAAATAAAACTAATATACAATGTATAATAATATCGTAATTTGTTTTGTTTTTACAATAATTTTTATTTTTATTTTTTGATATGTTATATTTGTTAAAGTTTACAATAAGAAGAATCAAGAAAAATACCTCATTTCTTAATTTGTTTTAATTTTTTATAATTGTTGAACTTAAAAAAATCGCGCGATTTTTTAAAAACTAAACAACTAGTTTTGATTGCAAAATCGGGATAATAAAAAACGGGATTATAAGAAACGGGATTAAAAAAAACGGGATTATAAGAAACGGGATTACAAAAAGCGGGATTATAAAAAATCGAGATTATAAAAAGCAGGATTTTAAAAGACTTGATTTTAAGAAACGGGAATATAAAAACCGGGATATCGAACCCAACCCTTTAAAAAGAAACTTTGACTTTCCAAAACAAAATTCTGAACAATTTTTTACTGCGTTCTAGTATTTATAAATTGCTGAAAGTGTAAGTTTTCTAATTGACAAACAATTTTAACTTCCTTCGAAGGCAAAGGTGAACTCATATAGAAGTATAATACATTTACATTTGTACATATATTCTTTACCAATTTTATATAAACCTTAAATAATTCCTAAACCATTCAATGGCAGATCCAGGGGGGAAGGGGGTGTCGAAGAGGGTGGGAGAGTTTTTTTTTTTAATTTCTTAAGAATTCCTTCGAATTCAAAACTAATCGTATTGAGTTAATGGATATGACCCCCCATATATTTTAAATTATTTATTTTTTATATACAAATGAACTTTTTATTTCATCACTTTCCACTTTGTTTCAAAAATTACTACTTTTATCTAAAGACTAGACCAAGAACACAGTATGATTCAAAAATCCAGACGTATTCCAATCGCGCTGGAGAAATTCATGAACTTTTAAACGATTGACGATCCAGGGGGGTCATATAAGCCATAAAATATATACAGTTCAAAATTTTAATCAAAAATTTCATCTACAGATTTGTTAGTAATTTAACAATATTCACCAAAAAAAGTGGTTTGGCTGACAAAAACAATTAAAATCTTAATCCCAAAGAGCAAAAATTGAGGTTCTTAATAAAAAATCTTGAATAAAAAACCACCAATTTGATATTGAGTTACCTTTAAATTCCTAAAACTCGTCTTTGCGAGATATTCGCATTTTAAGTTTGAACATGGATTTTTGCCCATAACTTCTTGTAAAATTGGTCTTATTCAAAGATAGGCACAGCAATGGAAAGGGAAGGATTCCTAGATCACAATCCTGAAATTTCAGCCCTCTAGGTGGTCTAGATGGAGAAGAGAAATAATGGAGTTCAAAAATGCCGACTTTTAATGCGTTTAGACGCATATTAAGCGAGATATTCGCATTTTAAGTTTGAACATGGATTTTTGCCCATAACTTATTGTAAAATTGGTCTTATTCAAAGATAGGCACAGCAATGGAAAGGGAAGGATTCCTAGATCACAATCCTGAAATTTCAGCCCTCTAGGTGGTCTAGATCGAGAAGAGAAATAATGGAGTTCAAAAATGCCGACTTTTAATGCGTTTAGACGCATATTAAGCGAGATATTCGCATTTTAAGTTTGAACATGGATTTTTGCCCATAACTTATTGTAAAATTGGTCTTATTCAAAGATAGGCACAGCAATGGAAAGGGAAGGATTCCTAGATCACAATCCTGAAATTTCAGCCCTCTAGGTGGTCTAGATGGAGAAGAGAAATAATGGAGTTCAAAAATGCCGACTTTTAATGCGTTTAGACGCATATTAAGCGAGATATTCGCATTTTAAGTTTGAACATGGATTTTTGCCCATAACTTATTGTAAAATTGGTCTTATTCAAAGATAGGCACAGCAATGGAAAGGGAAGGATTCCTAGATCACAATCCTGAAATTTCAGCCCTCTAGGTGGTCTAGATCGAGAAGAGAAATAATGGAGTTCAAAAATGCCGACTTTTAATGCGTTTAGACGCATATTAAGCGAGATATTCGCATTTTAAGTTTGAACATGGATTTTTGCCCATAACTTGTTGTAAAATTGGTCTTATTCAAAGATAGGCACAGCAATGCAAAGGGAAGGATTCCTAGATCACAATCCTGAAATTTCAGCCCTCTAGGTGGTCTAGATCGAAAAATAATGGAGTTCAAAAATTGCCCTCTAGGTGCCGACTTTTAATGCGTTTAGACGCATATTAATAAGATCTTATTTTATTTGACGCACATAAAGAGTTTAAGGCTTTCCTAAAGTGTTTTTTGTTCCTTTCAAAATTGTATACCTACCTATTAAATACAAAAACTCTTAAGATATTAATAAATTGAAGAAATCTACTTTTTGAGGTGAATTTGCTTTGGAAATTCTAGAACTGAGATTTAAACACGAATTTTAAGAATATGAATGTCCCACAAGCAGCAAAATTGACATTTTCATTAAAGTAATGACTAATTGAAAACAATGAAAATTTCATATCTATTAATTTAATATGAAAGCTTTGAATTTCTAGAAAATTAAATGTGAGAACAGATTCTGTAAGGTGTAATTTGTGAATGAAACACTATAGTTCCTTCCCAACTTATTGGTTTACCTTAATATGTTTTAAATTTTGTACCTAGATACACCCATTTCCTTAAATTTAAAAACCAAACATTTTTCTCACTCTAATTTTTAAGTTTTGTCAACTCCTTTTTGATCAAAATATTTTCACAAAACAATAATTTAAAAAAAAATTGTCTTCTAGCATCAGCTTCAATCTACGAGTTAGAAGAAATTGCGTCAGAAGAAAATACGACAGAAAATTCTTCATATAAGATTTTCTTTTGATCAAATCTGTCAAACTTTCTTATTTTTTTTTGCAATAAAATTCTTGAAGAATTTTTATATAAATAGAAATGGCAACAAGAACAGAATTTATTAACATTTTTGCCTGAAACGAACCCAAAGCTCCTCTAAACTATTGTATGTTAGCTCTTATATAGGACATAGAAAACTGATGGAATCTTGGAATGCTTTCAAATTCAGAAATCGTCAAAACTAAATAGTTAGGCTATCCCTTGCTAAACAACAGTGTTCTTAGAGAATGTAATAACAACACCTGTCACTTTAGCTCTTGAAATGATATGTTCACATTATGTAATGTATTTAATTGTGTCAGCTTCCTTTACAGAACATTAAAGAATATTTGTAAGCGATGCTCAAAAACTCTGTATGTTAAGTGTGTGGCCCCCTCTGAATAAAAGTCTGGATCCGCCCTTGGATTCAAAATCAGCACCAACAATTAACTCTAAGGGCCCCCGCAGACTGTAGACTTTTTATCGGCCGATAGTTCAGTCGAGTTGGACTGGAAGTGCGCACACCGAGCCAGCTAAACAGTTTGGTTGGTGAACAGGGCGCAGACTATCCAACAGCCGGCCGACTATTCTCGAACTAGTTTGTAACTGACTGTTGAAGCGGTCGCACGATCAACTTTTCGACGGAACTTTCTACAATCAACAATTGTGATTTGGGCGACGCCATATTCAAAATACACGCACACGACGCCAAATCACAGAGCGAACTGAACTATCGGCCGACTTAACAATCGTCATGTATGCGCCAATACTGATTAAACAGTCGGCCGATAGTTGGCCGACAGATTAGTTTGAATGTAATCGGGTAGCCCATCAAACATTTTTATCGGCCGATACTGAATCGATGTAGTGTGCGCATATGCATTCCTCTCCATCTCCATCATAGAGGAAATATATTATCTAGAGTCCCGACTGGTACCCGTCTTGCCTGAAACACCCTCAAATTTTATTTGAGGTAACTCTCTTAAAAGCCCGTAACAACTACATAGAATCTGCATTTTCCCATAAGAAATGCACGGGACAACTAACACATGCTTATGCTAATGGGCAAAATTCGCTCAATTTAGTTTGTAGGCCGAAAGAGAGCAAACCCATTAAGTCGGGACTCTAGATAATATATTTCCTCTATGATCTCCATACTGATTAAGAAGTCGACCAAACTATCGGCCGATAAAAAGTCTGCAGTCTGCGGGCCCCTAAATCGTATTTTTCAAAAATATGAGAACATACAATTCAAAGTTTTTCCAAAACTGCATACAGGTACAGTCAAATGTAAAGTTATAAGTTCTTCTTGACTAAGAAAAATTTCCGGAAAATAAGTGAAATACTATGACTATCCAAACTGTTTATAGAAGATACAAATTTGTGCTTTACAAAATTATTATATAGTAAAAACATAAGTTTGATACATTATCAAAAATTAATTCTGTTCCACTACATATAACAAATTCATTAACTATACACAACAAAACAACGAATGTTTTGTTTTCCCAAAAATTCAAACAGATATTGGTCACTCATAAAAATACTTATGTTCTCAGAGTTGATAGAGAGGTTTTATACCAAACACGTGTAATTATAGTTAATTATTTTGTATTTGTTTGTATTGAGTACAAATCGATTAGGGTTTTATCGTAAGTGCGTATATATTCAATGAAGTTCAATATAATTGTGAAATTGATATTGTACTTGTAAGGTAGACAATTTTTCTTAAGCACTTTACGTATATAAAAGCTTATACTAAAAATGATTATGTATTATTTTTATAAACAAAATAATTGTTTAAGGTTTCACCTTGACCACTTTTATTCAAGTTGTTTGACTTCTTGAGATAGAACTCAATTCGTTAAGAAAACTAATTAATAATTTAATTCTTTTAAAATTCGGACACTGTATTCGTTGATCAAAATTCAAGATCATTATTTTTGTTGTCTTCAAACTCTTATCCTGCAACGTTTCTTATATGCTCCTTATGCTTTGAGGACTATGAACGTTGTTATGGTTGTAACTGTCAACCCCTTTATCATACAAAATTTTCAAAAGCTTTCCATTCTTTTTTTATAGTCAACAAAAATCTTGAGCTTTTTTGTTAAATGATTTATGAAAAAGTTATTGGACATCTAAAAAATTGATAAAACTCCATGTTTAAATTTATGTTTTCCTTTTTTTTCTAAAGTTATTCATGCAAATTTATCTACACACAAAATAAAACACCGGAAATCATATTTTTATTGATAACAAAATGCACATTTAATAGACTGTTGCATGTAGAAGGAATTTATTTCTCTTTTGTATCTTTAACAACAAAAAATACTTTCCATAGTTTGTATCTTTGTTTATCTTTTGTTAAAAATAAAGCTGAACAAAATTATAAACAAAACGGAAAAGATGCACATACAAAAGAAGATGTATTTTTGAGATAAGTATATTATCTTTTTTTTTCTGGAAAATTTCAAACGAAGAAAAAACAACCATAAACTCTTTAAGAAATATGTGCATTAATTAACTAAATATGATGTACGACTATATTAATGTCTTCCTATTTTGCATATATATTTTACACTCTTGTTTATTGTACTTTTTTTTTTGTTGTTGGTGCTGTTTTAATGTCTTGAGATTTATCTTCTATTTATGTGGAAAACTTTTACTTTCATTTGCATACGAACTAAAAGAAGATTATACTCATAATGAATCTTGAAACTATTATTTTTTTAAAGTGAAACAAGAAAGAACAATTTTGTCATTTTTTTCGAGCTACGTGACTGTCTTGTGTTTTAAGCTTAACAAAAACGTGAGAAAATAGAGCATCGAAAGAGTTAAAAAACAATCAATGAAATAAAACGTAAAAATGGTAAATGTCACGGTTTCAATTCGAATTTAAAAACAAAATAAGCTTTAATAAGTCTTTAAGGTTAGTCTGCATTGAAACATAATTTTTGTTATAATAAGATATGTATATACATATGTAGGTCAAAGTCTGGAGGAAAAATAAATTAATTTCTTTATGGTGTGAAAAAGTCATGTTTAATTGACACGCGACACTAATATTTCGGTGTTATAAATTTACATTTACATATTCAAAAGACACTGATGGCCTTGCTCTAATTAAGAATGTGTCATCTTTAACGAACTAATATTCACACTAAAGATAAAATTTTATTTACTCTTACGTAGTCTTGGATTATATTCTTCTATGTTTATAATTTTTTTCTTTTAAAGGATAAGGCATGCGATTAATTGAGTTTTTAAATTCAGAGGAAAAAGAAATTTTGTTGATTTCTCAACTTTTGTCTTGTCTTTCCCGTGATTTGTTTTTGTTACTGGATTCAATCCTTGCCTCTCTACCTAGTTTTTCCATAGTCAATACAATCCGGATAAATAAGTAAATTCTATACAAAAGTAGTTCCTGCAAAGAAAAATGGATTTGACATAAAATTGTAGGTCGGCCCATGATTCCTGCGGACTAAAATTGCCTTGACTATCACCGAATTGATATATTTAGCAAACAAATAGCTGTAAGCTCTGTTTTTCGCCTCAAAGCTTCGGCGCAGTGGATTAACAACGACATTGGCCACTCCATAATTCTTAAGTCTTTATAATCCATTCCATAGCTCACACAGACTACACCATATCCCAAATACAATTCGACAGTAATTTCCAGATTTCCATACCTTTCAGATCTTTCTAGGAGGATAGGACATTCCTGGAAGACGAGTCAGTCCACTTTTATACAGATGGATCAAAAACAAAAGAAGGGGTTGGTGGAGGTGTGTATTCTGAACGACTGAAATTAAGTCTCTCATTCCGCCTTCCCAATCATTGTAGCATGTTCCAGGCGGAACTTTTGGCAATAAAAGCAGTCTTGTCCTGGCTTAAAGAAATCGTCAACATCTGATATTCGTATTTTCTCAGACAGTCAGGCCACTATCAAATATCTAGACTCTGTCTCTACAAACTGTATAAGAGTCCATAACTGTCGATCATCTCTATAATGAAGATGGCACAAAAGTTTAGTATTCACCTTTGCTGAGTGTAGGGCCATAGAGACATTCCAGGAAATTGTAAAGCAAATGAACTCGCCAGAAATTGTACAGTAGAACCCATTCTACCACGTTTGGCTAATGCAGGACACTACGAAAAAGGCAAACTACAGGTGGAATAACATCACCAAATGTCAGGTCACAAAACACATCTGGCCTACACTAGATTTAGCACGCCAAGCGGCTAGGCGTATTCTCAAATGACTTTTGCAGAAGCTGTATCTTGATAAGGAAGAGGAGGAAACAGTTCTTCACCTCCTCTCTACATGCCCTGCTCTAGCTCAAAAACGCAAGAATTACCTAAGAGAATTCTTCTATAACGATCTAAACGATCTCAATCATATTAACTTAAAGATCTCACATTTCGTAAGTGACTCAAACTGAGCTTAGAAGAAAGCCTCAAGATTCATGTGGTATCACAATGGACCATTAAACTGGCCTAATGGTGTCCTACTCCATAACAGAAAGCCACTTTTACCTAACCCAACCTATCACCAAATTTATGTTTATCATCGCCAGTATGGGTTTTTGCAATAAGAGGTTTGAATAGCTGTCATTTTTAAAGCTTACATCTTTTAACATTTGTCAATCAAAACTACGCCCAAATTAAAAATGAAACTGTCAATTTTAAAATTTGTGAAATTCCCTACAAAAATGGAAGAAATTTTGCAAGGAAAGTTTCCTAAAGGACATATTTCTCTTTAAGAAGTGATCACAATTTGGCCTTGAAATCTTGAGATTGAACACTTTTCGACACGGTTTGAAAGTTAAAGTTTATGAAAATTCTCCACAATCGATTCAAGATCTTAAAGATGGTATTCGTGATTTTGTTCTGAGCTAACAGCTGCAAACGTGGTAAATTGGTCATGGAAAGTTTCATGATTTTCCATTTTTGTAAATATCAAAATCGCAACTCTTTTTAGGGAACCCTATATTTATTTTTTACCTGCTTAATTACGTACTATTCGTTGTTCGATAACTGCTGTTTCGCTTACTTTTTATTAAAGATTTGCAATAAAAAGAAGCGAAATAACAATTCAAAAGTTATTGGAAGGGCAATAATTTAGTGTATTATTTAATTTAATTTATTTTATGCAGGTGCAAAATTCAAATTTCCTTACTTTAAATCTTGTGTTTTTTATCTAATCAAAAATTAATCTCTATCAGAGATTACAATCAAAATCAAATCGACTATTTTGAAAGAATTCAATGATATAGTTTACCATTCACTGTCAAAACTTGTATTGAATTGAAAAAATAAGAAATAAAATACAAGACCATTACAAGATTTGATTTTTCTTTTTGCCATAGGTTCATATACACAAATAGTTATGTACATATAACGTAACCATACTTTAAATAAATTGCGTGCAGTTATTTCTTGCAGTTTTTTTTTTAATGCAGTCATGTTTGGCATCTACCAAACAGCCTTATAGAAGTATCAACAAGTGTCATTGCATTGCATTGCATTTCGATCATGGGTAAAATGAAGAAAATAAAAACATAGTCACCCATATTACCTATACTTTACTTATATTGTTTGTGAAGTTGGAATGGTCATTTTGACTTATGGCCTATACAGAATTACAAACATCGTGGTCGTGGCTCGTAAAAACTGACCAGATGTTTTTTGTTGATACTTTGGTAAAAACAGAAAGAATTCAGGGCTTATTTTGTTAGTGTGTATATATAGTTTAGATATTTATCTTCATTTTGAGCACTAACTGCATTAAATAAATTGTAATGGTTTCATAAAAACTTATTGGCTTAAAACATTTAACTCAAATCAATATTTATCTTTCTTGAAAAAAAATATTAAATTGTTTCTATTAAGATTTTCATTGTAAGTACTTTATATTTAATTTGTTTTTATTCGTTTATAAGAAATTCATTTTTGATTTTTTAAATGGCGCCCAATGTGAAACTGCAATGTTCAAATTAAACATGTTAAAACTCTTAGCCAAATGTGAGTTAAACCTTTTATGCCCTTAATATGTTCTTAGTTTTTTGTGTTAAAGGATACTTTCTAAGAATGTAACTATTTATTTTTAAATGGCGCCCAATGCGAAACATTGCAAACTCAAAAATATTTCATTTGATTCGAATTGTTTGAAAGTTACAAATGAGCCAGTATATGCGATATAGAAACATGCTTTAATTTTCCACTTCATGTCACAACAATTATTGCAGATGCATAACACAAGGCATAAAAGATTAGATTCAAACAAGAAGATAAAATCTACTACCTATTATTTCTAAACTACTTAGAAATAAAAGAAAATAATGGAAAAAAAAAAACTGCTTCCGTTCTTTTACTCCCATATGAATATCTGATTTTTCTTTAACACTCTTGTAAGAAAAATAGAAATTAAATTACTTTTAATGGTTTTTGTATGACTTGACGGAAGAAGACGCGACGTCCAGATAAAAAGATATTAAATTTCAAATCTTCGGTGTGTGATTTGTGTGAATTTCCAGCCTAGTTAATTGTAATTGTTTTCTATGTTTAGATTAGTACATACATTTTGTTGATACCATAATGTATAATTATGTAAAAACTACTAATTTGCATGGAATATACTCCCATATTTATAAGTCGATTTTAAGTTAAGGTCATCGTTCTGGCATAGTTCTTTAAATGACCTCACAGTGGTACACATAAATAGTTTCAACTTTAAATCTTTTTGGCTAAAATTCAATGACTGTATAAAAAATTATCAAAACGATTTTGGTGTCAAACTAATTAGTTAAATGGACTTGGACGCTCACTGTTGCTGCTATAAGGTAGGCGTTTATAGGGCATCATCATTATCATCATCATCATCAGTAGGAAGAGAATAAAGTGAGCAAAAATGATGAAGGTTACTCAGCTAAAAGGTGTGCCATTGTTTTCAACCATAAAAAAAAAAATACAACCAACATCAATTTAAATGATGTAACTCTATAAAATTACTATACTATTAAAGCCAAGTTAGAGATTTCATTAAATAACCTTTTTGTTTTCTCAGTTTGTTGGACTTGAATTTTGTCTGATGATTTTAAGTTCTTTACTAAGTGATGTTCTAAAATTTGGTTGCTGTGTTCTTAAATAGTACAAGATTGAATTAGAAAAGCAGGGGAACATTCAAATGAAATGTTTGTCTTCTAAAAAGTGTTATAATTATTTGGCAATTTCAAATCATTTTTATTTTGCTAATTGTTTGTACATCAAACATTTTGTACATGATAACTTATTTAATTTTAATGACATACATAGTTGGATTTTGTTTAAAATGGAAACTCCAGATATTTTAGAATCTTCACATTTCTGTAAGCTTTGATTTAAATAACAGGATCCTGCAATCTTGAGTGTCTGTCCGATTAGTTTTAACCTTAACAGATTTTGGGACCAAACTTTTTCAATTTTAAACTTTAAGTCCAAAATTGAAGTTTACGTCAATGCCGCTTTTGCAGCAAAAGGTCCACTGGTAATCTAATGGTTCATCTCACCGTACAGTGGAGCAAATCTTTACATCGTTTTGGAGAAAGTAAGATTATTGGACTTGATATTTCCAAAGCATTTGATAGGGTTTGACATCTTATCGAAAATGCTTGCTTTCGGTTTTCATGCATTCCTGCTTTATTGGATTAGCAATTACCTTTCGGATCGTTCAATAAAAGTAGTATAGGATGAGTTCAAGTCTGAAAACCAAAAATAAATGCTGGTGTGCCTCAAGGCTCTGTTCTATCTCCAACACTCTTTCTTATTTTTATTAATGATCTCCTGTCTGCAACTTATAATCCAATACATTGTTTCGCTGACGATAGTACTCATATTCGTTTCAGGCTCACATCCCTCTTCTTCGGATGTGGAACTGGAACTAGAACTACAAAATATGATAAGCTCATTAAATTCCGACCTAAACAGCATCGTACAACGGAGAATAAAAAACAGCGTGGGTTAAATGATTCGAAAACCCAATGCTGTCTTGTATCGTTAAAGCGAGATATACTCCACTTGCCATTGTCCATGGATGGCAATTACATCGAGATCGAGGAGACTGAACATCTCGATATTTTCGGTATGTGTATCACCAACCACCTCTTGTGGAACGATCACATACGCGATGTCGCCATTGAGGCACATCTATAAACAAACATTTTCTTGATTGTTTATCATCTAAATAACAAGAAAATACTTGCGTGATTCATTTTGAAACATCGTTAATAAGGGTTAGTGTTAAAAGAATATCCGTCACGTAAAATCCGGTACGTTAGAATCGATCGTTGAGAAAGTTATATATAGAGAAAAAGATCAGATTTTAATGTTTGTAAAAACGCAGGTACTCTAATTAAATTGCTTTGTACTATTTTTTAAATGGTAGCACACCTTTCTTTCGAGGTTTTTCTATAAGTGTATAGTATAATTAATTATATATTTATGATGTTAAGTTGTTTCAAAGGTCGTTGAAATGTTTTTTGTTTATAAAACTTAATAAATTTGCATCTGGTACGCTTGAAATTTGCAATATTTAAGCCTATTTTTTATTAATTTTAATTAAAAAAATGTATCCAATCAAGTCACAAGTAGGTTACATAATTGAAATAAGTCATGATACCAAAATCTATCCACTTAGAAAGTGCCAATTTCATTTCTAAGGCTTAATATATTGTGGTAACATGAAAGTTAAAAATACTGTATATGCCTATATACGTCCAGTTACATCTCTGGGCTGGTGCTCCTGCAACTTACTTAAGCCGCTTGGGCAGTATTGAAAGTAGAGCATTTAGATTTATTAGTGATAATACCATCATCGCATCATTTATGTCACTTGAACATTGTCGAAACGTTTCTTGTCACACACTTTTTTAACCGTTATTTTAACGGTTTATGCTCTAGAGAAATAGCCAGTTACATTACTCCCCTTAAACAGTTCTATCGTAATACTCGCGCTTCTAGAAATGCTCATCAGTATACCCTCGAGCCCAACTTCGGTCGTATTGTCAAGTACAGAGATTCGTTTTTTAGCCGTACTACGTGAATGTAGAATGCCTTACCACACTGTCTTTCCCAGTCATTGCAATATTCATGAAATGCAAAACCAATGTGCACTGACACCACCTTTCAACCCCTTTCCTAGTGCTCACACTGTGTCTTTACATACTAAGGGTAGTAATATCAAAAACCTATATATTGTCCGCCCGATGGACTTATTAATTTAAACAAATTTATTGTTGTATTCGATTATTATAATGTTAAAATCTACAAATATCAAATTTGTATGTATAATGGCATCGTTTTCCGAAACCTCCAGAACTTCAGATAATTGAATACGAAACCAAAGTACCCCTATTAAAAGTTTAAACAATCTATATCCATCAACAATATTGTTCTTTGTTTCACTTCAAAGAATCTACTTTATGCATTGAGTACCTATAGTCTCATATAATGAACAGCAGATGTTTCAAAAAGTCTACCTATAAAGGCCTTCGTCTGACTGAGTTTATAGAGCTTCTAATAGAATAATGTACATACCTAAATACAAATCACTTATAAGAGCTTCCTATCTTTAAGTATATTTACTTCTAAATGCCTTCCTTATTTCCATATCTCACGCTCCTAGCTCACATGAAATAAGAACCACTTCAAACAAAGAGGAGCAAATCGTTCCAACATGCCGCCCCTATTTGTGCTACAATTTTTTGTTTTGTTATTTTGTATACGAGTATATCTTCAAAGATTATTCGAATAACCCCATCAAAGACTTGAAAGATCCAAAAAGCAAAAAGGAAGACGACCTATACAGGAAATCATAGTGATGGGCTATACTATAACAATAATTATATTAGGTACTTCTAAGTTCGAGTATTATATATGTATGTACATTTTCAAATCAGAAAATTGCATCTCGTTGGGAGGGTTATTATTTCTGTTTAAAGAGAGAGGAAAGAGTCTTTTTTAAGTAGGTACGTTTGCACCCGAGCAAGCACAGAAACAGAACTTATAAGAACCTACAACGATTTTAACGAAAGCCATCAAATGAACCAGAAACAAAACCGATTTGCCCTCAGAACTGAACTAGCTTGCTGATGTTCTTATTTTTGTTTTCATTGCTGGCTCGGTTGAGTCTTGAGTATGATGGGATTCCACATCGACTTGTGACTTGGAGAGAATTCAAACGAACGTAAGTCGTAAGTGCAGTGAGTGGATCCATCAAAGTGGAAAATGACTCGTCTGTCCAAGGGAAGGCAACACTTTGAGATCGAGATGTGTCTAGGTTTTTATTTGTGAGACAACAACAAAAACAACAACGATGGAAAATATACGACGACGATGCAATGATTCCATCGGAATCGTGTTCTGGTTCTGATTTTATGATTCTCTTTTAGGACGGAGTGTTGCTTCTTCAACGTCGTCGTTTACTTGTTCCTCTAATGTGCGGAAATGCTTCGATGAGCATGGTCATCGTCATCTTCATCGTCGTCGTTGGTTGTCGTCTTCGTCTTTCCATTTCCAGACCAGAAGAAGAAGACGGGGCCCATAACCACCAAGCTATGTTGCTTTGTGTAGAATCATAGGAATGATTCTAGTTTTTTTTTTATTTTTTTCATTGTAACAAGTTCCGAGTTGTGTTCCAAAGAGAACTTCAAGTTCTGATATGGTTGATGTTGTTCCAAAACTTGAGCATCAGTAAACGTTCACGGCTGATAGCAAAATATTCAAGGGTTTTTTAATAGATCATAAAGTCCGATGTTAAAAGTATAATGTTGAATTGTTTAAGTCTAATATAAGTTTGCAAGTTTACGGTAGGTGGCTCTTATGACTGTAGATGTATATGATGATGTTGGTCTGGCTATAATAGACTATGGCTACTCAATGAGCAATGGATTGGGTATAGGAGGGTATAGATAAGTTAACACGGAAAGATTGGTTTTTATTTTTAAACGAAACGAAGTGATTGGTATCCTCCATAGATTTTGGATGATGCGGTGATGTTCGTGTCTTGTTGCATTATGAATTGATGAGGGAATTCGTTTTTTTTTAATTTAAAAGTTGTTATTACATCGAATTATGATTAGCTAGTAGGTATCTACACCGATGAAATAAATTTTAAATCTATATTTTTTATTTTTTACTTGCAAATTGTAACATGGAAGTAAGGAAGTGATAGTATAAAAAAAAGCAATGCAACTTCATTTAATATAGCTATTTAAAAACTACGGTATTTTTTTAATAAAATATTTAAGATGAAATAAATAATAGAGAAATACAGTCTTAGTTTTGTTGAATGTTGATAAATATCGGACTAGTTTATCATTTTAAACATTTTATAAAATTATTTATCATGATGTTTTGATTCAAATTATGACATTTGAAATATGTTACGTTTTCAAAATTACACGCATTTATTTGTGTAATTTCGTTGACTAATTTAATTATTATTATTTTTCCGTTTGCTTAGAATTCTGGTCTTTACAAAAAAATATAAATCAGTTCTTAGTTCTGTGAAAAAAGATGTTGCCTTTTTCTTTAAATTATCGTTTATAGCCTATAAAAGTTAGTAAGTTATAGAAATTTAGAATTTTGTTGTTGATAACACAATAATAAATCACAGTCTAACAAAATTTAATTGCTATTGTGACTTAAAATTTGGCTTTTAAATTCGACTTAAAATTTGAAAATAAAACACCAATTTTGTGGTGATTTTCCATAAATATTAAAAATCAAGAATCTGGGAAGTGACCCACACCAATAACTTCCTATTGGTGCCCTTAAACATTTACAAATGATATGAGCTCAATTCTCATCTGATGTTGAACCAGTTTTGTAGTAATATTTTTAGGATTATTTAATTTTTAAATTGTCAGTTTCTATATGGTTCCCCAAAGATTTAAAACAATATTTTGTATATTACGCAATAAATTTCAAGTTGATATCTTTCTTTTTTCACAAGATATTTTAGTTTTGAATCAATTTTTAGAAATTTTTAGTACATAGTTTATATTCGTTTCTGTGAAAATACTTCGAATTAGATTTATTAAAACAAAAACTATTGAAAATATAGTTTTAGCTCGGTCTTTTTTCATGTATTTTTCATTTCCCTTGCTGCAGTTTCTTTTATTGGATCCAATGGTTCAAATTTTCGCATTTTAATCGGAAGCATTTATATTCCATCAGACGGCACAGCATTCAACTAGAGAACCTAATAATCTTTATTACACTTATTAATAGCTACGATGCCAGTATAATTGTTGGAGATTTTAATGCTAATTTTAACGGTAATCTTTTAAACATACTTGAATCTTGACCTTATTCCTTCAGAGACACCGACTTTTTCACATCGGGCTCTTATTTAGACTTTTTCATTATTTCTTCAATTCATCGCGTTATGTGAATAATCCATCAATGCTTTTAAGCTGTACAAATTTGCAACATTCTCTGATCATTACGAAGTCGCTTTTGAGGTAGTTCTAGAAGACTTTTCTCCTATTTTGTTGTCTTTACCGATTTTTTCAATATCGTCCTTTTATTTAGACTTTTTTTTATTATTAATTTAATCCTTAATCCATCGCATTATGTGAATAATTCATCAATGCTTTTAAGTTGTAAACATTTTGCAGCACTCTCTGATCATTACGAAGTCGCTTTTGAGGTAGTTCTAGAAGACTTTTCTCCTATTTTGTTGTCTTTACCGATTTTTTCAATATCGTCCTTTTATTTAGACTTTTTTTATTATTAATTTAATCCTTAATCCATCGCATTATGTGAATAATTCATCAATGCTTTTAAGTTGTAAAAATTTTGCAGCACTCTCTGATCATTACGAAGTCGCTTTTGAGGTAGTTCTAGAAGACTTTTCTCCTATTTTGTTGTCTTTACCGATTTTTTCAATATCGTCCTTTTATTTAGACTTTTTTTTATTATTAATTTAATCCTTAATCCATCGCATTATGTGAATAATTCATCAATGCTTTTAAGTTGTAAAAATTTTGCAGCACTCTCTGATCATTACGAAGTCGCTTTTGAGGTAGTTCTAGAAGACTTTTCTCCTATTTTGTTGTCTTTACCGATTTTTTCAATATCGTCCTTTTATTTAGACTTTTTTTTATTATTAATTTAATCCTTAATCCATCGCATTATGTGAATAATTCATCAATGCT
This sequence comes from Eupeodes luniger, assembly GCA_951509635.1. NCBI lineage: Eukaryota > Metazoa > Arthropoda > Insecta > Diptera > Syrphidae > Eupeodes > Eupeodes luniger. The sequence continues at coordinate 39,901,172 of OX608073.1, forward strand.
TTTAAGTTGTAAACATTTTGCAGCACTCTCTGATCATTACGAAGTCGCTTTTGAGGTAGTTCTAGAAGACTTTTCTCCTATTTTGTTGTCTTTACCGATTTTTTCAATATCGTCCTTTTATTTAGACTTTTTTTTATTATTAATTTAATCCTTAATCCATCGCATTATGTGAATAATTCATCAATGCTTTTAAGTTGTAAAAATTTTGCAGCACTCTCTGATCATTACGAAGTCGCTTTTGAGGTAGTTCTAGAAGACTTTTCTCCTATTTTGTTGTCTTTACCGACTTTTTCAATATCGTCCTTTTATTTAGACTTTTTTTATTATTAATTAAATCCTTAATCCATCGCATTATGTGAATAATTCATCAATGCTTTTAAATTGTAAAAATTTTGCAGCACTCTCTGATCATTACGAAGTGGCTTTTGAGGTAGTTCTAGAAGACTTTTCCCCTATTTTGTTGTCTTTACCTATACTTACAGAAGCTATTTATTTATTTATTTTTTCATTATTCTCTTTTACATAATAAACTTACGTATATACATAGTTACAGAATCTTACTTTTTACAATTGAGAATAGCTAGTGGCATTTTGTATTTTGCTTATAGAAGCTATAAATAGTGTTAGATGTCACTTTAAAAATACAGATACAAAATACGAAATACAGATTGTCAAGAGTTTCAATCAAGTCTTCATGTATCTTTACCCTCTTTTGTGTTGCCTAACGTGAATAACATATCTTACATACAAATCGATAGTATTATTAATAACTTAAACTAAGCAAAGCTTCAAAGTGAAACTATTGCTGAAAGTCATTCCAATGTACATATATTATGTGAAAATTCACAAGTATAAGGCTATTTCAGATTTGACTAAAAAATTTATTGAACTTGGTTCAAAATATTATACCATTAGCATCTAAATAAAGTCCACCGTGCATACTGTGATCTTCATTCCAAAATTCAGTTTATTTTTTAAATTATAAAGGTAAAGGTAAACCTAAATCTCAACAATTGCTTTGCGTCAAGACTTAAAAATATCAGACCATACCCTTAAGCTTTCAAGGAAATCGACAAAGTTACTGCTCGAAAATCCCTTGGAGCAGATATCTTTAAGGACATGCTTTTGTGCAATTGTCAAGACCTAACGGATACTCCATCCAAATTGAGTGCATTTAAAGATTTATACTCTTCAAGTTATTCTGAGAAAGACGCAAATCACCAAATTTTTGATCATTTTCTTTTATACATTGTGCAAGTGACTCATTGTTACCCCCGTTTACTAGACCTTCTAGTGTACATACTTACAGATCTTCGCTTGGTAAAAAAAAAACCTCATGAGTTGATGAAATTTTGAATTTAATTCTAAAATTTTTACAGTCTTTAGATATAGTCCTGTCTTTGATTTTTTTAATCATTATATTAACAATGGTTATTTTCCAGAAATTTGGAAAAAGCAAAGATTTTGCCAATACCAACGATCAAATCCACGAAAGAAATTGATAGCTAAAGACTTATCTCACTTCTTTCTAATATCGGTAAATTGTGGACGGGCTTTAGCCAGTCCTTTTAATAACTTCTGCAAAGATTGGACCATTATTGTTCAATATTTTTCTGCAAGACTTTCCTCTTTCAGACGCCATTTCCGATGAACCTGAATCTTTTGCATTATGCTGATGACACAATTATTTTGGCAAGCGACGCTCGAGCAATCTTAGCTGTTAACAAAATTAAGCGTAGGCTTCCGCTTGTAGAAAATTATTTTAAAAAATGGAGATTCAAAATCAACACACGCAAATGCGGATTGACTTGTTTTAGAAACGCCAGTGGTAAAGGACATTATCTAGCGGTGATAAAGAGCAAATCATTACGATCGGAATAAAAGTATCTAGGAATAAATGTTCAAAACCGATTTCTTTTTAATAAACACCGAAGAGCAATTCTTAAAAAGGCGAGGATGGTAATAGGGTCATTCAAAACTTTATGCAATTCGAAATCTATGTTTGAAAAAAAACTAAAACTCTGATGTAAAAGACAATTATTGGACCGATCATAACATACGGTTCCTGTACTTGGGTTTCAATTTCACCTAGTGTAGCAAAAGAATTGGAGATTTTTATCGAAAAATATTTTGATTTTGCTGTGGAATGTTTAGAAATCCAGATAAGAAGTGGTTTTGAAATAAACCAATATTCGAAGCAACTAAGGTTACACCATTAATGAAGTACCAAATAGATCTGATTTCTAAAAAAAATGGAACGAATAATAATAAGTCTCTACGCAAATCCACTTTTAGAATGCTCAATGGACTTTAATGCCAACGACAGCTTAGTTGATAAATATTACTTATCATTATCACCATTTAATATTCTTAATGTGACTAGTATTTTGCTCTATTAAGACCAGATACAAACTTTAAAGTTTCGTTTTACGAAAGAGTTTCCCCTTTTAATTATAGAGGATAATATTGCTAACATAGAATTTGTAGAATACTTACCGTCAGGATTATCCATAAATATAAAATGTTATATATTAGGTGAAGTTAAAGTTTTTAGTTTTAATTTTAGTTTTAGTTTGAATTTTAGTCATTAAGTTATATTTGCCATAAAAGAGCATTGTTCGCCCTGAGCAAGCGACCAAAAATAAATGATAATTAGATACATCTCTATGAACTTTTACATTATTTTAAATATTCTTTAAATTGTATATCTCTTAATGCTGATATATCTTTAAGTCCACAAAAAAAAAAAACTAAAGGATTGTATATGAAATTATACTGAGTTTATTTGTCTCAATAAAGTTAACTTGAACTTGAAAAAATCTACTAAAAAATTAAACAAACAGTTTTTCCTACGTAAAGTTTTTTACGCAGTTTTAAGGAAATCCTATTTCCAACCACATACTCTCAAACAGAATTTTGGAACTGACTTTTCCCCTGGTTCTTGTATAAATTGAAAATTCAAGTTCCAGATGATATTAAAAATTAGTCTGAAAGCCTAACTATGACAGGAATCATAAAACTTTGTGAATCAAATTTTGTCACTCGAGACTCATTTTTTCCTAGCTTTTAATATATTTTTCCCAAACAAAAAAAATCAAATTGTTTGTCATATGATGATGATTAATAATTCTGACAAAGATGATGAATAATCCTTCCAAATTCCACCTGGCACAAAAATTTGGCAATTTTTCAAACTTCTATTATATACTTATGTATGTTTTTGACTTCACACTATTAATATAGATTTTTGTTGTCAAATGCAATCTTATAGAAAAAAATTGGCATTGCTTCAATGACTATAAAACTTGAATGCATATATAATAATAGAAATGTTGTATAACATTACAATAAGAGCTCTCATATTTGTACATTCATAACGATGCCTATGTGTTATGATTATTATGAATAATAACTGGGGTGTTTAAGTGCATTCGTTTACGGCTTATACCTATAAATATACTCATATACTCATAAAAGATACAAAAAGCTGCTTTTATCCATAGCCTAGTTATAATTGAGTTAATTTAAGGAAGAAAAATTGTATTCAAAATATTTTAACAAAAGATGTAATTTTCTCTCTGTTCAAATCACATTATAAAAGAAAAAAGGCTTAACTGCTTCAAAGTGCCTTTTAAAAATCGTGGTAATTTAAGGTCTTGTACATTTCTATAGACATTTTTATGTTGATTTTATCTTAAAGGCTTTTTTCTTTGTATATGAAATAAATTCAAAAGTCATTTATTGAATTGTTTAAACTATTTGAATAAACAAAAATCACATAACGAACACACATTTAAAGTTTTTAACTTATTATAAACCAGAGCAAGAGCAAGGTATCAGTGAATGTTTGCAATGAAAATAATCATAAAAATTACTATGTCAGAGTATAACCATACATAAATTTAAAAATGCTGTAAATATTTATCTTTTCTAGGAGACTTTTCTATGAGCTTATTTTGTTTTGTCTGATATTTTACAGTGGAACATTTTACTTTCGTAGAATCTCACAATAGAAATCTATCTTTCAATTTGTTTAAAATTATGAAAATTGATTTAAGTTTTTAAAATTTTTGAATAAGTTGTTTCTATTAATTTAGTTTAAATTTGTGAGATATTCTACCCCATTGTGTTTCATGTTTCATTGACCGACATCTGCAAAAATCCTTCAATTTTTTCTTGTGCAGAATAAACTTAAATTTTACTGCTTCTGATTTCATCGTTTAAGATAATAATAAAATGGCAGATGACGATAAATCGCACAGTAATTTAAAAAGAATTCTCACTGAGTGGTGTTCCTATCTATTTATGAAGCTTTTGAAGAAAAAACAAAATAAATTGTTTTTCTTATTTTTCAATTTAAAATTTCCGGCAATTTTCCAACAACCATCATGATCATCATCATCTTCGATCGAAATGATGATGCATGGTTTTAAAATAAACGCCTGCTCAAACATCATTTTTGTCAGACTAAAATTAAAAAATAAAAAAGAAGATAAAACAATTTCCAAGAAGATTCATTTTTGACCTATGGATGGTGATGAGTGGTCGTGTGTGTTTATAAGCAAGCATATTCATAAATAATTTTCAAGATGCTGTTTTCTTTTGAAATTGAAAAACCGATAAATTTTCAAAAGACAAACAATATTATTGGTGAGAATTTTTCGTTTCGTTTCTTTTTTTTTTTTGTTGGTGATGGCCGCATAATTTATTTATGACGTGTGAAGGTGAATTTTGGAAAATTAGAAAAAAATAAAATGTTTAGATGAATGTTTTCACTTGTGTTTGGAATTTTTTTTTAAACATGGAAAAAAAGTTCAAAGGAAAAGACCTATTTTAAAAATTATATTTAAGATGATTTAATGTGACTTGTTACTCCCAGGAACTCCTAGAAAATAAGGAAGTTTGACAATTTAATTAGCCACACCTGAGATTGGCTGTCAAATACATTCTTTTTAATTAATACAATTATTAAATATGTATGTTTGTCTTTTTGAAGTATTGTAAAATGGTTTCGAATTGGATGAAACATTTAAAAAATTAAGTTTGGTATGTCAATTTAAACATACAAAAAAATAATGCTTTCGTTTTCTAGTTTTTGGATATCCTCAAATAATTTAACTATGTACTTATTTTCAAAAACTCAAAAAAATGTACTATTTTCTTGATTAAATTTGAACCGAATTTAAAAAATAAAACTGTGTAAAAAAAGTTCCGTTCATAGCTTTTCGTAATTTTGTATTCTAAATGTAATTTCGTTTCATTACTTTAATAAGGTTTTAACTAATCAAACGAAATTACAGTCAAACTTCCTTATAACGAACCTTTAAGGGACCACAAAATTAGTTCGTTATAAAAAAGTTGCACATAAAATTTATTATATACAAAAATTTAATGTTCTTTTATGTCTTCAAAAAAGTACAAAAATAATTGGTTTTAAAGAAGTAATATCTTTCAATTTTTTAACTAAAAACATAACAATTTTCTTCCAATTAAGAAAAGTGAAACTATGCATCATCTGAGGTTTCATCTCTTGTTTTAGTAAAACTTCAAAAATTATGAAATGCAGTTGTCATGTCAATATAGTTGAGTTTTTTCGAATGAATTCGATTTTAGCAATGTCATTTGGTCAGTCCTATGACTCAGCAAAGTCCAACGAACAGCCTGCCTGTGTATGGGAGGAGCACTTCGCTCTACCCCCTCCGCCTCACTAGATGTTCTGTTCCATCTAATACCGCTGGACATTTTCAGCAAGCAAACGGCCGCTAATACTGCCATATACGGCTTCAAGCCTCCTCTCTGTGGATCAATAATGGAATTGGCCACACCACTATTTTGAACTCGTTCAGAACTATAAACAGTAATATTGACTACACCATACCCCATCCTCAGTTTAATAACTATAGCTTCAAAGTGACTATACCTCCCAGGTCTTCTTGGGAGAATACATCATTTTTGAACGATGGTCCTATAAACTTTTATACAGACGGATCAAAAACGGAGGATGGGGTTGGTGGATGCGTATACTCAGATAGACTAAACTTGAGTCTCTCCTTTTGTCTACCCGATCATTGTAGCGTGTTCCAAGCTGAAATCCTGGCTATAAAAGAAGACCTATCCTGGCTTAGAGAAAACGTCATATCAACTAATGATATACGCATCTTCTCGGATAGTCAAGCTGCGTTAAAGTCCCTAGACTCTGTCTCCACAAATTCATTAACAGCCCTAAATTGTCGATCATCTCTTACGGAGATGGCTACACAGTTCAACATTCACCTTTTCTGGGTGCCGGGCCATAGAGACATTCCAGGAAATTGCAAAGCTGACGAACTTGCAAAAAGCGGAACAACTTTACCTCTGCTGGCTCACAATGCTGTCATAGGTATCCCCTTAGCTACATGTAAAAAACTCATGCTAAGGCAAGATACCATAGAGAAAACAAACTTCAGGTGAAATAACACCACCACCTGTGAAGCGACTAAACTAATTTGGCCTAATCTTAGCGCCAGGCGCTCAAAACAATTAATCTCTCTGAGTAGATTATTGCACATTAGCTACGTTATAGGTGTCCTCACTGGGCACTGCTTAATAGGAAGGCATGCTATTCGACTTGGAGCCCCTGCAAATGATTTTTGTAGGAGTTGCATGGACGAAGAAGAAGAGGAGACAATCTCTCATCTTCTGTGCACATGCCCTGCCTTATCACAAAGACGTAGAATCCACCTTGGAGACTACTACTTTAACGATACCAGCGATCTAAAAAATTCAGACATTACTTGTCTTGTCTCCTACGCTTCATTCAAAGCTCCAATTGGTTCAACGAGTTAAGCTGATTAACTGATCCATGTGGTATCACAACGGACCATACTTTGGTCTAAGTGTGTTGGACGTCCCAACCAACAGCCACTTTAACCTAACCTAACCTATGCCTCAGATGTAATAACATTGACATTTTTTTAGTTTGAGAGAAGTCCATGTTAACAACATTTGCATCCACTGCAACATAATCCTTAAATGTAATGGGATAATTATCATTTGGTAGAGCTCGATTATTAATGATCTTATCGTTGACAATGGAACTGAGTCTTCATCGAACCTACTATCAAAAGTACCAAAACCAGCTTTGTTAAAACATTTCACAATTTCAAATTTAAAACAACTTTGCTTTCGGGGCAAAGAAACTAGTTCTTTATTAAGAATTTCGCTTTCGTTATAAGGAACCTTATGCTAATGTGATATATTTCTTAAGGGGAAGGGGAACAGAATGAAATCAGCTGTAGAGAGCATTACGTTATAAAGAAAGGCAAAATGTACACTGTGGCGTATGTGGAACATAATAATTTTTCTTTAATGAAAGTATTAAACAAAATTATTATTTTTATTAAAATATTTAAAATTGAACACAAATGTCTTGACTAACCACTTCATTTTTTATGACCCTTATAACCCTTGGCCTGTGTTCATATACATTGACTTATAGCCAAAATCACAGTCGGGGAGCTAATTTTCTGAATCTTAAGGTTAAAGGTTGCACAAACAAAAAACACTTTTTCAAAGGATTAAAATGTCCTTAATTCGAATCTTGCCTTTAAAGTTTTCTATCACATCAGGTTTTTAAAATATAAAAAAATAAATAAATAAAGTGGCGCAACAGTCCGTAGAAAACCAGGTGAGTTACAACTCTCAACTATTCCTGTGTGCGAGTAATTGCAGGGATGGAGGGGACCTACAGTTTATATGCCGAATCCGAACGGCTTATTTAAGAAAGCACCTTTCATGACAAGAATTAATCTTGGAGAATTTGTCAATTCTTCGCAAGATGCAGTACCCGTGAAAAAAACTTTAGGTGGCACAGGCAGGGATCGAACCCAAGACCTCTCGCATGACAGTCCAATTCACTAACCATCATCCCACGGGTTTTTAAAATATACTCCCTTAAAAATGCTAAAAACTACCAAAAACGGGGTTTTAAGGCTAAGATTAAACTCAAAATATCTGTTTACAATAAATTGTATGATGATTTTGAAAAGTTCAAATCTTTGTCTTTTAAATACAATTTAAAGCGTTTTTGTTTATCACTTATTTTCTGGAAATTTTTGTAAGTTATGAGTCTTTATTTGAATCTATATGAATTTTCGATAAAAAACTTGAATTTGACATTTTAATAGTTTTAGAAAATACGTTTTGGACTTAATTTTTAGTGCTGATTTTGAATTCAAACTCAAATTTTGACTATTTGCTCAAGTTTTGAAAATACCCGTTTTCAACATTATTTTTATATTGTTTAATATATTTCAAAAACTTGATACAATAGAATTGTTTAAACAACCGATTTGTTGTTACAAGAACCAAGCTTACTTTCAAACCTTTTTGCCTTTTTATGTTGGAAACCATTTTAGCAAAAAAAGACATGTAAAATATTATAACTTATGCAAATTTTTTGAAAATTATGTGAAATAATATAAATATTTCAACTGAATATTATAGAAAGGGATTATAGATTTGGACAGATAGAGATAACCTCAAAAAGCCTTATACAGGTGTTTTTTCGAATTTAAAAAAAGTAATATCTCAAAAACCTGACATGATACATTCATTTTGAAGTCCGATTTGAAATAAGTGCAATTTAATTTCAGCAATAAAACCTTGTTGAACAGTAGGATCATTGGTCTATGCCAATCTTTTACGTTGTCCCAATGCAAAAAAGTCTAAAGATATAAAATCATAAGATCTCGACGGCCAATTGTGATCACCTATTCCAGAAATAAGACAGTCAGAATCTTTTCTTACAAAACAGGGAACTCCATTTCTCCAATTTTTTTGTGAATTTTAACAATTTCCATGTATTGTTGAATTAATTTTGTAGCTTTTTCTTGTCAAATTTAAAAAAATGTTAACTTCAAAAATGATACTTGCCCAAAAAGTAGGACATTCGCGTAAGACTATCAACAAATGTTTTGTCTCCTACGCGAATTCAAATACAACCGAATGTCCATCTATCTATGTAGTAATTCCGTTTCATAATAAACTACCTAATTAAACATTGCACAGCATAATACCAAATTATCTGAAATTTAATTATTTTCTTAAGTTGTTATGTTTATTATTGTTTACCATTATACATCAATACTTAATTAATATGCAAGGCCATTTTTGAATCCTCCTCCTCTTAATCACAATCAATTCTACCTTACTTCGAAATAAACTTGATTTTAGTTGATTTGTTTTTTTTTTTTTGTGTTCATAAAATTGTTTTTAATTTTTGCAAATTAAACTTTCACGTTACTATAAATATTTAAATTAAATATTTATTTAATTCGCTTTCCAATATATCGAACTCGCATTAAAAATTCATTTCAAATGTTTGCTCTTTTCTGTATCAAATTCGTTATAAACTGCGTTTGTTTTAATTTATTTATCTCCTCTCTGTATACATTTTATACACTATGTATAGTGAAAAGTTTTATTATTGTTTTAATTATACAATTAAAAATATATTCATTAAAGTAACAACCATGCAACTTGAGTATACCTTAACTACTTATATTCACCTAACAACAATACTTATCCAACAAATATAATACAATGTTTAGCAAACCAACAACAGCAAAGTAATCAACTATAGTCATATATAGAAAATAAACTCTCTTCTCAAATTATCACATTATAAATAATTTAATTGCTGATGACAGACACTGACGTTGTTGTTGTGTCGTCACTTATGATTATAATATAAACATGTAAAGGCTCATAAATCCATCTTTTAATGATAACAACAATCCAAAACAAAACAAACCATAATGTTTACATTAGTTTGAAACTTTCACTTGTATAGATACGAATCGAGTATGTATCGTTGCTGAACTCTAACGCAAAAATGTAACTCAAGTTACATTATAGATGTATCTATAGATACACTCGAATCGTGTAATAAATTGCAATGTTAGATATTTTTAATTTTTTTGTTGTTGCTGAAGTTTTTGCATTCAACTTCAACATAACAACATAGCCACAATGTTGCCAACTACTGTTGAAACATGTTGATTGTACAAAATTTTGAACTTATTTCTTTTAAAGCTACAAAAAAGTATCTAAATTATGCATCTCACTCCAATTTTATTCTAAAGAAATCATAAAATCAAGTTGGCAACATTGTGTTTTGTATCTCAATTGCTATCTGATATGTATCCAAATGTATCTCACGACAAATAAAGTGTATCCCTGATCGTAGTTAGGCATCTTATGTACATATATTAAAAAATAAAATAGGTGGTAGTGCTCCACATTCCACAATTTGTAATTCCACCGCAAACAGTTTTTTTTTTTTTGTTTTTCTTAATTACCCTTCACGAGTGGTAATGAGGAAAAACAAAACCCAGAAGAGAAAATTCTCAAAACTAATCGAACCATAAAACTTCCGTCTATGTTCAGCTGACGTAAATTCAAGTCATCGAGAAGAAACATCAACGACAAACTATAAAAACAAATAAAAAAGAAGTGACAATATTTATATGAGATTAAACGCAGCGGAACCAATTTGCTGTCAAATATGAAGTTATGACACAAAAACCTATATTCCGTCTAAAAAAGCGTGACTGACAAAAATTTACAGTAAAATTTTATTATTTTCTTTCTTGCCATAAAATACATCATAAAAATAGAAGTGCAATAAATTAAACAACACACAAAAAATCATTCATAAAATAAAAACACTTTGAAAATTAATACAAAAAATGAATAGCCAACCGGCGAGCCAGCCCGAAAGTATCGACTTAGCCTATGATATGTGGGCTGGCCAATTTGAATTTGTCGGCTCTCCACAAAACAACAACAACACACCAAATAACAACACCCTCAACAATAACAGTAATTTACAATATCGATTAAGTGATAAAAATTCTAGTCAATGTCGTGGCAGTACCGAAAGTCTTGAAGATTTAAATCTCAACTTTACATCACCAACAACGACAACAACAACATCTTCGACCTGGAACGGAGGTGACTTCAGCAAACAACCGATCCTAATCGATCAGGAAACATTCTTGAGTTTGAATCCCAACGATTTCGATGACATTGTTTCGTCAGGTCCGAATTCGTTGGTGTTTATCGAAAATAAATTTAACGAATCGCCATCTGCCGGAACAGATGGTAAACTAATTAATCTAGAAGCTTTAACGAACAAATTAAATTGCAAACCAAATAACAACAATACCAACGGATTTAAATTGGAAAATCTGAAGAATTTCAAAAACAAACTGTTGTGTGATTTTTCGGAGAAAAACAATAACGGTATTGGTGGACAGCAGGACGGAGTTGTTGGAGTTGGTGGAAGGATGATGAATGGAATCAATGCGGAACTGTGCGAGAATCTCAATGAACAGGTAACATTTATTTTTGTTTGTTTGATTTCCTAGTTCTTTGAAGGAAGAAATTCGTATTTTTGAATTGAACGATGCTAAGTTTATTTAGGATTGAGTGAGCTTGTATTTCTTTAAATAAACAGGAAATTACTTTATCGCGATAAAATAGAAATGTGTATATTTTAATTTAAAAAGTGAAAAATATATGTTTCTTATATTACAGTATTAATTGATTTATATTTTTCTTCAATTAAAAATCAATTTAACAGTTAATTGATATTTAAAATAGTGGATTCAACAAGATAATAAAGTTAAAAATTTTATTACAACCTTTCCAAAATTATAGTAGTACGCTTGTCGTGATGGTAATGGCTGAATCACAATCACGCTTCAGCTTCGGCTTCGCCTGACGTTTACGAGTTCAGCCATAGGAATTCAATGCATGCTATCACAATAAGGCTTTGACCTCACGTTTCGTTTGACAATCGTAAGGAAAAGAACGTAATGTTACGTAATGTGACTCCAAACGGAAGCTCTAGTTCAATTATCTGAACATTTGCTTTGTCTGACAGCTCAACAGCTGTAAAAAATGTCAACAAACAAAATATTTGCTCTTTGGAGGGATAAAATAATAGAAATGTCATTCAAAGCAACCTCGAAGCAGGTTAAAAAATCATGAAAAGTGCTTTCTTAAATTAGCCGTTTGGATTTAGCTTAAAACTGTAGGTCCCCAAAATTATGAATTTACACGTTAACATTTCAAATTGATCAAAATAATGTTTCAACTTTTTCAATTATGAAGAAAGTGTTATTGAAAAATTCTAACGAAGAAATTGTAGAGTACAACTGCCAAACTTTCATTTTTTTGGAAACATTGAAATATTGTAAATATAACAACTTACTTTCAGGCTTCAATTCCAAATATCCGTTCACTTTGAACTGCATAATTTCTTTTGATTTTAAGGGGCTGTCAACACTTAAACAAATGGCTTACAAATTTAACTTTACTTGGTAGTGTTATGGTAATTTATAGTATAGATTTTTTAAAGTCATAATAGAGATCCTGTGTTAAACATAACAAATAGTTAAAGTGCTTAGAGTAGGTTCTTAGGATAGGATTTTCCAATCATAGGTTTCATTTCCCTTTACCAATTCAACAAATAAAAAGGTGTTAAATCATAAGATTTCAGAGGGAAATTGTAATCACTTCTTCGAAGCATATCAACTTCAGAAAAAAATGTATTATTGTTGTGGTGAATTCTAACAATTTCAGTGGGTTGTTGAAGCGTCTATTATTTTAAATTGTGATGAATGAAAATATGACAGATTCAGAAGTGACATCTGCCCAAATAGCAGGTTATTCAAAATGAAACCTCTTATTGAAATATCAGTATTGCTTAAAAATGTTTGTATTTTATTTAACTTTTACTCCAAAAGCACCTGGTTCAAAAAACTTAACTGTAGAAATTTAGAATAAAATGATAACATATTGACATTTATTAGAAATCAACTTAATTTTTTTATTTTCTTTCTTCATTATGTCAGCTTGCTTTCTAAATGTCATGTACTTTCCGCACTTTTGTACAATCTACAAATACATTATAAATTTTTCACGGTGAAGAAAAAAACTGTCTGTTAAATCGATACAAGAAATTGGTTATTCTATACCAAACTATATTCAAGGTCTTTTCTTACAGACCTATGAATAGTCTAAGAACTTGAATACACAAAAATTGAAGTACATATGTACATACATGCAAATGAATCAGTGACTGTAACTTATACGATATAAAATCAATAAAATTAAACTAGGTGGTTTATTTCATATCGAAGTAGGTATATAGCCTTAGATAGAATTTGTTGTAGAAAAAAAAAATATGTGTGAACAACTTTAAGGCAACTAAATAAGGGTGGTATTGTAATAACATTATCTGTATACCTAACCTACACAACGTTTTCCAATAAGAGGTTTCATTTTGAATAGCCCACTATTTGGGCAGGTGTCACAATTTGAAACTGTCCTCTTTTGATATTTAATGAATAAAAATTACGCCTTTATTAAAAATGGAAGGATAAACTCCTCAAAAATACTTGAAATTGTTTAAATTCATCTCAAAAATTGTGGAAAGTGCAGTCAAAGTTCACAACTCGCAGTTTTGCAAAAGTAGTTTTTAATACAAAATTGAAACTTTTAAAACTGGTCTTACTTTTAGTACATGTATAAAGACTATGAACCTTATACAACGCACTAATTGGCTGAGACCTTACTACTTTTGCTACTAGACCACCGTTTTAAAGTTCTAATGCATGAATTTATTTAAAAGAAGTCACTAATTTATAATGGATATCCTAAAATGTTTGAGAAAAATTTCCGCCGAAAAAAAAAGAATTTGTTTTGAAACAAATATTTTCTTTAAGACTTCCGAAGACCTCCTTGTGTTTCTTAAGAGTCTCTTAGTCTTTATTTAATTAATTTCTAATTTTTCTTAATTAATTATTAAATAAAGATTATATCATTGTGATGCAAGTAGCCTTTATTAGCTCAAATTTTTGATAAGGCATATAAAATACTTGCATCATATTATTAATATACAGTTTTCTTCTTATCGCAATTTATTTGTCTGTGCTGCCAACCGGATGCATAACTTCCAGCTTACAGCGATAATTTTATATTCTCTAAGTTGTTGCGTTGTTTTTCTTGACAGGAAGTATATTTTGTAATATGGAAAATATTCAAAGTAAAAATGTACTTGTTTACATATTTTTGTTTTAAATTCCAGATCGTACAGATGTTACAGCCTTTACTCTAGGTCTTATACTAGAAAAATAAATTTGAAAATTTTTGAGGTTTGAGTTATTGAGGGTTGATAAGAAATTAAATGTTCAATATTTGAATTAGTTTCAATTTATATCACTATTAAAAGTCTAATAGATGGCAAAACTTTTTGGTTTTGAAAAATGCGTTTAGAAGTGTTGTAAAGAAGGAGATCTGATAATATTAAAAACTACATCAGTTTTAAAAGCTTTCAAAAATGGTATTGCTTGCTTGTATTCTTTCAAGAATTATTGAAGATTAAGTAAAATAATAAAACTCATTTTAAATCAGTAAATCAACAAGCTAGAAACATGATTTTCATAATTTTAAAGGAATTCAGCATTTTACTACCTCTCAACATTCTACTTAAGTAAAATCACAAAATGTCTTCTGAGTTTTTGACATTTGAAATGAATAGCTCCGTTCTCCAGATTTAGGTTTGTTTAATTTTTTTTAACAAACCATCGCAGTTTAGACGTGTTCCAGATAGTTGGTTTTTAATATCGAGTGAACTACTAAATATGTATTAAATTGCTCAGCACTTAAAATTTTGCGCCAAAATTTGTCTGTTTGTAATTTTTTAAGAAGATTGTAAAATTTAAGGGCGCATAATTTTAAACAATCTATTGTTAAGGGTTAAACAACTTACTAGTTAGCAATTTACTAAAGGAGTCCAAATTTTTAAACCTTTCTTTTCGTTTTGCTAATAAAAAAATTGCTAATTGTCTTTTATTAAAAAACGAGCATCCAAACATGTCTAAAAAGTGACAGTTCGTGAAAATAAAACAAAACAAATAGGCTTAAACGGACCTATTAATTGGAATTCTCAACTGCGGACTGGACCATTTTATTCACTGCTCTTATAAGAATAATTGTACAGATGTCATATCGATTTAGCAAATTTGCTAAAATTTAAAGTAACCACTCCGTGATTTTAACTTTAGCAAATTGTTAAGTGACAGTAAAATGTTAAAATCTTTTAATATTAGGTAAATAATTTTTTAAGCTTAGTAAATAGTTAAAAATTGCTTTAAAATTTTATTAAATCGTTTAAAATTTTGCACCAAGGTGTTTTTCTTAGACATGTGGTAATACTTTTTTTTGGAGTTGGTCTTTTTGACAGCTGTCACTTGATTTATACTCAGTTTGGTTTGCTGTTTCATAGTGAATAAGACTAAGTCCTAAACAACGTTTGAAAATTCAAATTTAATACCAAAATAATTGAAAATTTAGAATGAAACAACAATATTAATTATTAATCAATTAATACCAAAATAATGGTTTGATTCGTGCGACGTATCAATTTATTGAAGAAAACTTTTGTTAAGCGCATTGTCTCGCGATGTGGGCGTGTTGCGTGGTCTCCAAGATCGTAGGATTTAACTTCGCTGGACTATTTTTTGTGGGGTTATGTGAAGTCCTTTGTCTACGTAGAGATGCCCGAGACGATTGACGCGTTGAAATGGAATATTCGGGGCGTTATTCCTGAAATACGGCCCCAAAGTGGCCACATATGGCAAAAAGTGGCTTAAACTTAGGCCTCTCAGCTGGAATTTATTCGACCCAGCCGCAGTAGCCACTTGCACAAAATTATCTTAAAACACATTTCAAAGCCATTATCTTTAAAATAAAACTAAATTCTTCGCCATGACATTAAATTATATCCATTTTATTTTTTCTTGAGAACCGTCTAAAAAAAAACACTTTTTACATAACACATTACTTACAGTAAAGTGCTTGCCCTAAACTGTGAATTTCTACCAATTTCAGAAATTCAATATTCAAGATTTGTTCTCAAGTAAGTCGGTAGTTATTTTAAAACAAAAAGTAAATAATTGTGAAACGTGCATTAGCAACGAAATCAAACATACCTATTCTATAACGCATATATCTAGGTTTTACTGTATCAGTCTAAATTTAACAAGCATAAAATATCTTATAATTATTATGCTCACGCAAAATAGTATATCGCTCAATAATCTTAGGAGAAAACAAAACAAAAAACAAATTCTAATAATACGGAATTTCTCTCCTCTCTGAAGCCTTAAAACAATCCAAAATACAAATTAAAAAATATACAAATTTACGAAAACCGAAACGTAAAACCAAAATAAATTTATGCTTGATGATGATATGATCATTTAAATTATATCAAAAGGTGATAGAAGACCATTCACCCATTTAAAAGTGAGAACCTGTCTTTCGTTAAAATGATCACCAGACACCACTCGTTATCTGTCTGTCATTTAAACATTTTTTTTTATATTTAACGCAACGAAACTTCAAAATTTATATCTACAACCATAAGACACCGGCGCGGCGCGGCGGGTGGAGTGGCGCGGTGGGAAAAAAACATACGACATATCGGACATATGTTTTTTCTCATGTAAATATGTAACTCGCACTAAAATCTATTCTCGTCATGACAAAATATTTACATTAACGTGTCGGTCGTTCTTCTCACCAAAAACAAAACATGTCTTCTATTTAACAGCCATTTTTGTTGCCAAAACAAAACAACCTAAGTTGCTTGGTGACTTAAAATAAAACACGTTCTTTTTGTTGTTTTTATTTACGTATATATTTTTGGTCCAAGTTTAATAATAATTATTATATTTATGTACATTACGAAATAAGTGGTCTCGAATTTAAGTACCTAACACAATAACATGTGCTGATGTGCCGCCTGTGCATCCGCTGAAAGGGCACTACTTAATATAATAAAATTATTACACCAAACTCTGGACCTGGGGGCTATACAAAAGATGTAAGCGAATTAACGCGCTCCGAAAAAGTCTTAACAGACGTAGACGTGTGAAGACACGACGACGCGACGGACGCACGACGATGAGCTCTTTTTTTGGAGAAATATTCTCGGGCTAGCACATTCTTCAAATCCCCATTCCCACATTTCTCCAAGTTTTCGTTACTTGGAACTTTGTTGTTTTTCGTTGTTTTTAGAATGGAGTGCGGAAATAGAACTTTCTGTGGACCGACCGACCGGTGAGTGAGGTGGTGGCGCAGCGTAGCGGTCCGCAGCGACAGAGCGGCATCGTCTTAGAATAATGATCGGCCTGCTCCTCAGTAGACCATTGGAGAGCGACAGTTGAAGAAGCGTGTCTCTACTTACGTCATTGTGTTGTCGCTTTCGATATCCGCCGCCATATTACATAGAATTTAACCGTTAAATTGACATATCAATATATTTTATGTATCTATACTATAGTGACCGAAAAAGTTCAATTGACCTAAAAATTCCCTATCGATTCAACGACTTGAACCGAGGCTACATCAAGCGAATGAGACAACAACTTCGACGCGACTGATGAACGCTTTATCGGGGTTCGTGGGTGCCTTACCGCGTTTCGCTTCGCGTTCCGTTCTATGTTTGGATGGCGAATAAAATGTTTTATATGAATCACTTTGCTGATTAGAATATGAAAAAATATTGTAAAAAAGTATCTGCAAGCTCAGCCAATATAACAACAATCGAATGCACACTGGTGAGTGGTGGTGAGTGCGCGGTGACGGTGACGGACGATCAGTTGATGTGAGAGAACAACGGACAGAACGACTTACGGTTGTATTTCGCGCATGAATCTTCTTTTGTAACGCCCGGAGCCCCAGTTTTGTATTGTTTTTTTTTTTTATAATATCCACAAATATTTTGTGTACATAACGAGGCAATGTAAACTTGCGAATACCGATTGTGTACAGGGTTTAACATCGCTTACAACAACAACAATATATAGCAGCATTTATGCAGTGGATCTGTACTATGTGAATTTTAAGTGTTTTTGTTGTTGTTGTTTTTGTTTAAAGAGAAAAACAAATTTTATTCGCGCAAATGTATCTAAAACGTTCAATGGATGTTGACGATCTTTTGGATGATATACGTCAATTGAAGAATTCTTGTGTTAGTTAGTTCATTTTTGTTGACATTTTAAATTGTTTTTAATTTATTCCATGTACCTACAAAAACAAAAAAAATATAAAATTAAATTAATTTTGTGTTGTTATTTTTTATTAATTTCATTTCAGTTGGAATTGTTGCAGCGACAAGTTACAGACTTGGCAGATACACAAACAGACAGAACAACGCGTACAAAAACAGAGTATGCAGTACTACAGACTCGGTACCATATGCTCGAGGAGCAGTTTAGAGAGGTAAGTTTGAGTTACATTATGGTTGTTTATTAATTTATTTGTTTACTTCAGTGATTTTTGTATTGTAATTACGTTTTGACATTTTGCTAAAATCATTGACTCAATAAAATTAAGAGACGCATCTATGTCGTACTTATTTGCTTGTTTATTTAAAACAGCTAAAGGTTTTTTTTTCAATAGCTCAAGTATTAAAAATAAGTACAATTATGACAAAATTGTTCATAAATGTGATTTTTTCCAAGATAGTTCTTACATGGTAATCTCAAAAATGGATATACACTAAACTCCTTTTTAAAATTCTCGCCTAAACATTAAAATCACTCATTTATGTGCTTTACATTTTTGTTTGTTGAAAAATTCACATTTTATAACAAAAATGTGTACATTCTTCCTAAGCTTAAAATACATCTTAATATATAAAAATCCAGTGTCATATGTATGTTCCAAGTGAACTCTTCACCAAGTCAACCGATTTCGATGAAAGTTGGCATTTTATGTGTAATTTGGTCTAGCTTGAGATATAGGATAGTTTATATTTCGATTAATGGTCTTAATAATTTATAATTAACAATAAACTGATTGTCAATGTTGATGTTTGTTATTAATCGTAAGTTTCATAAGTCTCGAACAGATGGCGCCTTAAATCAGATTTTTTACAGAAAACTGTCGGACCATCTATCGTGAACTTCTCATAGATGGCACCACGTTGGAATTCGAAATTTCTTCTTCAACAACACGTGGTGCAATGTGATATTTTGATCGATCTACAACGTAACATCGATTTTTCTGGATTATTTCTCATTTAATTTCATGTGCTCTATATAATTCTGAATATTTCTTTTCAACTACTAAATTACAGTTTCATTAATACAATCTTAATATATAAAAATTCAGTGTCATTATGTATGTTCCCAGTGAACTCTTCACCAAGTCAACCGATTTCGATGAAAGTTGGCATTTTATGTGTAATTTGGTCTAACTTGAGATATAGGATAGTTTATATTTCGATTAATGGTCTTAATAATTTATAATCTACACTAATATTATAAAGAGGAAAGATTTGTATTTTTGTATGTAACGAATAAACTCAAAAAGTACTCGACCGATTTCAATAATTCTTTGTTCATTAGAAAGCTACATTATCACTGAGTAACATAGGGTATATTAAGTATAAAATATAAAATTCTTTTGCACTCAATTTAACCTTTTAAATCAATTCTAGAGATATAACCAAACTTTAAAAGTCAAAATTTCATAAACGATGAAAAATTTAGAACTATTACGGCCAATTTCTTGGACAAAGTTCTAGACTCTTAAACTCGGTTCATTGCTATATTAGAACTCAATTTAGATCTAACTCATTTCTTCATAAAATTCTCAAGCGTTAGAACTCTGATTTAGATCTCAGTTTAAAATAGAGTTTTGATTTATTAGACCATTTAATTTGGGAATGTAGAATATAAGAACTCGGTTTAGCAATGTTTTTTACTTCTTCGAAAGGCCTTATTTTTAGATTCATTCTGGTTTTGGATTAAATTTCAAACCACAAGGATTTTTATGTGCAATAATAAAATATTTATAGAAAAACATAGACGGTTTGCTAAAAAGTCACAAGAAGGAGCATAATGTAAAATTTTGTAGAAATTGACAGTTTCATAAAGTGTAAAATTTACATAAGCATTTCAACCCCTTAAACGTTTAACTTTTCGTGAGGTTTATTTTAGTTTTACATATTTTTTAAATGAATTGGTGAGAGTATTTATAATAACCACGACTATTGAGTCTGACATAAAAGCTATTTAAAATATGTCGAGAAATAACATCCTATGTAAAATAATCAATATTCCAATAAAAACATGGCCAGATAAAAGTTTAGAAAAATCTGTTTATAGAAGACAAGACGGCCGTTTTGATATTATGTGCACGGGAAGAAATATTTAAAAATACTAAACTTTTATCAATATTGTTGCATTTTTCATCTCGATAATAATCTTTTGACTGAATCTATTGAACCCCCGATTTCTTCAAACTGTTCAATATACTATTTTAGAGTGCAGGACCTAAAACCAATTTCTTTATATCTTTATTTAAGTAAGATGTTCAGTGCAACACAAGTATATTTATTTATAGATACATCTGTAAATTTATCAAAAAAGAATAATTTTTAATAATACGAATCTTAAACGAAATCCAATAAAACACGAAAACACAATTTTGATTTCGAAAAAAAATGAGAATATAAAAACTAAATCCGAAAATAAATGTCCGCTTTGTAATATGTCAGAATTTTGAGTTAGAACTATCTACGGGGTGCTACAAATATAGCAAAAAATACGTTAGAACTCAGTTCCATTCAACCGAGATCCTTTGAAACCGTTTTCTGCAACCGTTATCTATATCTTTTAATTTTTTTTTTTAAATATTTTTAAAATTAAGTTCCATAGATTAACCGAGAATTGCTAGACCGAGTTTTAATTTTATTTTAAAACTGTCAAGAAATTGACCTTTAAATACTTACAACCAGTATTTGGAGTCATTGACGACATTTTTGAAAGCAAATGTCATAGTTTTTATTTAAACGGGTTTCTCAACAGAACATTGGGCAGCTGGTGGTAATATTTGTATTGTTTGAAAAAAAATTAACCTCACGATACGAGTAATCTTTTGAAGGTTATGTTTAAGTCAATTTCAAGAACTAGGAAATTATAATAAGTTGATTTTTCTAACAAGTCACAATACCGCAAATCACACAGCGGGTGTAATATTCGATCGATGTTTTCGTAGTGCGAGCAGCTCAAACAATAGTAAAAGAGTTAAATGCTAAATTTTTGGAAAACGACGATAAGATAAGAAAAAATCCTAATGAAGTTTAAAAAGTTGTGTTTGATGTAAAAGTGTTGCATTTTCCCTTTAGAAAATCCAAAAAGAGCTGTGTACCAAATTTCAAGTAATCCGCTTTAATCGTTTAGGGTACATACATATCAAATTTGTATGAATAAGAACACATCTTTTTAAAAGTTAAAAACGGAGGGGTTAGCGATTCATCGTCATATTATGTTCCTTCTTTTTCTTTGAACCGGAACCTTACTCCATGTCTTTCGTTGTTCTAACGATATTTCTATAAGTAATATTCTAACGAAGTATCCTGTTTCATAACCCCCCCCCCCTCCCGCCTTCAAGCAATTTAGCCGATATACTTCCATTAATTCCCATCAATTTCCTTTATGTTAAATTTCAGACGTATACTGTCAAGTAAATGTAGAGATTCTTTTCTGAGTCGCACATCCAGAATGTGGAATACTTTACTTGTTTTGTGTCCTCTCATTTTTATTTCAAACATTTTAGGACCCTCTTTAATACTTCGATATTTTCCCAACACTCCAAGTGCTTAAACATTGTACATTTTAAAGGAAGTTGTAGCTAAGGCTCGTTCAAAGTATTTTCGTTTTAAATTTATTTTAATAATATTGAATCTCCATTTCATGCCCGAAGCATCAACTGTTTATCAACAAATTAGTCAGAAGGTTCAATGCAAGAATTAAGAGTGAATAGTTTGTAAATGCTGATGTTTTTTTTGAAATTGCTTTATATCGAAAATTATTTAATAACTTAATATTTGTTCATATAATAAATATCACGTTTACGTCCGAGTTTCTGGGTGTATATTGTTTTTATTTATTAATTTTGTAAAATGTGTAATTTCTTAAAACGATTTATTGTTGCTTTTTGGAATTTACTCACATTCAATAATTTCGAAGTTAAGTTAATTTTTGTATACATATTTCATTAATTTATTTTTGTTTATTTTACAGTCGGAACTTCGTGCCGAAGAACGGTTAGCCGAAGAACAAAAACGCCATCGTGAACTTCTAGCTCGGCATGAGCGTGAAGCCGCTTTACAAAATGAAAATTGCCAAATTAAAATAAGAACCATTGAGATCGAGGCGAATGCCTTGCGGGAAGAAGCACAAAGATTACGTGTATTATGTGACAAACAAGCTAGTGATCTACATAATACGGAAGAAAAATTAGAACTTGCACGTGATAGTATTATGGCCTTGCAACAAGACTTAAGCAATGCTAAATTGCTTGAACGTAAATATGAGCAAGAGAAGAAAGCTTCAGAAGATCTAATGGTTGAGATGAGCCGCGAACTTGAGCGATTGCGTTCAGAAACTGGACCAGCAATGCCAAGTACATCACCAGAGGCATTAAGACTGGAAGAACTGCATCAGGAGTTAGATGAATTAAGAATACAAAATAAATGTGAGTTTAAATTTAAAAAAAAAGATGTCTCAAAATTAAAACAAAATTTGAATTAACTGCCATTTTTCATGTGGTCAAGTGTTTGCAATTCTATAAACGATTTGACAGTTTTGAAATATTGGATAGCAGTTGATCAATTACCTTCCTTTGTATTTCTGTGACTTTCTGTGCTGCTTTGTTCAAAATCCTGTCAAATTTATATTCAAAATCAATTTGACAGCATTAGGACTTAAAATCAATTAATTACAGCATTTCAGAGTAAAAAATAACTCAAACATGATGAAAACACAGTGAACTGTCAAGAATCAAATTACTAAAGCGCTGCTTATACTTTTCTATCTTACAAAAAAAATGGCAGTTATGTAAATCAAATCTTGCGTTTATTTTGAAAAAATCTTATGAAGAATAATTTAATAAAACAATTTCTTTTTAATATTCAGCTCTCGAAGAACAAAATGAAGAACTTCAAGCAGCAGTTTTGACACGTGGCGTTGAAGAAGGAAGACATCTTCTAAATGGCACTTTAAATAGTTTGGCACAAGAACTGGAAGAAATGTCTCAAACGCAGGTTAGTTTGAATTTATAGATTTTCTTCAACGAGAGATTTCCTCTTTTTTGGTAGAGCATGATTTTATTTTTATACACGGGGGCGTAGAACACTTCCATCGTGGAAAAATGAAAAAAAGAAAATCAAATGGCAGCGGGCGGTAGTCATCTTTTTGTTTTTTTCTTTTTATAATTTTATAATTTTGTTCTTTTTTTTTAATTCACCAAAAATGCTTAGTATAAATTCACCATTAAAAACTCACTATATAAAAATCACAATTCAAAGAAAAATAAAACAAAAATTGCTTTATTTTTTTTTATTATACAACACGTAATATTATTTATTTTTACAGGACTCTGTGGACTCAGCCACAATGGCATCATTGAGCCAGGTAATAATAATTGGGATGGTGCAATTTGTTGATTCTTTATTAAAAAATAAAAAACAAGGCTTTCTTTACTCATTAACAAAACTTCATTTATTTTTAAATAAACTGCTACACAAAAGCTTGTATATAATTAACTATTAAAATAAGCAAATAAAATAGTTTTAAGGATCTAATTTTCGGGTTTAAATTCTTTGGAATTAAATAATATATTTATTTGCGCCACTTTTAATTGCACGCATCACTTTATTTGGTTATGTTGTATTTTTTTTATTTTTTTATAAATTTTTAATCTTTATTCTTCATCAAAACATTAAACCTGGAGAAAAAAAAATTAAGTTTTCCACATTAAATTAAGAATGCTTTAAACTTACCATATTTCCTTTCCTTTTGACTCATTGTATTTCACTAATTGGGAACTTCCCTTAAAATAATTAATTAATTTGAAAAAACTTTGAGGTGAAAAAGTTTATCTAATAACTGGACTAAAAACAGAAAGACTCATAATTAAATTAGGATTGGTCTGAAATGGCAAATTTATTTTAACTAGAAACAAGGCGCAACATTTTTAACAACCTATCGTTGAGAGTAGATCATATATTATAAATTGTTAGACATTTACCAACATTTTATCTCGGTTGCTTGCTAGTTAAATACTTATTCAGTTTTTTATAAAAACTGTGCATCTGAACACTGCGTCTAAACAGTGACAGCCCGCGAAAAAATTCTTATCAAACAAACCTTAATTTGTGAAACGGATCTATCAATTTAAAATGTCAGAAATCCAGAATTCGTGTTGAGATAGCAAATCAAATGTTGAGGCAGTCAGTAATATGCTTTTCACACCAAACACAAAACCGAGTTTTCGACAAAAAGTTTTCGAAAACCTGAAAATCGATCACACGTTTTCGTTTGACATTTCAATTTTTGCAACATCGACTGTCATCGATTTGTGAATAAAAGTTTAGTCCTTCAATCATTATTTGTGAAAATAAAATGCATTCTGATTAATTGAAATGAAAATATTATAAGAAATCTTTATAAATAATATTACTTACCACAGCCAAATTGTAAGTTTAATAATTTATACTACGAGTATTTTATTTAAATTAAAACTGCAATTGTGGTTGTTTTGAACAAAATTTTTAAATATCTAAGTGAAATATTTGTTTTAAAGCAGCCGTTAGCTGTTATGTTCATATTTAATCGAGCGCTGAATGCTTCGAAAGGTTTGTTTAGTTCATCTTTGAATTGCTACTAATTTTTGGCATGTTTTATATAAAACTGGTTGTTTACAAAAACTTGTAACCTACGAATAATGTATGGGAAAACTTGAGTTTTCGATGTAGGTTCTCCGATAATTTCGCTAAAACCGGGTTTTGGGTTTGGTGTGAAAAGTCTATTATAGGATATTCTAAGATACTTTAAAATTTAGTAAACCATCTTTAGATTTTAATTAATCGTTTACAACTTTGTAGTGCTTCAAATATAAACTTAAAGCCATTCGTCTTAAGTTCCATTGTGGACGCACTTTTAAATTAATGAAAGAGCTCTCAGTGTCAGAATCGTATGTTCTTATACTTGAAATGTAGTTTTATTTTCATTTTAGTGTACATTTTTGTCAAATTACAATCTGAATAATTGTATATAAATGAATTTTGACGGCACTATGTTCACTTTAAAAATAGTATTAATAGTTTGCTTGTTTTATTTCGTTTATTTTCTATAAACAAAGTCCAAAATATGCGAAACCAAGCTCAAAACGTTGAATTAACCGAAATCACAGAATATAGAATTTAAGTGTAAAGAAACAGTCGTAAAATGTTCATGTGAACTAAAAAAAAAAGCCAACATTGGGCAGGTTCCGACGACCTAATAGTACGTTTCCACCAACAAATAATCCGAGATTTAAGGCAAGTGATTTAAAATAAATCATGAGGTGTTTCCACCTCAAAAGGAGATTAATTTGACGTTTGGTTTATGTCATAACAACCAAACTTCAAGTTATTCTCCTTTCGAAAAGAAAAAAAATATGTATTTGTCCACTCATCATCTGTAAGTAATTAGTTTTATTATATTCTTGTACATATTTATTATTTTTCTATACTTACATTTTATTTCGTCTGTGATTTCTTGAAAGTTGTTTATTGTTTTGTTTTGAATTTGAGTCATATGGAAGTGAGACAGATA
This sequence comes from Eupeodes luniger, assembly GCA_951509635.1. Lineage (NCBI taxonomy): Eukaryota > Metazoa > Arthropoda > Insecta > Diptera > Syrphidae > Eupeodes > Eupeodes luniger. The sequence goes on from OX608073.1 coordinate 39,926,899, forward strand.
GTTTTTGTTGATATTTCCATCTGTCAAAAAACGAAATTGGCGTTTAAATGGGTCGGTTCAACAATTATTCTCCGAAAAAAAAGTTTGTTTGATTTGACAAACTAATGTTTCCAAGTAGATTTCAATGAGTTTTATTTGAAATCTTCATTTGAGGAGATTTAAATTTGTATGGTCAATCTTCGAGATTTCAAGGAGATTTGTGACAAATCTAGCTAAATCTCGGTTTAGTGCCCGGTGGAAACGTAGTATAAGGGACTTGAACGGTAGGCAAGTTTCTAAAATCAAATTGGCTAGCTGCCAAAAAATGCCTTCCAATTAAGGCACCCTAACTATCAAGTTAAGTCTTCTTATGTCGAGATGACAGTTCATCATGTTTTTTTTTTTATTCAACTGAAAGGAGAATTTTATTACTCTATGATTTATTAATTTTCTACACAATTCCATTTGATGTTTTGTGTAAAAGGGTTCCTTGTCAAAATAGAAAAGAAATAAGTTATATTTGTTTACAATACAAAATACAAATCGTGATGGACTTGTAGCTTGCTTAAGGAGTGTTTTGTGGACAATAATGCTTTTAGTAGTTTTTGTATGACGAACTGAAGGTAGAGATTAGTGAAGTAAAGTTCTGAGTTTGAAATTTATGACACACTGAAAACTAAATAGTTGCCTTAGTCAAAATGTACGGTTCAAAAAGTGCAGTTGATTGCTAATGAAGTCCCTTATGTTGTCTGAACCTGCCCATTTAAACATTGACAGTTAAATATTTTGAAAAAATGTCAAAACGATATCCGTAACAACAAAATATTCGTTTTCAGTCAGGTGTAATACATAAACCCAATAATTATGGCCATTGAGCCATTTTGTTTCGTGTATGAAAATGACCATCAGGCTACAATGCAGAGATATTTTGAGACGTTTTTGGTCAAATGCTTTTTTTTTTGTCTTTTTCCGGTCTTGTAAAAATTAAAGCTAATACTAGAACTTTTCTTTTGTTTGTACACTTTTGGCATACTTTTATTTTCCTTAAAAAACGGTCCCAATTTTTAACACAATATTCAAAAGGATGCCCTGCCTGTTATTGTATCAAAATGTTATAAATAATAAATATTTCATTGGTTTACTTTTAAGCATTTTGTTTTATTAATTTTCCTCAATTAATTTTCTTATATCTTAAAATTCATTAATTTTTATTCTTGTTTTTCATTTCAGCTTCAACAAGCCTTCCAAGAAAAAGAAGATGAAAATACGCGGCTCAAACATTACATCGATACCATCCTGCTTAACATCGTTGAAAACTATCCACAATTATTGGAAGTGAAACCAATTGATCGGAGTGCGCAAAATTAAATAAATAAATTTAATAATTTAAACAAACAACAACTTATTTCTAAGTAAAACTAAATTTTAAAAAAGTTATTAGAAATAAATTAATTGTATTATATACTTATAAATAAAATCAAAAAACTAAACAGAAAAACAAAATCTACATCATTAAAAATTTCACAAATAATAATGTCAAAAAATATATAATTTCATAAAATAATTGACATAAAAACAAAAACTAATTAAATTTGCATTAAATAAAAACTATAATTTGTTATTGATATAGTTTTTAAGGTTTCAAAAGAAAAAAAAACAAACAACAACAATATTTGTTACAAATGTTTAGATGGAATTTTCTTAGGCGCAAAACAGTATTTTGTGTCGTTGAATAATTAATTTTTATACCTGCATGTAGTTATAAAAAAATAAAACAAAAAATTCATTCGTAAAATGCCTTATTAACAATTAAAAAAATATATTCATTTAAATTGTTTTACAATATTTGTAGTTAGCTTTGTAGTTAAATATAATTTGAATGTTTTTCTTTTCTTTGTTTGTTAAAAGTAAGATGAATTTTTAAATTAAATAAAAACTAAAATTATAATAATATAACATAAAATGATTTTAATATTATTTTGTAACGCGCGCAATCGTTACTTCGTTTAAATATTTAAAGCAAAAAATACCATGATATAGTTTATTTACAAAATTAAATTGAAATGTTTGAAATATGTGTTGCATATTTTTGTATGAGACTCAAATTTGAATATTACATCTTTTCTTATACGATGATCTTTAATCGTTAAAAGGTTAGGTTAAAAGCATCAAATTTTGTTAGTTACATTAAGTCTTTACTTCGATCTGAAGAACTGGGTCTTCATGTTATTTATGATCCCTCATTTCCGTAACAAAGTGTGTGCCAATTTCATTGAGAGCCATTTTAACCTAACCTTAGATTCCCGATCTCGAACTTTAACGTATAAAATTAGCAACATTTCGTTAATTAATACAAAATTTGTAACTTTTTGATTGTTGCTAAAACGTCAGTTTTCCGTTTAAAAAAAAAATATTATTTTCTTTAACTAAATTATTTCTCGAAACATGTGATTGTTGAGTTTTTAAATTGAGAACCTTGAGAATGAAAAGTTTACTGTCTTCCATGTGTTCCGAAATATGTTTATTTATTCTTAAATATAAATGAAGGCTGCGATTTGTGTAAACGTTTTAAGATGGAAAAAACTGCATAGATAATTTAAAAAAACTTATGAATACAACTTAACACAATTATAGTAAACTTGAGTAGGTATTAAAAAAAATGTAACATACATTTTTTAGGACTAATTATTTTTTTAAATGAAACAAATAAGAAAATGATAAACAAATGAAAATGATAATAATAATGTAAAATATATTTGTATTGCAATGATTAATTGTTTTTTAAAAATAAGTATGATATTTTTTGTTCTTTTTTTAATTTATAATAATGCCAAGTGATTAATCGTGTTATTAATGATAACAATAAAAACATAACAAATAAAATTAAAAAAAGATAGATTAAAATAAACATTAAAAAGTTGTTTATAATTAAAAAAAATATAAATCTTGATGGAAAACATTCAAGAATCGTTTATGTTACTATGGTTTGAATAAGAAACAATTTAATATTATTGTTGATAAACCGTAATTACGCTGTTTTTGAAATTTTTTTTCAAGCTTTATATCAAAATGCTGAGGGGAATTCAAAATTTATTCTCGTTCCCATTTCTACAAATGGAGAACTTTGTCTTTATTACAGAATGTGTATATTTTTTAAGCATTGATGGTTATTTTGTTGATTCTAACTACTCCCTTACGATCACAAGGAAAGAATATTAAAAGAATTATTCAAAAACAACCACTAGTAGCTTTTGCCAACTTGCAAAGCTTTCTTTTAGGAAAAGTTGTTATTTGACTAAAATTAGTTGTAATTTGATTGCAATAAAACAAGATTTTGTTAAGTTTGGCAATATTTCGTAAATTGGTTTCAACAAGAATCATACGACCGTATATCTAACATTAATTAAGAATTGTTTGTCTTCAAATGACAACCACGTCCATCAACTCTTAATGCAAACCATCCCCAAGTATGTATAATAATGTTTAGATCTGATAAGTAAGGCATTCATTGCAGAAAGTGCACATGTTACCCCTCTATCCAAGCTTTTATATTGGTAAGCCAAGTTTTGGGTCAAAAATCTTAGAACATTGAGGAAAATTTCTTTCCAAGATTCCCTTATACCCAACTGAAGTCATTTTTGATGTTAAGACTTTAAGCCCAACTGTTCGCTAATAACTGAATGCTCTCCATATAACAACACATCTTTCACATCCCTACTATCCCTACTAATATTATAAATGCGAATGTAAGTTTGTTTGTTACGCTTTCACGCAAAAACTACTTAACCGATCATCATGAAACTTTGCACATACACTCTTGAAGGTATTAGAAGTAACATAGGATACTTTTTATTAAAAAAAAATAAAAAAAAATTACGAAAAATAAGAAAATTGTTTGTCAAAATATCGTAAAATTTAGCTACTTCAACGCCATCTAGCATCATCTAGCATCATAGTAATGAAGTTTCAACCCTGAATATCAGAAAAGACCAAAAAATAGCAGTTGCTGTAGCTTCGTCAGGTATTGCCGCGACGCTATTAAAGGGCGGTCGTACGGCACATTCCGTTTTAAAATTACCATTGAATTTGGCACAGGAATATTCGCCCATCTGTAGTTTTAGTAAAAATAGTTCACGAGGTAGGATGCTGCGAGAATGCAAGCTTTTAGTGTGGGATGAAAGTACAATGTCTCACAAGAAGGCTATAGAAGCTTTAAACCGGACCCTCCAGGACTTGCGAGATAGTACAGATATAATGAGAGGCATGGTAGTTTTATTGGCTGGTGATTTCCGTCAAACCCTCCCAGTGATTCAAAGGGGGACACCAGCAGATGAAATTTAAGCGTGCATTAAATCATCAAGCTTATGGCCGACAGTTGAAAAACTCCGCCTGAAAACGAATATGAGATTGCATCTTCATAATGACGTGGATTCAGGACTTTACGCAGAAATGTTGTTGAAAATTGGTGATGGTTGTTTAGACGTTGACGCTGAAGGCTACATATCTAGAAATCTAGATGCTCCTCGGCTATGTAATGGAACAAAGCTTCGGATAACAAAATTGGGACAGAACATACTTGGTGCTACTATTTTAACAGGTGTCGGAAAATATTCCCACTGACCTTCCATTCCAATTTAAAAGGGTTCAGTTTCCCGTCAAGCTTAGCTTTGCTGTTCCTGTTACTATAAACAAGGCACAAGGACAAACATTACAGGTAGCAGGAGTGCATTTAGAAAACCCATGCTTCTCTCATGGTCAACTTTATGTAGCCTGTTCACGTGTATCTAATGCCCGGAATTTACACATATTTGCACCCGACGGGAACACTTATAACATTGTCTATAAAAATATCTTATAAATTAATACTTTATATTTTATTTTTTTAAATTGTTAGAATTCAGAATTATTTATTTTTGTTACGGTGAAATATATTTTAACATTTGTTGTTGCATTTCAATAAGCATATATTAAGGTGTTGAAACTTCATTGTCTATAGTAATTAAAATTTGTTGATCTCAGCCAAGCAATAAAATTTAGTTATTATATTGACTCATTTCTATTATGATACCCTTACCCTTTATCTCTCATACTTATTTAATTTCTCCACTGCGGGCGAAGCCGCGGGTAAAAAGCTAGTCTATAATAAAGCTTTAAAAAGATTAAAAATTTTCTCAAATTGAGAAAATAAAAATTTTATTTTTGATAACTGTCGAAACTTTTTAGTGACTTGGGTTAACAATGACTTCTTGATCTTGTGTTTTTGCAACAGAATCAGAATAGGAATCTAATTAACCCCTTAAAATTGCTCGTCTTAGGCGCCAGTTATAGCTATAATTGGTTTTCATCATTGATCCAAAGAAAAATCGAATAGTCTAAAGATTTATTATAAATTATATAAAATCATTGAAATCGATCCGGAAAAATTGTTGAATCGATATTTGACGGTGTTTCCCTTTGATTAGAAATGAAAATTATATACTGATCGATCGGAAATCACACAAAGGATTTTTTTTGAGAGAAAAAAGTTTAATTTCGCATTTATTTTTCTCTTGTAATGTATTTTTCTATTTTCCGGACGGAAATTCATTTTCCTGAACAGCTGATACTTTTATGTTCAAAAGTGAAACGAATCGTTCCACTGATTTGTGTTCCAATTTCACACAATTCCAATGACAGATTTCTGTCAGTAAACATTTTTCAGTGGATTTCCATCAGGACATTTTTTTTAATGACAGAAATGTTTAATGATAGCTATAAACGACCTTTCAAAAAAATTCCAATGTTTGTTTTCAATGAATTTTAGCTATAACTGGCGCCTTAAAGATGTTATAAATATCTATGTTTATATTTAACCAACATTGTTGGAGTCGAAATTTTCAAAAATAAGTAAAGCCGACACAATTTTTAATAGCAAAAAATTTATTGAAATTTAAACTTTTTATGGCGCTTTAAAATTATTTGTGTTGGTACCCAACCCGTGATTTATCGACTGACTTCTTACCGCAATTTTCTTTATGTTGAAGGCTAGGTACATATATTATGAAGATTTGTTTACATAGCTTCAGTTATAAAGCGGCTTATATATCAAAACCTAAAGGGTGATCCAATCTAAAGCTACAAAAGATTAATTTTTAAATATTATAAACGGCGATAACATTCTCCCCCTCGTAAGCAGCTTCGTTGGAGTGAGCTTACTTTAGCCTTTATCGACGTCTAGGACGGCAATCTTGCTTGTTGGTCGTTCTAGCATTCCCGTTTGAGTTCTCACCATGGCTCTTCGGACTTGACCGTCTTTCGCGGTTACTACGCTTTCAATGATGCCCTTTGGCCAGCTGTTTCGGGGTAGGTTTTCGTCCACGATGACAACCACGTCACCAGGGGCTAAAGGAGGCTGTTTTTCAAACCACTTACCTCGTCGTGCAAGCATAGGTGTGTAGTCTTTTACCCATCTCTGCCAAAATCTATCAGCAAACACCTGGGTTTGATGCCAACGCTGTCGCAGGTCTATGTTGTCTTCACAAATAGGCTTGTAACCAGTTGTTGAGCCTAGTAAAAGATGATTTGGGGTGATGGCTTCGTCGTCACAGGACTCAAGCGACACAAATGTGAGTGGACGGGAATTGATTAAGAATTCCACCTCCCATAGCGCGCATCTCAGTGTTTCATCGTTGAAGTTCATTGGAGCCATACTATACAATATAGTTTTGATGGATCGGACAAGCCTTTCCCAGGCCCCTCCCATGTGGGGTGCTGCCGGTGGGTTGAACTTCCATCTAAGTCCATCGTATTTGGAAGCAACAGTTGAGTAGTTGATGTTCTTGTATTCATCGCATAAAATGTTTTCAGTAGCCTTGAAATTTGTGCCGTTATCGGTATAGATTTCTCGAGGCATTCCACGACGTGATATGAAGTTTCGTATGCACATAATGCATGAGCTGGTGTCTAGGCTGTGTGCCACCTCTATGTGCACGGCACGAACGGTGAGGCATGTAAATATTACGCCCCATCTTTTCTCGCGTCTTCGTCCAATTATTGTAGAAATGGGCCCAAAATAATCAATGCCAACAAATGTAAAAGGGCGCTCGAACACTGCTAACCTTGCAGCTGGTAGGGTGGCCATCTGTGGAACTGCAGGCCTAGCATAGTAATTTTTGCACCTTTGGCACTTCTTCCGCACGGATTTGTATACTACACGCAGTTGTGGAATGTAGAACATCCCTCTGATTTTGTTAATGGTCGTTTCGTGTGATACGTGGTGGTGGTCTTCATGCCAGGAACGAACAATCAGGAACGTCACGTGATGATTCTTTGGTAAGACGATAGCATCTGGTTGATTATTGAGATTTTCTGCTCTACTCCGTATCCTTAGAACGCCAGAACCATCTAGGTAAACATTCAAAGATATTAGTTTTGAATTCCTGTTAATAATCTTACCCCGTTCTAAGTTCGCTATGTCCTGGCTGAATACACTTATCTGTGCGCATTTGTAGAGTTGTACCTTAGCGTCTTGAAGCATTTCATAAGACACTTGGTTTGGAACAGGTTTATTTCGGACAACAGCTTTTACCTTTTCGATGTATAGCTTGAACATAGCCAACGCACGGTATAGTCGTCTCCAATCAGAAAAGTATTCCACGTTTATGTTTATTGAAACTGAAGTTCGTACATTTGAAGATGTAGCGTGAAGCAAATGATGTCTAACTTCTGTTGTATCGGCGGGTCCAAGGTCATCACATGTTGGCCAATCTTCAACTCCATAGGCCAAAAACTTCGGTCCGGTGAACCACGATTCGCTATTTATCTGCGACGATACCTTTGTGGCCAGGTCAGCTGTGTTCAGTTTTGAGGGCACCCATTTCCAATCCTTGGCGTTCGAATGCTCCAGTATCTCGCCCACACGAAACATAACAAACTGTTGAAATTTCCTGGGGTCCATTCGCAGCCACTTCAAAACTGTTTTTGAGTCTGACCACCAAAATCTGGAAGCAATAGGTAGACGACGAACTGCCTGCACCTTAATAGACAGTCTTATGCCTAAAAGAGCTGCTTGGAGCTCAAGTCTCGGAATTGAGACTGGTTTAAGCGGGGCGACTTTTGATTTTGAAGCTACTAGGGCGACGGAGACTTCGTTCCCGCATTGCACTCGCAAGTAGCATACTGCTGCGTAAGCGTGTTCTCCAGCATCCACAAACGTATGTATTTGGACATTCTCGGAATTGACTAGTAGTCGACTGTAGCAGCGGGGAATTTCAATAGCTTTTATTGATGGTATCAAAGATTTCCATTGAAGCCACTTGGAGTGCAGATCTTCAGAAAGCTCACCATCCCAATCAATACCGCAACGCCAGACTTCTTGGAGAAGGATTTTCAACCCAATGGTAAAACAGGCGATGAAACCAAGAGGGTCGAATATGGACATGAGAACTTGCAAGGTCTCTCGTTTTGTCGGTCTTACATGATCATCCAATACATTACGCTTCAGTCGAACGAATCTAAAAATATATTTAAAGACATCGTTATTAGGATCCCAGTACATACCAAGGACTTTCTCAGTGGACCCTAAAGTCTTATGAGCTTGTACAGGAGAGCCGTTGCTGGTCAGCTGATCAACTACCCAGGAAGAGTTGGACGCCCAGTTGCGTATATTGAAGCCAGCAGACAAGTGAATTGTCTTAACATCATTTGCCAAGCACAGGGCTTCCTCCTCAGTGTCCACGCTGTCGATGAAGTCATCTACGTAGTGGTAGTTTTTGATGGCTTCCACTGCTCGAGGGTGAAGTTGTTGAAACTGGTCGGCGTTTTTGTTGCGAATGTAATGCGCAATGCAGGGAGCGCAATTCATCCCAAATGTTAAGGCACTCATGACGTAACAGCTAGGCTGATCTAATGGGTCCTCCTTTTCCCACCATAAGAATCGTTGCACGTGCATGTCTTGCTTCCTCACCTTGATCTGGTGGAACATCTCAGCAATATCACCACAGATAGCCACCTGGCCAATCCTGAAGGCTAATAAAACCTCCACCAGTGATGTTAAAAGGTCGGGTCCAGTAAGGAGGAAGTCATTAAGCGAATGTCCGTTGGATTTTGCTGCAGCATCCCAAACAAGACGAACTCTATTCGGCTTATTGGGGTTTTGGGTGACAAAAATTGGTAAATACCATACTGGATTGTTGCTTGTTGCTACTTCTACCACATTCAGCTTACTTGCGTAGCCCTTATTCAAAAGATTGTCTATTTCGGCTTGCATTTTATCCTTCAGGGTGGCTTCGCGTTTGAATTTTTTCTGGAGGCACATAAGTCGGTTGAATGCGGTTTTATAGCTATCCGGCATCTTTTGATTATCGTGGCGCCAAGGCAATCCAATCTCGTACTGGTTATCCAGTGACTTACAAGTTGATTCCAATATCTGCAGTGCTCTTTTATCTTCATGTGAACATATAGTGGTTGAAGATGATTCTAATATGAAAAAGGCTTTCATTGCTTCATGAAGATCATCAGAACGTCGGTCACAATTACATGCATGAATGTTGAGGCGGCAGACTTGTTGACGATTGGGCACACATCCTTGTAAAGTCCATCCTAATCGGGTTTTTGTAGCGATTGGTTGGTTCCAGGAACCTTCACGAACCTTGAGAGGAACTGCCAACTTCCAGTTGTCTACTCCGATGAGAATTGTGGGGCGAGCATCCTGGTATGACTGAATTGGTAAGTCAGCCAAGTAAGGGTAACCTTGTGTGATTGCATCCATGTCCAACGATTGCATCGGAAGGGAAAGCTTTTCCACTGTATGAACACCATGCATAGTATGTTTGGCTTTGCTCGTCTTATTTGAGATCTCGATGGAAGTTCGGATTGAATTTTCTTCAACTCGAGTTGTGTCGCCAGTCCAGCGTAAACATAAAGGCTCACTAACACCAGAAAGGCCTAGAGTTTCAAAAATGTGTCTTTCAATCAGTGTCACTGATGAACCCTCATCTAGAAAGGCAAATGTGTCTATAAAAATGTTCTTTGAATGAAGGCGAACCGGAATGATACGAAAGTAGGGTTTCTCCCCCTCGTCAGCATCACTGTGGGTATTTACATTTAGAGCTTCACTCGGATTCGCATACAATTTATTTTCACTTACTTGGTTCCTTTCATGACTTACAGGAGTGGCGGGCTTATGTAGCAATGGGTGATGCTTCGCCTTGCAGCATTCAACTCCACATTCACTGTTGAGGTTACATCTTCGGCGATGTGAATTAAGACACTGGCGACACAACTTGTTGGCTTTCACCATTTCCCATTTTTTGTTATAGGTCATCTTCTTGAACGCTTCACATTTGGAAATCTTGTGATCGGCACAGTTGCAGGCAATACAAGCTGTTTTATTGACTGATGGTTGCTTGACCTCAGTGTGGGTGTTCATCACGCCGCTCTTTTTCGATGAGAATGGTGAAACGACTTGACTAGCGGCCTCAGCAATATTTTGCAGCCAGGTGCTAAATGATTTCACTACAGGAACTCGCTCATCTTTTTGTTGCATAGCCCAACTGAGCTTATATTGACTAGGCAGCTTATCGACAAACTCCTTGACCAGCATCGGATTGTTGAGATGTGCGGACATCTGACAAGCTTCCATTGTAGAGCAAATGTTGCTCACTGACAATGCGAACTCAATAATGTTCTCCAACTTGTCTTTCGGTGGTGGAAGTTTCCTTGCTCTGTCAATCATGTTTTCGATGATGTATTCCGGTCGGCCAAAACACATTTTAAGAGTTTGTATTATCTCTGGAACTAAGCTGGGCAGAAGGAGCTTGTTGCGAACAATTTCACGTGCCTTACCTTTCAAACTTGCTTGCAGGCGCATTAAATTTTCGGCATCGCTGTATCCTGCTAATGCTGTGCTGTTAACGAAGCTGCTCAAAAACAGGGGCCACTCCTCAGGATCGCCACTGAATACTGGTAATTGTTTCGGGAGCACTTGTCGCGCAGCTATTTGAGCCGGAGATGGACCAAGGCCGAGAGTTGTTCCAATCGCGGATGAGCTGAAATGGAAGTTATTTTGTTGCGGAGCTGCGGAACATCCATCTGAACTGGATAATATTTGATATTTCCTTTCTAGATAACGCTGGTGTAGCTTTTTTTCTTCCTCTAGCATCTCCATTTGCAATTCTTTTTGCTGTAGCGAAACGTCAACAACTTTTGGCAATGTCGCTGGGATAGCTGTCACTCGCTGAGAAGCATGTTGTGAAAATGTTGCTGGTTCAGCTGTCACTCGCAAAAATTCATGTTGCGATGACGATGTTGCCGGCAGATGTTGTTGCGCTTCAGAAACATGGCGATTTGTTGCCCATGTAATCATCGTAGGTGTATGTGTATACATACTTGTACGTGTTAAATTCATTGGGGAACTAATTCGTGCATCAGTAAATAATGCTGTGGTACCACTTGGTACATATGACGTCGGTAGGTATTGCTCTGGAATCAAATGCGATTGCGTTGTGACCATAGGAACTGGCCGGAGTGGCAAGTTAGTATGTTCAACACTTGATGAGCTCACCTGTATTCCTCTGGTCGTATATGGCTGAGCGTTTGCTGTCGTCACTAGGTGCGATGTCGAGGGCGATGAAGATGTTTGTGGATGGATCGTGAAACTTGACATGAGGCCACTGAGCGGTTCGGTCGAAGCAGCATAGGCGCTAGTAGTGATTGGATTTGATCGTGGATTTGTGCAAAATTCGCAACTCCAACTGACATCAGCAACTCCATCATCAACTCCGACGCAATCGTAGTGATACCATTTATCGCAAGAATCACACTGCACCATGCGATCTGTTTCCCCTTCACTGCACATAAGGCAGATTGAAAAGGCACCATCTTTACCACACTTTGGAGGCATTTCTTTTATTTAAATAAAAGAACAAATTACAATTTAAAAAAATAATTTTAAAGATTTGTTGGAGTCGAAATTTTCAAAAATAAGTAAAGCCGACACAATTTTTAATAGCAAAAAATTTATTGAAATTTAAACTTTTTATGGCGCTTTAAAATTATTTGTGTTGGTACCCAACCCGTGATTTATCGACTGACTTCTTACCGCAATTTTCTTTATGTTGAAGGCTAGGTACATATATTATGAAGATTTGTTTACATAGCTTCAGTTATAAAGCGGCTTATATATCAAAACCTAAAGGGTGATCCAATCTAAAGCTACAAAAGATTAATTTTTAAATATTATAAACGGCGATAACAAACATAAATATTCCAGTTCCAATCAATTGCCACCTCTAAATAAGGCTTGATGTTAATTTTTAAGACTTGTAGACACTACTCAACGTTACCCCTACAAAAAAGTAGTCCAAAGTTTTTGTCAAATTAAAAGTCATAGATTTGAAACTATTTTGGAAATACAGGCCCTGGTTTCAGATTTCTAGACCACACCAATAGAAAAAAACAAACAGTGATTTTTGTTTAGCATGCAGTGAAGTCTCATAAGGATTATGATGCTTACTTCAAGATGTATTCCTTCAGGTTACACACCCTACACCCAACTTTGAAGACATGCCTCCTTGCTTAAGATGATTTGACGGATGCGTTTTTTTTTAACTACTTTTCGTATCTAAAAGTTTCTTCTATGCATGTCTTGCTCAATGTTATCTTCAAAACGAACTCAATGTGGAGATTAAAGAGATATCTGTTTTCCTCTTAAAAACTCTATCCCTATAAAAAAAGGATGATTACTTCACATATTCCAAATTTCAAAAATGTTTCTATGTCACTAATGTACTTTCAAACTCAACTATTTTGTGTGTTGAAAACACTTCAAACTTTAAGCTCAAATCGTGCATCATTTTCTTATAGGAAAACCTATGTATTTCTAAGTGACCAAGAAAAATCCGGAAAAACCGACACTAATCTAACTCGAAATTCCAAAATTGTTTTAAATGGAGGAATTTAGCGCATTCTGATAATTTTCCTTTCGTGGAACGCGCCTAATGGATACAACTGCACTGAACGCACTCTCTCTAGCTGTTTGCCAGTTATGTCAAAAACATAAAAGTCAACAAATTAAAAAAATAAACAAAAACTTGTTGCTTAGTTTGATCGAAAAAAATGGATAAAGAACAAAATACTGAAAGAAAATATTAACAACATAGACAGTTTTGTCCCAAGTAATTCTCTAGAAATCAAAAGTTTACTTGAGGAATCAACAGGTGTACACTGTTCAGGTATCCTAATCACTGTGTCATTCATCGAATGCTTGTAAACAATCAGTAGCGTAGCGTGGGGGGGGCAGGGGGGGCAAATGCCCCGGGCGGCACTTGTTTGAGGGGCGGCAAAAAAACCAAACCAAAACAAAAAACCCTGCACTTGTTCGAGGGGCGGCAAAAAAAAAAAAGGTAACCAAAACAAGAGAACCCTGAAATAATTTTCGGTAAACAGAATTTCGTATGGGGTGGCATCCAATCGACCTGTACCTATACCACCACAAACGAGAACAGATGCAGGAACTTTGCTTATAGCAATGCAATCCTTTTCTTTTCTCTGCTTTTTGGGCTTTTGGATACCTGTTCTTCATGAAATAAATGAATGTCAAATTTACTTACAAACCGAAGGTCTTGACCTTTATCAGTGTGCAGCTAAAATCAGTGCTCTACTGACTTTTCTTGAAGACACATGAGAAAAATTAGTCAATGATGCACTTGTTGACGCAAGGAATTTGTGTGAGAGCTTAGGCCTTTCCTTGGATCCTCCCAGAAGGAAAAAAAGGAAGTACATCTTTGGTGATGGAAGCACAGATGTTGGTCTGTCTCATGACGAAGAGTTGAGAAGAAAATTGTTTTCTTCCTTAGATAAAATCATCGTCGAAATCAAGGAGAGATTTAACCAATTGCAAAGTTTGGCCAAAAAATTCGACTTTCTTTCAGCTTCCAAGCTACTGGCTGAAAATTTTGATTACGATTCGGAACTTGCATTCAATGAGCATGATGTATCTCCCGATGATTTCAAAATAGAACGTGGTCGATTAAGAGCCTTTGCATCTTTATTGGAAAGACTTAACGATCTTGAAAGAACAAACCCGCTTGAAATATTCAATTTCATAGTACAGTCGAAGTTAGAAACAAGTTTGCCAAATATTACCATTATGCTGCGTATTTTCTTAACAATAGCAATAAGCAATGCCGGATGTGAGAGGAGTTTTTCAAAACTAAAACTAAAAAGAGGCGTGGATGCGACCCACACTGATAACTTCCCATCCCGTCTGTCGATTTGTCTTAAGTTTGTCTATATCTATCAATTTTTACCAAATTTGCGTACCATTTTATGTTTATTTTTTTGTTATTGAATATCGAAAACAATATTTTCTGTGAAATAAAATAAGTTTGAAGCCAATATTTTTAATTTTTGAAAAGCTATTTGAGTCGATTTTTATTTTTACCAAGTTTTAGTATTGTTTTTTTTAGGTTTTTATTTTTTGTAAAAAAAACTGTCAATTCGATTTTTCTCAAAATTTTATCGAGTGTTGAAAACAATATTTTTTTTAAGATAAAATTAGTTTGAAGCCAATGTCCCAAAGTTTTGAAAAGATATTTGAGTTGAAAATCAATTTTTACCAACTTTTCTTAATTTTTTTTAAGTTTTTATTTTTTGTAAGAAAACTGTCAATTCGATTTTTCTTAACATTTTACTAAATGTTGAAAACAATATTTTGTAAACGATAAAATTAGTTTAAAGCCAATATCTCAATGTTTTGAACAGATATTTGAGTCGAAAATCAATTTTTACCAACTTTTATTAATTTTTTTTTAGGTTTGTATTTTTTGTAAAAAAAAACTGTCAATTCGATGTTTTTCAAAATTTTACAGAATGTCAACAACAATGTTTCTTATAAGATAAAATAATTTTGAAGCCTTAATCAAGTTTTTGAAAAGATATTTAAATCGAAATTCAATTTTTACCAACTTTGAGTAATGTTTTTTTAGGTTTTTATTTTTTATAAAAAAAACTGTCAATTAGATTTTTTTCAAAATTTTATCAGATGTTAAAAACATTATTCTTCGTTGCACAAAATTGTTTTGGAGATGAAATTAGATTTGAGTCGTAAAATTTTCGAGGTGACAAATTTTTTTTTCAGTTTTTTTAATTTATAAAAAAAACAGTTAATTGGATTTTTTTCAAAAAATATAATTGTTTTGTATCACGTTACAATATATCATATAAAATTTAATTCAAGTCTCTAGCATTATTGGTTCATGAGATATTTAGGGTTAACCAAAATTTTCACCTTTTTTTTAAACTGCTATGGTAAAAAAAAGTAGTACCCGTGGCATGATGGTTAGTGCGTTGGACTGTCATGCAAGAGGTCTTGGGTTCGATCCCAGCCTATGCCATCTAAAGTTTTTTTCACGGGTACTGCCTCTTGCGAGGAATTGACAAATTCTCCAAGAGTAATTATTGTCATGAAAAGTGCTTTCTCAAATTTGCCATTCGGATTCGGCTTAAAACTGTAGGTCCCCCTCCATCCCTGATAATAGTACTCGCACACAGGAATGGTTGAGAGTTGTAAGTCACTAGGCCCTAGTTCTCATATGGACTTTTGCGCCACCCAATTTATTTTATTTATTATGGTAAAAAAACCCCCACGCAATTTTCTTGAGACCCCTTTCTGCATCTTTTTGCCTTATTATCTGTATAACAAAATTTATTTGAAGTCGATATCTCTTCTGGTTCTTGAGCTATGGACGACGAAAAAAAAATCGCGAACGTACGTACATACGGACGTACGTACACACGCACGCACAGACATCTTTCTAAAAATCTTTTATTTCGACTCTAGGGACCTTGAAACGTCGAGAAATGTCAAAATTTTCAATTTGACAAATCATTACAATAACTTCCTATGGGAAGTTAATAAAAAACTATCTCAGGTCAACAATGAGTACTCTAAGGTTAAGTAACCTAGGAATTCTAGCCATTGAAATGCAAAAAACTGATGCGATTGACACCGAAAGAATAAATAAAAGAATTTGTGTGTAAAAAACAAAGAAGACAAATAATTTAAACATTTTCTACGTTTTATAAATTATTAAATATGGGTAACGTACATAAGTCAATGTCAGTTGAGTTGCTTGCCACAATGTAATAAAAAAAATCAAATTTGCTTAATTTAAAAATCGAAACAAATGTTCATTAAAAGTAAAAATATACGAAACTTTCCTTATTAAAATGAATACAAAAATTAAATTTTTGCTTTATATGTACTAGTAATATAATAACCAAAATGAAGTGATTTAAAAAATTAAATATAATTTCTTAATCTTAATTTATTTTTTGAGCTTTATTTTATAGTGAGTATGCAATTTAAAACATTAACCAAATTTGAATGTTAGGTTCCTTAAAATGTGGTTACTTTCAATATGGTTATAATCGATATACATCACCTACAAATAAATGGATACTCTGTAAGTATAGTTCATTATGGAAGAAATGGTAGTGTTCACCAACTTTGACAAAAAAATTTGGGGCGGCAAAATTTGATCTGCCCCGGGCGGCAAAAACCCACGCTACGCCACTGTAAACAATGAATCAAACTTAATTTC
Organism: Eupeodes luniger; assembly: GCA_951509635.1. Taxonomy (NCBI): domain Eukaryota; kingdom Metazoa; phylum Arthropoda; class Insecta; order Diptera; family Syrphidae; genus Eupeodes; species Eupeodes luniger. The sequence continues at coordinate 39,943,461 of OX608073.1, forward strand.
CAGATTGCTCATTTGGATATGCTTCCCTTTATGATTTATTCTTAAACCCTTTAACAAAATGTTATCGACTGCGTGCTCAAGTTTAAGTTCGGACGAGATTTTAAAAACACTTAAAAATAAAAATTCAATGTCGCCAATCTTGAAAATGATTCCCAAATTCATAGCGCACAACTTTAAGTTCGCAACCAAAAGCGAAAAATAAAAAAATAGACGATATGTTTTCAGGTTGGTATCGTGGTGAGAAAAGGTCTATGAAATTTGCAATACCAAGGATTTGGAGAGAACCAAAAGACCATGTCACTGACTGCTGCTTTTGTATTGTGAATCCGAGTAAAAGAGTTAGAGGTGAAAATGCAAAATCTATCGAATATCTTGACCTTCAATCTTCTTCTGCTTAAATCGCTCACGACCAGATACGACCAGATACGACCAATACCTGAGCCACCAAAAGAATTATCACAGAAAATTTGCTCATCTCTTAGTTCTAATAAAAGTAATTCCGATAAGGAGTTTTTGCCTACACCAGAACAACCAAAACACCATCTCATTACTACAGATGATTTTAACGACTTAATTAGGGATTTAAATTTGCCAAAAAATAAAGCAAAGCTTTTAGGCTCTCGTTTTAAACAGTGGAACTTGCTTGATGATGATAAGATCACGGATCTGCGGACTAGACATGAAATATTCTCAACGTATTTCAGGAAAGAGGATGGACTTTGTTTTTGTAATGACATAAAAGGTATGTTCGAAGCAATTAGCATACCTTGTGTTCCATAGTGAGTGGCGTTTATTCATTTACAGCTCTACAAAAAGCTTGAAAGCTGTACTGTTACGCAACGGAAATAAATATCCGTCTCTTCCAATCGCTCACTCAGTGCATCCTAAAGAAAATTATGAAAATGTTAAAATCTTGCTTGAATCTGTAAAGTATTGCGACTATAACTAGCAGCTGATTGGAGATTTTAAAATGGTGGGGTTTTTAATGGGATTACAAAGTGGATATACAAAGTATTCGTGTTATCTGTGCTTATGGGATAGCAGAGCGGATTCTAAACACTATATTCAACGGTCATGGCCTGTGAGAACAGAATTATGTGTCGGAAAACAAAACGTAAAATTTGAGCCTATTGTTGAAGCGAAAAAAGTGTTAATACAGCCTTTGCATAATAAGTTAGGGCTGATAAAACAATTTGTTAAAAAACTTGATGAAACTTCAGAAACTTTTGGATACTTGAAAATTTTTTTCCGAAGTTATCGGAAGCAAAGGTTAAAGCTGGAGTTTTTGTTGGTCCGCAAATAAGACATATTTTCGCCGGTGACAAATTTCCAACGTTGCTCAATCGTCATCAAAAAGCAAGTTGGAATAGTTTTAAAGCAGTAGTGTCCGGATATTTAGAAAACAAAGCTGAAAACTACGAAAAGTTAGTTGAGGATATGCTGAAAAATTTTAAGGTCATAGGCTGTACAATGTCATTAAGAGCCCCCGCAGACTGCAGACTTTTTATCGGCCGATAGTTTGGTCGGCTTCTTAATCAGTATGGAGAGGAATGCATATGCGCACACTACAGCGATTCAGTATCGGCCGATAAAAAAGTTTGCTGGGCTACCCGATTACGTTCAAACTAATCTGTCGGCCAACTATCGGCCGACTGTTCAATCAGTATTGGCGTATACACGCCTGCGCATACATGACGATTGTTTAATCGGCCGATAGTTCAGTTCGCTCAGTGATTTGGCGTCGTGTGCTTGTATTTTGAATATGACGTGTCGCCCAAATCACAATTGTTGTTGTTGTCAATTACAAACTAGTTCGAGAATAGTCGGCCGAATGTTGGATAGTCTGCGCCCTGTTCACCAACCAAACTATTTAGTTGGCTCGGTGTGCGCACTTTCAGCCCAACCCGACCAAACTATCGGCCGATAAAAAGTCTGCAGTCTGCGGGGGCTCTAAAAGTACATATGCTGCATGCTCATTTAGATAAATTTAAAAACAACCGTATTCAGAAGAGCAAGACGATCTTTTTCATCAAGACATCATGAATTTTGAACAACGTTATCAAGGACAATACAATGAAAATATGATGGGCGACTATATTTGGGGTTTATTGAGAGAAAGTAGTTATAAACATAAAAGAAAAAGTAAAAGTGTGCACTTCTAAATTATTGTCTACTTTTTTGTAAGTTAATTCGATAGTTAAACTTAATAAAAGTAATAAACATATTTATTTGAATAGTTTCATTTTTAATTAAAATCAGAGATTTTGAAAAATATCGTCCAATCAGTCTCCTAAACACAAACTAAACATTTTCTGTTACAATTACGACCTAAAATATTGAAATTTTATACTTTTCGGTCTTAGTCAAATTTCGTGTTGACCCGTGTTATATATATGTATGTATATGAGTATTTTTACAAAATGTGTTTATTATGCTTTGTTTAATTAAAAATTAGTTAAATTTGTAATTTAATAATTTAATTTTAATACACCAATTATTTTAAAATCATGGGCTTACCAGAAACTTTCCATTAAATAAAAAAGCATTTCGTTATGTATTGGATATTGATTTAATTTCCAGAAAAGAACAATGCAATAAATTGGTCTTATTCCTGAAATTGTATGCGTGCTGTAGTCCGTTGTTTTTGTTTATTATGGGATAGTTTTTTTACTTGCGATATATAGGAACTATATGGCAAGTTTTGCATTCGTGCAAAATTTCGAACTCGAGATTTTAATCAAACATGACATTACGATGGTAGAGAAGTCGAAAAAAGTGGGTCCCGCCATTCCGTCCGGTCTGTTCTGTTTGTCTGTCTTGGAAGTTAAGGTTTTGAGCAGATTCGCGTTAGGCGTTTTTTCATTTTTTTTAAGATCAAAACTAACAGTGGCCTCCATACAATTTTTTTGGTCAAAAAACGAAAATTCGAATTTTCTCAAAAACCGATAGATTTTTTTAAATTTTCTTTTTTAACTTTGCTTCTTTTAATAAGAAAAACATATTTTTGTATTGCTCAGGAAAGGTACCGCTCATAGAACCGTTTTTTTGTTTTTTTAATTTTCTCAGTAACTTATGAACCGATTTCATTAATTTTTTTTTTGAACGAGCTCTTATACTGCCTTAACAATATTTGATTATCAAAAGTGCAATTTTTTTTTGATTGGATTTTTAAAAAAATATTGAATTTTTTTTTCAAAATTCTATATCTCAAAAACGGGTCATTATTTTTTTTACGAAATTCAAATGTAAAACGTATATTTATAATCACTAAACAACTGCATATCAAAAATATTTTTAAAACAAAATTGAAAAATTTTATATATAAAAAATTAATTTAAAAAAAAACCGCTCTAACGATTTTAGAAAAAAAAAATTGAAAAATCAAGGGTTTTTTGATTTATAAAATGGCATTTAAATTTTTGAAGACAAACTTATTTTTCAGGCAAAATTTTAATCTTAAATTAGTTTTTTTTAAGACTATTTTAACTATATTAAATGTAACCCCCTCCCAAAAAAATTGAAAAAATGGAGGTTCTTTCGACAAATCAAATCGCATTTATATCTTTGAAGACAAACTTATTTTGCAGGTATATTTTTAAAATTTTATAAACATAGGTACTTTTTTAAACAGACTCGTTGAATACAGGAGCAAGTTCGTGCGACCCAGTCGTGCATTTTATTTCTTCAAACGCTCCAAACCTGGAAAACTTAATTGTTAGGGTAATAGATTTTTATTTAACTTGTCCTGGGGTGGAATCGGCTAACGCGATTGTTGACTGTCGCGTTGTTGATAGTCGTTTTTGATTATCAACTCTGGGGTGGAATCGCGTAAGGTGATTGTTGATTGTTGACCATCAAAATGTATGATTTTGCTCCACTTAAGGTGATTATCAAATTGACTATCACTTTTTTGCTATGGTTTGTTAGTGACAGCTATTTAGGTGTCACTTTCATATATTTTGATTATTTTTTTGTGAGAAAGATAATTTGTGTGAACTTCAGCTCCACTATAAATTTTAAATTTAGTAAAAAAAGTGAAAAGATATCAAAGTTAAAATAAAAATAAGTGAAAAGTAATGTATACTTCAATGCAAATTTTCTATCAGTGCACCAGAACGAGAAATAACTACAAAAAAAATTAAATTGCTGAGCAAAGCAAATATTTTGGAACTTCCTAACCCAATGTAACTATGAATATTTATAAATAAGTTATTTACAACATAATGTATGTACGTTTAAATTATTTATTTCAGATTCTTGAAAAAATTTTGATTGAACAAAGAAACGTTTGTGTACCAAGTTTCTCAAACTTGGTAAGTGATGCCAGCAAATAGTAAAGTTTTAGCGATCACTTTACACAGAACAAATAAAAGGTGATGATCAAAATTGACTATCAAAACAGTGATAATCAACTATCGCCTTACGCGATTCCACCCCTGATTTGCTCTGTGTAAAGTGATCAATAAAACAGTTTGAGTTTTTGGCAGCACTTGCTGCGAGAAATGTCATTTTGCTCAGTTCATTTTTGTTATTAAAATTGTTTTCGATTTTTAATTTTGTTTGTCAAAAGGAAAGGTTCTAGGGGATAGCCACTGTCTTCTTGAAAAATAAGAATGCGTAAATTATAAATTATGATATATTTGTTAAATCTTACCTAGCAGCCATGATGAGGTGCTATTTAATAAGTGCTCTCTTTCCAATGCCACCCTTTCTTCACTTTGGCGCCACACAAAACTGTCATGTGCACTACCACCATATCTTGCATTAATAGCCATGATCTTTGTTTTTTCGTCGCAGATCTTAAAAAAGCTTTTTGAATTGTTGTAAAAAATATTTTTTTTATAATAAAGTCACAATCATGGCATTAATTCCTTTACGGTTAAAAAACATGTTTTCGTTTTCTGTTGGCCGGAGAATCATTATATGACTTCCATCAATGCAACCTATTACTACAAAATTGAATAAAAAATTGTTGGTAAATTAAGAATAAGAATTGTATACCTATGTACATTGTACATAGCCCCGTATTTATAAAGAAAACATAATTAAAATTAATTATTTCAGATCCCGTCTTTAGGAAAACTACACAACGGAATACAAATATTGCGGACTCAAATGGAACGGTAGGCGACTGCGTTTAGTTTGAGTTCGGAAAATTCTTATTCCATCTTGTAGTTTTCCTAAACACGGGAGATGAAATAACTAATGTTAACTATGCATATTTTCTTTATAAATATGGGGATAGTATATTTATTATTATACCTCCAGGAATTCTATATTTTTCAAAAAAAAATCCTTTGTTGACTCGATCGGCACAAACTTTATCATGAGCGGACAAAGTTCTTTTTATAACCTTAGAAGTAATTTCGGCAATTGTACTTTGTCCCATCGGAGCAGCCCAATCTGAACCAACTTGTCTCTGGTATGCACCACCACCAAGAATATTCAAAGTTGCAGCTAGTTGAAGCATAGGTGGAATATGTGTCGACCTTACTCCAGACGGCAAGTCGAGTAACCTCAAAACAATCATAAAGGCTTCTTTTGATAGACGAAAATTTTTTAAGAATCTAAACAATGTAATTTATAATAGATCAAAATTTATTGCTTATTTGTATGTACATACATTGGGTCAGAAAGTTCCAGAATATTTTCTTTATTTCGTAAAGAAGTTCTGAGCAATCGAACAGGCTTATAATTGCGTCCTTAATTTCTCCTATTCACGTTATAAATATTCTCATTGATGTAAACATTCCGGTTCTCTTATTTAGGTATTTGCTTTTATTTAACAATACTTTACACACAATTTATTTTATTTAGAAATTGAATCCAAACAAACGATTTTACTCACAAAAAATCTATGAAAACGATACATAAAAAGCTGTCACTATAATTTATTATTTACACACACATTTTCTAAATTTAGATAAGTTGTTATTTTCATTTTACTAAAAACCCACCAGACAACAGACGACCTATTAAAAGAAAAAATCGCAACTTTTTATATGCGGATTTAAATTGTATGCGTTCAGGTATATAACAGAATACCACGCATGTTACGGCTTTCATTGCGATCCACTTGGAACTATTAGCAGAATATTGATAAGTGAAAATTCTAGAATTCTAGAAATGAAAAGTCATCAAGTGAAACATAAGTGACGTTTTATTATCGTAATGGTACAATTCAGATCAGATCAAGAAAATAAAACTGATCGAATCATCATATTTAAATTATCAGCAAGGTTCTACATTTCACTCGAAATGAGATTGAAATCGATTCAAAATATAAATTGTAGTTCTGAAATTCACTTTTATCGAAATTGATTTAATTGTTTTCGAACTTTAAACGAAGTGAAATTTCATACATTTCGATTTTCAAATAATTTTAATCCCACCAAATTAGTTAATGTGGTTTAAATTCGACAAGAGAAAATAGTTTAAAAACAGTAGTAGTTTCACTTAAATTAAATAAACCTTAACTTCTTTATATAATAAACTTGATTCGTGAAAAGTTGCAGCTTCTACTTTGAATTTAAAGAAAAGGAAAAAGCATTTAAAATGATTTTTAACACACCAAATGTCTTCTCTATACCATTTCGAGTAAAACAACGTTCTTCGAAAAACTTTTAACCCACATTCAAAAACTTTAGTGCATACAAAATAATTAAATGTTAGGCCTTTCGTTATCTAATTACAAAATATTTCATTTCCAGACAAATGAAAATGGTTATGTGGAAACCATGTTTTTATTGAAGTAGTTGGAAGTAATACCAAACGTTACAAGACAAAAATCACTTGGTGTAAAATAGTAAAAACTAATTTTTTGATTACAAAAATAGATCCTATGATAAAGCAGGATTTCGCTTTGTTGATGTAATGCAAATGTTTATTTTGACTGCTGTTTATTTTCAGGATAATTCACATGGAGCCACCTCTGACGGTATTTTGACCTGCTTTTAGGCCACCCACAGTGAAGTTCATAAACATTTATTCACATCAATCGAAACTTGCCTATTAAAGCGATTGTTAAATTGTGTAAATTTTAACACGTGAACAAAGAAATAAGTTTTAATTACACATAGTCCAAAAAGTCTCCGTACAGAAGCTTTCTTTTTGATGATGAAACTAACTTTTTTTCAATGTTACCACTTTGGTATTTACATTTATTCCTAGTACTTTTTTTCAAAAAAAAAAAAACACTAAAATTAGGCTGCTGTACGGAGACTTTTTGGACTAAGTGTATGTAATTCAAATACGTATTTTTATATCAATTTATAATCTTAAAATAAGATTTAAAAATTTTCATAATACCACATTTTCTCGCTTCTTGCAAATTTCAGTAGTTTCCCAATAAACATATTAATTAATAAGACAGCACTTGTTCTTTTATAATTATACTTTATTAATCACTCAGTTCTGTTTTTGCACATTTTTTAAGTATACTCATTGAAAATCACCCCTTGTACACATGGGTTGTCCACTTTCATTGCACTTGCTATCGGGCAATTGTTGGAATTGTTTTCCTGGGTTCAAACAATTGTAAGTTTGCAATTTGCACAAACTTGAGAATCGGTCAAGACAAATGCCATTAGAAGCACAAACTGGTGTATCAGGTTCCTTGCAATTGTAACTACAACGTCCTTGGTCCTTTGGAATTGGTGCCAAACCGCCAAGAGCAACAGCAAAGAAAGCTAGAAACCAAATATTCAATTACAATTCGAAAACTATCAAAATTATTAAAAATGTTAAAATTAACTTACCTGTAGCAATAAAAGCAACAAGGATAAACTTCATATTTTTGATATTGAATTGATTACGAGACGAAGGCTGGAATGAGTTTGTTGAAATCCTGCTCAAAGTTAACTTATTTTATACAAAATCCAAAACTCAAGTAAAAGTGTAGTTCTTATTTTTAGCTCCTTAATTACATCTTTTATTTATGTTCTTCCTTAACTGTTTATTTGTTATAATTATTTTATACTGCAAAGACCAACAGGGAATCAGGACGAATTTACTTTTTGAGGAACTAAAAAAGGAAACCAAAAAGTAAATTAGCATACCGTAGGTATAAAGTCAATTTTGTTGAAAATAAACATAATAATTCAACAACATGATACTTGGAGTTATTTAAAAATAACTTCTTAATCGTCTTAAAATAAGTATTTCTGTTTTTTTTTCGCTTCCTCTCATTTTAAGCAATATTATTCACCAGCATAGAATGATTGTCGGTTTTTGTATAAAATAAGTTCACTTTGAGCAGGATTTCAACAAACTGATTCCAGCCTTCGTCTTGAAATCAATACAACCCTTCAATCAAAATAATGAAGTTAATTCTCGTTGCTTTTATTGCTGCAGGTTAGTTCATTTTATTTTGAAATATTTTCATAGTTTTTAAATAAATTAAAATTTAATATTTTTCTTCTAGCTTTCTTTGCTGTTGCTCTTGGAGGATTGGCACCAATTCCAAAGGACCAAGGACGTTGTAGTTACAATTGCAAGGAACCTGATACACCCGTTTGTGCTTCGAATGGAATTTGCCTTGACCGATTTTCGAGCTTGTGCAAATTGCAAACTTACAATTGTTTGAACCCAGGAAAACAATTCCAACAATTGCCTGATAGCAAGTGCAACGAAAGTGGACAACCCATGTGTACAAGGGGTGATTTTCAATGAGTACATTAAAAAAGTATGCAAGAAACAGAACTGAGTGATTAATAAAAGTATTATAAAAAACAAATTGTAATCAGCATTTGTTTTTTGTTTGGAGCTTGATTTTGATAAAAATTTTTGAATTCATCTTAGATCTTCGATAAATCTTGAATAATTCAAGTATAGTGGTGCAACAGTTGGCTGAAATGGTATAGCACACATTCCTTAAAGGGGTCTGAATTTTTTTTTTTTACTTTGCTTCCTATAATCCTTTAATTTTAATCTTTATGCAATGAAAAAACTTCCTGGTTTTGGGATAAGCCTGATACACACTCCTGGATTGAATTTATTTATGCACCTTATTTACTATCTTGTGTACATTTGAATTACCGAGGCGGAACTCATCACCTGCGTACATTTGATTTTATACATATTGACTTCCATAGAACTAACTATGGGAAGAATAAAGCATTAAGTCGAATGAGCATTTTATATAACTTAAACTGTTCATCGATAGATTTAAATTTAAATAAGGTGGGATTAAAATCATTGTTTAGAACCAGTGCTCCACTATCGTAAACGTTTTTATTTTATTTTTTTTGTACTGTAATAATTCATGTTAAATGTTAATAATTATTATGTTTTGTATTTTGTGCGTGTGTTAGGCTATAATTGTATTATTTTCTTACTAACAACTAACACATGCACTTATGATGAGCTTCTGATCGTAGTTTGACGCTTGCTATAAGCTTACTACTTTCTGAAAATTCTGAAGTGTAAAAAAAAAAAAAAAAAAAAAAAAAATAATATAAGAAAAGGTAATTTAGTAAGAATATAAAAATAAATGCAATGATGTAAATTGATCAGTCCTGTATTAAAAGTTCGGCTTCGATTTTGACGATTTGACCGTTTTTGTAAATTTGTTAAAATTTTCATACATTTCTAGTTTTCTGTTTTTTTTCCGATACTTAACTCTGTACAACTAACAAATTAACAATCCTATAAAATTGAAGCAACTAATTTTTCGAAAAACTTCTTTTTAACTTCCCATAAGAAGTAATGGGTCCGATTTGTCAAATTGAAAATTTTGACATTTATCGACGTTTCAAGGTCCCTAGAGTCGAAATAAAAGATTTTTAAAAAGATGTCTGTGCGTGCGTGTGTGCGTATGTACGTTCGTATACGTCCGTACGTTCGCGACGTTTTTTTCGTCGTCCATAGCTCAAGAACCAGAAGAGATATCGACTTCAAATAAATTTTGTTATACAGATAATAAGGCAGAAAGATGCAGAAAGGGCTCTCAAGAAAATTGCGTGGGTGGTTTTTTTTACTATAGCAGTTTAAAAAAAAGATGAAAATGTTGGTTAACCCTAAATATCTCATGAACCAATAACGCTAGAGACTTGAATTAAATTTTATATTATATATTGTAACGTGATACCAAACAAATATATTTCAATCCAATTAACGGTTTTTTTTATAAATCGAAAAAACTGAAAAAAAAATATTTACCTCGAAAACTTTACGAACAAAAACGATTTTATCTCCAGACAAATTTTGGGCAACGAAGAATAACGTTTTTAACATCTGGTAAAATTTTGAGAAAAATCGAATTGACAGTTTTTTTTATAAAAAATAAAAACCTATAAAAAAACATTAGTCAAAGTTGGTAAAAATTGATTCTCGACTTAAATATCTCTTCGAAAATTTAAAATTATGACTTCCAACGAATTTTATCTTATAAGAAATATTATTTCCAACATTCGGTACAATTTTGAGAAAAATCGAATTGACAGTTTTTTTTTACAAAAAATAAAAACCTAAAAAAAATATTAATAAAAGTTGTTAAAATTTATTTTCGGCTCAAATATCTTTTCAAAAGTTTGAGATATTGGTCTTAAACTAATTTTATATTTTAAAAAATATTGTTGTCAACATTCAGTAAAATTTTGAGAAAAATCGAATTTACAATTTTTTTTACAAAAAAATAAAAACTAAACAAAAATTAATAAAAGTTGGTAAAAATTGATTTTCAACTCAAATATCTTTTCAAGACTTTAAGATATTGGCTTAAAACTAATTTTTTGTTATAAGCAATATTGTTTTCAATATTCGGTAAAATTTTGAGCAAAATCAAATTGGCAGTGTTTTTTACAAAAAATAAAAACCTAAAAAAAAAAAAAAACAATACTAAAACTTAGTAAAATTTACTTTCGACTCAAATTTTTTTTCAAAAATTAAAAATATTGGCTTCAAACTTATTCTATCTCACAGAAAATATTTTTTACGACGTTCAATACATTTTTTATAAAAATCCAACATTCAGTTTTTTCATAAAAAAATAAAATCTACAAAAAATTGTACGCAAAATTGGTAAAAATTGATGTTCGGTTTTCGATATCTCGTGAACAATAGAAGATATTGACTTCAAATTAATTTCATTCATCCAATTTGTATTTGCTTATATAAAAAAATATTTTTTTTTTAAGAAATGCTACTAAAATTGGTAAAAATTGGTTTTCGACTAAAAATCTCGTTAACAAAAAAATAATTTCGAAATCAAACTATTTCATTATATGCAAAATATTATTGGTAGTTTTTTTTAATTTTTAAGAATAATTTAACTGAGAATTTTTTTAACAAAACACGAAAACCTACAAACTTTTAAGCAAGACAAATCGACAGACGGGATGGGAAGTTATCAGTGTGGGTCACATCCCAGCCTCTTTTTAAGCTTGAATCTCGATAGATTTCTTATCTTGATCCGTTTTTGGTCCACAATATTTCACCAAAAATGAGAACACATAAGATTTTGATTATTTTTGAAAACATTCCCAGAAGGAAAAAATAAAATTGTATACAGGTTATTTTTTGATTATTCAGAATTGACATACAAATAAAGTGCACGACTGGTTCGCTAGAACTTGATCCTGTATTTAAAAATTCTTTGGATTAATTAAAAACCTTGATTTTTCACATTTTTATCGAAAATCGCTAGAGTGTTTTTTTTTTAAATTAATTTCGTATACATACATACATCCAATTTTTCAATTTTAGTTTAAAAATATTTTAAGTATGCAGTTACTTACCTAAAGATTATTAAAATACGTTATATTTTTGATTTTCGTCAAAAAATGATGTCCCATTTTCGAGATATCAAATTTAAAAAAAAATTAATGTTTTTTAAAAATCCAAAGAAAAACAATGACATGTTTGATCATAAAATATTATTATCAAAATATTATAAGAAGTTGTGCAGAAAAGTTATTAAAATCAGTACATTAGTTCTTGAAAAAAAACTTAAAAACAAAATAATGGTTTTATGGGGTCTAAACTTCTGGAGCAACGCAAAAATATTTTTTTTTTTAAAAGAAGCCAACTTAAAAAAAATTAAGATAAAGTTTAGTACAAATTTTCCGCTTCGTTTTTAAGGAAATTCAAATTTTTGATTTCTTACCCAAAAAATTGTATTGGGACTACTTTTATTTTTAGTCTTTAAAATAGTGAAAAAAAACGACTTGCGTAAATCTGCTTATAAACTAAATTTCCAAGTTTGAACTCAATCGACCCAATGGTCGATGCACTACTGGGTCGCACGAACTTGCTTATGCATCCAAAGAGTCCGTTTAAAAATATTTTCTGTACTTTAAAATTTAAAAATTTATCCGCAAAATAAGTTTGTTTTCAAAAATTTAAATGCCATTTGATTTCTCAAAAAAAATTAATTTTCAAATTTTTTTATTTGAAAATCGTTAGAATTTATTTGTTAATTAGGTTATGTTGTATATATACAATTTTTCAGTATAAGTATACAGTTATTTAGAACTTATGAATATATGTTTGAAATTTCAATTTCGTAAAAAAAAAATAACGACCCATTTTCGAGATATTGAATTTAAAAAAAAATATATTTTTAAAAATCAAAAATAGTAACAATGACATTTTTGATCAACAAATATTATTTAAAATGTATAAGAGCTTGTGCAGCAAAAAATATCAATTCTTGAGAAAACTTTAAAACAAAATATCGATTCTATTGGGGATTGCCTTCTGGTGTAACATAATTTTATTCTAAGAAGGCAAATTGATAAAAATAAATTTTAGAGAAAATTAAATAAACATCTATTTATTAGTTTTTGAGAAAATTCAAATTATCGATTTTTGTAAAACAAATTTGGGCTACTGTTATTTTTAGTTTTAAGCAAAATGAAAAAAAAAGAAGCTTAACAACTTAATTTCCAAGTTTGAACTCAATTGGCCCAATGGTTTGGGCTATAGGGACGAGGACAGACCGATGGAATCGGGGACCCGTAATGATATGCTCTATTAAAATCTCGAGTTAGAAATTTTTTACGAGTGCAATACTTGACATATAATTCCTATATTTCACAAGTAAAAATCTGCAAGCAATTTTGATGTTTAAAATTAATTTAAAGAATTAAAAGATAAGAATATCACAGTTTGTAGAGAAGCAGAGCCTAGTGACAACTTTCATGACTTTTTCATGACAAGACTGTTGATGGATTTGTCTATTCCTAGCAAGAGGCAAGAAAAGGCGTACGAACTTAAATATAGGAAATGAACACTCTCCTCTGGCATGATTTTTGTTCGTTCTTTAAAGTTTATATCGCCCCCATTCTACTTCAACCACATGTCTACAAAATTTATTTTTTTTTGACTACATACATACATGCACAAAACTGAAATTATTTTTTAGAAATTAATTACCTACATTTATAACCTTTAATTCATTTGAAAACTGACAAATTATCAATAAAATTGAAGCTTAAATGTTATGTTCACCTTAAAGAAATCATTTGTTGATATACAGAGTTAGCAACTTTTGGTTCACTTAGAAATAAATAAGACGATGTTGCATATCTCACTGCTTTCAAAGTTCTAGTTTCAGCTCTTTTGTTTATGAATAGCATTTTACCGAACTAAAGTTAATTAAAATCATAACTTTGTGTAATTAAGTACTTAGTTGAAGAATCACGGAATTAAAAAACGATACAAATACTAAGACTTAATTTTTAAGATTTTGGTAAGAAAGAAAAAATCGAAGTTTTAAGGATATTCGGATTTTCTTAAGTAAACACAAAATCACGAAAATACATTAAAGAAACAATATGAAACATTTTAAGTCAATGGTCGACATAAACGGAATCAAAATAAAATAAAATTTCATTTAGAAGTTTCAGACACAGTCGTTATTTAAAGAATTTACAGTTATTTCTGTATAAAAATAAAACAAAGCTTATGCAATATGCAGTCAAAAACAAGTTTTTTTTTTAAATTGCGGAAATGTCTGCACAGCTGATTATATAAATTAAATTTGAATCTGTTTTTAAGACCAATGACTGTTCCAATTTTGTTTTCCTTTTCTTTGTGAGTTAATTCTTAAAATTCCCGACCAAAGAATATCAGTTTTATATAAAAAGGATACTTAATTTGGAATTAACATCAAAAACTTTAATTAAACTGAACCATGAAGAACTTTGTCATTTTATTTTTCATGTTTATCGGTAAGTTCTTGAATTTCTGTAAAATTTATACATATGTTATTGAATTGATTTTATTGTTTTAATTTTTAGTTCTTACTGCTGTTGTTCATGGAGCTCGGCGATGTGACTACAAATGCACCAAATCAGATGGTAATGCCTGTGCCAATAATGGGAAATGCATTCACTTGTTCCCAAGTCATTGTCAAATGGAAAAATACAATTGTTTGTTTCCCCAAAAGGCTTTCCGTAAAATAGAAACCTGGAAGTGCAATGAGAATTCAATGCCGTTGTGTTCTGTTAGTGATTTATAAAAGATAAAAGTGGTTATAAAATTTCTAAAACAAAAAATATTGCTGTCGAATAAAAATGCTAATAAATTTAAAGAACGTAAAAATTTGTAATATAATTATTGTGAAGAAGTATTTATGTGTTTTTTTGGTAAACAAAATTGTACAGTCCAGGAAAATGAGATATTTGATAGTTGAAAACTAGAGGACAGTTCATTTATACGACCTTGACAGTTTCTAAAAATTCCTGATTATTTGGCATGAAGCCAAAACTTTTAAGGTATTAAAATGCAGTTTTATTCAAAATTATTGAAAACTATTCGTTTTTTGTTGTGTATTACATTTAACGAAGTTCTACACAAAAATTAAAATTCAGAAAAACCTTCAAAAACATTTTGGTGATTGTTTTTTGAATAAGATAATTTTTATTTGTGAGTAATCTTTAGAAAGATATTTTATATTTATTACGCGATCACGCGAAGAACTTTTCTCTTGAAACGACCCAAGGTGCTTTCATCCGCTTCTGTCATGCCTCTCCACCGTATATCAGGACGGGATGATAAGGGTCTTATATAGCGACACTTTGGTTTCTTGAGAGAGGGCTTTACTACTCAATTGCTTTTTTTAGCCCAAAGAAACAGCGGTTAGCAAGAGTAATTCTTCGTTTGATCTCAGCGCTGGTGCTATTTTCTGTGTTCATAGCGGAGCCTAGGAGGACAAAGTCCTTAACTTCCTCAAAGTTACGTCTGTCGATGGTGACGCTTTGAGTGAGACGTCGTCGGTGTTGTAGGTCCTTTCTTGATGAAAGCATTTAATTTGTTTTCCTCTCATTAACCGTTAAACCCATTTTTGCCGCCTCTAGCTCAATACTCACAAAAGCCCCATTGACATCACGCTAAGTTCTTCCGATTATGTCAATGTCATCAGCATATGCTAGTAATTGGACAGACTTTTGAAAGATAGTGCCTCTAGTGTTGACGTGAGAGCTTTGCACTATTCTTTCAAGTACGATGTTAAAAAAATCACATGACAGCGCATCACCTTATCTAAAACCTTTTTTGACATCGAAAGGTTCTGTTAAGTTGTTTCCAAGCTGTATGGAGCAGCGTGAATTCTCCATGGTCATCCCGCACAAACGAACGAGTTTGGCAGGGATGCCAAAACTAGACATGGCTCTATACAGCTCGTCCCTGTAGATACTGTCAAATGCAGCCTTGAAATCGATGATAAGATGGTGGATGGTGGATGTCGATTTTGTGTTCTTGGGTTTTTTCCATTATCTGCCGTAATGTGAATATTTGATCGATTGTGGACTTTCGTGGTCTAGAACCACAGTGATAAAGACCTTTCAGGTTATTGACGATGTGCTTTAGACGTACATTATGGCAGAGAAGATTTTGTAAGCGATGTTAAGTAGACTGGTTCCTCTATAGTAGGTGCAGTTTAGAGGATCTCCTTTTTTCAGTATCGGGAAAACAATACTGAGGTTCAAAATTATACATTCAAGCCATCTGCTCTGGTGGCTTTGATAGACTTCAGCTTAGATATGGCAATCTTAACTTCGTCTAAGTCGGTAAAACGGGATTATTGGCTTTCGTCCTCTATATTGAATGGATCATCCTGCCTGACAGCTGAATTTAGTTCGTTGCAGCTGTTATACAGTCTGCAGAAATGGTCGTTCCATATCCTTAGCGTTGATTGCTGTTCCACTTTCGTCTTTGCAGCCTTCAGTTCGAAATGTATGTATTTGTGAATTGCGTTTTAACTGCTTATAAAATTTGATCTAAGCCACTTCTGCTCTTAAGCCTTTATCCATGTTTCCGTCGTAATGAAAAATCTTCTAGAACCTTACATACATTTACTGAATTTCACTAAAATCGTAAGAACCGTTTTTGAGAGCAAACAAAAATTAAGTCATGGTTGGTTTCTATATCCGTTTTGTCTCTTCTTACAAAAACTCAGATTTTTTCTAATACAAAAGGACCAAATAACACATTTTTTAAATTCCTCCGAAAAATAATATGCAACAACTCTCATATACATTTTATAAAGCTTTTGTTTTATTAGTGTCATAAGAAGACAACATCAAGGTACATTTTTTAAGCTAAACACACGGGCATTGATTTGTCACCGCATTTCTTATCGTCTTCTTGTTCGAATTGCTTCTCTGGATGGTTAACACAATTGTACTTCTCAAGTTCACATTCACTTGGGAAATTCTTCCTACAAGTTCCATTTGTGGCACAAACAGCATTTCCAGGTTTGCTGCAATCATATTCACAAGAAGTTCCAATATGTCCTTCTTTGTGATGAGGAACTGCCATGGCAATGGCTACAAGAGCTGAAAATTATAATTAAGTTTAATTAAATATTTAAGGATAAATAATATAATTGTATATTAATTTACCAGCAACAATCAAAAGAACAGCAGCGAATTTCATGTTTGTAAATAAGTTTTTACTAGAAGTATTGTAAGTTAAGACTGATGAATTATTTGATCCATCAACTTGTTTTTATACAAAATTTAATCTCGGGAGTAAAGCAAACTAATAACTATTAAACGGGTGAATCACATCGGTTTATATATAAACGAATTATGGGATAAACCCAATCTGGTTTTAATTTTCTTTCACGCCACTTTTACTGTCGTGTGATCCACATCACAGTGGAATATTTTGCACTGTAATTTCCATTTTTTCCATCTGCTTCAGAATTATCATCGTAATGTAAAATATTCAATTATATCGCTAATATAACATATTAAAATTACCAAATTAATTTAATTACATCACTTATTATACAGCACCGAAAAACGATTGATTTTCTACAGATTTCCCTTTATAAGATATCATTTTGTTCTAAAATGTAACTCAATTGCTAGAATGCTAGAATAGTTGTTAAGTTTGTTAAGTTAAGCTTTAAAAATTCCAAGTAAACAAATATGATTTCTTGTATACCTAAATATAAAAATCCAAATGAAAACATAGATGACATAATGCTTTTGAACATTTAATCCACATAATGTTTATTGAGTTGCACAAGTTTTAATGAATTACTATTTCAGAGTATATACATTGTTTCATCTTTTATTAATTAAGTTTTGTTTATGTTAAATAATGTCCCACCGTCAAATGCAATTTTTTTTTAATAACACTGTTCCTAAAGTCAGACACCGCGGTGGATCCCAAACTAATTTTGTTCTTTTTGTATGCGGGACCCGTGTCGGGAATCAAATTGTGTATTGTTGAATTGTATATATTATACGGTATGTAATAAATTTGATATATTTTTAATCGGAACTTACAGAAACAGGTCTAATTTCAATTGAACTGTTTATTTCTGTTTACTTACTCGAATTGACTTAAATCAGAAACATCTGATTGTAGAGTCTGTGTGTAATAAATGAACATTTAAATTTAATAATACAATGTCTTGATGCTTGATGCAAAAGACCAATACCTCATTCGAAAAAGTTTGTTGTTATAGTCAGCAGTTAGCAAGATAAATTATAACTAAACTATAAACAATTATAATAATAATAATAAACAAATATAATTATAAACTATAAACAATTGAAAAGTTTTATTCGCATTTAAGAGCTAATTGTTTTAAAAATTTGTAGTAAAAGAAGTTTTGTTTCACAGTGAAATCCTCTTCAGAGAAATCGCAAAATAGTTTTTGTTTCGCTTAAGCTAATTTTTCACCTGAGCATAAATGTCCGAAGATTAAGGTTAAGGCGCCAGTTATAGCTATCATTGAAATCGATCCAGAAAAATTTTTGAATCGATATTTGACGGTGTTTCCCTTTGATTAGAAATGAAAATTATATGCTGATCGATCGGAAATCACACAACGATTTTTTTTGAGAAAAAAAAGTGTAATTGCGCATTTATTTTTCTCTAAAAATTAATTTTTCTATTTTTCGAACGGAAATTCATTTTCCTGAACAGCTGATACTTTTATGTTCAAAAGTGAAACGAATCGTTCCACTGATTTGTGTTCCAATTTCACACAATTCCAATGACAGATTTCTGTCAGTAAAAGTTTTTCGGTAGCTTTCAATCAGGAAATTTTTTTCAATGACAGAAATTTTTAATGAAAGCTATAAACGGCCTGCCAAAAAAAAATCCAATGTTTGTTTTCAATTATGAAAACCAATGACACTATAACTGGCGCCTAAGAACAAAATTTATTTAAACAGATTTAAAATTCTGTAAAGCGAAAATTTGGTATAGGTATTAAATTAGTAATAAATTAAAAAGAAAAGCATCCAACATTTTTTCTATTCTATAAAAAAAGGAATACAATTTTATTTTAATTTGTGTCGAATATCTTGACAAAAGATAAAGATAATGCTTTCAAAATAATTTTAGTTTATTAAAAATATTGTTTTTAACATTTATTGAAATTTTTAGAAAACCCAACATTAAGTTTTTTTTTATGAAAAATAAGAATCTATAAAAATACTGCGATTGGTAAAAATTGATGTTGATTGATGAAGGTATTGACTTTAATATTTATTATTTTAGGATTTTTAACTGGTCACTATATGCTTCTTCGATAGACCTAAGGAAAACGCATGGTTCGATACGAGCTGTAAAGAGGTTATTAGGGTCAAGAAGGTAAATTTCCGTTGTTTTAAAGCCAATCCAACTGAGGAAAACCGAAATAATTTTAAGCAAGCCAGGAAGGCCTGCAACGCCTTTATTCGACGGACCAAATTTTTAAATAAATAAATAAATTGGGTGGCGCAACAGTCCGTTGAGAACTAGGGTCTAGTGACTTACAACTCTCAACCATTCCTGTGTGCGAGTACTGTTGTCAGGAATGGAGGGGACCTACAGTTTTAAGCCGAATCCGAACGGCCAATTTGAGAAAGCACTTTTCATGACAAGAATTACTCTTGGAGAATTTGTCAATTCCTCGCAAGAGGCACTACCCGTGAAACAAACTTTAGATGGCATAGGCAGGGATCGAACCCAAGACCTCTGGCATGACAGTCCAACGCACTAACCATCATGCCACGGGTACGCGCGGGACCAAATTTTTACATGACCAAAAATTACGGCAAAAAATACTGCAATGTCCCAAAGGCAGTACAAATTTTTGGTCATTTGTAAAAAATATGATAAATTCTTCCTCTTCCTCGGTTCCTATGCTCGTTGTCAATGACACTCCATTTAATAGCTCTTTAGAGAAAGCTAATCTCTTTGCAGTTCGCCGCCAATTCAACGCTGCCAGTGAGTGTTATGACTCTACCTGTCATCGAGCGCGTTATTGATTCTATGGGGCCAATCTTTTTTCGCACTCGTACTGTGGCGAGAGTCCTAAAAGATCTTAACATACATAAATCCGGTGGTCGGGATGGTATCCCCGCTATTCTTCTGAAGAGATGTACTTCAACGATTGCAAAACCACTGCGTAAGCTTTTTCATCTGTCCTACATTTAGGTCTCGTTCTGAGCCCATCCCCAAAAAAGGCGAATCTTCCTCACCCTCTAATTACCGTCCGATTGCACTTAAGTCTCTTCTTTCCAAGGTCATGGAAACGCTGATTAATTATCAGCTCAAGAAATATCTCGAAGATTGAAAGCTTCTTAATGCGCGACAATACGGCTTTCGTAGCAATAGGTCCACTGGTGATCTCATGGTTCATCTCACCGAACAGTAGAGCAAATCTTTACATCGCTTTGGAGAAAGTAAGATTATTGCACTTGATATTTCAAAAGCATTTGATGGGGTTTGGCATTAGGCTCTCTTATCGAAAATGCGTGCTTTCGGTTTTCATGAATCCCTCCTTCATTGGATTAGTAATTACCTTTCGAATCGTTCAATACAAGTTGTATTGGATGGATTCAAGTCTGAAAACCACAAAATAATAGCTGGTGTGCCCCAGGGCTCTGTTCTATCTCCAACACTCTTTCTCATTTTTATTAATGATCTCCTGTCTGCAACTTCTAATCCAATATCTATATCCAACACTATTAGCTTTTCATATTCGTTTTCAGATTCACATCCCTCTTCTTCGGATGTGGAACTGCAACGACAAAATATGATAAGCTCATTAAATTCCGACCTAAACAGCATTGTACACTGGGGAATAAAAAACCGCGTGGAATTTAATGCTTCGAAAACCCAATGCTGTCTTGTATCGTTAAAGTGAGATATACCCCCCTTGCCATTATCCATAGATGGCACTTGCATCGAGGAGACTGAACATCTCGATATTTTCGGTATGTGAATCACCAACCACCTTTTGTGGAACGATCACATACGCGATGTCGCCAAAAATGCCGCAAGATGTTTGGATTTTCTAAGGCGATGCAAGAAGTTTTTCTCCCCCTCTGATCTGGCTGTTATCTACAACACTTATATACCTCCAAAGCTTGAGTATAACTCCCATATCTGGGCTGGTGCTCTTGCAACTCACTTAAGCCTCCTGGACAGTATTGAACATAGAGCATTCACATTGATTGGTGATATTACCATCATAAGATCATTTACGTCGTTTGAACATCGTCGAAATGTTTCTTGTCTCACCGTCTTTTACCGTTATTTTAACGGTTTATGGTCTAGAGAAATAGCCAGTTACATTCCTCCCCTTAAACAGTTCAACCGTAATACTCGCGCTTCTAGAAATGCTCATCGATATACCCTCGAGCCCAACTTCGGTCGTACTGTCAAGTACAGAGATTCGTTCTTTAGCCTTACTACGCGAATGTGGAATACCTTGCCACACTCTGTCTTTCCCAGCCATTGCAAAATTCAGGAATTCAAAACCAATGTGCACCGACACCTCCTTTCAACCCCTCTCTCCCTTTCCTAGTGCTCACACTGTGTCTACATAATAAAGGGTAGTATTATCCCCTTGAGTGTGCGCTTATTATAAAAAAAAAAATTATTCTACTCAACATTTTATTGTTCACGTAAGATAAGATGTTCTTCGAAAAATCCAATCGGTATTTTTCTTTTAAAAAATAGAAACTTTTAAAAAAATTCTAATAAAATTGATAAAAACTGGTTTTCGGGAACAAAAACAGATATTAAAAGCTTCATTTTCATATGCAAAATATTGTTGCTAACTTTGAGTTAATGTCTTAGAAAAGTTCAACTGACAATTTTTTTTACAAAAGTCGAAAACCTATAAAAACAATAAACAATTGATAAGAAATGGACATCGATTTAAGTATAAGGAGAACAAAGAAAGATATTGACTTAAATTTTTGGTATCTCACACAAAATACTGTTATTAATATTTTTTTTAAGGTTTTAGAAAAATCGATTGACGGGCACAAATGGGAAGTTATAAGTGTGGGTCGTCTTTTTTAAATGTATTTGATTTGTGAATATCAATAGTTAGCACGAAATAAGAAATGAAAACTAATAATTTATGTATATGCTGTACTTAAAAAAGAAAACCTTGAATTGCACACAAACTCCAAAAACCCCAAAACCCCGTTTAGAAACATAAGGATGAGTATTCACACTCCAATGCAAACTAATAAAGTATCATTGCAAAATTGTAAGTGGCTTAAATTTAGCTACACTTTTGATAAACCCTAAAACCATTGTAAGACAGAAATATAACAGTGTCAAATTTGTCTGGTATCGATGACAACTTGTCAGTTTTCATTTTCTGTCAAAAATGTGTGTTCAAGAGAGTCTTCATTCAGTTGTTTCTTATATATGTAAACGTGCGTCTTTTCTTGTGCTTACATTTTTACTTAGGATTTAATGATTTATATGTTTTTATTTATTTATATTTTATTTTAAACCATTTTTTTCCGTCGTATAGTGATTACCATATAGTTTAATTAAATGTTAAAATAATTTTCAAAAAAACGAACTATTTTGAACTTTTCTTGGACAATTAAAAATGTTGACCTTTAGAGCAAATTACTTAAAATAAAATTTACAAAATTTCAAACTCATTTCAGTACGATTTTAGTTTCACCATCCAACATGAACTTAATTGACAGAAGGATAAATAGTGTGGATCTGACTTTATTTGTCCAAAATGGGTTGGTCTAAAACTGGCTTAAAACTTTTTTGTGTAAATGTGCGAATCCTTATAAATTTATCAAGTTAAACAAAACACTTAATTTTATTCTTTTCATATTTTTTTTATTCAATTTTAAATGGTTCATTGAAAATCACCCCTAGTGCAGAGTGGTTGTGAAATATCCTTGCATTTATCATCAGGAAGTTGTTGGAATTGTTTTAGTGGGTTCAAGCAATTATAAGTTTGTAGCTTGCACAAACTAGCAAAATGATCAATGCACATTCCATTGGTAGCACAAACAGGAGCATCGGTTTTATGGCAAATATAGTTACACCGTCCAAGATCGTTTGGTAGAGGAGCCATTCCACTCAGAGCGACAGAAAAGAGAGCTAAAGGACAACAAAAATTAATATTACAAAAATAAATATATTAATTTAAAAATAACTTACCAGCTAAGACGAAAGAAACAGTTAAGAATTTCATGTTGATAACTTGGTTTGTATTAAGTTGACGTCAAGAAGAAGTCTGTTAAGGATATGGGCTAACGCCTTTGCTTATATAGGATGAATTTTGTTCAACGGTAAAAAAGAAGTCAAAAATTCTGAATGAGGATTATTTATGATATTTTATGATGAAGGAAGGATTCAAGACAATGTTTATTTTTGGAATAAGGAAAAAGGTTCAAAACGAGAAAAAATGATGCAATTTTAAAATAAAATTGAGTTTAAGTAAAAAATGTGACTTTAAAAATTGCACATATCAATGTATTATAAATAATGAAAATTTAATCCCGTAGAAAATAAAAACCATTCAAACATTAATTTAATGGAAAGATTATTTTATTCTTATGAACATTTTTATGAAAAAGAAAATATTATTATAGAATAATCGATGCACTCTAAATGACAATTACAATCAAATAATGAAATTCGTTCTTGTTTAAAAGTTATTTATTCGTATACTCATTTAAAATAAACATTTAAGGAAATAGTTGCTATTGTAAATTTAAAGACTTGCGAAAAAATTAACTTTTCTTGATAAAATCATGGTCTAATTTTTATCCAAATAACAAAATTTTGTTCTTAATTGCTCACTTATAAAAAAATAATCGACTATTACTATTTTGTATGAATTTTTGTTAACGTTTCATTTTTTAAATTCTGTTTGTTTGCTATAATCTTACAAAGTTGATGGAAATTCTATTTAAAATATCAAAATCAATAAACTTTAGAACAACGTAAATTAATTTAAAAAAGAGGCTGGGATGCGACCCACACTGATAATTTCCCATCCCGTCTGTCGATTTGTCTTGCTTAAAAGTTTGTAGGTTTCCGTGTTTTGTTAAAAAAGTCGTTAGTTGAGTTATTCTAAAAGATTTAAAAATTTCCAACAATATTTTGCATTTGATGAAATAGTTTGATTTCAACATCTATTTTTCTTAACGAAATTTTTAGTCGTTAACCAATTTTTACCAATTTTAGTAGAATTTCAAAAATAAAATTTTACCATCTTTTGTTAATTTTGTTTTAGGTTTTTAATTTTTTCTAAAAAAAATTTCTATTCGATTTTTCTCTAAATTTTACTGATTGTTGACAACAATATTTTTTAAAAAATATTTAAAAAATAAAATTAGTTTAAAGTTTTGTAATATTGTTTGAGTCGAAAATCAATTTTTACCAACTTTTATTAATTTTATTTTTTAGATTTTTATTTTTTGTAAAATAACGGTCAATTCGATTTTTCTCAAAATTTTTCCGAATGTTGAAAACAATATTTGTTATAAGATAAAATTAGTTGGAAGCCATAATCTCAAATTTTTAAAAGATATTTAAGTTGAAATTCAATTTTTACCAACTTTAAGTAATATTTTTTTTAGGTTTTTTTTATAAAAAAACTGCCAATTCGATTTTTCTAAAAATGTTAAAAACGTTATTCTTCGTTACACAAAATTGTTTTGGAGATAAAATCATTTTTTGTTCGTACAATTTTCTAGGTGAAAAATATTTTTTTTTTCAGTTTTTTTGATTTATAAAAAAACCGTTAATTGGATTTTTTTTTTCTAAAAATATACTTGTTTGGTATCACGTTACAATGTATAATATTAAATTTAACTCAACTCTCTAGAGTTATTGGTTCATGAGATATTTAGGGTTAACCAAAATTTTTAACATTTTTTAAACTGCTATGGTCAAAAAACGAACCGCGCAGTTTTCTTGAGAGCCCTTTCTGCATTATTATCTGTATAACAAAATTTATTTGAAGTCGATATCTCTTCTGGTTCTTGAGCTATGGACGACGCACGCACAGACATCTCTCTAAACATCTTTTATTTCGAATCTAGGGACCTTGAAACGTCGAGAAAAGTCAAAATTTTCAAAGTAAGTTGACAAAAGCCAAGTTAAAAAAAAAATAGAGAAAATTTCATGAAAATGCATCGTTTCGGTTTTGAGTAAATTCGAATTTTCAATTTTTGACCAAATAATTTGTATGGTGACCACTGTTATTTTTGATCTTTAAAAAAAAGTGAAAAAAACCTAACGTGGATCTTCTTTAAACCAAAGCTTTCGAGTTTGAACTCAATTGACCCAATGGTTAAGGCTTTAGGTCTGAGGACAGAAAGACAGACAGACGGACGGGTTCGTGGGACCCACTTTTTTTCGACTTTCCTACCATCATAATGCCATGTTTGATTAAAATCTCCATTTCGAATTTTTTTTACGAATCCAAAAATTGCCATACATACATAATTCATATACATATGTCGCATGTCTATATCGTCAGGATACTACATAGCTCTAAATTAAATTAACAGCCTACTCTTAATAAGTAAGTAATATACTAAATATTTAATATCTTGATAGCTATTCCAAAATCTTTTACTAACTAACGACTGGGTCGCACGAACTTGCTCCTGTATGCAAAGAGTCTGTTTAAAAAAGTACCTATATATATAAGATTTAAAAATATACCTGTAAAATAAGTTTGTCTTCAAAGATATAAATGCCATTTGATTTGTCAAAATACTTGTGATTCATCCCAAGACACAACTCATCCTAGCCCTAGGACAACTCATCCCGGGACCCGGGTATGAAAAATACTTGTAAGCATACTTAACGAAAACAATTGTTTCTGTATTCAACTAGTTCGTTCAAAGCTTTTTCCTTTGGATAGCTTTATTTTAATTCCATATTGGAAGAACCAGGATGGAAAATAAATTATCTGAAGATAAGAAAGAGGAAGAACATGTATGTATGTTTAAATTGTAAAGCGATCGCCTATTGGTTGTGTAGTAAGGCAGGTGTCTAAAACGAATAAGGTAAGGAATAGTTAATTGGCGTGCTCAGCTTTATGCAGATAGATAGATAAAGACATGTTTATGCTGATAATGAAGGAATGTTATTGGTAGGTAGAAGGTACATACTACATTCCTTCTTTCCTCCAAGTTTTCAGCGCAAGCATGGAATTATTACGTTCAGTTTATAATTTTCGTTAAAGTTAAAGTCAACAGGTACAAGAAATTGCTATTCATGTGTTGTTTACAGTCAGGCTCTTATGCGTTTTGGATTTTGGTTATGAAGTGACACGTAAGCAGTAGTTGTAGAGGTTGTACTTAATACAATATATATATATAGGTGTACGTTGAAAAAGTAATTCTAATAGAAAATACATATACTCTTTCTGGCCCGTTTCTTTAACTTGCACTAAGTATTTATTCTTTTATTTAGGCGAAGGCAAGTAAAAGAATAATATTTTAAAATCATATATACAAAGGTACCAAGATATTACTTCTTGAAAGACACTTTAAAATAGATAGATTGTTGATTAAATATATAATATTCGTTAATCAGATGCAGTGGCGCTACACGGCCATCGTTGGTATTTACAATGTTATAGTTATAAAAATACATAAATATGTACCAAATGGATTTATTTCGATATGAGATAGGAATGTTATTAAAATTTTGTCACAATAATGCCCTCTTTCGGGCTCATGCATAGGATTTGATGTGGTGAGATGGGAGGGGGTTACATTTTAATACAGTTAAAACAAAATTTAAAAAAAAAACTATTTTAAGATTCAAAATTTTACCTGAAAAATAAGTTTGTCTTCAAAAATTTAGATGCCATTTTATAAATCAAAAAACCCTTGATTTCAAACTTTTTTTTTTGAAAATCGTTCGAGCGTTTTTTTTAAATTAATTTTTTATATATATAAAATTTTTCAATTTTGTTCTAAAAATATTTTTGGTATGCAGTTGTTTAGTGATTATAAATATACGCTCTACATTTCAATTTCGTAAAAAAATGTTGAACCGTTTTTGAGATATAGAAATTTAAAAAAAAAAATTCAAAATTTTTTAAAAATCCAAACAATAAAAAATTGCACTTTTGATAATCAAATATTGTTAAGGCAATATAAGAGCTTATTCAAAAAAAAATTATTGAAACCAGTTCAAAAGCTGCTAAGAAAATTAAAAAACAAAATAATGGTTCTATGAACGTCTCCTTTCCTGAGCAATACAAAAATATGTTTTTCTTATTAAAAGAAGCCAAGTTAACAAATAAAATTTTAGAGAAAATTAAAAAAAAATCTATCGGTTTGTTTTTGAGAAAATTCGAATATTCGTTTTTTGACCAAAAAAATTGTATGGGGGCCACTGTTAGTTTTGATCTTAAAAAAAATGAAAAAATGCCTAACGCGAATCTGCTCAAAACCTTAACTTCCAAGTTTGAACTCAATCGACCCAATGGTTTAGGCTGTAGGAGCGTGGACAGACAGACAAAACAGACCGGACGGAATCGCGGGACCAACTTTTTTCGACTTCTCTACCATCGTAATATCATGTTTGATTAAAATCTCGAGTTCGAAATTTTGCACGAATGCAAAACTTGCCATATAGGTAGTTCCTATATGTCGCAATTAAAAATACTAATTCTCTTTTGACTAAAATTATGCATCTGAATGCGTCTAGAAAGTGACAGCTCGTGAAAATAAAAACAAAACAATAAAACCAAAATTTTAGGAACTCAAACGAACTCAAAACTTTACGTCACTAATTTCACCAGTTCAAGTATTAAGTTACAAAAAAATTATAAATAATAAATTCTAAAAAGAATTTAATATTTTATTAAATTGTTCAAAATTTTGCTGAAAACAGTTAGATATATGTTGTTGTTGCCAAGAACAAAATTATAAATTTCGCGGATAAAATTAAAAGTGTAGAGAATGTTACAGGAACTACTCTTTTTCTATTCTGATTAAAACATTAGTTTCATTGCTCCTTAGTACCTAGTAAAAACGTTATTTGCATTACTTGAAAAATCAAAAGACAAAATAAACAATATTTATTCTCTTTGTTGCTATTTTTAGCTTCGCTCTTTATATTTTACTTTCATATTTTTAAAACCGTAAATATTATTATACAAAACAGTTACAGTTACAAAATATTTCACAAAAGTAATTATTAATATTAATAAATTAAGTTAATAATTCTGAATCAAATTTAAATATAGCCTTATTGTGCCAAAATTCTGAGTGGTAATGTTGATCGAAAATACAAACAAATTCTTAAAATAAACACATAACACTAACAAAATTCTTTCATGCGCTCTTTATTACAAAATAATTTTACATAAAAGCAAATGTCAAATCCAAGAATGTCAACATTCAACACAAACAGTGGATACTTGTAACATTACCGTTTGAACGACAAATAATTTTAACGAAACCTTACTAAAAATGAAATTCACACTTCTTATTGTTATTATTGCTGGTGGGTTTGAATAAGCTTCAATATGTATACGAGTAATTGTAATAATTTAATATTTTATTTTTATTTAATTCTATTTTAGTTCTGTTCGCTGTTGTTCTTGGAATCCGGCTGACACCACCAAGAAGGTGTGATTATAAATGCACAAAACCTGACGTAAATGTTTGTGCTACAAATGGAATTTGTAACAATGAATTCCCAAGTCAATGTCAATTAGAGAAATACAACTGTTTGTTCCCTCAGAAGACATTCAAACAAATTGATGATTTTAAGTGTGCCGAAAAATCGTTACCTCAGTGTACGCTTGGAGATTTATAAACTATTTTCTAATTCTAGTCAAATTTAAATAAAGAAAATCGAATAAAGAAAATTGTTTTGTGAAAATTATTACCTTTTTTTAATGCAAGACAAACGGATGATTTCCCACCATTCTTATTTCTGCTAGTATAAGTTCCTTGACGGCTGCCCAGGTGTAGCTTCGGTGGTCTTTCTCCATGAGAGTTTAGTATCCAGGAATATGAAGAGCGAAGGTGATCCCTAATGTTGCAAGTCCCTCTTATTCGGCAACGCAAACCCCGTGGCTTTAGAAAAATGTCAGTAGCTATACTATTATTGCAAAATTTGTAAATAGAACCTCATCTGTTTAATTATAACTGTCACTTTTAATTGACACACAAGCTATAAAAAAAAAAAGAAAAAAAGAACGAAATAATTTTACGGAAAATTAAGAAAAACGTCAAACAATGAGACAGCGGCGGCTTCTAGCGAAGTTATATTGTAGTGTACAGCAGATACGTTGAGTGTCATCTTACCTTAAAAATGCATTTCTACCCTCGAAGTTCATTGTAAGTCTGTTCAGTGAGGATTTTTCTAGATCAGAACAGCACAGGACAGCACAGTTTCGTGAGAAACGTCAGATCAAGTTAGAACAGTCAGTTAAACGTCAGTTGTCAAAAAAAAAAAACAAAACAAATTGCAAATTGTGTGAATTTTTCGTTTCTCGCTTATTTTTTTTCATTTTTTGTGTTTTTACTGTGAAAAATATTATTAAAAATTATTGAAATGGAAAATCAAGTGATTGATAAGATAATACTAAATGAAAATGTTAGTGGTTCAGACACCGATAGTGATTTTTCGTCGGATTCCTCTTCAGATGATTGGAATGAAAGTGTGACGAATGTTATTACCTTTTCTTTGATGAAATGTAAAAGATTTATTTATGTAAAATGTAAAAAAATTTATTTTATAATTATTTTATTAAACAAATTAAACAAATTGGCAAAATAAATTTATTTTAATTTTTTTAAATCACGAGAAAAAAAACACAAAGCACAGCCAAATCAAAACGTAAACAAAAAAATGATAACTTCGATTTTGACATTTCTCACGATTCTGTTCTAACCTGATCTGACTCAAAAGCAAGAACAGAAAATCCTGTTCTAAACTGTTCTAGGTTTGTCAATGAACAGGAAAGTAGAACAGCTCAGCACAGAAAAAATCTCAATGAACAGCAAAAAGCTGTACTTTTCTGTCTAGAACAGTCCAGCACAGCGTCACTGAACAGACTTTGTGTTTTAATCCGGAAAAAAATGTCATTCCTTATACATATATACCCACCCGCTAATTAAATTAGCATACTTGAGTGAGGGCCGCATACATGCATTTCCTAATTAAAATATTAAATAATTACTAAGCTATATCAAAACGCACATGATATTAAAAACCGATTCAAAAATGACGAGTGAATGTCATTCCGTCACATATTATTTTTCAAAATGCGTTTAGCTGTCAATGACACATAAACATTCCTGAGTATTCGAAATGGTAGTATCTTTTTAAATCTTATAATAATATTGATGAAAAATAATAAATAATTTCAAGCTTTTTCATTAAAAAAGAAAAAATCAATTAGCACTGACAATGAACGCGAAATTTGAACTGCCTCACACAAAGTGGGAGTAGACTTTAATGCATGATACATACGTCAAAGTTTAAACTGAATAATTATGCAAATTGGGCACGTGCTAGCGAGTCAATAAGTTTTCCAACCAGCATAACAAAAATTCAGTAAAAACACCATTCTTTCCCGCAAAAATATAACGATCATTTCCTATACATACCCTGGTGTCTGATCTTAGAACTTTTCCGGAATTCTTACTTCCATAGCGCCATCCGCTCTATATAATGGCCCTGACAAATGTCTAGTTCAACCACACCCTTATGTCTCTGATCGGCTTTCTTTAGTAAAAAAAAAAGAAACATTTTTGCGCAGTTATAAATGATGATTAACCATTTCTCAGGCTATCATCAGCAATAATGACAACAAAATATTATAAATGGCGTTGAATTAGATTGATATTTGTTTAATCGTTCTTCCTTATCGTGCGGAACCAAAAAATATAAACAAATTGGCAAACGCCCACCGCTATACATAATTCATATAATGGCGGTTGTATTTAAACAGGTGCGGATTTAATCTCAATCTATTTGTTAGAAATTTGTTTTACATTTTCTTAACGTGGTTCTGTCCAAATGCAAATCAATTTACTTATATTCGGTTATGTCAAAACCTTTCAATAGACAAAAAACACAAATCGATATTAGATCAATTTTTCAGATCGATATTTTTCTGGCAGATTTTAGCCCTTTTAGTTGACAGCAAATCATCATCCAAAACTAAAACTTTCTCCGTGTGAATGGAAACTAGCTAATGTCAAGTGTCATATTTTAGACACTTTTACACGGTGTACATATTTAACTTATTTTGAGGTGTCATAATTGTATTTTATTCGCAGTTAATAGTTACAAATAGACAGGTCCATGAGGCAGACATTATGTATATATGTATTTATTTTTTAAATATGAGTGGGAACTGGGAACAATTTAAAATACTAACAAATGTGTCGTTAAATGAAACAGTGCTACACTTGAAAGCGACTTCAACATCAAACAGACCTTTTACTGCTGATCTGAATCCAGCCGTGTTCAATGATTCAACGATTTAAAATAAAGATCGCACTAACTTTAACTTAATTTTCATAAATTTCAAATTTGCCCGGGCATTGACACCGCAAAAGTTTCTACCCAACCGTCTTTTCATTTCGCTCTAACGACAAAGTCTCATCGTAGAGAGCTTCAATGTGAAGGTCGTCAAAACGTAAACAACAATTTTGTTTATCAATTTTTGATCAACTTGAAATGTCACCGACTCTAACCATTGTCAAAGCTGCCCCTATAGGAAGCTAAAGCATTGTTTTTGTTTTTATTTTTATTATAGATGCACAAAGTAGACCGGTATAATGCACGATCAATATTATTTGTTTAAACAAAAGCTTTAGTGGATTGAATGAGTAGTTATAGAATTACGCAATTTTATAATAATATGGGCCGGGCCACGTACGTAGGGCAGGAAGCTTTTTTAATATCAATATTATGGATATTATGTATGATTATGATGACCCAATGCCCCTGAAAAATATTTTAAGGTGCCATAAAGCGGGAGGAACTTTCCATCATCAGTGTTTAGTGTTTGTTTAAGTTGCACAAATAAAGTTTTGAGTGATGATTCTCTGTTTAACTGAATCATATGAGCGACTTTATAATAACACAACAAAAGTTTTGTTTACAATCAGTTATTTGTTCTTATCGGAGAATAGTTTAGACGTCAAAATAAAAAAAGCTTTATTTTTATGATGTTAGTTCTCGGCTTCTTTCAGTTTTAGTTTAAAAGTATAAATAAATTTGTTTAACCATGTTGTATCGGTATACAGTTCAAATCGATTGGGGGTTGATTAGAGAAGTGAATCTTATAGTTTATTTTTGTGTGTTCTTAAAGATATTTCTATGTTTTACTCCTGGAAAATGGGAAAGTTTGTGATAACTTGTATTTTTGTTTGGTGTTTAGTTGCTGGAATTGAATGTCAAAAAAGTTGTGAGTTCATAATAAATACTTTTTTTTATGTGTTAAAAATTTTGAAAAAATTAATTGGTAGTGGAAATATTATCAAAGCGATTATAATTATTTCCTTGAAAGTTTTTCGGTTTATGATTTTGAACAAGAAAAACATACAGTGCATTCAATTCACTAAAATCTTGCACTGAATTTTCAAATATCTGGATGTTTTTGAGTTTTCGATTTTAAGATCTGTCATAAAAAGATGGATGACACTTTGTAACGTTTTATCTGAATTTTAAATCTCATGTAAAAATTCAGGTGACTGCTCTTTTGTTTGGAAATTCTAAAGCGTCATTGGCTTTTATAAATGTACATTTGACAGTTGACATTCAAGTTGTATTTGCGTTCAGGGCACTTTGACATTTCATCGTTTTATATCCCTATAACTTGATTGGGTAACCTAACCGAGGTCAAAAATTATCATGGAGTAAAATTTTCAATGGATAATTTCATTAATTTACTGAGTTTTAACCATAAAAACATAAATATTTGAAATCAATTTTTAAGTTCCTTCAAATTCAACCAACTGTTCTGTCAAATACCGATATTTGGAAATTCTTGGAGATTGAACGCAGCCATTGATCCTTTTTATATAATTGGGCATATTTAATAACCTGGCATAACTGTCATACAATTTTTACTCTTTTGAGGGGACTCATTTTGACGTCTATTTATATACATTGTGCTGCATATTACCTACTTTTTTTCAATAAGTTAAATTAATATTAAATGATGAGATGTCAAAATAAGCAAATCTTAAAAGATTTCAATGTGAACAAATCTAGCAGAAATATGCAGTTTATGAAAAATATTGAAATACAATTTTCTTTTTCAACAATGGGTTGAACTAATCATTTCTCATTGTTATTTTTTGTGGTTTTAGGGTTCATATTCTTAAGCACAGTTGACACAAAGCTGCATTTTTATTTGAGCAAACTCAAGTTAATATGTGTTTAATATTTCTTCTATTTCTTTCAGTTTCCTCATTATCTTGTCAGGGTCCTCGCAATCCAAAAATCGTTGGCGGTTCAGAAGCAGGAAAGAATGAGTTGCCTTATATGGTCAGTCTCACCCGTCGTGGTGGACATTTTTGTGGAGCATCAATCCTCAACGAAAGATGGCTACTCACAGCCGGACATTGTGTTTGCAATGGATTGAATAATCTTATGAAGCCAGCACAAATTCAAGGAGTCATTGGGCTACATAGTATTTCGGACTATCTCAATGGATTACAAAGTAGAAATTTTCAACCAAGTCAAATTCAGTTCAGAACTATTGTGACACATCCAGGCTACGATTGCAGTCATGTCAAAAATGACATAGGTAATATCGTGCGTTCTTATACTTATGTCACAGAAATTATATTCCTCATTTCTATCTTGAATTTTAAGCTCTACTTGAATTAACACGACCAATTACATTCAATGAACAAATTAAACCAACTTGTCTGTCAGTCGACTTAGATGGTCGAAATTTTGAAGACGACTATGCCACTGTATCTGGTTGGGGTTGGACAAATGAGAATCAAGGAAACGGAGATAGGGCTGATATATTACGGAAGGCAACAGTTCAAATTTGGAATAATGACATTTGTGAGAGATCTTATCAGACGAATGGAAAAAGATCAAATTTCATAGCTGAGACTCAGATGTGTGCTGGTTTTGTGAATGGTGGTATTGATTCGTGTTGGGTAAGGAATATGGAAAAATTATAATTTCTGACATTTTATTTGACATTTGTTTTTTTTTTTATTTATTGAAAGGCTGATTCTGGTGGTCCTTTGGTGACAAAAGATAATTTACTTGTTGGTGTTGTATCAACTGGAATTGGGTGTGCTAGACCTGGATTACCAGGCATTTATACAAGAGTCAGTAAATATATCGGTTGGATGGAACAAGTGATGTCACGATGAATATTATTTGACGTGAATATTTTTGGCTATGATTTAACAAACTGTGATAGTAGAATTATTGTAATTTTAAGAGAAGCATATTTCTAAATTTAATAAAATTAAAAAATAAAATAATAAAAATAAAATGAAGTTTGCCTTTACAAAAGAAGCCTATAGCCTTTTCAGTATTCAAAATAAACGAACGCTCCACGTTCTTGTTTTCCAACAAAAGGATTTATTTTTAATAAACTCCTATTTGCGCAGCTGTCAATTTTGAAGCGATCACCTTTTGACATTTGATAACTACGACAATAACAAAAGCGTTCCGATACAAGCTTCATCAGTTGAAACCGTCAAAATTCACTAGAATTCGTGTTACGTATCACACAAGCAACGAAACAGTCATAATTTCAAAAACATTCTTCTGACCGTGTTATTTCCTCTAAATTTTGTAGTTTTACTTTCAATGACCAACTCTTACCTCAAATGCTTGATTATAATCAGGAAATGCTTGATTCCAATCATGAAATATTTGTCCAATGTTAAAAATTTTCAACGAAAGCTATAACCAACCTGTCAAAAATTTCCAGTGATTGTTTTCAATGATAAAAACCCATGAAAACTATAACATGTCGTCTGAAACTATAAAATCACCGTCTAAAAAGTAGTTATATAGATATCATTGGTTTGAAAAATGGAACTCTTTCAAGAAAACGATTATGTTCTGAAATGTGAACTAAACAATCAGCCGTCCATTGACAGTGGTTATATCATTTATAAATTGAAATTGAACTAGGAAAAAGGTTATGGGTTAAGTAATATATGTGCGTAAAGAAAAATAAAAAATCAACTATTGGTCAGCTTCGTTTTCGCACCAAACATAACAAATTTGACTTTCGTAATCACTTTTTAAATCTTTAAAACAAAATTTTCAATGGTGAAAACCAATGATAGCTATAACTGGCCGCCTTATATGTAATTGCTATAATTGGACCTTGAGGGGCTAGTTATTGCTATTATTGGTTTTTATTATTTAAAATGTTGTTTCGTTATTTAAGAGTTATTAAGATAGTCAAACTTCTTATGTTTGGTATTGATTTGAAGCTGACGAGTTGTAGTTGTTCTACTAATAAAAATACATTATTAAACCCAAAACTTTTCTTTTAGTTCATTTTTTATTTTTCAATGATGAAATCGTTAAAAGTGAACAGGTAAATGTTGATTTCACATTCCGCAACATAATTATACCACTGAAAGCGTTGCATTTTCTTTGTATTCACACCAGTCGGTTTTCTATTTAATGATCAACTCTAATCTCGTGTTGAATAGGGTATCTTGGATAGGTACATTTTTAGATACTTCATTGAACGAGTTAGATATCTTAATTAAGATAGCTGACAAAAATAAAACCAATTTTTAGCTGTTCACAAAAATCAGACAAACATTTACACTTCGAGATCCAAAATGAATGTAAAACAATAGACAATTTTAATAATTCAACGGATTTTACCGAAAAATATACAAATTTGAAATAAATCTTAGAGTTTCTTCAAATTCAATCATATGTTGAATCAGCTGTTCTGTCAGACACCCATATATACCAGAAGTTCTTGGATACCTTTCGATTCCTGATATCTCAGCTGTTATTTTACACTTAAAACAAAAATGTACCCTATCTATCACAGATTAAACACAACTATTGAAAGGCAAACTGATGGGTCGAAATGCAATGAAAATGGAACATTTTCAATGGAATTGTTGTGTTCTGAATTATTAAATGAACAATCCGCTGTTCATTGAAAATAATTTCATCATTAATTGAAATACAAAAAAGTTAAAGTTTAAAAATATATTTCTTTTATGGTTGAAAATCTTCAGCTGGTCAGCTTCTTTTTAACACCAAACATATCAAATTTGAAACAAAAATTTGAATGATGAAAGAATGAAACCAAACATCAAACATCATTTCAGGAAAATAACATTTTAAAGACGATGTTTACACTTGATAGTTCAAAAGAGACGAAATTTATGAAGGTATTCTTGAGTTTAAAAATGATGTAAAATAGAATGTCAAAAAAGTCCAGTGTGAACATCGTCCAAGACTTGTCTCTGCCAAAAAGTGAACACCCAAGTCGAAAAATGATTTAATTCAGAATATTTGACAACAAATCACAATCACTTTGCTGAGGAATTAAGTTCATAAAACCAATGACAAAACTTTAAAGCTAAAATAATGAAACAAAATTCAATCGTTTTCCATCCGACCTCAAAAACAGTTCACATCGATTACACAATTCGATGAATACATCCACAGATCAATCATCAATTTCTTTTATAAAAATAGAATAGGAAAACATCTTGAGTATCACTTTTCAAAAAACAATCCAAAATCCTTTCAACCACATCAACAGTTTATTTAAATAAAGAGTGCGTTCAAAACCCTTTCGTTAAGTTTCAATTCCATAACCGCATCCAACTGAATTCACTCATCGAACAAGCATCAGCTGACAGCAATGTCATTTTTTGACATAAGTTTGTTTACAATCGACAACCTAACACAAACAGAAACAAAAAATTTATTTTACTTCTCACTCTACCGGTTTTTGCTGTCAAACTTCAGAAATTCACTTTCTTGCGAATCTGTGAATTTCACACAATACACCGAGCGCAGCACTTTTCTTTTTATAAATTCAAGTGCAATTTCTCATAATTCTCCTCACATTTCCCCCTCCAAATCGTTACTTAATCAAAGGCCCTCTCAAATCAGCAAAATTCCCAAAAAACATAAACTAATTGCAATGAGTGAGACTGAAAAATCTAAACCAAAAGAATCGCCAAGTTCATCATCATATTCTTCGTCGTCAGCATACTCGAGCAGCCATGGTAGAGTGAGTAGCGGCAGTGGAAGGAGCGGAAGTTCAACCTCCAAAAGTAGCTCATCTGGATATGGCCGTAGTGGCGTTAGCAGTAGCTCTAGCAGCAGCAGCAGCATGATGAGACATTCAAGTAAGCAACCTAATTTGCAACCTCCACTACCACCGCTTGGACTCAAACATATGGCTCTCTCTGCTCCATCCAGCCGACCACGACCCCATTATACCAGCGCCACAGCCATAAGAAGGGCTTTTCTGAACTATATGAAAGATCCCGTGTGTTTGGACAGAGCTGCAGACTACCTCTATGAATCGTTGCTGGAAGACGCTGTCATGGGTATTTATTTGGAAGTGCATCACTCCTACAAGAATGGTTATATGGATGCTCTAGAAGGGCAGAGTGAGGATGATGCGTCTTATAAAATAGTCGACACACCAAATTACGATGTCTTCGGAATGAGCAAAGCCCGCAAGCCCATGGATTGCAATTGTCCAAATTGCGATCGATTAGTAGCTGCCATCAGATTCGCCCCGCATCTTGAAAAATGCATGGGTAAGTTTTTATTTCTGTTTTTTCTGCTTTTATGTCTTGAAAGTTCTGTAGAAAAGTAAGGCTTCTCTTTTACACAAAAAAAGGTTACCATTTCTCTGTCTCAATATAGTCTCCCAGGTAGGTAAAAAGTTGCTTAAATTATTCCCGAGACGCAGAGCTTTGATGCTATAAATCAGTCAAAACAAAAATAATCTTTATTTTGGTAGACTATCGTCATTATCGACCTTGAAAATATCGCACAACCCCAATCTGCTTTCTCTAAACAAGAAAAAGAGGTCATTGATTCTCCTATAACCTTTAAATTGCCATTAGTTTCAACAGTTTCGAGTTGTCTCTTCTCAAAGCATTTCTTTTCTTTGCAAATCATAAACGAAATCTTTGTGTTCATTTGTTTATTGATTTTCTGCTTTCAGGAATGGGAAGAAAAACATCTCGCACAGCCAGCCGAAGGCTTGCCAACGCCAAAGAAGGCAACGCCAGCTACTTTTCAGCAGTTGTCAGCGATGATGAAGACGATGCAGATTGGTCATCTGAAAAGCGACGAAAGAAAACCCAACCATCTCGAACAAATGGTTCAAAGAAGAATGGCAAATCTTCCTAATTTAACTGTATTATCATTAGGTTAATCAAAAACAAAAACAAAACAAAAACAAAAAACACTAGAATTAATTTATGTTTCGGGACGGGAGGCACTTCACATTTTTGTTTGGCTTTTTAATGTAAAACAAAAAGTTTCAATTATAAAAGTGTGTTAAGTGCTTCGTTCTAATAAAATATATATATATTTTTTCTTTTATTTTTTTTAATATTCTTTTTTGAATTTTAGCTTGAAATTATGTATTTATTT
Organism: Eupeodes luniger; assembly: GCA_951509635.1. Lineage (NCBI taxonomy): Eukaryota > Metazoa > Arthropoda > Insecta > Diptera > Syrphidae > Eupeodes > Eupeodes luniger. The sequence goes on from OX608073.1 coordinate 39,981,789, forward strand.
AATTAAAACAAAAAATACAAGGAGAACAAAACTCATATTTCGAGAACAAACCAGAAATAAATTGTAATTTTGACTACATACATAACATTATAAAAAATATAAACAAAAATATATTTACTTATAATTATTATTATATAGCTCGTGATATAATGGTAATATTGTGTTCAATACAGCCAACACTTCAGACCTCTTAAACAAAATAAAACTTAGTTATAAAACAAAAGAAAGAATAACAAAACAATATTTGCTTTAAAAGAAACATACAAATAAATTGAAAAAAAAATAAAACCTTGAATAAAAGCCTTATGCATAATGATCATTAAAATATCTATAAAAATAGTACCTACAACTATTTCTTTTTAGAGAATTAAACTTTTTTTAAATTATTATTACTTTTTTTTTGTTTTAATTAATTTTCATGATAAAATTATGTATATACCAGTTCAGAAATAAACATGACGGTATTGCTATCCAATTTTTGTGTGAAATTCTTAAATACATATTTTAAAAAACAAAAAAAGAACTATCAAAATTAATACAAATAAATTGAAAATATTAATTTCAATTGGAAATAAGTTTTTGTGAATATATAAAACATACATAATATATGGTTTGTGGATGGAAATAAAATATAGTTGATCTGAAGATTGAAATAATCTACATATTTGTATGTCTTCATAAAATGTAACACTTTAAATCAATTCCATGGAGAAGCTTCAAACCCCCTTATTACGATTGTACAACAAGGAAGAATTTTAATAAAACGACAATCGTAATAAGGGTAAAGTGTCACAAGAACATTGAAAATTGGAGAGTTTTTTTTTTGACTTCTAATAGGTTATTGTAATGTGTGTGTACTTACGAAAGCGGTGCGATACCATTTGGGATAATATTTTTCTTCTCCCACATCTCAAAAACCAGTAGAGATATCGGAAATAATAACATCGAAAGATGCAGAAAGAACTTTCTTATAAATTGAATGGGACAAATTAGAAAATTTGGTTGTAACCAAATATCCCACTGACCAATAATGCTCAAAATTAATTTTTAATTAAACACTGCTACGTGATACCAAATTAGTAAAATTTAAAAAAGTCCAAATAACGGTTGTTCTGTTAATCAAATAACCAGAACAAACAATATTTAAAACCTCAACTACATACATATATTACGAACAAAAAAATTATATTCCCTCCAGAATAGTTTTATTCAACTAAGAATAACGTTTTTGGCATCTGGTGATGTTTCTTTTACAAGAAATTAAAAACCTAAAAAAAAAACACTACTAAAAGTTGGTAAAAATTGATTTTCGACTCGACTCGTTTTTAACATTCATTCAATTTCTTAGAAAAATCCAACATTCAGTTTAAAAAAAAAAAATATGAATCTACAACAAATAAGTAAAAACTGATGTTCTATTCGAATGGTTCGAGGATAGATTTATTTCAAAATTTTGTTGTTAATGCAACAAAATGTTCTTAGAAAAATCCAATCCGCAAATATAAACTTTCAAAAAATTCTGCTAAAATTGTTAAAAATTGAGTTTCGACTAAAAATGTCGGCAACAAAAACAGATATTGAAATTAAACTTATTTTATTATATCGCACATTTGCTGCAATATCGTAATAACAAAAAACACTCCATTTTTCAGGAACTGAATTTAAAATTTTTAAGAGATGGTATTTTTGTGTGATTCACCAAAAACAAGAGAATATTTCCCTTATGGCATATTAATATGTGGATAGTTCAATAAAATTATTTTCAGGTTCAATGATTTCTCTAAGAATTTTTTTTTCTGAATTATTAACCCAAAATTCGTGATTTTTGAATTATGACGATATTGTAGCAAATGAGCGATATGCAAAATATTGTTGCTTAAGTTATTTTCATTAGGAAACTCAATTGAAAACTACAAAACCAACGAAAAACTAAAAAGAAATACATAGCTTTCGACTCGAGAAAGATATTGACTTCAAATTTTTGTATCTCACACAGAATATTGTTGTTAATATTTTATTAAAGTTTTGGAAAAAAAAAACTACAGGCGGGCACGGGTGGGAATTGATCAGTATGGGTCGCATTCCCAGCTACTTTTTCTTTTTTTTTTTTGTTTTATTTAGAGAATAATGATTTTCAATATTATGAAAATATCAAATTGTTTCAAAGAATTGTGAAAATTGAACCAGGTTAAACCTAAAAGTGTGTTTTATTGGGCAGGTTCAGACAACATAAGGACTTCATTTGCAGTCAACTTCATTCTTTGAACGTACATTTTGACCAAGGCAACTAGTTAGTTTTTCAAGTGACATGAATTTTAAATTCAGGGGTGGAATCGGCTAAGGTGATTTTTGATTGTCACCTTTGTGATCATAAAAAGTGATCAATCTAATTTTTGCGTCTGTGTAAGGTGATCACCAAATTTTGTTTAGAATTTGGTATCACTTTAAAAGAAATTCACTGACGTTTGTTACAATTTTAGTGGTTGTATTCAAAAACCGATCTGAAGCTATCCGGATAAGTTTGTGTTGTTGTAATACTATGTAAAAACACAACTGTTGCAATAACAACTCACATATGCACATATGCGTACTTACTTTGGACTTGGAAGATCAAGAATGTTTATTTTATTGCGGAGGTTAATCCTCAAGAGCCGGACATTTCTATTATGATTAATATTTTCATTTTCAGAAGGTAAAATCAAAGGCACAAACACATTCATATTGTCCTGAAATTTCAGCAACTAAAAATAAAAATCAATTTCCAATGAAAGTGACAACTAAAAAATTGTCACCAGAAAAAGTCACCAAATCGTGATTGTCACCGGTGACTATCACCTTACACAGACCGAACTTGTTGATTGTGACTGTCACCTATCACAAATCACCTTACCCGATTCCACCCCAGAACTTTACTTCACAAACCTCTACTTCAAGTTCATAGTACAAAAACTACCAAAATCTTTATTTTCTACAAAACACTCCTCAGGCAAGCTACAAGTCCATCACGATTTGTATTTTGTATTTTAAAGAAATATTACTTTACTTATTTCTTCTCCAAATTTACAAAGAACCTTTTTACAGAACGCATTAAATGAAGTTGTGCAGAAAATAAATAAATCATTGAGTAATAAAGTTCAGCTTTTAGTTGAATTAAAAAACATGATCAATTGTCATTTTGACATAAGTTGACTTGACTTGATAGTTAGGTAGATTTTTCTTGACTAACTTTCCACTCAACTTTCCAATAAAGTTGCCTTAATTAGAAGGCAATTTTTTTGGCAGCTGGTCAATCAGATGCTAGAAGCTTGCCTTACTTTCAAGTCCCTTATGTCGGCTGAACCTGTCCATTTTAACTTGAATTGTGAATAGCTCTTGAATTCAATTAATTCTTCGTTCAATTCATGTACAAATATTTCAGGACTTGTTCTAAAACCCAAATTTCCTTCTGTTGTTGTCTGACGAAAATTTTAACTTGAACCTTTTCTTGTAGTCCATCCAATTTTTGAGGTTGCAACGGTTAGGATTACAAAAGAGGGATGATGAACCTTAACAAATTTGTTTGATGATTAAGAGCCCCCGCAGACTGCAGACTTTTTATCAGCCGATAGTTTGGTCGGCTTCTTAATCAGTATGGAGAGAAATGCATATGCGCACACTACAGCGATTCAGTATCGGCCGATAAAAAAGTTTGATGGGCTACCCGATTACATTCAAACTAATCTGTCGGCCGACTGTTTAATCAGTGTTTGCGCATACACGCCTGCGCATACATGACGATTGTTTAGTCGGCCGATAGTTCAGTTCGCTCTGTGATTTGGCGTCGTGTGCGTGTATTTTGAATATGGCGTATATGAGAATAATATGAGAATAGTCGGCCGACTGTTGGATAGTCTGCGCCCTGTTCACCAACCAAACTGTTTAGTTGACTCGGTGTGCGCACTTTCAGCCCAACCCGACCAAACTATCGGCCGATAAAAAGTCTGCAGTCTGCGGGGGCTCTAAATGTTGTATTCTTTTTTTTTTTCAAAAGCGGTTAAGTTAATATTGATTTTAAAGATTTTTTTATTTGTCAATACGGAAGTCTTATGGACGCAGAAGTAGTGGCACAAAACATTTGAAACATATTCCAAAGTTATCATTTTTATATCTTACATATTTGTTACTATTAAGAACTTACCCATAAGTTTCAAAAAGTGTTTTGTTGGTATCTCCGATTGGAAAGAGATTCAGGATTGAAAATTTTAAAATAATTTTTTAAAGGGACCGCTTCTACAGATTATGAGGTTTTACAGAACAATAAACCATATTCATGTAAAGTTCTTTTGAATGGTTTTTTATAATACGTGATATTCTAAAATATAATTTAATTAACAAGTTTCACTTTTTGAACAAAAATTCTTTAATTACAGTCAAAATGAAAACAAAGAACAATTTTTTTACAGTTTCTCACACACATGATTGCATTCATCGAAGAATATCATTTTTGGTATTTGATAAAACATTTTGAAAATTCTTACAAAAAATAAAACCTAAAAAAGGGATGCAATCCATACTTATAACTTCCCATCCGTGCCCGTCTGTAGTTTATTCTTAAACTTTAAGAAAATATTGATAACAATATTTTGTGTGAGATTTGAAGTCAATATCTTTCTTTCATCTCATTATTATAGATTATTATAGATTTTAATTTTTATGAAAAAAAAAACTGACTATTGTATTTAAATCAAAACTTTACTGAATATGGAAAACAATATTTTCTATAAGATGAAATTAGTTTGAAGCCGATGTTTTTAATTTTTGAAAAGATATTTGAGTAGCAAATTTAGTAATACTTTTTAGGTTTTTATTTTTTGTAAAAAGAACAGTCATTTCGATTTTTCTCAAGATTTTACTGAATGTTGAAAGCAATAACATTTTGTGCACGATAAAACAAATTTGAAGTCAATATCTTTCTTTGTTCTAAGAACTTAACGACTTTTCTAAAAACTTAACTTAAGGTTAACAACAATCTTTTGCATATGATAAGATAAGTTTGATTTCAATATCTGTTTTTGTTCTCGAAATTTTTAGAGGAAAACCAATTTTTTATAAATTTTAACAGCATTTTTTGAAAGTTTTTATTTACGATTAGATGTTTACAAGAATATTAACTTACGTTAAAAACAACATTTTGTATAGAATGAAATAATTTTGAAGGTAATACTTTCATCTTTTATCGAAATATTTGAATAAAACAGAAGTTTTTATCAATTTTGTGTAGTATTTTTTTTTGTGTGAAACAATTGACTATGGGATTTTTCTAAAAATTTTAATACATATTAAAAACAATTTTCTATTTAAAAAAATTAGTTTGAATTAATCTTTAATTTTTGTCAAGATATTCGAATAGAAAATCAATTTTTAACAACTTTTACTAATGTTTTTTTTTTTAGGTTTTTGTTTTTGTAAAAGAAATTGTTTCTTTGATTTTTCTCAAAATTGTACCAATTTTTCGTTGCATAAAATTATTTTGTGGGTAATACAATTTTTTGTTCGTAAAATACTCTGTTATATTCACTATCATTTTTCAGTTTTTATGATTTATAAAACAAAATGTTAATTGTTTTTTTTTTCAAAACTATACTTATTTGGTATTAGCGTTATTGTGTAGTGAAATATTGGAGGTCAACAAACATTTTCACTTTTTTTTTTAAATTGCTATAGTAAAAAAAACACCAACTCAATTGTTTTGAAAACCCTTTCATCATCTTTCGATTTTATTTTCTGTAAAACTAAATTTATTTGAAGTCGATATCTCCACTGGTTCTTGAGATATGGACTTTGAAATAACGAGAAATCAAATCGACAATTTTGTTTCAAAATTGATTTTTGACTCTAATAATTCGAGAACAGATGAAGGTATTGACATCAATTTTATTTAATTATATGCAAAATATTGTTGTTAAGAAAATTAGCTGGCACAACAGCTCGTAGAGAATTAGGGCCCAGTGACTAACAACTCTCAACCATTCCTGTTTGCGAGGATGGAGGAGACCTTATGCATTTTTTAAAATTCATTTTTATTAATTCGTTCTTAAAACTATCTTAAAGCTATACAAACATTCATAAAACAAGCCTTATAACCATAACTAGCAACTAACTTACTGGTCCCACTAAAGCACTTAATACAAATGCATTTCGGCCTTAAGATCTATTTAACGCAGTCCAACGTACTTAGTATCAGGACACGGGTACCACAAAATATTGTTGTTATCATAAAATAATACTAGCGGCCCGTCCCGGCTTCGCACGGATAGACAAAATTAGGTACAGATATTTAAGTTATAAGCATGCATATATAATTAAAACGACCACGAATCACTAAATTAGAAATCACATACAATTCCCGTAGGAAAAGCACTCTTTCCTGAAGTCCAACTATGGAAAAAGTTTGTCCCTGGGATTTATTTATTGTTAGGGCAAAGGATATTTTTAAAGTGATCTGTAACCTTTTAAAAGATATGGGCACATCAGTTGGTATCATTGGAATCCGCAGAACATGTGCGAGCTGACCAGCCACGGGACATGTAATGATAGTTGCTACAATCACATTATCTCTTAATTCTTTGATCAATAGTCTTGTACCATTACACATATTGGGAGGGCTTAAATTTCTTAAAAGCATAACAGGTGTACCTAGCGGACAAAATTGTGAATCTAAACCATTCTCAGATCCCCTTGAACACACGCAAAAAATTTCATCAAAATCGGTCCAGTCGTTTAAGAGAAGTTCAGTGACATACACACTCACAGAAGAATTATATATATGTATTAATATTAAGATAAGATTCTTAGAAAAATCCAATAGATAACTTTCCTTACAAAAAACCTTTATAAACAACAAAGAACTATTAGATTATGATTTTCGACTCAGAGAGATATTGACTCAAAACTTTTTTTAAAATTTATCTTACACTTTTAGAATAATCGCCAGACGGGTACGAACGGAAAGTTATTTGTGTGAGTCACATCTCACATCCCAACATCTTTTTCAATTCTACTTCCAACAGTATAGGGTTGCCTAACTAAAAGTTGGCGTAACACAGGGTTGCCCTAATTTAAGATATCAAGTCTTTGGTATGGGCCAATTATTTACCTTCTTCTTTTATTTAGTTGATTTTAGTGTTAAATAAAGTCAATTTAATTCTCTTTTAAACAAAAAGGGGTTGCCTAACCAAAAATTGACCTAATACAGGGTTGCCTTAATTTAAAAGGTTAAGATTTCATAAAAATGCATTACATATCGATATTTATTCACTATTTAATTTCTTCCATTGAATTCGTATTGGAACATTTTTGAACTGTCCGTACAAGTCATGTTCAAATTTTTGATCTTTAAAACAAAATGCACCACCAAATTGTAGCGATTTAATTATCTACAAAATATTAATAAAAATGTTCACTCATTGCTATCGTTAAAAAAAATATAGATATTTTATGGTACAATTTAAGATAAATATAATTTCAATAAATTAAATAAAAACATCTGTTTTATAATTAATTAAAGATTTTACATATTCCTATTTTGTTTTTTTTTTTTAATTATTGAATTTAAGTTCAAGCTTAGTTATTAAAGCTTCTTTTGTTATTAAACGAAAATATGGATAAAAAAAGCAAACAATTTCTGTTTCAAAGTCCATTAATATTTACATACTTTCTGATTTCTGTATACTAATTTACATATTTCTAAACGTTTTTAATTAAGATAAATTTATCTATATTCTTATTATACACCTCTGCAGCAAATAATGGTGAACTTTTAAACTTAATATTAAACAAAAACATTAAAAATAATATTCAATTAGAATGCAACTAATTTACATTTGCAATTTTGTGAAATTGTAACTCAATTTATTTCAAAACTCGTCTAAAGCCCACGCAATAATATACATTTTTGCTTGCGATGTACTTTGTACATTCAAGGTAGTTCTAAATAATTTCTAAACTACGTTCCAAATCTTTCTCAAAAAAAAATAAGTTCAACAACATTTCTTGCAATCAAAGAAACAAAAAATTATCCAAAAATTATTATCAAAAACTTGAAATCTATATCCAATAAATAAATTTCCGTCACCGCCTCATCATTATCAACAATATGCCAATTCTCTTCCTCTTCATGGCTGCTTTAAATTATATTGATGTGATCTCATAAACCTAACAATATTGTTCTTAAATACCTACTCTTAATTAAATAAGAACTCGTTTTATTTTTATTGCAATTTTAGAAATCTTTAAAATAAAACGTGTCTTTTGTTGTTAAATTAAAGAAAAAAAATCACTTGCAATCGAATAAAGTAAAATAAAACAAAATCACCTCAATTCTCCAAAATGTTTTTAAATAAATCTTGCATTTTAATTTTATTAGAAAACAAAACACAAAAACAAAACAGGTTATAAAATATAAATATTTATTTTATTTCGATCGATTTAAATGAAAAAATGGTTAAATTATTTACAAACAAAAATGACTTAAAAATAGACGTGTATTCTCCTCCCCTATATTAAATTATCAATTCAATGAACTTTCGTTTTCGCCTTACCTCCCACTACCACACGGTGCACTTTTCTTCAATATTCAATTGGCTTCCAATGGGACAACTGAAGACCTTGCTGGCTTCTTCCAGATTCAAAAGTATTCTGAAGGGAATATTCTTTCCATTGTCCACTCGGGCACACTCCCTCTGAGCTAGATTCAAGAAGAACGCTTGGTCATTTGTCAAATGGAACTCCTTGAAAATGTTGTCCAGCTTGTGAGCGGAGTCGTACTCCTGATCCCAATAGCGCTTGTAGTCCAAATAAGTCTGCTTCATGGCAGCAAAGGCGTCCACATACTCGAAGTAATCCAAATCGTTGAACTCGAACAACCTGTATTTGTCCTGCTGTTCATCTAGACAATCGCGAAGTTGATCGTAGGAATACTTGGGACGACTCTCGCGGAAGAACAACTCCCACAAGTAGAGTCCCTGGGATGCGAAGTGATAGAAAACTGGTTTGTTCCTATTCACTGGATTTAGGATATTCATGAGGTAGTCTTCGGATTGGTCACTCTTTGAGCTTGCCTTCGAGAGGTACCTTTGAATTTTGTTTCTAGCCACGTACAAGTAATTCTGATAGAAGTTATCCTTCTCGATGAGGACATCCTTGTAGTCGGCGTCGATTTTGCTGCCATCCAAGATTTGATTCATGCTCTCAAGGATCTTACGTTTTTCTTGAACTCGCGAGAGACCTCCACCACCTACGTTCTCCAGTTTAGATTTGATTTCACTGTGAGATTTTTCGAACTCCTTCAACACCACCAGATTGAAAGATCGATCAGAGTCTGTGAAGTACATACGATAGAACTCGGCGAACAGGGGCAACCTGAAGTAGTCCACAACCATATCGCACTCAGTGTCGATGACTTCAGCCATGAATTCGAGGGCAGTGACCAAGCGTAGGGCTTGAAGATCTGTCTCATGGACGAGATCGATGATCTTCTGTAGATTGACCACGTCTTCTAGGACGAATTCGAGAGTAGCTTGGCCGACCTTGGGCATTTTCTTTAATTCGTTCAGGTATTCATCCCAATCGAAGTTCTTCAGTGCCTTCAAATCACTTCCGACCACAGTCTTTTCCCTCGAACTGGTAAGGATGGATTTTCCTTTCTCGATAAAGGCATTGATTTTCTTCTCGGCATCCATGCGTTCAGCTGGTTTGACTTCCATTAGCTCGAGGTTTCGTTTCACGATTCTTTCGCTAAAAGCATTCGATAAGAAGAGATTTTCATCCAGCTTGATATTGATGCGGACTTTTTTGTCATCGAGAGCATTGATATTGGACAGGAGAATTGCATTGATACCGGAAGTCTTGAGAATTCCCAGAGTTCTAGCCAACTTGAATTGTGATGGATTCTTGAAAACATCAACTTTCTGGAGAATATTCTTGGGATTCTGATGCTTCATACAGGATTCCAGAAAGTCCTTTGCTTTGTGTGTGGATTGGAGTTTGATTTCCTTCAATCGATTGAGTTCGTCAGCGATTTCGGAGAAATAGACTCGATCGTTGGGATAATTCCCCCCACCCGACGCATTGTGGTAATTACCGCAGGCATATTTGGGAAAATTATCACACGGATTGTGGGCCTCATCGGTAATGGCTCGAATTTCTGCCAAATGCTTGCGAAGATTCTCGACATCTTTATCGACTGACTGTGCGGCTGACGTCAATCCAAAAACTACGATGACTAAAACTGCCGCGGTGAGATTTGTGAATTTGAGCAGCGACATTCTTGAGGTGCTGCTTCTGCTTCTGCTTCGTAGTCTCGTTTGAATACTATTTAGTTGAACGTCACTTAAAGTTGTATTTATATTGATTGGGCTTGAGATTGAGAGCGATGTGAAAACACGATACCGATGCAAAAGTAAGTCACATTATCTTTAGAGCCAAGGAACTCTCAAATCGATTGTGTTCTGTTCTTTGAAGAAGATGTGTTTCATCTTCCACACCACACCGCACATCACCAAACCAGAATGACAAGTTGGCTTCTAGTTTTGTTTTTTAATTTGTTGTTGGTTGTCTTCTCATTATTTTTAACAGAGGCGCCTTGAACTTGACTCATAAGCAATCTGGAGTTCAGGGGTGAATGGATAATAATCCAAATCGCGAACACCAAAAATAAATAAGAAGACTCTGGGGCAAAGATGCATTCTGAATTGTGATGTGTCTTATTCTTTGAAAGTTAATGTTCCTCGTTTTTGTTGTTAATAATTTAGGATCGCATTAAATTTTGTGTGTCAAGTAATGAAAATGGAGAAGTGCCAATAAATAATTTCGAAACCCCCAGGGAGGCTCTTCTCAAAGTATGCGATTGTGATTCGAGGCTCATAAATTATGATTATTTGAATTTCCGATTTAAATTTTAATTGCATGCGCTTTTGAAGAGATCGAAAGTTGATACTACATTTTTTTAATGGTGTTATTAAACTTTTTTATTATTTTTAGTGGAATTATGAAATGTTTAATGGATTTTTGATGTAGGCAAATAATTATATATACATTTATGCATTATCTCGATTAAAATCCTTCAGTTTCATTATTGTTTTATTTGTAAGAATCTTGAAGGCCCTGAGAAACATTTTCTGGGGGAGTTAAGTGTTTTATATTGATGGCTTATTCGCATTATTATAGTAGTGGGGCTGGTGCTTAAGCCAACCAATAAGTTCTGTATAAAGCCTAAGTAATATTGCAAGGCTTTATGGATTTAAAATCAAATATGGCCAGGATTTCGAACAATACAGTCTTCCAGAAGATTCTACTAAGATTTAAATATATAGTTTTTAAAGATCCTACTACAGAACATGACATACATTTTTTTTAGAAATACAGTATAATTCTAAGTAATATTGAATGTCAACAACAATAATACAAAATCCTTAAGTTTTTAAGTTTTCCAATACTTGATGAATCATCATTATTTATCATTATATTCGTTTAAACATTTAACAGTATTATGACTAAGTTTGTTTTTTTTAATAGATTTTTAAGAACCAATAATAATAATATAAATTAAATGGACAGATAAGGATTTATTGTTTTTGAATCATTTAAGAGCTTTTTACTTTACAGTTGAATTTGATTTAAAATAAATCAATTTCACCATTAACACCTACTTATAAATAATTATTTCACTTAAACTTTATATTTGAATGTTTATAGTAACAAATGTTTTGATTTCTTATCCATCTCTTCACTAAAAATGTGGATTAATTAATAAACTGGTTTTATTAAAAAGACAAATTTAATTTCAAAAAAATGTGCGTATAAGCCCGAGTGAAAAATTCAATTTTATATCAGGAAGTATTATTTTACGGGCTTATTTTTCATAATGAGTGCGGTCAATGTTTTTGAAATGGAAAACAATATTATTTTCTTTATTTCTGTTAAGTATGTATGTCGCTCTTTTAAAAGTAATGAAATTAGATAAAGATTATCTAGATTAAAGCTATGCTTAGCTTAGCTAGCTTGTCTAAATTTTCTTCTGTTTTTATTGAAAGACTGATTATGTTACCAACATAAAAAAAAGTGTGGGGATTCGAGCAGCCATTTTTTCGTTAGCTCTATGGCAAATGGCAACGTCGTGTTGAAACCATATATCCTCCACATCCACACCTTCCAATTAGGGTAATAAAAAGTTCATTATCATCTCATGATAGCGAACACCATGTACAGTAACTGCCTGGCCGGTCTCATTTTGGAAACAATACAACCCGATTATGAAACCAGCCCATAAACCGCACCTAACAGTCACTCTTTGTGGGGGCATTGGTTTTTCGAACAAATTTCTTGGATTATCATTCTCAAAAATTCGCCAATTTTAGCTTATTGACGAATAAACTGAAGATGATTTTCTTCGAAAATTGATAACCCACTGTTGCCATTTCTTGCAACCATTTTGACCATTGACAACACTTGAAATGGTCAAGAGGCTTTAATTCTTGAGTCAATTGCACCTTGTAAGAGTGTAAATGCAAGTCTTTATGCATGATGTTCATCAACGACGAGCGTAAGGGCTTCAATTGTTTGACACGACGAGGAGTTGAAATGGACTTCAGACACAGTTTGCTCACATTTGTACTCGATTTTTCCGATTGTACGCACATTTGAATGATTAAATTGACCAAAAATTTTCATAATAAGCCTAAAGCGCTTTAACGCGTTGCTAGATTGTGTATCTTTTCATGGCTCAAATTGAAATAGTCTGAAATTGAGAAATGTCAAATGAAATGCAGACAAAAACTTGACGTTAAGGTGTGGTTTACCTTCAACATTGGCCTTGAAATTTAAGTTATTATAAAATTTGTATGTATTGACCAAAAAAATGCTGTTCTTAGCGCAGTCTAATGCATACAACAAAATATAATTTCATGTATTTTATCAATCATATGCCAAAATCATGTGGCTTCTGTCAGCAAGTTAGTAATTAAGTCTATTTCAGTTTTTTTTTTTTGTATATATTATCTTATGGGGTTTTGCATGGGTGAATTCGGATTTCCTTCAAAAATCGATTTTTTTTTCTTGGCGCATTGGAATCGTTTTTTGTCATTGTAACTTCTTGTACGTAACGAGTTTGGTAGAACTGTCAACTTCCCAGCTAAACATTTTTGAAAACTTGTATTATTATTGGTGCAAAGAGGAGTAAATCTGCCGAAAAATCCAGATCTACAGATTTGATCTGAAATCAAAATTAAATCAAAATTTGTATTTTGATATTTTTAACCCATGGAAAACCCCTATTAATAAACTCCTTATTTTTGATACAAGCCTATTACCTACTAGATCACGACATTCCAAAAATTTTGGAGGTTATCAACTAAGTACCATTAATTTACTGTTTACATTAACTGTCGTACGGTTATTCGATAAGTATTTGGACAGTTTATATTTCTAAGATCTTTTTGTATTAAAAATCAATTAATAGAAATTTTATGATTCGGTTTCTCGTCATACAACCATCTGACATTAAAATTGTAAGACTTTCGGGCTAAATCTAACAACCATATGTGAACAGACAATTTTCTGTTAAAAGATATTTGATTATTGTCAGCTCAGTGACAGCTACTGTCATACTGCATTCAGATCTGAATATAGGTCAGTTCCAGACATTTCTCGCACTAAAAGTTGGTCAAATGTCAAATTTGAGGAGTGGAGATGAAATGCTCTCAGAGAGAAAGCAAACTGTCAAAACGTCTGGAACAGTTTTCGCACCAATTTGCACGAGTTTGAACTACTTTTTTAACGTCAAAAAAAATATACTCAAGCAGAGTTACCGAAGACCATTATTGATAAATTTTAATCAACTTAGTCATGAAAAGAATCCAATAAAATAAATATCAACAAAAGTAAACTTATGTTTTTATTTTAAATACAAATTAAATCATTCCTAAAATTTTAAAACTTAAATGAGTTTTTTTTTCTCGAAAAGTAACTACAATTTTCAATAAATATTGACAGTTATTTATATTTTTTGTTCTACAATTTCTTCTTCAGAAACAGTATTATAAAAAGATATAAATTTTATGAAAATTCTTTGATTAATTAAAGGAAATAGAAAATATGAACAATATTCACATTTACCAAAACAAAAATGAAAATAAAAGAATTACTTGGCCAACCACAAGTAATAAAGGTCAATAGTTTTTATTTTCTTCTGTCATTAGTTGCCGTGAACGTGAACGTCAAATCGAATTTGACAGCCAGCCCAGAAATCGCCAAAAGAAATTTCTCGGACTAAATCTGGCAAAAAGGGAAAATGTTTTACTCTATCGGACGCGCTCTCTTTTGTAAGAATTAGCACAACTTTTGAAGTGTGGAACGACTTTGGACTAAAAATGACTAAAACTTTCAGTCTGAAACTAGGTAAGGAACACACAGAAAATCGTTGTTAAATGTGATAAGCTATGGTTTTAGGTTTGGTGGAAAAAGTATTGATTAATTTAAAAGCGTTTTTGTTTGTAGGTCTCAACAAGTTTTTGCTTCTTTAAAGAAACTAAGGACATCTTTTATTATAAAAATTGACAAAATAAATAAAAAAATAATCAAACTTCAAAAGTTTAGCCATATTTTCGCTGAACCTACAGAAGGGCTTAGCGTTTAGGAATTAGATGACATCAAAGTTAAGTTGGCAGACCATAATCGTTGGATCTGACAATCGTCTGTGCATAGTCTAAGAGTTCAAACATTTTTCAACTATCGGTTCTAAGTTAGGTTATGTTATACGAAAGGTATCTTTCTCCGTCTCCTCGTCCTTACATCCTCTACATAAATCGGATGAGCCAATATCCATTATGTCAATGTGGGTGCTAAATGAGCTGGGATCCGTTAGGATACCTATTAGTAAGGCTAACTGAGGCCTACATAGTTGCAAAAGGAATTTTTTTTTAACTTTGGAAATCTTTGGCCATATATTTCTAGAGACTCTGCAAGATTCAAAAGCTACCCACCTGCTGTTTGCGATTTCAATGAAACTTTGGTGGATTTGTTCATTTACCTGGTCATTGGCCTAGATATATATCTGATACCATATGGCTTAAACTGAACATTGATCCAATTTTTGGCCAATTTGTCTTCCTTTTCATAACTGTCAATGTCGCGTTTCCTGGGATCTAACAGAGGGTAACCGTGTTAGTTTCGCTGAGTAAACGAAGCTCCCTACGGCATTGCTGTACCAGTCTTGACTTTGTGAGAGTGGCAGATATGACAGATTCGGCTTTCAGAAACCGACAGTACTTCTGATTGAAAGACACTGCAGTTATTTGGAAGCTTTATTGATCTTTCTAGGGGAGGATTGCATGAAAAGATGTCAGACCCTACGCCCCCTCCCTCGTTTTGGAACCATCCGTACGGCTTTTGAATAGTCTATCTGAGTGCAAATGTCTATATTAATAGTGTTCTTTATGTTATCCTGTGACCAAAGAATGCCCTTTTCCAGTTATTATACTGTATTAGACGTAATGCGCTTTCGGTCGCCAGTTCCTTCACGAATATATCCAGAGGGCCTAGCGAGAGCAATGTCTCTAGGGCTGCAGTTGGTGTAATCCTCATGGTACTTGTAGTACCTATACATGCAATGTTATCATATTTTTAAGATTGCGGTAACCCTTTTAAGGGCTGGCCACCAAACCAAATATGCGTTTGCTAATATTGGCCTTACAATGGCAGTGTATACATCCATAGAATGGTTTTAGGGCTTGGACCACATCTTCTACCACAAAATTCTGCTGCAGATATAGAAGGCAAATGAGGCTTTTCTCTCTCTTTCTTTGATGTTTTATTTACAGTTTAATTCGCGATCGAGAACCAGTTCAAGATATTTAAGGCCAATTCTGTCTTAAGTGGGTTGACGTAAAGTCCTCACTAACAGGCCCAATTACTGAGCATATTAAGACCTAATTGTAGAAGTTCACAAAGTGCAGGTATTAATTTTCCTGAAGCTATTGTATAAAGCACTGAAATAATTTCAATAAATAAATTTATAATTATTTATAAAAAAAAACAACATAATTTCTTACTTGTTCATTTGAGTCCTAAAAATCATTTTTCATGGTGAAGTTGCCCTGAATACTGCAGCTAATATAAAAATTTTCTGTTTATAAACAAACCAAATAATTAATTTAAAAACGTATGGAAAATCAATTTATACTTTATCTTATGTGTATTTTATGTCTAGCAGACTTTACTTATTTAAGCTATTTATAACCAGCAATAAAACCCAATCCGGTTGGTCGAAAATAGCAACCCCTTCCCAAAAGCCATCACAAATGTTTACACTCAAGAAAAGTTATTTCCTGGTATGGTCCATACACATCTGTTACATCACAAAACATTGCCAATGAACCTCATCGTCGAGCCACCTCCGTAGAAGGGGCACAATAAAGTTTAAGTGCAAAAGAGATCTTTTATTCAGGTTTAACGTTAGATCCACAATCAACTTACACTTTCTCTGCAAACTAAAAACTATATTTCCTTGCCTAGGATTTAATTGCATCGGCAGAAAGTTGTCTGACGTTGAGCTGATCAGTTGTAGTCTTTTCTAACACTTAAAGTGCAAATAAATAAAAATGAAAATAACCTTCACTAAGCCCGACGAGGAGACCTCGAAGAAAATCAATAGCCTCTTTCCAATATCCGATTGTTTTATCAAAGTCACACCCGGAAATGTGATGGTACCAAGGAAATATGAAAATATTGCAGAATCTATAAGAAATTTAACGGTCTATGAGGATGACACTTGGCTGGTATCTTATCCGAGAACTGGTAAATATCATAAAATTATTAATATATTTTACACAGAATAATTATTAAAGAATGTATTTTTAATTTTGTAAAGGTTCAACATGGGCTCAGGAAATGATTTGGCTATTGGCAAATAAACTCGACTTTAAAGGTGCCAAAGAGATGCTGCAAACAAGATGCCCTTTGATTGAACTGACCGCATTATTCGATGAGGATCATAATGAATGGATCAAGTAAAGTTGAAAAAAAGGTTAACCCAGTTCAAAAATGCATTCATTTCATTCTAGTTCCGCTGTTGGAAATACTGTTGAACTGGTTCAAAAAACGCCACGCCCAAGATTGGTGCGGTCTCATTTGCCATGGGATCTATTGCCGAAAGATCTGGAAAAAGTTTGTCCAAAGGTATGAATTTCAACCTGTTTGTTTTATTTTTTGTTTTCATTTCTTTTGTTTTCCGTAGATAATCTATACAGCTCGAAATCCTAAGGACCTCTGTGTATCTTTTTACTACTACTGCAAGCTTGTTCATGGTTTAAAAGGAACATTCGAAGAATTTTCCGAACTCTTTCTCAAGGGTTCCACCCCCATTGGCCCGTATTTTAGTCATGTTCTGCCATTTTGGCAGAGACGAAATCAATCGAATGTCTTATTTCTCAAATACGAAGACATGAATCATGACATTAATTCTATCATCAAAAAATGTGCAGATTTCTTGGAAGTCGATTACAAAATGTCCGATGAGGATTTGCAGAAGATCTGTGAACATTTGCGGTTCGATCGGATGCAAACTAATCCAGCGGTTAATTTGGAATACATGAATATTGAAGGTTTGGATAAGGACAATAAGGAGAATAATTCGAATGCGAAATTTATTCGCAAAGGAAAAATTGGAGATTGGAAAAATATATTTTCATCGGAATTATCAAAGAAATTTGATGTGTGGACTGAGGAGGAATTAAAGGGATCGGACTTGATTTTCGAATATGAATAGTGAATAACTATGGATTGAAAGGAAGATACAGGCCTTTTACAAATACAAATTTAGAGTTACAAGCATTTTATTAAAAAATAATGGAAATTATTATATATTATAATGGAAGGAATTTTTCATTAAAAAGAACAAGTTTCACATACAAGATGTTTACATTGGCTGCGTTCAATCTCGTTTTGAATATAGTATCCAGGGTAGGTGAATTTTTAGATATCTTATTGAGCTAGCTGGCAAAAAATAAAAACTACTTTCAGCTGTTCACAAAAAGCAGACAAACATTTAGATTTTCAATGGATAATTTTAATAATTCACTTAATTTTCACCAAGAAACGTACAAATTTGACATACATATTAAGGGTCTATGAAATAACTCCCACGAAATAAGTCCCACTTTTAAAAACGAAATAAGTCCCACCAAAAATTGCTATTTTGAAAGTGGGAGTTATTTCGTTTTTGAAAGTGGGACTTATTTCG
Organism: Eupeodes luniger; assembly: GCA_951509635.1. Classification (NCBI taxonomy): domain Eukaryota; kingdom Metazoa; phylum Arthropoda; class Insecta; order Diptera; family Syrphidae; genus Eupeodes; species Eupeodes luniger. Next base: position 40,000,063 of record OX608073.1, read on the forward strand.
TCAATTGGTGGGACTTATTTCGTTACGCGTTTTTATTTTAAGTGGGACTAATTTCGTTTTGAGTGGGAATAAATTCGTTTTGTAAAGTGGGAGTTATTTCATACCCCTAAATTTATATTTTGGTGGGATTTATTTCGTTTTAAGTGGGACTTATTTCATTTTCATAATTTTGCATTTTAAGTGAATGCTTAATAATTTTTGCCGTTATTTGTTGCTCTTCAAGTTGTTTCTCATTGAATTTCGTAATGTTCTTTTTGTTGCTTTTTAAAAAAAATGTATTGTATTGTAGAATATGCTTTCGAAAAGTTCCGTTATTTCTTGCTCTTTACGAAGTGAATGGTATTGTTTCAAATTTGTTGTTAAGTGTGCTAGTTTACAAAACCTTATCATTATATTGATTAGTTAAGTTTGTGAATTTCAATAGTGAACATGAGTGTGACATACGAAATAATTGCAGGGAAGAGGATTAACAGCAAGCTTCTTTATATTTTTTTGAGAAACAATTATATATAGGGTGTGTAAAGTCGCCAGGCAGGCGCCTATATCAACAACTTCTTTCAATAAAAGCACCTGTGGGTGGCCCGCTTCGCGGGTTCTCAGGATTTTAACTCCCTTTTTCGGGGTCACACCCGCTCACGCAACTCCGTTGCTCCGCTTAGGGTATGTAAAGTCGCCAGGCAGGCGCCAATATCAACAGCTTTTTTGAATAAAAGGCCATTATGGCTTTATTTCTCATTTTTTTCTTATGCAAAAAGTTATATATTGGACATTTCGTAAAAGGGACAACCATAATTTTTTGTCCTTATCTCTCATGGCTCTCCTTTTTTTGTTATTAATTACTTTATACTTACTATAATAAAAAAAACTTTAAAGAAATGTGTACAAATAGGTACCGAACTTAACTACTGGAAAAACAATATTAAAAAAAATTGTTGACGTAATTACGTATGTAAGTGTTTTATTATATTTTTAGTAGGAAATTGGAATTCGTGTTCCATGTTTTCTAATATCACCATTACAAAATACAACTAATCCCAATGCCACGTTAAAACTATAATACCGTCTACCATGCACTGGATCTTCAAGCCATTTATAAAGGTCGATAATTTTAATCTGATGGTCCTTCCGAAACGGTTTCCATCTTAATAATAAGAACAATTGATCTGTACTTAATCCATTTACGAATCCAAACGTTGTTACTGGTGGGACTTATTTCGTTTATGAAAGTGGGACTTAATTCATTTAAGAAATATATTATTCAAGGGGGAGTTATTTCATTTTGAGTGGGAGTTATTTCATTTCAAGTAAATTTTTAAATCATTTCATTTTGGTGGGACTTATTTCGTTTTCAAAAGTGGGACTTATTTCGTGGGAGTTATTTCATAGACCCACATATTAAGGCTTCTTCAAAATAAACCATATGTTGAATCAGCTGTTCTGTCAAATACCCTTACATATATACCAAAAATTCTCGGATACCTTTTTTGAAATCCCAGTTGTTGTTCTTTAACACGTAAAACACTAACAAAAAGGTATTCGGATACTCTTTCTGTCTGGGATTTAACGCAGTCCATTGAACTATTTTAAAGTGACTCACATTTGAGGTTTCGTTATTTTATCACACTGATATAATATAATTTCAATGTCAAAATGAGTCGCCTAAGATTTCAATGTGAATACCATCTACGATCTCAAAAATACAAACAAGACTTTTCTTTGGAAAAAGATGTCCTTCATTTGTGTTTTTTTCAAGTCTGCGGAAAAATTAAATTATCTGAAAAATTTCCATTAAATTTCACTTCATCTGTAACAATTCTCCTATTTACTGTTCCATTTCTTAAAATTTTGACAAGATTGCATTTATATTGGGCCGGTTCAAAAATGTCAAAAAATTGCCTTCCAGTTAAAAGAAGTTTATTGGAAAGTTTTCTTTAAGGTCAGTCAAGAAAAATGGGTAAGTTCAGACGACATAAAGGACTTGAAAGTAAAGCAAGTTTTCAGTATCTGATTGGCCAGCTGCGAAAAAATTGCCTTCCAATTAAGGCAACTTTATTGGAAAGTTGTCTGGAAAGTTAGTGGAGAAAAATCTCCCTTACTATCAAGTCAAGTCTACTGATGTCAAAACGATAATGGATAATGATTTTTCATTCAACTGAAAGCTGAACTTTATTACTCTACAATTTATTTATTTTCTGCACAATTCAATTTAAGGTTTTGCCTAAAAGGCTTCATTGTAATGTTGATTACAAAAGGATTAAGGACTGTGTCTTAATAATGCAAAAGAAAACTTATGATGGACTTGTAACCTGTGTAATGATTTTTTTCTAGATTCTAACGTTGTTGGTACTTTCTGCAAGTAAAAGATACTCAAGTAAGTTCCAAGTTTGAAATGAATGACATCTGAAAATTACCTTGCTGCCTTGTTATTATTTTGCCTTCAAAGAATACAGTTTACTGCAAATGAAGTCCCTAATGTTGTCTGAACCAGCCCAATCTCCCCTACAATCAAGTCAGATCTAAGGGGCCGGTTATAGCTATCAGTAAATTCAATCAGTAAAATTTTTGTTTTTAGTTTCTGAACATGTTACAGATTTATTTCTACCAAAAGATTGATTCAATAAGATGAATCCTATATTCAAGTATTTTTTTCAAAAAGAAACAATGTATTTAAGGTTTTATTCAATTCATAAATCCATTTTAATTTTTTTAATGATGAAATTTCATTTTACTGAACAACTGACTGCCAAAAGCGAAAAAAAAATTCCATTTCGTTTTACTGTTGGTGTTCCAATTTTTTACTGTTCCGATCACATCATTAAAAATTTTACTGATGAAAGCAACAGTAAAAAATTGTCTGAGGCGCGAAGCTCGACGTTATGATCGAAAGAAAACAACATTTAATGACGTAAATTTACTGATTGCTATAAACGCTCATCAGTAAAACATTTCAGATTCCTCCTGTTTCAAATTTTACTGATGGATTTTACTGATAGCTATAACCGGCCACTAATAATGTTAAAATGTCAGCTGATCATGCTTTTTTATTTACTTTACTTAATGCACAATTTTATTTCAAGTTTAGTGTAAAAAGCGTTCCTTGCCATATTGGAAAAAGAAAAAGACGTTTTTCGTTACAATACAAAAAACAAGGAGTTTAAAATATATTTGATAATGTAAGCCCCCTAATGACGTTTCTGGTAATATTGTCAGACAAAATTTGTAAGTGAACACGATACTTAATACTTTTGGACATTTTCTGTTTGCTGGGATCACCGGTCTGTTTTTTTTCTTACCATATGGTAAACTACGATATCGTAAACTATTGCTGTTATGTAAAAAAATTGTTCAGCACAAATTCCAACAGGTTTTACAAACTGTTGGAGTTTGTACGAATCACTTATGAATGACCTATTGTTAGAAATTCTAGATATGTCAAACTACCAGAATCAAAAAATCAATAATTGCTTTTTTTAAAGAAAATACTATTATTTAGGTATATTATTTAAGCACTAAATTTTGTTTCATTTTATTGAGTAAATCGCGCGATTTTTTAAAAATTAAACAACTAGTTTTGATTGCAAAATCAAGGTATTTTTCTTGATTCATTTTATTGTAACCTTTAACAAATATAATATATCAAAAAAAAAATATAAAATAAAGTAGTATTCTTTTAAAACAAAACAACATACTCCAATTAAAAATTAATAAAGTCAACGATAGTGGTAAGACCGTTATCGAGAGGTAGATTTGCTGTAGGATTCATTTTGTTAATGCACGAATTAATATTGTAAACAAAAATTATTGTTTACGTACAGCAAAAACAAAATAAATTACGATATTATTATATGTATATAGTTTTATTTGTAATTACTATATATTAGTCAAGTAATTTAACATTCAAACCTTTGACTCTTATTGTTATTCAGTTTAATGCACGTATTTTGTAAAAAAAACGGGATTGTCGGGATTTGACGGGATTTTAAAAAGCGGGATTGTAATTGATCGGGATTTTGAACAAGCGGGATTTTAAAAGACGGGATTTCAAAAAATCGGTATTTTAGAAGACGGGATTTTAAAACTTTTTTTTCGGGATTTTTTAAAAACGGGATTTTAAAAAGCGGGATTCCGATACGCTCCCAAAAGATTGCTTGTTCGTAAATCGAACCATTCACTTTGACAGTTTATCGTTTGACACTTCAACAAAATTTTTAAGAACGACGTGATTGCGTTATATTGTTACAATATCGTACAAACTTTGGGCTTTATGTCCAAATTCGTTGTTTCAAAAAGCGGGATTCTAAAATTCATAAAACGAGCGTTGTCTGACATTTCTATGACATCTGTGGTAAGTATTACCTCATAAATTGTAACTTTAAAATATATGTTACTGACTAATAATTTGAATAAATAACATACATGTTGCGTTTTCCAAGTTTTTAGTTAATTTATTATTCAATTTTTTAAAAAAGGTATGCATATGGCCGATTCGGATGATCTTAATAACCTCCTTGACTTTTTTTCGTTTGCTTTTATGAACTATGCAAATGAACATCAAACGCCCGACCGATGAGAAAATAGATAGAATACTTTGGCCTGGCGTGCGTTGGTCTGACGTTTACGATATAAAGCGGTCACAAATTGCCTCATAAGAGTCCATGATTTGTATTCGAAATGTCAAAGACCGACCAACAGAACAACATAAAAAAGAACAGTTAATAGCTTAAGAATTAATTCAGAATCAAAACAAACATGAAGTCAGTCCTGCTCAGCTTTTTACTCCACTTAGTCGGTAATTTTATTCAGAGCATATAGAGTGCGCTCCAAGTTAGCTCTGATTGAAAAAAGAAACACAAACCAGCCGCTCTAATATTTCTGAGCAAACACAGAAACACAGATTTTTTTTTGACAACTCAGTTTTCAGCTCTGAGCTTAAAAAGAAAAACGCCTTATCTGTCAAACAAAAGAATCTTTCGAAGAAAAGAGCATGGAGATCGATCAATGTATTATTAAAAGACCTCTTGTTGACAATTTTCCATACGGGTTTGACGTTTAAAACTCTTGACTGGTGCTTACATAATTGTGTAGGAGTGAATTTGAATTGTGGTCGCAATAATACTGCGATTCCACACGAACGTTCTTAAAATAATCTAATCTCAAAAACAATTTACCTATGTACATTTCAAACAAAAAACAATACAAAATAGTTATCATTTAATATTTCTTCTTTCAAAAAATAACCGAAAATACAATTCTATGTTTCTGCTTTGCCTATTTACCGTAAGATGGCTTTGAACACTTTTAAATGTCAAAACATCGCATCAAACAAAATCTCCCCACTTAACATCGCATCTTCGAAAACAAATTTGTATCACTCCCTGCCTATTCACCACACCACAAAATGTATTCTTCTCTTTCTTTCGTAACTATTTGCCAACCTACACAAACAAAATTAGAAAAGATCCACCCGAGAGGACCCAACAAGAAAATTCAAGCAAAAAAATCTCACCGTGTCCAACTTCGACAGCATTTTAGTTGAGTTGAAATCGTGAGATAAATTCGTTGTTTCTGCGTCCGTAGAAACAACGTCTCGTCGCCGCGTCAAATAAATACAAAAAGAAAATATCAAAAATCTTCAAAAAATTCAATTCCCATTTCAAGATTCTAGAGAAAATATATTCAAGTTCAACCCCATATCCCGATTGAAATACAAAAATGTTTCCCAGAACCAGTGAATTCCTTTAAGGAATAATAATTACACATCAAACCCTCTTTCTGTGCTCCGTGGTGGTGACCAAAAAAGGGAAAAATCCAAAATTGAGTGAATCCTGAAAAGGAAAAGAAATAGAAAATAAAATTCGAAGAGAAGCAAAAGCAAAGCAAAGCACAGAAGAAAAAAAGTGCAAGTGTCTGTCTGTGCCGTCGTCCGTCGTCGTCGTCGTGCCGCTTAGGCAACAATCTCCACTCATCAAATCTTTTCTGATTGAAAACAATCAAATTTTCAATCCAAAAGATCAGAATTCCAAGGAGTGTTCTCTTTTCGAGATTGATAAGTAAAAATGTGCAAAATTTCCCAGTGAAACATCCCAAATCGGAATCAGAATCTGAATCAGAATCACAGTGTATATTTGCAGTGAGTGGAGTGAGTGAAAATCAATCATACTCGCTCATAGTCTCGGTGTGTGGAATTTACTTCGATTTTCCGGAGCTTTCCCGGTGTTCTAACCAACTTCCAATTCCAACCCAAACAAGCCCTGTTTTTCTTTTTGTTCCTTCTTATTTTTCCTCTTCATATTTTTAATCTGCTTAAGTGTTAATTTGTTCAGTTTTGTTGTTGTGGGCAGAGCAAAACGAATCGGGGGTGTCGTGCCGCCGCGATAGGCGCAACATCTCATCATCTTTTACTTCTTCTACATCATCAAACAACCAACGACCCCAAGACCAAGAGTAAGAGAACGATTAGATCAGCTTGAGCTCCCCAACGAAGCCGCAACACAAGACGAAGACGTCAACTACGAGAACGAGGAGTAGGAAGACCAACAACTAGAAAATGTCTTCCACTGCCGACATGGTTTTTGATGTATCGGCCCTGCCCGATGACATCCGGGAGAAATTGGCCGAATTGGATTTGGAACTCTCAGAAGGTAAAACCTCATTCTTTATGAATGCTAAATAAATTCTATAGTTTAAGTCATGAAAAATTTGATAAATCTCATGAAATAAAATCATTGGAAAAGAATTTTCTTTTTGTTTAAATTAATTTTTGTTGAAATTCTTGTTCGAATTCGAATTTATCATCAGACCGAACGATGAAGGAAGGCGAAGTCGAAGGCGACCACGAATGGGTCGATAAAATTTTATTCGATTTTTCTTCGTTGTGTCAGCTTTTGCGAAAACAACCCTCACTAGCTGTCTCTTTTTTTCTTATCGTTTATCGTACAAACCGGGTTCGGTGGTATAGTGCTTTGCTACTTATAGTTGTATCACTCTTTTCGAAATGTCAGTTTATTGTTGTTGTTTTTGTATAATGAAGCCAGAGCCAAAGCGGTGTGTCCATTTTGCGGATAAATAATAAACTATATACCCACAGATGTTTTTTTTTTAAATTACTTTTTGTTGTCATCATCCACCGCACCACCGCACCGGATAGAACTATGTGATACATTGAAAAATCTACATATCAAATAATGTAAACAACTAAACTGACATACCTGAAAAGTAAATACGTCATTGACACAAATCGAGTAATAAAAACTATATTGTACTCCATTTGAAACTAGCTTCATCTCATGTAAGGAGATAGAAACAAACACACTGTGAAATAATTATCATATCTTCTCTTTTTATTTTTGTATTATTCTTTAGGTTAACTATATTGTACTCCATTTGGAACTAGCTTCATCTCATGTAAGAAGATAGAAACAAACATACTGTGAAATCATTATCATTTCTTCTCTTTTTATTTTATTCTCTTAGGTTAAGCATCTTTTAGGTTAAGTTTTTTTCCCATATATCTAAGTATCGTCTTTTTGAGTGGACGTATTTATAACTCTAAAAATATATCAGACTGTTGTCTTTAAACTGTGAATTGCATTAAAAATTAGTTAATAAGAAACATAAAAAGTATAGCTAGACCAATTCTAAGTCGGCAAATAGAAGCAATCAAAAGAATATATATTTATGGATGTGTACCTCCTAGTATTTAAGAATGTAACTGTGTTAAAAAAAAGAAATCTCAATAAAGACTACTACTACTACTACTGCACCGGATAGAACCGCAGACGAGATTTTATTTTCTTTAAAAATGTATTTTTATTTGAATTCTCTTTGTTCTGTTTCTCATGATAAATGGGAATAGAAAATAAATTTCTGATTATGGATGCATGTTTACTTTTTCAATTGTTAAGCCATAAATCGCTAGTTATGCATTTTTGTGGTTTAAAAACATTATTTAGTACTAGATACTTTAAATAGATACATTTATATCTAGACGTTGGAAAAGACTATAAACGAAATGAAATTACTGAACAATAAATAAAAGATTCGATTAGAGCAATTTAAATATTGTCTAACAGCAGCAATTAAATTTTGCTAATTATTGATAGAAACACTATCCAATAGAATTTTGTTGATTGGAGTTTTTCTCAGAAGTAATAGGTGTACAATAAGAAAGTAAATATTGCAAAATGATATTCTTTTTACTTCCAAAGCAATTATTGAAAAATATTTGGCAAGTTTATGTTTCTAAAATCTCAGAAATTTCTGTATTTTCAGAAACATTAGGTTTGTTCAATCAGAAAAATTAAAATGCAAAGTGCTGTAGTGCAGTGTAGATTCATGTAAACTGTCAGAACAAATTTATACAAAGACGTCAGATGTTAAAAAGATGAAAACAATACAAATTGAAGAAATAATTAAAAATAAAATATAAGAAAATTGGTAAATTATCATTATTAAAATTATTGGATTAGTAGGTACCTATTTCTTCTTTAATCTTTTACTTACTTTGCTTTAAATTTAATTTGGTGTTAGCAATCACCAGAGATTACCCTTTACTCTGAGTAACTTTATTGGGTTATCATCGTCATCATTATCGGCTCGACAACAGGGCCTCATGGCCTCATACAACAAGTCTATCCAAAATACAAGTTTGCCCAAAATGCAAGAGCTTGACTTGCATGACTTGTGGTTTCAGCATGTGCAACAATGGACTTATTGAGAGGCGAGTTCGGTGAACATTTTATTTCACGTTCGGGACCGGTCAAATGGCCGCCTAGATCGTGCGATTTAACGCCTTTAGACTATTTTTTGTGATGTTATGTTAAAGCTCATGTGATAAACAATGAGCACCGCTTTGTGTTTAACGGATATGTGATCAGTAGAGTTGAAGTTTTTAAATTAAGGCACAATTCTCATGAGACTCTATTAAATTCCGAAAAAATCAATTTGCTATGATTAACTTCACATTTGTACGAAATCACTACCAACATTACCAAGAATTGCGAATATTCCTCACGTCATTAGAAATCATTTGATAAGAAACGTTTAGTGAACGAATCAATATGTGGAATATTGATTCGTGAAATGGCCATCTCGTTCGAATGATTCGACATCTTTGGACTATTCTTTGGGGGTACGTCAAATAACTGGCATATTCTAAAAATTCAGCAACGATTTACCATTTAGAAGCCTAAATTCGATGCACTATTGACCGAAAAAGTGTCGCAAAAGAGGACTGACACGATGGCGTTCATATGCCATTGCAGAGGCCATTTGTCAGAAATTATTTTTAAGCATTGAACTTCGAGCAATGTGTATTGTGTAATCTTATACACCCAACATTTTGTTCATTTTATTGATTCTGTTGCGCCTTAAAAAATAAAAATCTATAGTTCTAAAAAAAATAATCGATAATATGCGATGATATTCTAAATCTAGATGTCTGCTTTTTTAATCATGCCATCTCTTGGAATACCTGAGAGGATTGTTTCTGTGGAATTGAAATCAATGGGCAAGTTTATACTTCTGAGAATGCTGAGAATTTTTCACAGTCAGATTGATAAAGCAGGAGAATGAAATATAAACAAAATTCTCTATTTATTTTCACCTAGCAATCAAATAAGCTTTATATTTCTTTACATCCTTTTTGCTAATTGTGTGATGGAGAATACTTGAGAAATGGAATCATAAAAACTCTATTCCGAGTTTTGACAGCAAAAATAAGAAGTTTAGTTCATAGCTGTGTTCAACCAGCTGCACAAGACTTTTCTGTCAAAAGCAGGAAGTGTCATTATTCGATTATAAAGGGTGATTTTTTAAAAGCTATAGGAAAGTTTTTCAAAAAAAAAAACACATAAAATTCAAAAAAAAAAATCTTTACTTGAATCGATAGTACGGTCCATATAATTTAATGTTTGAAGATTATTTTATGCAAATGTTGACCTTGATTTCGCCTCAAATGGTCCATCCGCTTAGTCCAATTTTGGCATACTCTTTCCAACATTTCGGCCGGTATCTCACGATTAAATGCTTAAATGTTGTCTTCCAATACGTCAATTGAAGCGGGCTTGTCTGTATAGACATGTTATAATGATTAGATGCCGAAAGTGGAATTTTACTTTACCAAACAGATTGCGAGTTTTTGGAATAAATTTGTTTGATTTGTAAATATTATTCTGGCAAATTTTGAGATTGTCAACTAGGTACTTTGATGGTGTCTGGAAAGGGGATGATTTAAACTTCTGCCACACATTTTTGTAATCTCGTGATTTTGTGTTATTTTGACTCACCACAATTTTGGTTATAACGGGTGATTTTTTAAGAGCTTGAGAACTTTTTAAAAAAAAAAAAAACGCATAAAATTTGCAAAATCTCATCGATTCTTTATTTGAAACGTTAGATTGGTCCATGACATTTACTTTTTGAAGATAATTTCATTTAAATGTTGACCGCGGCTGCGTCTTAGGTGGTCCATTCGGAAAGTCCAATTTTGGGTAACTTTTTCGAGCATTTCGGCCGGAATAGCCCGAATTTCTTCGGAAATGTTGTCTTCCAAAGCTGGAATAGTTGCTGGCTTATTTGTGTAGACTTTAGACTTGACGTAGCTCCACAAAAAATAGTCTAAAGGCGTCAAATCGCATGATCTTGGTGGCCAACTTACCGGTCCATTCCTTGAGATGAATTGTTCTCCGAAGTTTTCCCTCAAAATGGCCATAGAATCGCGAGCTGTGTGGCATGTAGCGCCATCTTGTTGAAACCACATGTCAACCAAGTTCAGTTCTTCCATTTTTGGCAACAAAAAGTTTGTTAGCATTGAACGATAGCGATCGCCATTCACCGTAACGTTGCGTCCAACAGCATCTTTGAAAAAATACGGTCCAATGATTCCACCAGCGTACAAACCACACCAAACAGTGCATTTTTCGGGATGCATGGGCAGTTCTTGAACGGCTTCTGGTTGCTCTTCACTCCAAATGCGGCAATTTTGCTTATTTACGTAGCCATTCAACCAGAAATGAGCCTCATCGCTGAACAAAATTTGTCGGACGTAAAGCGCGAAACACATTTCGAACCGAACACTGATTTTGGTAATAAAATTCAATGATTTGCAAGCGTTGCTCGTTAGTAAGTCTATTCATGATGAAATGTCAAAGCATACTGAGCATCTTTCTCTTTGACACCATGTCTGAAATCCCGCGTGATCTGTCAAATACTAATGCATGAAAATCCTAACCTCAAAAAAATCACCCATTACAAACAAAACTCATTGCACTCTGGCCAGAAAAAAGCTACCAAACTTTACTTTATTTTACTTATATTCCGTATCATGGGGCTTTTGCCTACAACCCTACGTATACATATTTTTATTTGTAAAGGGTCATTCAATTTGTAGTGGCGCTGGCATCTAACATCTGTGAAATTCAGCTGCAATTTGAAGTGTCAAAATGCCAGTTGAATATTTTCCATTTAAATAAATTTTAACCAAATCTTAGTACAAAAGTGGTGATCCGAAAAATTTGCAGTAGAAGTGTTACTGATGTCATAAGGACTGTGCATCATCGTAATATATGCTCAGTGAGAGAAGTTAATAATCTTTTTACTAGTCTACAGCGGTCAGCAACAGGCGGACTGCTGTCCGTTTCCGGACCGCGAAAGGTCAAACTGCGGACCGCGGAACCACAAAAGGGCAAACTTAGCCATACTACCGATTCAATTTCATAACATATGTATGTATGTATATATGTACGTACATATGTAAATTAAAAAAAATTAAAAAAAAATTAATAAATAACACAAGAAAGTGCGTTTCCAACTCCTTTACGCAATTTTAAATAAAGCGGCTAAGCAGGTATTCACAGACACATACATTAAATTGACATACAAAATGTAACCAATCGCTTTTTTTGTAAGTACATTTCTCTCTACAGTCGAATCGGTTGTCAGTCTTATTGTGAGATCTAATTACGGAGCTTTCGTTCGATATCGATTTTTTAAAATAATTTTTCGTGTTTAAAAACGTTTCCACAAAAAAAAGAGTTTCTTTCTGAAAGTGAAACGGCGTATTCGGACTTACTGCAACACAACAATATTCGTTGGCTAAGTAAAGGTCATATGTTATTGAACGTTTCTGGATGATGAAAGAGCAAGTTATCTCTTTCTTGCAAACCTTGATACGACAGAAGCAAGGAAGCGCTTGGAGTTCATAACAAAAGAGCACAATTGTACTATCTTTGGCTTTTCTAAAAGATGTTCTGAAATATTTAAATGAGCTTAACAACAAGAAAATGGGAAATTAATATGCGAGTTAATACAAAGCGTGTCCGCTTTTCGTCGTAAGTTGGATGTTTTCGAAAAAGATATTGCTAAAAAAGAATTCATTAATTTCCCAACAATTCTTCAATATAAAATGAAGAACTCTGAAGAAGAAGACATTGCAATGCAACTTTCTATCCGATCTTAAAACCGAATTTGTTGTAAGGTTCCAAGATTTTGCAGAAATTGGGAAGCTATCTCAAATCCTTAAATTGCCTTATGAAATCACAAAATCACTACAGTAGCAGAATGGACTGAAGTGGCTGCGAAGTTATTCGATCTTTCAAAAGCTTCATTACAATTGGAATTAATTGGCCTTCAAGAAGATATTTCCCTGCAAATATTTAAAACTGCATCCACTGAAGAATTTTGGGGTAAGCATGTTCCAGAAAAATATCAAAATTGCAAAAAAGTAGCTATCAACTTGGCTACTAAGTTTGGCTCGACATATACATATATGCAAATCGTCTTTCTCAAAAATGATTTTTTTGAAGAACAAATATAGTTCGAGATTATCAGACTCCCACCTTGATGATACTCTTCGCATTTGCTGCTCCCCGCGTGAACCAAACTATAAAAAAAAGAATCAAGACTATCGTTATAATTGTTTTAATATAACAGTTACTTAAATGAAGCAAAATAAAAACTACAAAGCTTTTTTAATTTTTTTTTCTGGACCTCGATCAAAATGTTTTCAACCGTATCTGGACCCCATTTCAAACTACTTGCTGACCCCTACTCTAAGGTATCAATTTGAATAATATTGTTTTTCGCACAAAAACAACAAAATTGTGTGTGTTTGATTTAGCTTTGCTTTTAAAAACCGAAAAATGAATTAAACTATGCACTAACTCCCTAAATTTGCTGTCGGCTTTTATTCTTATTTTGTTTATCTAATCAAATGTTTTATTTGAATACCAGCTGTGTACAACAACGGCCTTAGAATCGCTTATTTTTCATAAACTTATCTACCCTACCTCAAAGGGTAAAAGATTCCGAAAAAAATGATATGAAAAACTTTCGATTACGCTTATCACCTAGTTACCTATATTACTCTTATTTTATCTACACTCTAGATCAATTGGAAAGAGCTAGTTTTTGCCTTAAAATTTGAGCTGAGAATTAAATAGGCATGGATATCTAAATAGGCTACAACTTCAAGATGTATTTAGGTAAACATAAATAAAATGTAAAAACTCTTTAATTTTTATAAATTTTTACACTTTTATGTGAAATCTAGAAACCCTATAAGAGCCTCCCAGTTTTAGATTTGTGTTATTAAAATAAGAACCAAAGCCTCACAGTATCCTAATTACCTATATAAGTAAATTCCAAGGGTAATTCTTGAAATTACTATTCCCCTTCCAAACTTTCGAACATTTGAGTTGTGTCTTATTTACGATATCCCCAAAAATGTGTCCTTAGTCAAGTGACTTGGGATGTTTATAAGGTTTACCTATTTGTCAATGTCTTTTTTTCCAGTATTACTCGTACCTTTCTGAAATTTGTTTTCCAAATGATAAATCGTTATTATTTTACTTTCGGTTTTCTGTCTTTTGCTTTTTGTTTTTTTTTTTTTCCGTTTACAATATACCAACCTCACTTGTACCTTCTATAGCTAAATCAAATATATGTTTTTGTTTTGTTCTGTTTTTCATCAAATAACAAATATCAATATTGTATGAGGGGTAAAATACAAAATACTACAAAAGAAAATAACAACAGCAAAAATCTCTATATTGCTGCATCGTGCCACCTGTTTTGTCTTTAAAAATCTCTTAAATCCCAACTCACAGGTAAAATAAAATAAACATAAAATGCAAAGCGAGTAAATAAAATACAACAAATACAACAAAAATAAAAATAAGAGACCTCCTCAGATTACGGAATGCCGCTGAATTTTTATTTTATTTATTTTCATTTAAACTGAGGTATGTTGGGTACATATATCTTATGGTGATGTAGTTCCAAGATGACATCTCTTCTCATGTTGACAGAAGGTATTTTTCTTTTTTCTTGTTGGTAAGGGAATAGTGGGGGCGCGGCGGCGCGGCGGCGACGGTTGACGTGGTTCGGGTGTCGGCGGTGATATTCTAATTGGGTTTGTCATCATCGTCTATTTTTAATTGATCAGCTGCTGCTGCTGCTGCTTCTAGTGTTAGGTAGCTTCTAAAGTGGGGATGCAGTTTCTTCTTTCAATAAAAGAGGAAGAGATTTTAAAAAGCGAGACTATTAATTTTGATGAGAACTGATTGAATTTTAGGGAGTTATTTGATATCTTTTCAGTAAAAATAAGTATTTAAAATATCGCTGAAAATTAAGTTGAGTGTTTCAATTATCACTTCAATAAATATCCTGACGGTTATGAACACGATACTACTCGATATGATAAACCAATTTGTGTCATTAGTGAGCCCCTGTGTAAAGGGCTTTAAAATAAGGGTTTAAATTGTGAATAGTCCGCTATATAGATGTCTTTTTTGAAGCCGTAATTTTTTTGAAATTTGAGAAGTGAACACTTTGACATTACTGAAAATGGAACGATGTACGCTTCAACAACACATTCAAATTGCTGAAATTGAGTACAAAATTATAAGCATTTTTAGAATGGTAAAGCACCAGGAGAAGATGGGATCCCATATGAATACTTTAAAAATGCAACGCCAACTCTTACTAATCAGCTGATTCAACTTTTTAATAACATTTTGTCAGCTGCAAATATCCCTACATCCTTCAAAAAATCAGTTATTTTTCCTATCCATAAAAAAGGTGACCTCAACAATGCTGAAAACTATCGTGGAATATCTTTCATGAACGTAATTGCCAAAATTTTTTGTGGAGTTCTTGTGAACAGATTGGAAAAATGGGTTGAAATAAAAAGACTTATGTGTTTTTTGTCGATTTCAAGGCAGCTTTTGACCTTGTGAATCGGAGTGCACTATTTTATAAACTTTCTCAACTTGGTGTCTCCTCAAAATTTCTAAGTGTCGTAAAGAATATGTACACCTATACCAAAGCAGCAGTGTGGGATGGATCAGTTTTCTCTCAATGGTTTCAGACGGACTCTGGAGTAAAGCAAGGATGTCCTCTAAGTGCCTTGTTGTTTGCACTATTTATAAATGATATCGTCGAATGTCTTCCTGGTGGGATTAGGATCGCCAATACTACGGTTAATGTTCTTCTGTATGCAGATGATCTAGTTATTTTATCAGAATCACCCGAAAATTTGCAGCTTATGATGAACCGACTATCGACGTACTGCAAAACTTGGGGACTTTCTATAAACACAGATAAATCTAAAGCTATGATCTTCTCTAGGTACTCTCGCAGAGAAAATGGAGAAAACTGTTTTTTTAATGGAAAACACATAGAAATCACAAAGGAATATAAATACTTAGGAGTAAAACTTAATTCATCGTTGGATTTTAAAAACCACCTTTTAGAAAAAGCAAATTCTTCGCAAAGCTTACTCAATATAACATGGAAGAATATTTTTTCAAAACAAAACGTACTCTTGTCAGCAAAATATAAAATATTCGAATGTGTTGTAAAGACGTCGCTCTTTTATGCTGCAGAGATTTGGGGAATTGATGAATTTGAAGAAGTGGAAAAATTCCAAAGAAATTTTTTGAAAAAACTGTTTAATTTACCCAAGAGAACTCCTAATTATGCAGTTTACCTTGAAACTGGTCTGTCAAAACTGTTTACGGAAACTCTTAAGATCCAAGCAGACTATTTCTTAAAAGTTGTTTCCTACCCGGATACTCGTTTGACCAAAAAAATGCTTCTTTATGAATTAAGAAATAAGGACTGGTGGGCTATGAAATGGCAGAACATAGGTGCTACTCATGGAGAAGTTATTCAATGGGATTTTAATAATTTAATACAACTTAAAGAGCAAATGTATAAGATAATACAAAAACATGAGGACTGTGTCTGGGAGGCATTAATAACAGAGGCTCGTGAGTCTGAAAGCAGAATCATTTACTCGCAGCTTGATTATAATCTCCTCAATGAAAACTACTTTCAAGACAGATTTAATTATAAAGAAATATTCTTAATATTTAAATCGAGATGTGAACTCCTAAATTTAAATGGCAGCCCATATAATGGAAACTATTACCAATTTTGTACGCTGTGCAATTTTCAAGCAAAGGAAGACTGTTTCCATTTTATTAGTATTTGTCCAGTTTTGAGGCACGAAAGAGTAAGGTTTTTAGGGAAATCAAGCTTAACGTTGAAAGAAACAGTAAAATTACTAAATGATTCAGATTGGAAAATGCTTTATAACTTTTTAAATACAATTTATAAATATAGAAACTTATTGATGACTGAATTCTCTTAATTTAAATATTGTAAACTATAAAATCACTTTTTGTATTTTTGCCATTCGAGCTGACGGCTAAGCCAAAGCTTTAAAAAACTCATTATTTATATTTATACACTGTGATCGAATGATATGAAAATAAAATGAACTACTTACTTACTTACTTTATAAGCATTTTTATATGTCAGTTAAAAAAAATTAAAGCATTTGGGTCGTGTGTTGTGAAGCTCCTTTCGACAGGAAATAGTAAAAGTGGTAGAAACGTTTTAATAAGTGATGTGAAGCTGCTGTAGCCCGTAGTGTTAACGAAAGCTTTGGCTTGTACATTCCTCGTCTGTCGTCCATTTTATAAGGCATTTCACAAACGACATTACAACAGATTTTCATTAAGACTTAAGTCTTAAGGTTTTAAATATCATTTAACACAAGAACTCAAGCCAGTTAATGATTTTCAAAGTCGTATCCTCACTAATTCGGTCCTTCAATTTTCATCAAAAAATCATCAATTACCATTTTCACCTCGAAGGTTACGTTAATAAGCAGAATTGTTGCAATTGCGCCCCGGAAAATTCAAAAATGATTGTTGGAAACCCTCTCGATCCTCAATGTGACAATTTCGGTTACTTATTTACTTAAGATGGCGCTACAGTCCTGTTTGAACTAGGGCCTCGCCCAACAAAATTTTCCATCTAGCTCGATCCCTAGCACTCTAGCGTTGACCTGTAGACTTGGATTCGAAGACTCCGGGCCGGAACATTGGTTTCCATGCGCTCTACGTGACTCAGTCATTTTAGTTGTTGGACTTTTATCCTTCTGGCTAAGGCTTCGTCGCTATACAGTCCTACAGCTTGTCGTTCCATCTTTTTCTCCACTCACCTTAAATGCAAACGGGACCGTAGATCACGCGAAGAACTTTTCTCTCGAAGCGACCCAAAATGCTTTCATCCACTTTTGTCATAGTCCATGCTTCTGCACCGTATAGCAGGACAGGGATAAGGAGGGTCTTTTATAGCGACACTTTGGTCGCTCCAAACAGGGCTTTACTACTCACTTGCTGCTTTCTTAGCCCAAAGAAACAGCGGTAACGGCAAGAGTAATTCTTCTTTTGATCAAAGCGCTGGTGTTGTTTTCTGTATTCATAGCGGAGCCTAGGTAGACAAAGTCCTTAACTGCCTCAAAGTTACGATTGTCGATGGTGACGCTTTGAACGATATGTCGGTGTTGTAGGCCCTTTTTAATGACAGTAATTTGACAGCGTTTTGAAAAATAGGATACTGTTGACGTGGGAGCTCTGCACTATTCCTTTAGGGACGATGTTAAAGAAATCGCATGACAGAGCATCACCTTGTCTAAAGCCGTTTTTGACATCGAAAGGTTCTGTTAATTTGTTTCCAATCTTTATGGAGCAGCGACGATCGATTTTAGCAGGGATGCCAAAACTAGACATGGCTCTATATAGTTTGTCCCTGTAGATGCTGTCATATGCGGCCTTAAAATCTACATATCTGCCGTAATGTGAATATTTGATCGACTATGGACTTGTGGTTGTTGACGATGGGCTTTAGACGTTCACATATTACGGCAGAGAAGATTTTGTAAGCGATGTTAAGTAGTAGACTGATGCCTCTAGAGTTGGTGCAGTTTACATGGTCTCCTTTTTTCAGTATCGGGCAAAAGGTACTGAGATTTTATTCATCAGGCATGCTTTCTTCCGACCTTATCTTACAGATAAGTTTGTCAGATTTCAGCTTAGATATGGCAATCTTTACTTCGTCTAATTCGGAAAGACGAGATTGTTGACTTTCGTCGTCTAAATTGAATGGATCACCCTGCCTTACAGCGGAATTCGGTTCGTCGTCGTCGTTATACAGTCTGCAGAAGTGGTCCTTCCATATGCTCAGCACTGATTGCGGTTCTACTATGATGTTTCCGCTTTCGTCTTTCCAGCCTTCTTCGGTTCGAAGTTTATGAATTTGTGAATTTCGTTTCACCTGCTCATAAAACTTTCGAAGTTCTTCTTCTTCATGCTCTCCCCTTTTCCTTTTAAGAAATCGGTGTTCCTCTGTCCTCTTCTGCTCGTAGAGCTTGAGCAGCTCTTATCCTTCTATGCAGCGCCGATTTGCGTGGCTTTTGTATTGCTGCATTTGCCTGCTGACATTCCTCATCAAACCAGGGGTTTCTTGTTGGTGGTTATTCGAAATCCAGCACGTCAGAAGCGGACTCTCTTCGGAAAGAAGCTAACATAACTGCACATCAAGAATATTACTAAACATTTTTTAGAAATTTTATATAAACGAATTACATTAATATAAAACTTGCTTTAAAAATTTTCAAACAAAAATATTGATAAATTAGATAATGTTTTCTTTGAGAAATTATACTTTGCAGATAAACTTATTTTGCAGGTCACGATACGTAACATTTTATTTGTTTGGTAGATAAAACGACGATATTTGTTTCTTGGTTCTACCTTTGCTTTCGAAGAAATCAACATGATAAATTCTAATAACAAAAACAACCTTGTTTGGTGTTATATTTCGAAACTTCTGAACTAATTTAGTAAAAAAAATCAAACACTTTTGGTTCTGAATAATAGATGGAAAAATGAGTCTTCATTTGAATTGCAAACGTAGGTTCTCTGTTGTGCTATCAATCATAAAATTGTTTGTCTCCAAATAATGACAATAACAATTCCCAGAACTATTTATTTATCGATGCCTAATTATAGAGCAATTTATACGTATGGCTATAAAAGTAGGTATGTATATGGTTATAATATAGTGTGTCTATGATATCTCCACATTTTCACAATGCTCCAGGCTTTTCTCTGTTTTGTCATTATTTTTGCTAAGTATGAATGCACAATTTCATGGAAAATAAACTAAAAAAAATTTTAAATTATTCCTAGCACGCTCGTTTATAATTTAAGTTGACAGCAGCAGATGCAATGACCAAACATGAATGTCATACCTATGTATAAGTCTGTACAATGTACATATGTACAGAACAGAGTGTTGTCTCTTTAGATATATGTACAAAATAACAACAATATGTACATATATATGTATGTAGGATTGTTGAACTTGCACTTGACATTTTATAATACAACAAAAATAACCAGAATGGGTGTTGTTCTGGATAACTCAAGAGAGTCTAAGAATGATTCGAAGTGTATAATTTTCTATAATATCTATTTTCAGAATAATTTACATTCTTTAAGTTTATAGGTACCTAAGTTGTAAAGTTGAAGACCAAAAATAAATAAATGCATGCAACAAAAAAAAAAAAAAACTAAGCAATATTTAATAATTTTACGGCCTCGGATGATATGTTCGAATTATGTAGCTACTGTGTCAGAACTGTAAGACAATAATTTTTTTTTCAAAAAAAGGTATTTTATTTGCAATTGGACACAGTTAAGAAACGAATAATTGGAATCGCAGTTGTGAATTTGTCGAAAATTTGTACCGAAAGAACAAAAATTGTTTTCCTTTTTAATTAATTTTAAGTAAAAGGTTTGCCATTTATTGGACTAGTTCGATAGGTTAATTTAAAAACATTTGAAACCCATAACTAGACACAAAAAAGTATTCAATACCAATACCAAATCTGGACAGTTCAATCCCAACATATTTTTATTAAAAAACATCACTTTTTGTGTATATAAAAAAAAGATACATAGATAGATAGATAGATATTTATTTGCGTAGAATAAAGCATTACAATTTTGCATGAATTAAAGTGAATACACACAGCTTGCACAGAGATATGATATTTAGTTTATATCTTACAACTGAGGAAAATTATATAAATTCGGTATGGCAATAGAGATGTAGAATGAAAAACTATTGAAGGAGAACTACGGAGAAAAACCTTCATTTAACATTAAAAAAAAGATTACACCAAAATTATTGAACTTAATTATTAAAAATCGGTTTACAAATTCATATCCCCATCAGAATTATCGTTAGTACTATTGGAGGGCTAGTGCTCCAGTCACTTACTTAAATTACCTGGACATCCAACGTTTAGTTGGCTATGTATAAGCGGATCGCTTTGCACGACCCCATCTGCTGTACTGGACACCCTACTCTACCTAACACCTCACATAGCTGCAAGCTCTGCCATTCGCCTGAAAGCTTCATCACAGAAGGTTAACAACAACATTGCCCACTCCGTTATTCTTAAGTATTTAAAATCTGCAAACTGCAATTCGAAATCTAATAGAGAAGGCCATAGAGACATTGCAGGAAATTTTAGGGCAGATAAACTCGCCAGAAATGTTACAGTACAACCCATTCTACCACGTTTGGCTAATGCTGGAATATCAATCGTTACATGTTAACTATTGCTAATGCAAGACGCTATGAAGAAGGCAAACATCAGGTGGAATAATATGACCACGTGTCAGGTCACGAAAAACATCTGGCGCTCAAGGTGCTTGCTATCTCTAAGTAGATCGCATATTTGCTCGATAATCGGTGACATAACCGGGCACTAGCTATTAGGAAAGCACGCCATGCATCTAGGCGTATTCTCAAATGACATTTTGCAGAAGCTGTATGGATGAGGAAGAGGAGGAAACAGTTCTTCACCTCCTCTGTATTTCTGCTCTAGCTCAAAAACGCAAGCATTACCTAGGAGAATTCTTCTATAAAAATCTAAACGATCTCAAACATATTAACATAATCAGTCTTTCACGTTTCGTAAGGGACTCAATCTGGTACCATTGAGTTTAGAAGAAAGTCTCAATATTCCTATGGTATCACAATGGGCTATTAAACTGGCCTAACTCCATCACGGACAGCCACCTTAATCTAACCTACCTGGAAGTATTTAAAGAAGAACGTTAAAAATAAAATAGTTGATTAATTTCCTGTCTTTGAACGTTCCCCAAGCACCTCAATAATGTTTTCCAAAACGATTACATATATCTGGACAAAACCATTTAAGTACTTAGTTTTTGAAGTTTAGTATTAAATGTATGTATTTCAAAATCATTCATGATTTTTTAATGCTCAAAACTTTAAACGCGTGTATCTCAAAACAATAGTTTTTAAATTGGTTTTTAATTTCACTTAAATTTTAGAATATATGTACATACGAGTATCTTTTTAAGTACCTAAGATTTTTGCAGTGATACAATGTTCCTTCAAAAACTTAATTCCGCAGATTTGCAGCTATCTGTCATGTCCATCGACACAATGCAAATAAAAACAAATAATTTATAAATTTATTTATTATATTGAAAAACACAAAACAAATAAAAACATCCATATTTATGTACATACATATGTATGTATGTAGAAATTATGAAAATCAGCAAAATTGTTTATTGACTTATGTGATATACTTTATGTCAGTTGCTTTAATTTCACTTGAAGTGTTTTTGAAAAACAGTCAATGTTTGAAAAATCAATCGAATGAGAGAACCGTGAATGACTGATACTTATAATAAAATCCTGTTTCAGTAATCTCATTTTATTTTGTAGTATTTCTGGACAAAATTATCAAAATCCCAATTTTTTTTTCTTCCACGACCCAATCCTTCAATCAATTTAATCGTAATATTCGAGTCTTGACAAATGCTCATCAGCAGCAAGGATTCTTATGTATTTTCATGTTTTTTCCCGTATAAATTAAAGCATTCGAATAAGACAGTTTTGCGAATCAAATAATTTCCTTTAAAATGCCATTTATTTGTAAGTGCATATTTTTGCATATTTTGTTATAAATGCATATAAACGCATATTTCGGTTTTTAGTGCATATTTTATGCATATTTTAATAATGAAGACATATTTTTGCGTCATATTTTTGAAAAAGGGAAGCATTTTTAATTTAAATGTAATTTAAGTGCGTACGAACCTTAACCATTTTAATTACAAAATCTATGAACGAACGCATTTGGCAGCACCTAACACAATTTCTACTGTCATGGTCTCCAGTCTTCCAATGTGAAAATCCATTTTCCATTAAAAACCCAATTGGATTTAATGGAAGATGCTTTTTAAAAAAGTAGGTGCAGTTGAGGGTTCCATTGGTAAAACCATTTTTAAGAAAATTGAATATGTTTCAAACAAAAATGAAGGTTACTTTAAACTTAAAAACATTTCAAACATTTTATCAAATCATGAACCTGAAGAGGTTTTAGAAAACTTGTCGGGTAGTGAGATACTGTCGTTCAAAAATGCTCCAATGGCATCGATTGAAGTTGAACGGTCATTTTCCATGTTCAAAAGTGTTTTCAGGCCAAATAGGCAGAATTTTACTTTTGAAAATTTCAGAAAGCATTTTATGGTGTACGCCAACAAAACTTATACCGATGATTAGGTTTTGTATATGTATTGGTGAAATTTAAATTTAATGGTTTTTTGTTTTGTTTTACTCTGAAAGATTGTATGTTTTGTTTTCTTCTGAATGATTTTATGTTTTGTTTTTGTATTGTTATTTTGTGTTTAATAAAAGGCTGAATTCTGAAAATAATGAAACCTTTTTTTTTTTAAAAAACATTTTTTTCATTTTTTAAGCGCATATTTTCAGATTTAAGGAAGATGTTTTATGCACATATTTTGGAGTTTTAAGTGCATAAAAATCTATGCCCTGCTCATCAGTAGGTATACCGTCAAGTCCAATTTGTGTTGTAGTCATGTAAAGTTTGTTCGTTGTGTTGTAAACAGTACAGCTCGTTTTTTAACCGTACTACGCGAATGTAAAACATTTTACCACACTCTATGTCTGTAATGTTAGCACTAACACTTTAAACATTTAAAAAAACTAGTAATTTAATTGCTGCGTGATTTTTTCGTAAGGAAACAAATGTTTCGTGTTTTTAAAATTGACTCTTTCAATACTAATTTGATAGTCAAGTTAGAACTAGATCCATAAATGGTTAAAATAAAGTCAAATTTAAAAACCAAATAATGTAATTAGTTTTCGTTTTGTAATCGTAAATCGATCGTTAAAAATTTCTCAAGAAAGGTTATCCAAAATTAAACACAATATCCAAAACATGCATTTGTAACCAAATCTAGAAGTTCCATGACATTGGTAGTTATCTGCAGGACCTGATTGCAGGATAAAGTGAGAAGAACTAGTTTCTTCGTTTTTCTAAATTTTTCAAAAAAGTACTAATTCCTTAGCCAAAAAATCAAATTATTATGTAAAGACCTTTCTACTAAAAACGTTAAGTTTTATATACCACAAATCAACTTTGTTTTGTGTTCTTGGTTAACTTAGTTTTATTTGATCAGTAAAAGACCAAAAAAAACCTTGGACCTTAATTCAAGTGTCTGCCCGTATCGTCTCAAAATTTAATTTAAGGGCGCAAAACTACAACAACAACCTATTTTTAAGACTTTAAAATTTTACTGGTTAGCAATTTGCTAAATGTTGCAAAATTTTAAACCTTTCTTTTCGTTTTGCTAACTAGTAAATTGCCCTTTATTAAATAACGAGCATCCAAACATGTCTAAAAGAAACTAAACTCAAACGGGCCTATTAATTGGAATTCCCATTCCATCCACTGTACTTATAAGAATAGTTGTACAGAGGTCATATGGAATGGATTCAGCAAATTGCTAAAAGTTAAAGTACCCATTCCGTGATTTTAATTTTAGCAAAATGTTAAAATCGTTTAAAATTAGGTAAATCATCTTTTAAGCTTAGTTAAATTAGCTAAAAATGGTTTTAAGATTTTACTAAACCGTTTAAATTTTTTTTGTTTGTATATCGAATTTTATTATAGAACGCCTCCATGCATGATTTTGTTCACATTAAATCTAAATATCATGTGAATGTATATTTATTTTTTAAATCTTTAAAAAAAAGAGTTATACAGAAAACAAAATTGAAAACTGCAGTATTTTTGTATAGTTCGATGACCAACTGAACTATTGATATCATCAATAAAACTGAAATCTATTGATTTAAGATACTTTATCTATAGCTATACACATATGTACATATACTTTACCTACCTGTGTAGTATGTATATAATATTTGTTGCTAATCACATGACCTAGTTTATTTTTGTATAAGGTGTGAATATTGTGATGTATGTGATGTGAATGAAACAAGAACTTGCTAAAAAAATATATAGTTCTCACCTATCACAGTTGTTGGTTTAATTAGCAGATGTATGTGAAGAGGTTTTTTTATATATTTTTATTTTTATTTTTGTTTTAACAACGATTCAGTTTTTTGTTTTATCAGTTTCATTCAATACAGGCCTTAGTGCAAGTTTCTGGAAATTTGTTGTTATAATGGTTTATGTAATAGCAAAGTTAAGTATACATAGTGATTTTTTTAATATAGGAAACGATTTACAAATGAGTAAGTACCTAATTTACCTCGTTTTTGTCACTGAGTTGTTGGTATGCTTAGGTAACATACATTGAACAATAAATTTTTCAACAGAAACTTCATTTATCATTAATATTATATAGTCTAGGTGATATGAGGTTCCACTAACATTTAACATTTTCTTCTTTCGATTATTTAAAGTTTACTAAAGACAACCATGCCTCGTCGAAAAGTTGGGAAAGAGGAAATGAAATAAACTTTCATTAACCATCATCACGGCCATCATTCCATTTCGTTTTACTGTTGGTGTTCCAATTTTTAACTGTTCCGATAACATCATTAAAAATTTTACTGATGAAAGCAACAGTCAAAAAATTGTCTGAGGCGCGAAGTCTCAAAGTGACATTTAATTTAATGACGTAAATTTACTGATTGCTATAAACGCTCATCAGTAAAACATTTCAGATTCCTCGTGTTTCAAATTTTACTGGTGGATTTTACTGATAGCTATAACCGGCCTCAAAGAACTCTTCATTAAGCAATACACTTTATTTAAAAATAAAATGAGTTTCCTCATGGATTTCTGAAAATGAAGTGATATTGTATAATTTTGTTGTTTTAAAATTGATCTTCATTATGATATGCGCTAAAAAAACTAATTTAAGTGCGAAATACAAAAATTTTAACTCAGTAGGCAATTCTTAAATGCTTCAAGAATTTTGTTTCTCATAAAAACTAAGTTATAAAAATAATAAAACACACTCAACAAGCCATTGAAAAGAAGCAGGTTTTATTTTTGTTTAGAGTATAAACAATAAACAAATAAACACCTTCAAAAATATTTTCATATCTTACATTTATTTAAATTTGAATTTCGTAGAAGAAAGAATTTATTATAATTTTCATACGCAATTTTTTAAATGTTAACATAAACAAAATTAACACCTTACGTAATTTTGTTTCTTTTTTTTTGTGTTTTTGGTTAATGTTTAGAAAAATCAATATGGGATCTGATATTGTACGTTAAAAAATGTGTTATTTCCTGCTAGGAAAATTATTTCCTTAACTTTTAGAATAAAATAGTTTCAACAAAAATCGATAAAAAAGGGTTGGCAATTTTTGTTAACAATCGATTAATTAAGTTATTAGTTTTCAAAAATGTTCAACTGGTAGATTTGTATCTTTTTTAGAAATTGTTACAAAATATGAAAAAGTAAAAGTACAATAATTATAAAATAAATAATAAATCAATAATAAACCCCTAATTATGGATATAAACTGCATACAATTTGATTAACTGGTTCTGTTGATCTACGAGTTGCTCCAAAAAGTTGATCTTATAGATTTTAAAGTTATTGGCGCAAAATTTGAAACCAGCCATTTTTAGCAATTTACCAAGCTTAAAAGATGATTATTTTAAACGATTTTAACATCTTACTATCTTTTAACAATTTGCTAAAGTTAAAATCACTTTTAGCAATTTGCTAAATCCATATGAAATCTGTACAATTATTGTTATAAGAGCAGTGGATGGAATGGTCCAGTCAACAGTTGGGAATTCCAATAAATAGGTCTGTTTAAGCGTATTTGCTTAGTTTATTTTCACGAACTGTCACTTTTTTGACATGTTTGGATGCTCGTATAATTTTTTAATAAAAAACAATTATCAATTTTCGAGTTAGCAAAACGAAAAGAAAGTTTGAAAATTTTAGACTCTCTTAGTAAATTGTTAAACCCTGAACAATAGTTTACAATTTTGAGCCATTGTTTTTGTTGTTATAAATATTTGCCAGTAAATTCTTCCAAGACACTTCTAAAACACGAAAACAATAATATATTGAGTTTTTCATCATACTCAACAAATTAATACTAAATCAAATAAAACTGTCAGATTGCATGTTAATAAAAATGTCAGTGTAGTAGATTTTCTTTTTGAATAATGTCAATTTGACAAAAAATCCAAACACAAACAAACCTAAAAATACAATAGGCGTGTTTATTGAAAAGAAAACAAACTAGACTTTAGTGAAGCAGAAGGTGCACTTATATTCTAGTTTGAAGAGGAAAACACAAGTTTAGAATTTATAACATGGACGGTATTGACTTAAAATATGATTAATGATTCAGTAATTATCCTAATTTGCGTGAGT
The DNA here is from genome assembly GCA_951509635.1 of Eupeodes luniger. Classification (NCBI taxonomy): domain Eukaryota; kingdom Metazoa; phylum Arthropoda; class Insecta; order Diptera; family Syrphidae; genus Eupeodes; species Eupeodes luniger. The sequence goes on from OX608073.1 coordinate 40,027,152, forward strand.
TTAATTGGGTTCAATTATTATTGTATATATGTGAGAAAAGTCAATAAATATATTTTCTTAAACCCTGAAGCACAATTGTGCAACTAGCTTGCATATTTTTTAAATCTAAAAATACTACAAAAATGACAAAATTGTTTATGGAAAAAACTAACTTAACTTAAAACTATTTGTGTTTGGTTCTTTTGTTTATGTGCGGAATATTAAACGAACCTAATATTAAAGGGTGGCTACATTTTAAGTGCCGATGTTGAATGTGAACCACACCTAAACGTCAAACTTTCTTCTGCATTTCATTTGACATTTCTCAATTTCAGACTAAACCAATTAGAACCATGGAAAGATACACAATAAAGCAACGCGTTAAAGCGACTTAGGCTTATTATGAAAATGTTTCGTCAATTTAATCCTTCAAATTTGCGTACAATCGGAAAAATCTAGTACAAATTTGAGCAAACCGAGTTGAAGTCCATTTCAACTCCTCGTCGTGTCAAACAATTGCAGCCCTAACGTTCGTCGTTGATGAACATTGTGCATAAAGACTTGCATTTACAATCTTACAAGGTGCAATTCACTCAAGAACTGAAGCCTCTCGACCATTTCAAGCGTCGTCAATGGTCAAAATGGTGGCAAGAAATGGCAACAGTGGATGATCAATTTTCGAAGAAAATCATCTTCAGTGGTGAAGCACATTTTCACCTCAGTTGATAAACAATAAACAGAATTGGCGCATTTGGGCGAACGGTAATCCAGATTGACTGTCAAAAAACCAATGCACCCACAAAGTGTGACTGTTTGGAGCGGTTTATTGGCTGGGGGCATCATCGGGCCGTATTTTTTCCAAAATGAAACCCGTCAGTCAGTTACTGTGAATGGCGTTCGCTCTCGAGTGATGATAACGATGGACGATATATGTATGCAGAATGGTGACACTTGACGCAAAGCTAAAGAAACAATGGTCGTGTGGTGGCGATGTCAATTAGCCGTTAAGATCATGTGATTTGACACCTTTTGACTTCTTTTCAGGGGGAAAGAAAAGGTAAACATCGATAAGCCAGCATTAATTTTAGAGCTAAAAGGATGATATAATTCGGCACATTAACTGCATAGAACCTCAATTATTCCTCAGCGTCATCTTAAATTTGGACCATCGAATGGAAGTCGCGGCGGCCATTTGGCTGATATTAAAAGAAGCGACAATAATTTCCTAAATAATTTGTGTTTCATTCAAAATCAACATTGGTCCTCAAAATTTCACCACCTTTTATTTGACATAACGGTGTTCACATTTGATTTTTTTAAGACGACTCAATTTGACGTCTCATATCTCCTTCCCAGTTAACAAGTGAGCCACACATTTCCTAACTTAAAAAGATGAAATGTCGAAATAAGTCCCCTCAAAAGAGTGCGCTTCTTTGCTTGTTCGACACTTAAAATTTCAAAATTTAAAATAGTAACTTCTAATCAGTAAAAAATCAGACAATTAATACTCATCATTCAAGTTTTCTCTTAAAACTTTCAGTTCGCTTATCAAGAAAATGATCTGATCCTAAGTAGTCATTTATTTAATCAACATCCACCCCCATCAGGAATCCATCATTATTAATGATCATGAATTAATTTGAATAATATAAACTCTCAATCTTATAAGTTCAATTCAAATAATAATTATAAAACTATGGCATCGTTCCAACAAAACTTAACGGCGACGCTCCATGGCCGCGGCCGGTCCGGCAAGGCGACCGTCAACCGGGATGACGCCACAAAAAAATAAACGTGACTTCATTTCAGCTCAATATCAGTATAGTTTAATATTTAGTTATTTATTAGGAAGGCGATGTTAATAACTCAGTAGGTACTTATTAGATTTTCCATCACTTATGTAACCAATTTCACAAACTCGCTTACAGATAGAGATACAGATACAGATAGGCAGGCCTATCAGCTTTCATATGATATTTGACATTGTCCCTCTGTCTAATCATCAGATATCTACATCATTATACCTCTCGTAATTTCAATTCAAAATATCATTATTATTCATCATATAGAGCGATGCCTGATAATGATAATGATGATGATTACGATGATGATGTTCGTAGAAATAATTTCAATTCAAAATGCTTCAAGCGCATTACAATTTTCTAAACCTACTCTATGCTGTGCGTGTACAGTATAAATATAGTGTGTGCACTTAATAAGGCTAATAACAATTGGTCAACTTTATTTTATTTTTTGATTTTGTGCTTCCCCGGAACTCCCTTTTACTGGCTTGGACTTCGAATTGAAATACAACTCGAGAGAGTATAATAATTGGAGGCTTTCATTTTAGATCAAACAACATAATGTCGCTCGTCGACAATGCACAGTGGGCCGTTTTGGGTGCCAAAATTATTGTTTTTTTTTTAATTTTGTGCCGGAATTTTATTTTGACAATGTTGTTTTTTAAGACAATATAACAGTTTACGTATGAGTTGATAAGTAGTGAAATGAATTCGAAAAAAGTAAAAATAGCTGTTGTTTTAAATCACGGGTCGACCAAATTACGTTCTTTTTTGTAACCCACAACCAAAACTGTACTTTTTTAAATTATTAAGATGTCCTTAATTCGAATCTCGCCTTAAAATGTGTATATGCTCCTTTAAAAATGCTAAAAACAGGCAAAAAATGTGTTTTAAGTCTAAGGTAAAACTCAAAATATACCTTAACAATACATTTTGTGATGATTTTTCAAAGTACAAATATTCCTTTTCTAGACTCAATTTAATCCATTTTAGTATCTTACTTAGTTTCTGGAAATTCTCATTAGTAATGAGTCTTTACTTGAATCTATATGAAGTTTTGAGCAAACCTTGAATTAAATACTTTCATAGTTTTTAAAAATACGTTTTGGAGTTAATTTTTAGTGTTAATTTCTAATCTTAACTTTAATTTTAACTATTTGCTCAACTTTTAAAAGTACTTGTTTCCAACATAATTTGTATGTTTTTTAATACAACTCATATTTTGAAAGGTATAATAGAATTGTGCAGACAACATTTTGCCTTTTTCTGAAGAAAACCGTTTAAGCATACATGTTTTAGTGTTTCTTTCAGATTTTTGTAAGACAGGTAAAATCTAACAATTTATGAAGATTTCTTGAATATCATATGATTAAATAATTTAACCTTAATATTTGTTTGTAGATTTTTATATAAATATATGTGTTTTTTAAAATTTTAAAAAGTAATATCTCAAAAACCTGACGTAATACACACATTTTGAAATCAGATCTAAAAAGGCCATCAAAACCCATTGTCCTTGAAATTTGTCTGCTTCAAATTTGTTAAAATTTTATTAAAATACATTTTTTTTAAGTTTATATTTGTATTATTAAAAAACTTTGTCTAAATATTTGTATTTGTGTTCCAAAAATGCCCCTCTTATTTTTAAACACAAAAAATGTGCAGCTGGGTACAAGAAATTAATTATTCAGTATTGTTTAAAAAACAAACTTTTTTCTCAAAAATCTCAACTTTTTTTTGTTAAAATAGAAACAATTTGGTTTTAGTTCTTGCAAGAAACCAGTGGCGTAGTTATAGCAAAAGGGAGACCTCCTTGCCTTTTTTGAATATGTTTTTATTTTATGAATTTGTTTTTGTTTTTAATTACAAGTTGTTTTTAAATTAAGCGGATCTTTATGTAAAATTTTAATTATTTTGAAATTCAAGCCTTTGGTAGTGTTCATTTTGGTGATGATAAAGTTTTGAGTTTTCGAGTTTTTACTCATCTGATTTATGTTATATTTTATTTATATTGTAACACAAATCCGCATTGGCAACACCCGCCAGTGACAAAGAGCTGTCATAGAACTGTCAGGAATGACAGAGAACCACGAGGGGGATATAAAAGAGGAGAGCCGCCAATTCTTCTTTCTTTTTCGATTCAGTCTTTCAATAAAGAGGTTATTTTATTTAAAAGGTTGTCAGTTTTTTACTCAATTTCATTTCCAGGTTTTGGATAGTCCCTAATTTTGTAATAATATTATATTTTATTTATATTATATTTTATTTATATTTATATTTATATTTATATTTATATTTATATTTATATTTATATTTATATTATATATAATAGAAATTTGGGAGGGGATGGCTGGTTGTCTGATATAAACGAAAATATTTCAAAATTTTGATTTGTTTTGTTATCAAATAAGGCCTTGGCAATTTGTCCAATCGGAGAACATACGTCGCTTTAACTAGTCCATCGAGTTTAATTCTTGAGTCAGCTTCATTTTGTATAAGTGTAAACCAAGATCCTTACACAAAATAAGCCATAATGTAGTCTGAGCGTACCTAATTCTTGAAAACGCGGTGAAATTAACTGATTTGGACCATTTGCTACGAAATTCGAAACTTCGACCGTTGTCTCACAGGCAATTGTTTTTTTTTTTCACTTCAGAATTTTCAGAAAGTAGTAAGCTTATAGCAAGCGTCAAACTACGATCAGAAGCTCATCATAAGTGCATGTGTTAGTTGTTAGTAAGAAAATAATACAATTATAGCCTAACACACGCACAAAATACAAAACATAATAATTATTAACATTTAACATGAATTATTACAGTACAAAAAAAATAAAATAAAAACGTTTACGATAGTGGAGCACTGGTTCTAAACAATGATTTTAATCCCACCTTATTTAAATTTAAATCTATCGATGAACAGTTTAAGTTATATAAAATGCTCATGCGACTTAATGCTTTATTCTTCCCATAGTTAGTTCTATGGAAGTCAATATGTATAAAATCAAATGTACGCAGGTGATGAGTTCCGCCTCGGTAATTCAAATGTACACAAGATAGTAAATAAGGTGCATCAATTTCACCATTAATGAGTTGATGAAAAAATACTAAGTCATTATTAACACGCCTTTGATGGAGAGATTGCATTTGAAGAAGCTGAATACGATGTTCATAGGGAGGAAGATCATAAGGATCATCCCAAGGAAGACCCTTTAGGGCAAAGCGAATGAAATTATGTTGAATAGATTCAATACGTTTTTTATGAATTTCGTAATAGGGATTCCACACCTGCGAAGCATATTCAAGATGAGGACGAATATGACAATTGTATAAAGAGAGAGTAACATAGGGATCATTGAACTCCTTTGCCCAGCGTTTTATAAAACCAAGCATAGAACTTGCTTTATTAACAATAAAATTAATGTGATGTGTAAATTCTAAGTTGGAACAGAAATGAACACCTAAATCTTTAAATGTGGAGACGCGACCGAGTTTTTGCTTTGATATACAATAATCAAATACACTACCGATTCGTTTTTTAGTAAAAGTTATCGTTTGGCATTTTAAAGGGTTGAGGGCAAGGCTATTTTTCCCACACCAAAATGAGAAACTATCAATGTCGGCTTGTAAAAGAATACGATCATTAGTGGACTTTATTATTTTAAAAATCTTCATATCGTCAGCAAAAATGAGTAGAATTAAACTTGTTATTGCCTGTCTACTATGGCGAGAATCACGATCGAAAATTGGGGTTATCGAACATAAAAATGCATTCACCGACTCCAAATTCAGGCAGAAAATGTTTATAATTTGCAGACATTGCTCGTTTGTGTACTTTTCCACCATATAAAAGTTGAATTTTCGAAGTTATTGACTGAAAGAATGACAGTTCGTTGTTTAGTGGAAGGATACGTTCAATATTATAAAGTGTTTAAAAAAAACAAGATGGCAACCCTGTCAATTATTCGATTTATTGTTTTTTCTAACTTAATTTATTTTGTTATTTGTTTAAACCTTAAAATTTTTATAAATTTGACTGGAATATTCTTATTTTTTCATAAAAATTACTTTGTTTTTTACAAAGTTTGACCAATTTCTTGGCATAGCCATTTTAAAACAAAATGCAAGACTGGATCGTACAAACTTACTCATGTTTCCAAAGAGTCTGTTTAAAAATATTTGCTATATTTTAAGATTTAGAAATTTACCTGCAACAAAAGTTGGTTTTTAAAAAAATTGAATGCCATTTGATTTCTCAAAAAAAACATAATTTTTCAAATTTTTTTTTGTTTTAATTTTAATTTTAATTCATTTTTCATTTCTTATATATAAAATGTTTCAGTTTTAGTTTAAAAATATTTTTGGTATGCAGTAATTTAAAACTAATTAATATACGTTTTACATTTCAATTTCGTAAAAAAAACGGTGACCAATTTTCAAAATATCGAATCTCGAGAAAAAAAATTTATTTTTTAAAAATTAAAGTAAAAGCAATGACATGTTTGATCATCAAATATTATTAAAACAGTGTAAGAGCTTGTGCAGAAAAAAATATTGAAATCAATTGATTAGTTCTTGGGAACATTTAAAACAAAATAACGGTTCTATGGGAGGTACCCTTCTGGAGCAATACAGAAATAATTGTTTAATATATAAAGAAGCCAAATAAAATAAAAAAAACTTAAGCGAAAATTAAAGAAAAATATATCAGTTCGTTTTTGAGAAAATTTCAAATTTCAATTTCCAATTTTTGACCAACAAATTTGTATGGGGACAACTGTTATTTTTAGAGAAAAAAAAACGCCTAACGCGATTCGGCTCAAAACCTTAATTTCCAAATTTGAAGTCAATCGACCAATTGCTTTGGCTGTAGGGGCCAGGACAGACAGATGGATGGTATCGGGGGACCCACTTTTTTGAACATCGTAATGTCATGTTTGATTAAAATCTCGAGTTCAAAATTGTTTACAAATGCAAAACTCACGATATTTTTTATAGAGTTTCGGCATGCTCAGCCTCGTTTGTGTCCACTGTTGGAAGCGACGCACGTCAGAGTCGTCTTCGTAGTCGTCTGTCGTTGTTTATGACCCATTAAGGGCATATGATAGTTTGGGGACCATTTTATTTGACAAATATAATTTTTACATCAAAAAAGAAGATCATTTATTATGATGATGGAAACGTTACCCAATAAACTCTCTTGATAGTGCGAGTCTTCACTCACACAAAATGAACACCACTCAGAGACCCAACACAATGGCCGTGCAGTGTCTTTAAGGCACGATCACACTTGAGAATATTGATCATGATTCACTATTTTGATTCAAACTTTTCGTTGGTTTTGTGTTCCATTTCGGCCAGGAATTAAATTCCAAAATAAAACCAACAACTAATAAAGAAAAAAAGCCAAAAACAGAATAAAAAGTGTGAAGTGTATGCGTCGTCGTTGTTCGTCGCTCGTCAGCCGGTCGCGGTCGGTTGTATGCGCTGACAACGTGACCTCAATAATCATCATTTCTAACTTTGTTTTTAAAAATAGTGCAGGAAAGTTTTTCTTTTGATTATTTCAACTTTCTGCGGCATAGTTTTTTAAGAATTATATAGCGATAAGAATTTATAATGTAATTACGAGTATATGGTAGGAGAAAAATGCATAATTTTACTTTTTTTTATCAAAGAAAATAATAATAATAATAAAAAAATATATAGAAATAAATATCATTTATTGCGCCGCGTCTATAATATTGACGTTTGGTGAGATTTTCTATAGGTTTTCACACTGACAGAAAAAGAAAGAGACAAAGAACTTTATCGTATGCATTTTTATATGAATTATGTGTGCGCCTTGAAAATTTTGTTTATTTAAATGCATAAACGAATAAAGTTTTATCAGCAAAATTATGGGACTGGGGTTGATGATAATTTATGATGGTAGCGGCTTCGGCGACGCGGTTCGCGGTGGTGGCGACAATTGTCCGCGTCGCGTTCTGGCTGTTCTCTTTCTCATAAACAAAATTGACTTGAGAATGTGACAGCAATGTAAACAAGGATGACATTCAATATTATAATTTGTATATAACCTATAAAACCTATAAAAGGAAAAAGGGTAGGTTTATAAATAGGAAGGTAAGCATTATATCGTACTTATAACTTTTAAGAGGCATATCTACACGTGTGCGTAGTTATTTAAATTAACTTAGAGGGGTGATAAGTCGTTCTTTTTTGAGGTAGATATATGTAGGTATGTATGTATATTTCTGATATAGGAGTTTCTATAATATAATCTCCTTATGCGCGTTTGTAAACTTGATAAGAAGTGCACATTGTTTACTTTTCATCATACATATATTTTATTTGTTGTTTTCATCATCACTTAAGTTAATTAGTTAACTTGTCTTTGGGCCTACTAATATAGAAACGAATGTTGTGTTGTTGTTGTTTTATTACAAAATGCAAATAAAGTTTATTTGTTTAAGTAAATATGAGTGAAGAAGTTTTAAGAAGATATTTATATTTATATTGCAAACAAACAAAATTTATGATTTTTCATCTTTGATATTTGACAAATTGTTGAGAATGGTTGCACTTTCGTTGTTACATAAATTCAAAAGTTTTCATAAAATTTGTGTTTAATTTAGTTCTTAAATAAATAGGAAGGCAGATAGGTACATACTTAACTATTAACAAACAGTTACAATATTTGAAGTGTATCGTCATTATAAACGGTAGAGTAAACACGAATCATGAGAACTTGGTTAGTTCAAATTAAAAATATCTCTTTGGAGATCTGCTTTAAGTAATGTGGAAAAGTTTGAAGTATTCATTCATTTTAATATAGGTAATAATTGATACCTGAATAGATCTTTCACAAATTGTATGAGTGTTATGAATTCTTCAAGTTTAAATGACAGAAAAATGGTATTTTACATATAACTTTTGAACGGTTTGATCATTTAAAAAGGAGACAACTTTTAAAAACTTAAAGATAACCGCACAAAATTTCAAACAACTTGAAAGTTGTCTAACTATTTCCAAATTGTAACCTTTTTTCATACTGGTAATTGGTAAAATACTAATTCCCTTTTTTTTTTATAATAAACGGGCACTCAAGGGGTTATTAATACCCTTAACATGTTTAAAGTTTAAACACAGTGCGAGCGTTAGGAAAATAGGGAAGGATTAAAGAGGAGATACCGATGCACATTGGTCTTAAAGTTTTGAATATCAAAATGATAGGGAAAAACAGATCTGGGTAAAGCATTCCACATTCCCGATGTGCGGTTAAAAAGAGAATCTCTATACTTGACAGTACGTCCGAAATTGAGCCCAAGGTTATTGGTAATTGTTTCGGTTATGGTTCTATCGCCTATCATTTTCAAAGCTCTTTTTTGGATCCTGTCGAAAATATTTAAACTTGTTTTAGGGACACCTGCCCAAATATGCGAGTTATATTCAAGTTTTGGACGAATGAAGGCTTTGTAAATTACAGCCAGATCAGAAGGGGTGAAAAATTTCTTGCACCGTGTCGGAGAAATCCTATGCACCTGGCAGCATTTTTGATATGTCAAATATATGATAAAAGGTGATCTGTGATACACATACCGAGTACTGACAGTTGATTAGTTTCCTGGGTGCAAGTGCCGCTCATGGATAGCGGCATCGGGGGTGGGTTACGCTTTAAAGACAGGAGACAGCGTTGAGTTTTCGAAGCATTAAATTCTACACGGTTTTTGAGTCCCATTGTACAATGCTGTCGAGATCAGAATTTAATGAACTTATCATACGCTGCCGTTGAAGTTCCACATCCGAAGGACAAGGATGAGAATCTAAAACCGTATATGAAAAGCTGAGGGTACTATCATCCGCCAAACAATTTAGTGGGTTAGAAGTTTCAGACAAAAGATTATTTATAAAAATAAGGAAGAGTGTCGGAGACAAAACGGAGCCCTGGGGCATACCAGCGTTTATTTTGTGAATATTAGATTTGAAACCGTCCAATACTACTTGAATTGAAAGGTAAATTGAAAGGTAATTTCTAACCCAACGAAGAAGGGATTCATCAATACCAAATGCCTTTGAAATATCAAGTGCAATAATCTTACTTTCTCCAAAACAATGTAAAGATTTGTTCGACTGTTCGGTGAGATAAACTATGTGATGACCAGTGGACCTATTGCTACGAAAGCCATACTACCGGCTTTGAACACGTCTAAGCAGTGACAGCTTGTGACAAAAAAAAAAGAAGCAAAATCTGGTGAACGAAACTATAAATTCGAAATGTCAGAATCTTAAAGTCGATATTATGATATCATCTTTTTAACTTAATTGCTTACTCAAATTATTTCAACATTTTACTTACTGGTTTAAAATTTTGCCTCGGTGCCGGTTTAATTGTTTAATAGACAATCAGTCCATTATGAATCTCATCCGTAAATAGTTTGTTGTACCAAATGGTCGCCACGTCTATTGTTGCAGAGTCAAATCCTTCCTATGATCAATTCGGGCCACAAATGACCTTCAAAATTCAGGAATTGGCATATCTTTCACTTGGCCCCAAAATAAAATAAACTAAGTGGTGCAAAAGTCCGTTGAGAATTAGGGCATAGTGACTGAAAACTCTCAACGCAATCTGATCGGCTAATTTGAGAAAGTTCTTTTCATGACAAGAATTACTCTTGGAGGATTTGTCAATTCCTCGCAAGAGGCAGTACCCGTGAAAAAAAACTTGAACCACACAGGACAACCATAAACGATTATCCGTCGTATTAGGGGCCATCTAGCAAATTATCTACACTCTGGGTTCAAGCTGAGTGCTTAAAAATAGCCGTTTCGTCAGACCAAAGGCTCCTGAGGCCCTGGTCAGAGCAGCAATTCATTTGTCTGTCGAATTATAAATACTGATCTAACCAGATACCAACGGAGTCGGAAACATAATTCTCTCCGACTTCTGGTATTTTCAGTTTTCAGTCGTTGCAATTTCGCTGAATCTTGTCGAAATCACGCTTCAATATTTCTTGCCATTCTGCACGCAATAAGATCATCGGTGTACGCAATTGCCTTTGTTAGACTACATATCAGATCGCTGGTATAATATCAGATCGCTGGTATAAACCCTGAAGAGAATCGTCGTATTCACGGTTCCCTGTTGAAGACCATTTTTAATTTGGAATGTTGTGGTAGAAGTCACAATGCCAAATTTGACAACAAACTTTCTACCAGTTATAGCTATCATTGAAATTGATCCGGAAAATTGTTTGAATTGATATTTGACGGTGTTTCCCTTTGATTAGAAATGAAAATTATACACTGATCGATCGGAAATCACACAAAGAATTTTTTTTGAGGAAAAAAAGTGTATGTAATTGCGTATTTATTTTTCTCTTAAAATGTATTTTTCTATTTTCCGGACGGAAATTCATTTTCCTGAGCAGCTGATATTTTTATGTTCAAAAGGGAAACGAATCGTTCCACTGATTTGTGTTCCAATTTCACACAATTCCAATGACAGATTTCTGTCAGTAAACATTTTTCGGTGGATTTCAATCAGGAAATTTTTTTCAATGACAGAAATTTCTAATGATAGCTATAAACGACCTGCCAAAAAATTCCAATGTTTGTTTTCAATGATGAAAACCAATGATAGCTATAACTGGCGCCTAAAGTCGTTATATACAACAATGGTTTGCTTATGCCAAGCCTGTTTAGTTTTAGATTAAGACCCTATAACCATACGGTGTCGAAAGCCTTTTCCAAATCAACCAGAACAGCACCTGTGCATTGTTTTTTTGATTTATTTCATTGGATATCAGAAACAAGTTTAGACGCATCATAAACTGTGCCATGACCCGCCTTAAACCCGAACTGAAGAAGACTTATCAAATGAAGATTTGACGGGTTGGAGTTATCCTTTTCCTTTTTGAGAGAGAGGTTGAACCACAGCGGTCTTCCAATGCTCTGGATAATATGTATTATTCAGTGCATTGTTGAAGAGTGTGGTATAAATGTCAATTGCCTCAATCGGTAAATGACAGTCCTACGCACTAACCATCACGCCACGGGTACTACTACGTGGCCCCAAAGAAAAAGTTAAAAAGTTTCAAATCACAATTGTGATCAACTCTTGGAATAGAAAAAAGTCCAATTACACCGCCTCGCTTTCAAGCCCAAAAACTGCTCCAAAAAGTCACACGTTGAGGATGACAGTTCTGCTTATTAACGTAGCTTGTTATTCAGGGTAGAAGATGGACCCCATTACTGAAGATGATTTTTTGATGAAAACATGGATAATTTTGATGCTTTCAGGGACCCGATCGGTGAAGATATGACATTTCTTTTGTTTACTGAACTTGAAAAGCCTTAAGATTTAAGTTTGTTTGCGTAATGTCGTTTGTATATATAATACCTAATTCAAAATATCATAGAGGAATTGACAAATCTGGGTTTCGTTGTTCTTGAACAATGCATCACACGGTTTTAACTCTTCATATCATTAAAGTTTCCCCATAGCTAAAATATCGCTTCAGTTTTGCGAACAGTGACAGCAAAATTGTGACCATTTTTGTCGTAAATCTGAACAAATTCATTGCGTCCTGTCAAATGTCAAAATGTGACAGCTTCAAAAGTGACAACTGGTCTATTCGAATAAAAGCTACTTACTGGGAAAACCTTATTTGTATTTTTATTTTCTAAAAGTAAAGAATTTAAAGATAAAAGTGTTTGAAGTAATTAATAAAATAAAATTAATTTAAATTAAAGTTGTACGTAACTCAGTTGTTAAGTGTGAGGTTTCTTTAAAATACCGTACATTTCATTCAGTTTTTCTAGAACTAATTTTTAGGGCCTTGTTTCATTTAAAGCTTTTTTTTATTCTGGAAATGCCTGCAAATCAATTGGAGGCAAAACTTACCAAATTGAGTTTGTATATAGTAGAAATCTTATTGATTTTCTAAAAATAAAAATACGTTGTTAAAAAACAACAGCCCTCAAAAGTATCTGCACTCACTATTGAATTGTTTTCCTAAATTCTAAAACTGTGAGTAGTCCCTTCTACTTAGCCGTTGTTTTGTTGTTGTCGTATGCACCTGCGCCCTTATAGTATCAATTTACAAAAAATTCAATCCTTCAAATCATATTCTTTGAAAATTGAAAACAACCCTTAGTAAATCAAAATCCTACAACCTTACAAAAACATGTAGGAAAAAATTAAATTTCTCAAATCAACCCTTTTCTCAAAATCGTAGGTAAACTAAAAACCACATTTATACATTTTAAGGAAGGTAGTGTGTAAAATATTTAAAAATGAAAACAAGTTGTAAATGTATCTGATGTGTTTTTATATTTGGTTTTCTTTTTGATGACTAACTCTGCAAATGATGGGTTTACACATTCTCCATTTTTACTTACTTGTTTCCATATATCATGTGGTTAAAATTTTATTGATTTGTTTTCCTTCTATTCAATGGAGGAAATGTTGTTTTTCTTCAAACTGTCAGTATAATCGAAAACGAGAAGCGCTTGTAACATTTCCTTCATTGGCACTCCTCCTATTATGGGTAAACCGTAATGATGTTTTTTAATTGTTTTTTTGTTTTTCTTCTATAAATTGAAATGACAAAACAATATAAATTAATATAAAATAGTAATGCTTGCTCACGATTGAGCTTTGAAATTTAATACAAAAAATTCTTGAATTATTGTCTTCAATTGACTTTTGTTTTACATACATGGACTTTTGAATTTATCATCAGTCATACAAATAAACAAACATTTTTCATAAATAAATGAAAAATATTAACGGATTTTTAAGTTTGTTAACTATGGAGTTTCCGTTTTTGGCGGGGTAGACATTAAATGAATTTTGATGAAGTAGATTTAAATAGGAAAAATAATATTCGGTCATGATTAGTTTTGGTGAATTTTTTAAACGGAAAACCCAATATTTTAACTGTCAAAAAAGCGCAATCACGTAGTATTAATTTTTTTGAATAAATGACCGTAATATGGAATTATTCCGGGAAAAGTTATGGCTTTCCAGACGAGCGAGTACGGAACTGTTTAATATATCTATCATGGAAAACACGTACATACATTTACCTGTGCAATCGGGAGTTAAAAGTCAAAAGCAGTAATTCTGGACATGTGGTCAACAAAATGGCGCAGCATTTTTGAGGATTTATTGATGAGTTAAAAAGATTTTAATAATTTTAATTCAATGATTTTAGGATCTTAATATTTCTTAAAATGTTACCAAACTTAAATGGTTCATTGCAAAAATTACAGCGACCAAAAAAGTGGACGGAAAACTATATTTCCAATTATCACAATAATTACAAAAATTGGTCAATAAATCAACTCAACTTTATTTTTTTGTGATTTGCTTAATCAATATGACTTCTGAGCATTTCACATTTCACAGACCTATTTACTAATTCACAAGCTTAGGTTTGTTTGCTGTGTTTTTTTCTCACAAACTGTCACTGTTAATGCTTGTTCAGACGGACCGTTTTTAATAAACCTATATCTAGAACGACGAAAATCTAGAACCCCGAAAAACAAAATACCGAAAATCAAAAATCCCGAAACGCAAATCCCAAAAAATTATAGGAAATAAAAAATTGGCGCAAATTTTGCTGTTACAATTTTTATTAGTTCCTAAAAAGTTGAGAATATTTACTTCAAAGAAATATTCTATGTTACTATCGGAATTTCCAGATTTTTTGTTTTCGTGATTCTGGGTTATTGTAATTATTGGATTTAAAATTTCAGTATTGTGCCCGACTCCTATTTTTTTTTTGAAGGTATAATTGTTCGACAAATCACTTCATGTGAACGAATTTTATTGTTTTCCAATTTGTCAGGTTCATATTTATATCTCCTTCTGAAGACTGAATTTAGTGTTTCGACAAAATCTATCCCAAAATTAGCACAAGGTTTAAACTTCCCTCCGAATTGTTAACTGATAATTCTAAAGAAAATGTAATAAACAAGTTTCTTCAGTCTTACAAACAAATTAAAGGTCTTACACAGTGATGTTAAGCTGCCAGTATCAAACCTGTCATTAACGTTATTTATTTGTATTTTTTAATTTTGAAATAAACATTTATTTGATAGGAAATAAAATTAAAATTGCTTTCTTGTTTTAAATTATAGATCTGGATTTTAGATTAAGCAAATAAGAAGAAGAAATATGAACAAAAATCAAAATTAAAGATCTCGAACGTCAAATTCAAGAATCCAAGGCAATATTCAATTATGAAGAACATTAAATATCAATGCTGGTGTGCCCCAGGGTTCTGTTTTGTCTTTAACACTCTTTCTCATTTTCCCTCTTCTTCGGATGTGGAACTAAAAAAATAAATTATGTGGCGCAATCCGAACGGCTTAACATCTCGATATTCTAGGTATGTGTATCACCAACCACGTCTTGTGGGACGATCACATACGCGATATCGCCAAAAATTCCGCAAAGTATTTGGGTTTCTTAAGGCGATGCAAGAAATTTGTCTCCCCTTCTGATCTGGCTGTTGTCTACAAGTCTGATATACGTCCAAGATTTGAGTATGACTCCCATTTCTAGGCTGATGGTGCTTCTATCCTCTCGGATAGTATTGAACATAGAGCTTTAACATCGTCGTAAAGTTTCTTGTCTCAACCTTTTTTGCCGTTATTTTAACGGTTTATGGTTAAGAGAAATAGCCACCTGCATTCTTTGCCTTAAACAGTTCAACCGTAATACTGACGCTTCTAGGAATGCTCATCAGTATACCCTCGAGCTCAACTTCGGTCTTACTCTCAAATACAGAGATTCGTTCTTTAACCGTACTACACGAATGTGGAATGCTTTAAGAGGTTTCATATTCAAATCCTTGATAACTTCAAGAATTTCATCTTAAAGGTCTTAAATGGACTGTTGGGCATTATCAAGCATCTTATATCTCACGTGACCTCCAAGAAAAACAAAATTGGCGTAGTTTTTTTTTGTCAAAAGTAAAAGATGGCAGCTTTCTAAGTGAAAGCTACCTATTAATCGGTTTATTCAAAATTAAACCTTTTATTGAAAAACTCTTTATTAACAAAAAAGGAAAAATAAAGAAATTTTGAAATAATGTCAGTATGCTGTGTTTTTAAGTTTCACATTTTGTTTTATTAAATTGTGTATCTTTTAGTTGAAGATAAACGCTATAATTGTCCTAATGTCATTTTGAAATAAAGTTTTCGATAAAATTCTAATTGTGTTTTTATTTAAGAAAACCCTAAAGTGTTCATCTGCTAAAAAGACTGAAAATTTGTCTGAATCAGGGGTGGAATCGGCTAAGGTGATTGTTGATTGTTGACAGTCAAAATAATCGAATTTAATTTGTGTAAGGTGATAGTCAAATTGATACCTAAAAAGCTGTCGCTAGAAAAATTTGATAGTCGTTTTCCTACAAACATGTCGTTTCTGAGTAGAGCTACCAGACGCTTACAAAAAACGAATGGAAAATTTTTTCACACATTCTTGTGACGGACAAAGTTTACGACATTCGAAAAAGCATAAGAAAAGTAAGAATGTTATTAAAACACAGACAATTGAATACTTTTATTTAGATATTTTATAGAAATCATTTTAAACTTTCACCATAGCAACAATGAATTGTGACAATTATGTTCTGAAATTGTTCAATCGAATTGAATTGAATTGAATCAGCTTACACAGAGGGGAAACTTGGTGATAGTCAATTTGACTATCAAAAATTTGATAGTCAATTATCCCCTTAGCCGATTCCACCCCAGAATTCGGTTAAGGTTTATAATTCGGTTTATATTCAAATCATATTAAAAAAAGAATTTCATCCAATTTTTCGTTTGATTTTTGTCAAAATTAATGAAATGCAATATAAAGCTATTACCTTATCAAGACATTTCGTTTAATCGTATTAAGAGGACAGAAAAAACTTGCTTCATTTATCAAGAATCTTACCTGTATTACGGTAAGGTATGTATAGAACTTTTGCTTATCCATCAATTAGTTCACAATTTCAAGTGTCATTCATCAAACATCAGTAAAACAACAACAACAATAACAAAAAAACCAACAAAATCATTGTTATCATTAATCATTTGTCAAAACAAAACCCCACAATAAACAGCCTAAAAGTTTTTCTTTTGTTTTGGTTTCTTTTTTCCAACTAACTAAAGTAGACTCGCTAATGGGACAGTAATTAATCAAAAAAAAAACGAAAAAATATAAAACAAATTCCAAATCCAAAAACAGAAGTCCTAAAACATCTCATCATCTTGTTCAAAAAAAAATAAATTATAATAATGAGTTTGCTGATTGAAAGAAGAAAAATTTCTCATCAATATTTTTGTTGTTGTTGTATCATTTTCATCGTGTCTAGCCTCACCCGCACCCAGATGTTAGTCTGCTGACCTAGTTAGGTTTCTTAAAGAAAAAGAAAAACGATACTAAAATATGGCAAATCAAGATTCAGAACATGCTTTGGCAGCTTCTTGCTATTTCTTTTTTCTTTTTTGAATTTTGCTCCAATAATAATTGCATAAACATTTTGATGGCTGGGTGGGCATTGTGTTGGGAGGGACGTTAGAAAACACCGACTAAGACAACGACCGACGACGATGCCAAAAAGGCCTAAATAGACCAGTTTACAGATCATACACAGAATGAAATTAAATCATTCAGAAGGGTATTAATGCGAAAAATAATTTTAGTAGCAGGAAAATAATTCATAAACAACAAAATTCCAATCATCCCTATTAGGAGTTTCATCCGGAAAAATATCATTTAAATTTTCCACTACTGCGAATTTCCGTTTGTGAGCTTTTATTTCATCCGAAATTCAACTCCTTTCACAACTGAAATGTTTTTATTTAGTTTCTTGGAGGCGGTAAAAAAAACTTATTATTCTAATTCCAAGTTGAATTTCCAACAGGTGAATCTTTTGAAATTTTAGGCGAACAAAATTTTTTCTAGTGAAATTTTGTCCTGTGAATTTTATAACCCTGCTGGTCTTATACTTTACTTGTTTTCACTTTTGTATACGTAATACTGGCAAATATGCACTTAAAATCTTTTATAATCAAGATAGACTTAAAAATCAAGTCCACTGTCGAAAACTCTGAGAACGCTCTACAAGCTTAAGACTTCATGAAACGAACAAAAATTTTCAGTTGATGTCTTTTATATTCCACGCTATTTGTAACTTTTGTATTTCACGGCACTAAATTAGTTGAAGCAAATTTTTTTCTCAGTGTATATTTTTGTTTATGAATTTAAATTTAATTTGAAAATTTATTTTTGGTTAATAGAGAGAGAATTTTTAACATCACCCACCTACAACTCTACATACCACCACATGTTGCTAATTAGTTTTATTTTCAGAAGAGAAAGCATTTTTATGTTCGGTTTGCGGGATTGGTTGATGCAATAATTAGAAGAACAAGTTCAAAAGATTATGTCAATTTTGAAAATTTTGTTTGATTTTTTTTGTTTATAGAGAAACTATTGAGTGGGAATTTTTATTTATGGGAATAATTTTTTATATCTACAAACGATTTGTTTTGCGAACTTAAATTCATCTGATTTGCATTTTAATGGTTTTAATTTAAAGAAATTCACAAAGCAGGTCATTGACATTGAATAAAATATTAAATCTACATAAATGTGAAATAAATTATTTAAAGAAAGATTTGTACACAAACAAAAATGTTTTATACAATTTTTTCTTTAAATACGAGCAGTAACATTTTTGACTTCTAATTTGGAGTTATTGTAATCAGTCCAATTCGTCCGTTTTCAAGCTCCTTAGAATCGAAATCCATCTTTTTTAGAGGCCATGCATTCGGGATGTCTTTGTTCGTCTATAACATCTCAAGACTCAAAACCCCGAGATACATCGGCTTCAAATGAATTAAGTTTTACAGATTATAAAATGAGGATATGCAGAAAGGATTTTTAAAAAAATCAAGTGTTGTTTCGCGCTTATAACTTTCCAGCCGTGTTCATCTGCCGATTTTTCTAAAATTTTAACAAAATATTATAAGTTAATAAATATATAATACGAATATTTAATGTGAGGTAGAAGAATTTGAAGTCAATATCTTTCTTTGTTCTCCTAATACTTCAGTAGAAAACCATTATTTTTGTAGGTCTTCGTGTTATGTAAAAATGTGAATTGGATTTTCTAAAAACGTTTGATTTCAAAATCTGCTCTTGTTCCTGACATTTTTTGCTTTAAAAAAATGCCGATTGGACTTTTCTAAGAACATAATCTTAAGGGTAGTCCCAGAAGTATCTGACTTAACATACAAAATTTGGGAAAAATGTATTTATTTCTCTACATAGTCTTCTTTTAGCTCGATATAGTTTCCTAAGCGATGTTCAATAGGTTCGATACCCTGATACAGTAAAATCATCAACCGCAGACTCCACCTCTTCATTGTTGGCATAGCTTTTACCAATATGGCGAATAGGGTGCGTGAGGAAGCAATTTGGACTTTAACTCATTGATTTTGGCCATCGCTAAAACGGATGTGTGAACTGGTGCATTGTCTTGATGAAACAAAACTATCTTTTTTTTGCCAAATGCTGCCGTTTTTTCTTGATTTCGTCATTCAAACCCTGCAATAAGTTCGCACAATACTCGTAGTTGATTGTTTTTCCTTTCTGAAGATAATCAATTAAAACAGATAGAGCTGCATTCTTTGGAGCCGATTTTCCCCTTTCAGTCCACTGTTTCAACTGTTCGTTCGTCTCAGGTGTAAAGTGATGAACCCATGTTTCATCCATGGTTATGAATCGACGCAAAAACTCTGCTTTATTGATGTGAAACTAGGCCAAACACTCGATCGAAACATCCTCACGACGCTAATTTAGTTCCATTGTGAGTAATCGCTGCACCCATCTTGCGCACAGCTTTCAATATGCGATGTACAGCACTTTTTAAAATGCCTACCATGTCTGCTAGCTCGCGTATTTTCAGTCGACGGTGGGTTTTTGTCACCATTTCTGGCGTGGTTACCTCATTTGGTCGACCACTGCGATGTTCGTCTTGGCAGCTCGTACGACCTCGTTTAAACTCTGCCACCTAATATTTGAATGTTGTAAACAAAGGAGCAGACTCTCCCAGAGTAGCTAGCTCTCAAACAGCAACCGCCATCTATACGTCAGGTCGGGTACTTCTGGAACTACCCTCTACGTTAACAACAAATTTTTGAATAGTCAATTCTCGGAATATTCCAATATAACATCAGTTTCTATCAATTTTGTGACGTAAGGAGACAGACGGAAAATCTCTTTTAAAACCTTTGATTTAGATTCTAGAGACCTTAAAACATCAAGAAATTTCAAATATTCAATTCTTCAAATTTGAACGATTACAATTACTTCCTATGGGAAGTTAAAAATACAAATCTACACAAAATACCGCAATAAAGTTTCGATTATCTCGACAAAAACAGCTCAAATTTTAATTGTTTATTGCATACTTTTTGCTTCTTTTTAAAAGTCCAATAATTATCATTTCGGTTTGTAGTATCCATGCAGTGCAGTGACAAGAATCAACTAGTCAAGCAACGGATTGTTAATTCTGCTTCCCCACTAATGTGTTTGCAAAAGGCAAGGGTTTTTCTAAAAAAAAAAGAAGAATTTATGCCAATGTACCACCGGCTACTCGTCCTCTGCCACAAGCGATCTTCAACCGATTCGTAAAATTCCTCACATTGACGAAGAAGAAATAACACCTACACCTGCTTCATCAACAATGTCTTTAACGTCAGAATACGAAGTACCTAGCACATCATCACAGCCACACAGGATAACACAAGCTGAATTGAATGATCTTGTTATAGGGACTTAGAATTGCCCAAGAACAAAGCTGAACTTCTAGGCTCGAGGTTGCAACAATAGAACCTTTTAGGAAGCGATGTGGTTATAAAATCTTTCCGTACTCGACAAAAAGAGTTCCAGCGATATTTTGAAATGCATTGAAGTTTAGTTTTTGGTAATGATGTCGGTGACCTGATGAATTGAGACTCTTCATAGATAGCTCTAAGTCAAGCAAAAAGCTGTGTTGTTGCATAATTGAAATATTTAACCTTCAATTAGTAACGCAGTTCATATGAAGGAGTCTTATCAAAATATAAACAAAACTGTTCTGCACCAATGGCAAATCTGCGGTTATTTAAAAGTCGTAGCTTGGACTGCAATTAGGCTACACGAACTTTTGTTGCTTCATCTGTGAATGGGACAGTAGTGAGAGAAAACGTTATCGTCAGTCACTTCAATCTGGGCAAAAAAACGTCAAAAATGACCCTCTAGTTCTTGCAAAAAAGGTGTTACTTCTGCCCTTGCATACAACACTAAGACTCATGAAACATTTCGTAAAAGCAATGAACAGGATGGAGCTGCTTTTTAATACCTTTGCCAAAAATTTCCAAGACTAAGTGAGGCTAAAGTCAAATGGAGGTATATTCGTCGGTAGAGAAGAGATTTATTTAAAGATGTCAACTTTGACTCGGTTCTAGGTGGTAAGGAAAAAAAGCCTGGGATGATTTTCGCAGTGTCGCACAAAATTTCCTGCGAAATAAGAGGATTGACAATTATGCTGAACTTGTCTTAAAGTTCGGTTATGCTGTCATCATACCAAAAATTGTCTTTGAAAAACCACTTTTAACATTCCCACTTGGAGTTCTTTCCGGATAATTGCGGAGCTTTAAGTGACGAACATGGTGAGTGCTTTTATCAGGATATCGCCAATATGGAAAAGCGGTATCAAGTCCATTGGAACGCTTCAATGTCGCTAAAAATAATAAAACGCTACTGAACATAAGGAATACTTTTTAAAGTCAAAACTTGTACCTAAGCCAGTGTAATGGGCAGTTATCAAAGTAGGTCGCAACTTTTGCGAGTTTCTTACAGCCGTCCATTATATCTAACGTTAAGGAATGGTCAGCTTTACTCCAATGAAATAATTCCTATACAAAATTTCAGAATTTTTTTAATTTTCCAACTTGTTTTTTAAAAAAATTTCGAACATAAATAAAATTGATTTGTATTTGTATGTTCTGCATAATGTTACTAAATTTTCATAAGACCTATTCGTTAATTCAATTCTCTAAATTTTTTAAATTTAATTTTGGTATTTACAAAAGGCTTTCGTTCCACAAAACTTTTGTGTTCACCTTTTTTTCCCCAACACAATTTGTTCTCCTGACAATGTGCTTCCGAAAACCGAAATATATCCTCGTTAACTACCTAGTTACATGTGACATTTTTCTTTTTTGATGTTGATAAGGGTTTATTTCAAAAACTCACATAAATTTCCCAGAATAACCCTTCTTCCTAAAAAAAAAATAAAACTCAGGAAAAACTTATGTGACATAAACTCCACAGAGAGAGAGAGAGAGGGAGAGATAGAGATAAACATACATTTTATCATTAGAATACATGAAAACTTCATGTCAACATCTCGTAACCTTTGTCGAATGATGGACTAAAAACACGACATCATGATGTACTTCATTGAATGACACTAAACTCGGATGTGTATATAGTCCGAAACCTTTTCCCGTTTTCAATGAATATTTATAACACCCCCATCTTCTTCGTCGTCATCATTATAATCACCTTTCTATTCCGTCATAGGAACCAACACCACCGTCTTCTTCGTCCGGCGTCGTCGCTTTAGTCGTGTGCCGTGTCTCATATAGGCTTTAGCTGTTTTGGAGTGTTTGAAAAGGTGTGATGAGTCATATTCCAAGTCCAAGTAGATTCGTGCTACACCAACAAGTGATTCCCCCCACCAGAGAACCGACCGACTGACATCGACAGCCACATACAAAACAAGAAAGTCCGGAGGTTCCGAACCGATATACTATATGTTGTGTAGTGTATGCCTCCTCTCACTAAGCCGATAAGTGCATTAGTCACTTAATTCGGTTCATTTTATTGCAAGTGAAATGTTGTTGTTGTTTCTGTTTCTGGATGATGGTGATGGCGATGGTGGTCGGTCTCAGTGTTTGGTGTCTTTTGGAAGAACCATTGTACGTCCAACAAACGCGGTCTCTTTTCGGTATCAGCTTTTGCTAGATACACCAAAACCAAAACCACGACGATGAAGACGACCACGACAAAAAGGTGAGAGTCTAAATGGGAACAGTTGACTGACTGACTTGGCCGGCAATTGAGCGCAAACGAGAAAATCAAAAATAAGAAGATTACAAGTGTTGAGTATTGAAACAGCTCGTTGATGCATATGCACTTATTCGACGACCGACATGGACGACGACGACGACGAATGGGCATGTAACATTATGTACCTGCATCATTTGTATTTCTGTATTATTTCTTGTCAATTGAAAAATGGTCTGTTGATGGTTTCCCTATTTTCATATCTACATATATCCATAGCACATCATCATGAGGAAAAGACACTTGAGGCTTCATATCGTTGGTTGATGGTCAAGAGGGTGTGCACTTTAGGTATTGCATATACAAACTCCACGAGTATGTATATCTTTTCAAAAGCTATAAGTGAATGCTGTTGCTGTTGCTGTTGCTGGTGCTGCTTCAGAGCTCTTTAATATAATATAAAAACCATTCATCACTTTCTCTTGAGATTTTTGCATGCATGCCGGAGACATTTTAAAGAAGATTCACTGAACTGATGAGTGAAAGAACTGTTAGTATACAAGTTTGTACTATATCGATGACGTTTTGTTGAAAGTTTGAGTTTTGTATGTTTTAAAAAATGTTAAGTGAAACTTGAATTTTCATATATTTAAAAAGTGTTCTTTTAAAGGTACGAGTATACAACTTTAAAATGGAATTAAGCAAAGATGACTATTTAAATTGACATTAAATTTAAACTTTGGGCATTATAATTTAAATACGATTTCTGGCATATGAACGCCACGGCTGGATCGGAAGTAGTCTAATCTGGAAATGTGTGGCTTCATATCCACAGTAACGCGGCGAATTTTGTTCTCCAAGTGGTAAATAGTTTCGGGCTTATCGGCCTAGATTAGCGGCAACAGACACTTGATGATTATCATCACTCTAAATACGACAGTTTTGTTTATTGACGTATCCATTCAACCAAAAGTGACCTTCTACGCTAACAAAATTGTTTTGGGCCCATTCACTGAACCTTAGGTGATCCTGTAGATATAATTCTTGAAATGTCTAACCAAACTAAAAATGAATCCCTTGAAAGCTGACAAAATGGCTGCCAGTTAAAATAGTTTTGACAACTTAAAGAGTTGTATATATTTTCGAAATCTTAGTCGATAGTCTTACATGACATTCTGTCAGAATTACTTTTATTATGATTTTCTGTTTTAAAAATGTTTTAAATGAAAGGAAAATGAAAAATCAAACTCAAGCAATTCGGTTTTTATAACTGTCATTTATTTCACACTCATTTGACGTTTCAATATGACATGTCTTGAAAAACATGCATACATTGGAAACTACGATTATTGTGGTAAAAGTCCAACGACTAAGATGGCTTGGTCGCGTGGAGCGCATGGAAACCAATGCTCCGGCCCGGAAAGTCTTCGAATCCACACCCACAGGACAGCGCAGTAGAGAACGACCGCTGATCAGCTGGCGCGCACCTGGAAGTGACCCCACCCAACTTGGAGCGCAATACTGGAGACATCTAGCTATGGACCGAGCTAGATGGAGAAGTTTGTTGCGTGAGGCCCTAGTTCACAGAGGACTGTAGCGCCACCTTAAGTAAGTAAGATAAGGGCGGACCAAAGTGTTATACAGATCGAGAGTAACATAGGGATCCCGAAATTCTTTAGACCACCGTTTAATTAATCTACGAAGAGTTGGCTTTACTAACGATCGAATTAATATGCTCCGTGAAATTGAGATTAGAATTAAAATTAATTTTAAAGTCTTTAAAACAATGAACGCGAGTTCTGCGATATTTTATAACCAATCTAGAAGTACGTGTTTTAGAGAAAGTCATTGCCTGACATTTAATTGGGTTAAGGTGTAGCCCATTCTTTTTGCAACAAATAACAAAACTGTTAATATCCTCGTGGAGTTGTAATCGTTCGTATATAGATTGTATGCTTTTGAAGATTTTCATATCATCCGGATAGATTCAAATGTTACTGTATCGTACACAAAGGGGTATATTAATAGCTAAGGTAAAGAGAAGAGGCCCTAAATGACTACTCTGTGGAACTCCTAATTTGGCAATGAAAGGTTTAGAGAAAGAATTTTTGAATTTAACTTGATAAAACCTATTTTGAAGATAAGATAAGATAAAATCCATTTGATGATCTAATGAGAAAGTTGGTCAAAAGCTTTAGAATAATCAGTGTAAAAAAAATGTATGCAAAAATGCAAGTAGATTAGTAAATGTCGAACGTTTTCGCATAAAACCATGGTGTTGATTACATATAATATTCTTGCAGTTAAAATTTAAACTAACACAAACAACTTGTAAAAAAGTTTTTTTTGTCAAGTTTTTTAAATTACATTGAAACCACTTTAAACAAGTGAAAGAGTTACTGACAACCACATATGAGTAACATTTATGTGACAATCACTAATCCTGTTAGCAGTTCTTACCACCAATTTTATTTTTCGAAATAACTCACTTAAAACGACTAACTCCGTTCAATTCTTCCATTATTTGTTATACACACCGCAGAATTGTTGGGACCAACAATTTTCTGCCGAATTTGCGTTTTATTTTAATTGTTTGGCATATTTCTAATCCATTTGACACAAGAAAATAAAATTTCAAAAGAATTTGAATTTTTGTATAGAGAAAGATCTTTCAACAAAAAGTGGTTTCATTTTGAGTGCTTTGGTATTTGGACGGCTGTCACTTTAAAGCTGGCATCTTTTGAAATTTGACAAGTAAAAATTTGGCTATTGTTAAAAATTTTATTGATACATATACATACATATATCAATGTTTCTGAATTATTAAAAATTAAAATCAATGTTCATAAATTCACAACACTTTTTGGGTCTCGGAAAATCCAAGAATGATTGTTGAAAAGTTTATCCATTCTCGCGGTTTGACGCGGTTTTTGGACGTGGCGATGATTGCGTCTAACTTAATCAAAAAAATATTGTAAATGTTACGTGTAATTGATTTGACGGCATTTATTTTCAACAAAAATTCGCAACGTGACACATGAACAACGAAAAAATCTCTAATTTGTAAGAAAAATTTCCTGACCGTGTTATTTCTTGAAGAAGTGATTACAATTGGCCACCGAGACACGATTTAACACCTTTTGAGTTTTTTCTTTTAGCAAAGTCAAAAATAAAGTTTATGATAAGAAGCTTAATTCAGGCTTAGCGGGTATTGTTGTGTTTGCAGAAATGTTGTTTTCGGATCTAGTAGTAGTTGGTGCTATTTAGTTCCGGAATGTTTTTATTTTGATC
The DNA here is from genome assembly GCA_951509635.1 of Eupeodes luniger. Lineage (NCBI taxonomy): Eukaryota > Metazoa > Arthropoda > Insecta > Diptera > Syrphidae > Eupeodes > Eupeodes luniger. The sequence goes on from OX608073.1 coordinate 40,053,353, forward strand.
CTAAAAAGTATCCAATTTCACCGTGAATGACACGATGTCCGAAGAACGATTGCCGATTTTTTTAAATTCCTAATAAAGTCGCAAATCATTTGGAGAAATAAAATTCTTTCAGCAAGACGGCTCAACATGCCATACAGCGACAAATAAGACCAGCCGTTCGTATTGTTGCGTGCTTGTACACTCTCCGAAATAATGATGATAACAAAAAAAAACACTGCTGTTCCGTCTGTTTTAATGAAAATAACTTTCAAGGAATGGCAACCCTTTTGCTTGATCTCATATTTTATAACAGTTAAACTAAGTTTCTCTCTCTTGTACCGTTAGTCTAACAATAATTTATTGATCTTTATTGCGGTACTAAAAATTTATAAGGCCAAGTGATTGTATTTAAGAACCGTTATTAAAAAGAACCAAAAATAAGAAAATCTTCAGATAAGAAAGGTTTGTTAGTTATGATTACTTTGTGAATCACGTAAATAGGTTGAATTTTTTACAATAAAAAACGTCGTTGTGATTTTATAATTATAATGCCTCCTGAAAGCCAGAATGCTGATTCCCAATAACAGAGGAAAACACCTAGCCAAATCGGTGCCATACTTTCAAGAAGTAAAACTGTAATAGACATTTTCTCAAAGCTGAGTTAATTGATAAGCCCCGCGAAAATTGTTAATATTTTTAACCTCAACGTGTCACTAAGGCGGGTGCAACAAGTTTTGAAAGGTGATAAAAGTATTGAAATATGAAACAAGTCCCGAAACCAAAACTTACATCCCGTCAAAAAGCGAACAGATTGACTGTCGCTGAAAAGTAGCATTTTTTTCGAATGAGAAAAAATTGAGACGGTTGCCAACGTTTGTACGTTGATGGTTTGGGTGCCATAAGCTGGTGTTTCTAACAACATACATTCCAAAAAATATAAAAATGCATCCTTCACAAGGATAATGCTGCTATTTATGTTTCAAAATATGTACAAGAGTTTTTAAATAAGCAAAATATAAACTTATTGCACTGACCTCTATCCAGTCCTGATTTAAACCCGATTTAAACCGTTTGGGCAATTTTAATACAAAACGTTTTTAAAAATAGACGTTTATTTTACACTATAAATTATTTGACAAGAGTAGTTCAAGAAGAGTGAGCCAAAATTAATATGTGTCAAATAAAATCATTAATAATTTCAATACCACGACGTCTACGAGATGTTATTCAACGAAAATACCTTTTTAAAAGTTTTAAGTTTTACTAAGAATTGCTTTTAAAACTTGGCCTTAATATTTTTTTGTTCTGAAAAATGTTTGTTTTTCCTTATAAGTTTAGTTATTAAGATACTAAAAGTCAAGAATAAGTACAAAAATGTGCTGAAATAAATATTTCTTTACTTGCTTACATATTTCCAAAATTGTATTGAAATTTTCAATTTGTTCCGAACATAATTTGTTTCAGAGGAATTCGAAAAACAATAATATGTACAAAATTTCACTTCAACAAATTTCAGTGAGAATGCGTTAAAAAATGTCTTAGACGAATTTCGACCTACTGCCAACTACCGAATCCTATTAAATCAGAGAATTTTACTCTCCGAACGTGTCATTTTCGCATATTTAAGGATATGAAATTGCACAAAATAGATTTGAAAAGTTTTTTTCAGAATTTTGTTACACTTTCCCACAACAACTCAATTGTACTAAAAACCTACTTAGCCCTGAACCATAAGAATATATGTACATACCGTTTTTGAATCCAATTGTTTATTTTGATTAAATACATCACCAGACACACCCTTACCTTCTTATAAGTTCGTGTGAATAAACCTTTATCCTATTTCGCTTTCTTTTTAACAAAACAAAATTTAAAAATCTAAATTACAAATTCAAGACCAATCACCTTGTCTATAGCAGCAGCTCAAGTAAAAATAGGTACACAAGGTACAATGACTCTGACAAGGTCGTATTTTCATTTTTGAAGTTCAAGTCTTAAGTTTCATGTTTGATTGAAAAGAAAAAGATGGGATTGGCTTTATTTTCGTTAATAGAAAAAAAAGTAGGGTGAAATGAGATCGATTTATAATTCAATCAATGACTCAAAATTATAGAGAAATTTGATTTTTTGAAAAATAAAAAAGAAAGGAAATCAATTTAAGAAAGCTTTATATTTCATTTGTTTCTTTTGTTGTTGTTGTAGGAACCTGCTGACATCTTTTGTTTCTGACACACTTCAAAATGAAATCTGTCTTTTCTCGGTAGATACGAATATCAAAGTCTTCAGAGACCCATCACACAGAACCTGAACAAAAATAAAATACCATTTAAGTTTAGTAAGGAGATTAACTGTAACAGACATGAAAATTCTTATATTTAAAGTTTATCGTTCGAAAATAAGACGAAGAAGAAAATGAAGGAAAATCTTTTTTGTTGTTGTTTTTTTTTGTTTGGATTATCACTAATCCGCAGCAATCCAAATGAAAAATAAAAATAAAACCAAACGTATTTTCTTTTTGTTGTTCGTCTGGGTTATTTAGCAGGTGGAGGTGGAGCCTTTGGCTCCGGCTATACTCGTAGTTATAGACTTATAAATCTCGGTGAATAACCGAGACGACTTCAATTCCTTTAGTCGACAGAAGCAACAAAAATAAACACAACAACAAATGGAAAAAAAGGATAACATAATACTACGAAATCAGGGAAAAAATAAAACAGGACTCTCCAAAGAAATGCCAGAAAAGATGCTTTGTCTACACTCTGCCTACATCACCCTCTTGGCTCTCGCTCTATGCACTCTATATCGACTTCACCCTCCTTCTATCACCTTGCAGCGCCTCCTGACCGCGCCCACTCTTTAGTGCAGGACAAAAATCAGAACAACTGTGCTATAGTGCAAGGAACTTCAAGTAAGTTTCTCGGGTTTGATAGGGGTGGGAGTCAAATCCACCCCCCACCCACAATACCCAGCCCATGTTGTAAGTTGAACTCGCGCGATTTTATGCATACAAACGTACATAGGTATGACAAATTTGTTATGGAGCTGTGTTGTAATAGAATCGGGTGAAGTGAAAAGTCCTTTTTGCCTTTTTCTATTTCTAGTCTACAGGAGGTGGGCGCTCCCTTTTTGTGTTGCATATATTTTTGGACACTTGTATGTTTTGTGTTTTGTGATTTTTTCTGTTGAGCTTTTCATACTTGTAGAATAATAATTGTGAACAAAAGTTTAAATATATATTTGTAGGTATGTATGATTTTTTGCTAAGGATGGAAATAGAAGTAGGTACATAATATTTTTCTCACGGTTCACTAAACTTTCTCTAGGGGGAGTGAGTTATAGGGAGGGGTTGGTTTTCTTTTATTCTTTCTTTCTTTCTTTTTATGGCGATATACATTTTAGCCATGAAAAGTATCCCTTATTTGCATTTCGTCCTTGCTCTTTTATATTTTACTCATATTATCATATTGTCTGTCTCTGTAGACGTCAGCATGAAGTTATAACTTTTTTCGTTGTTTGTATTTATGTATTTTTATGTCTCTGACTGAGAGTTGGAAATTTTCTTTTTATTTCATTTATTTCTTTTATAGATTGAAAAGCAATTTTTGGCAAATTGTATTTATTAGTTTTCTTTATTTCTTTTTTCTTTTGTTCATTGTGTGAAAATTTCAAAAATAAAGACTTATAAAAAAGGAGAAAAGAGTGCTTAATGAGGTGTAAAAATAAGTTTAGGATTTTTTCGATACGGAAAGTAACTTAAGTCAAATAGTTTTCTAGTAAGGAAGTTATTCAAGTAAAAAAGAAGAAATAACTTTTAATAACTATATTAGATAACTATTTAATATACAAAGGTTACAACCTATTGAACTTCAGTCAATACTGTTTCGAAATTGGCTCAACAAATCTGCAAATTTAACTCTAGAAGACAATACTTAACTAATGTTTATTTCCATAGTTTTGTCATTTTATTTGAAAAGTAAAACTTTCCATGTTATCGGTGAAATCCATTTTCCATTTTCAGGTGGTTTTCAATTTAGCACTACCAAATAAAAAAATTAAAAATCTAATTATTCGATTAACCGTCGGGAATTTTTTATTTATTTTGTTACTGTTACCTTAACTATGTTTTCTAATAAAATTTTCATCATTAAATGTGTGAACAATTTTCGCACAGTGTTTATTATAGGTTTTGCAATAATTTTTTAACATTTCTTTAAAAGAATTCATGGAAGATTATATCGATTTTTAAACTTTGTATTTCTAAAATGCATTTATTCTAGTGTATGAATTTTTTTTTTAAAACTATTAATTATTACAGTTATTAATTTCTTAAACATTTTTTTTCTTTCAGGTAATGATCCATTTTTGATATTTAATTCCTTATGGTAAGCAGTTTAAATCGATTTTTTTTAATATAATGAAGAAGGATTTTAACTTCCCAAAGGAAATTGTTGTAATCGGTCCGATTTGTAGAATTGAAACGTTTGACATTTCAAGGTTTCTAGAATCTAATATTAAAGGTTTTAAGAAATGTGTCTGTTTGTGCGTGCGTACATATGTTCGTATGCATCCGTTATTTCGAAATGCTTTTTTTTTCGTTGGTCAAGAACCAGAAGTGATATTGAATTTAAATATATTTTGTTTTAAAAATAATAACGTTTTTTTCTACTATGGCAATTTAAAAAAAGTATTAAGTTTAGTTGACGCCAAATGTCTCTCAAACCAAGGTTGCGAGTTTGTGAATTGAAAAATCATTAAGTCATAAGCAAGTTGGTGTCTTAGGATTTAAAAAAAATTTAATTCACAAGCCACCAACTGACTTATGACTTAAATAAATTCTATTCAAAAATCACCAAATGACTTATGAATTAAATAAATTCAATTCACAAATCACCAAATGATTTAAGAATTAAATAAATTCAATTCACAAATCACCAACTGACTTGTGAATTAAAAAAAATTAAATCGCAAGCTATTAACTGACTTATGAATTAAATAAATTCAATTCACAAATCATAAACTGACTTATAAATTAAAAAGAATTAAATCGCAAGCCACCAACTGACTTATGAATTAAAAACATTTAATTCACAAGTAATCTACCTACTGATTTATGAATTAAAAAAGGAAGTGGCCTATTTTTGTATGGAGCGTGGATTTAGTAATGAATTCAATACAAAATATTTAAGTATATTTTATTGTTAGAAAAATAATATTGATTATATTTGAAAGATAGAAAAAATACCTTTCATTTGATTGCAAAGTTATTTTCCTACGCGTATTATATCGCAAGTAAAGTTCTCTTTCTGTTTTAATAAACTTCAAACCCAAATATCTCAAAAACGCCACCAACTTTGACAAACATAACCTGCTAAATCTTACCTTTTATTTGATACCACTTTCATTATTGAAAAATTGAAAAAATTGAAATGAATTCATTACTAAATCCACGCTCCATACAAAAATAGGCCACTTCCTTTTTTAATTCATAAATCAGTAGGTAGATGACTTGTGAATTAAATGTTTTTAATTCATAAGTCAGTTGGTGGCTTGCGATTTAATTCTTTTTAATTCATAAGTCAGTTTATGATTTGTGAATTGAATTTATTTAATTCATAAGTCAGTTGGTGATTTTTGGATTGAATTTATTTAAATCATAAGTCAGTTGCCGACTTGTGAATTAAATTTTTTTTTAATTCATAAGTCAGTTGGTGAATTACGAATTAAAGCCATGAGTTAAGCCAAAAGTGAATTAAGCTTTTGCAACGCTGGCGCTGTCTCAAACCAATAACGCTAGCGACTTCAATTAAAGTGTATATTATACACTTGGCAACGAATGTAATTTCACCATCGCTCTCTACTGAATTTTGAACTTTAATTCTTAGAGTTCACCTTCAGTATTGTGCAAGGAAGTTATTAGTAGTCGCCAGAATCTGTACTCTCGACACTCATGGTTAATAGAACTGCAACTGACAGTGTTGTATCGAAGTTGAGCTACTCCAGCATCATACATATAATTACAACAGTCTATTCAAACAAGAGTTCGTAATCGTATACTTTTTTTTAATAAATTCTGCTTATTGTGGGTTTTTGGGTCAAAAGGGCGACGCGACGGTCGGCTTCCCACATCCCACCGTCCCTTAAGCTTCTAAAAGTCATACATCGCGGTCGCGGCGCGGATTTAAATTGCCAAATATTTTTACTTGCTATTTTTTCACTTGCCATTCTTTTGTTTTCACTTGCCATTTTTACTTTGTAACTTAGATTTAACTTCAAATTTTGTCTTAATAAAATTTATGTTTATATCTAATTGATTAAATTTGAAACAATTGTCTTTTATTTACCTCTCCTTTTCTCTCTTCTTACTTTTCTGTGTTGCCAATTCAACGTTTCCTGTAGTCCCCGGACAGCACGAACGCGGTTGAGAACACAGCAAAGCTGCTTTCTTTTGTGTGGTTTGACTGAATGTCCCACAACAAACCCCCGACGACAAGAGCACCGTCACAAAATTATATTACCTCCAAAATAATTGTTTGCGTCAAAAGTTAATGGTTTTTACATCTAGTAATTATTTTTTAGAATAATCAAAATGACTGTTTTATTTTACAAAAAATTAAAACCTACAAAATATACTCTTAAGGGTTTGTAAAAATTGATTTTTGACTTGAATATCTTTAGAACATTTAATAAAGAACATAATTTTAAAGATTTTGTATAATTTTTAGAAAAACAAAGCTCGGGAAAAAGACAAATTATTGAAATCAAAATTATATTATCAAATGCAAAATGCTGGAACCACATGTCGTCTAGGTCCATATCGTTCAATTTGGGCCATAAGAAATTCGTTATCATCATTATGTAGCGCTTGCTGTTGACGGTGCCTGCCTCACTAACGTCGTTTTCAAAAACAGTACGGACCAACTATTCCGCCGGACCAACTACTCCGCCGGACCAAAATCTACACCAAACGGTAACTTTTTGAGGATGCATTATCACCTGGTGAACCTCGCGTGGGTTGGTGTCGTCCCATATACGGCAATTTTGCTTGTTATCACAAGCCATTCATCCAAAAATCCGCCTCGTCACTAAAGATGATTTTTCCGCCAAAATTGGGGTCCTTTTCCAAAGAGGAAGAGCAAGCCATTAATAATGACATACAATATCAGTCAAATGGCCTTTGAGGTTACGGTTACATCACTATATCCCTTTGATGAAATCTTCCAGGACCAATCCGAACGTTTACAGCTGAATGTCCTTAATAACGAATTCCGTCTTTAGGCGCCAGTTACAGCTATCATTAAAATCGATCCGAAAAATTTTTGAATCGATATTTGACGGTGTTTCCCTTTAATTTTGATTAGAAATGTAAATTATATACTGATCGATCGGAAATCACAGAAAGAATTTTTGTTGAGAAAAAAAAGTATAATTTACGCATTTATTTTTCTCTAAAAATGTATTTTTCTATTTTCCGGACGGAAATTTATTTTCCTGAACAGCTGATACTTTTATGTTCAAAAGTGAAACGAATCGTTCCACTGATTTGTGTTCGAATTTCACACAATTCCAATGACAGAATTCTGTTAGTAAAAATTTGTCGGTGTATTTCAATCAGGAAATTTTTTTCAATGACAGAAATTTTTAATGATAGCTATAAACGGCCTGCCAAAAAAATTTCAATGTTTGTTTTCAATGATGAAAACCAATGATATCTATTATAACTAGCGCCTTATGGTCTTGAATCGATTGTTGGCCAGTAACATAGACCTAACATTTCTCTTCTTAAGGTTTTAAATCACAACAACATTGTCAGGAAACGTTTGTTCACACTACGAATTGTTACTCTACAATTTTTAGATTTTTTTTATTTAAACAACTTCAATACGTTGTATAAGCGTGTACATGTGTAGTTTTAGTGATGGCTAGTTTCAACTTGTTAAATATCAAAAGATGATAGCTTTCGAAGTGGAAGCTGTTCAATAGTTACTAAGAGCATTTGTTTACACACAAAATTGTAAAATTTCAAGTCAAAACACAACAAATTCAGGAAATTTAAAGGCCAATAACAAGAAAAATGTCATGATACATGTGAATTGTCAAAACAGTTTTGCAAAAATTTTAAGGAACCTATTATTGAGAACCTATAGTCGTTAGCAATTAAGCTGCTACTAAAATTATAATTTCCTTTTCTTAAATCGTGGCAGCTGATCTTAATGTGGGGCCGGCTCTATTGAATGTAAATATCAGAAACTCAGAAGTCATACAAATTAATCAAATAACTAAAAGGTAGAGTAACCCCTTAGTGATTTTAACTTTATTAATAACATCTTAACAAATAAAAAGATGCCAAAATCCTTTCAAATAATCAAAATTATAGTTTTAATTTAAGAATTCACTAAAATTGCTTTAGCGTTTAAGATTATGCTCCAGTAGGTAACTTTATTATAAACTTCCCATTAGTACAACCTACTTCAAAAATACAATTCAAACTTTTTACCTAGATATTTCGAAATGATGTAACGTATTTTATAATTTATCATAAATTCTCCATTTAATTCAAACTTAGTGGACTCTTATGTTGAAAAAGAAGACAAAATAGCAAAAACACTTATAATTTTCATTTTCTTTTTAATAAAAAATAATACGCGAGGCATAGAAAGTTCAAACGAGGTTAATAAGACTAATTGCCAATTTGCCTCGTTCCATAATAACTATAGATACATTTTATGTAGAGAGAGAGAAATGAACATGAACAAAACACCTCTGTTTGTATAAATAAAAAAAAAAGTAAATATAAACCAAGACGACCGCGATGCGACGAAGAAAGAAACATCAAAAACATTTTCAACAACAACAAGAAAAATTTAATTTCTTTTAACTAGACAATAGTAAAATTGGAATGATAGGTCTCGCCCTCCACCTACTATCTGTGCAACACTCTTACGCAATCATCACCAAAGCTGCATCATCATCATCATCATCATCAGAAACTCTTAATAATAAATCGACATCAGCTGAAGGCATACAAAAAGGCATAACAGAAAAATTTAATTTATTATTGCAAACCCAACAAAAATCCAAGGACTCTTCAATTCAGCAAGTTGTCAATTGATAAACAACATTGGCAAACAAAAGCTTATGACCAAATACGCGTGGGTATTGATTTGAACGGTCTCAGCTGCTTCACACCCATATTATTCTCCATTTCACAGTCAGCACCGTGCATTGTGCGTTTCCTGCAGAAGGCAACGCCATTAAGATCACAAAGGAGAAGAAGGAGATGCGCGCATCATCATCCTCGTTGTCCCAACGAAAAGAAAGAGTTTCATCATCATCGACGCGACAGGCGTGTAATTGAGATCGCTTAGTGTGATCAAGACCAAGGAATGTCTCCATCATTTCCAGAGGCGACTCGGTGGTGTGGCGACGCGGCGAGATGACGAGTTTCTTGTCCAGATCTAGAAAATCGGAGTGCAGAGATTCGACGATACAATAGAAGAAGACGCTACAAAGACGCGACGTTAAGTCGGCGTCTTCGTCGTTGTCGACAGTCATCGTAGTCGTCGACACATAAATAACAATAAACGCATAAATGTGTAACAAATATGGATCTTCATCTACCCTGCCGAGATCCGATACCGCTATTGTAATGCAAAATGGCTGGAATTATTAACTGTTGTTATTATTTTAAAGTGGATGTTGCATTGTGAGTAGGTACACTCTCTTCAATTGATTACCCCCCCAATCCTCCTCTGTCTATTACACACCCCATATTGACAGAGGGACAGAAGAAAAAAACTGAAGGGGGGGAGGGAGGAATGACTATATAAAGTAAATTTTCAAATTAAAATGGATGGTAGCGATACTTGATGCTTTATGATGATGATGATTAAATTGAATTTGAAATTCTGATTATGACAAATATAGGGTAAATGCCACATCATTTCCTTGACAATGTAAATAAGCACTCATTTACTTTGTTTGTAAAATTCTCAAGAAATGTCAAGAAATTCTCAAATTTGGTAAGAATATTGTCAAATTTTGGTGGAAACAAAGTTTTATTGAACTTACGAAAGACCAGTGTAAATTTCAAGCTGACATTAAATTATAATTTAAGGCTGGAAATGACAGATTCATAAAAAGCAGGATATGTCAATTGTCAATCATTTTTAAAGAGAAATATACCCACAATTGAGCAATTTACCCTAAATGTCAGTAATTTTCTTTTTTGTAGCATTTTCCGTTCGTTTCATCTACTTTATTCAAATAGCTATGCGTAAGTACCTACCTTCATAAGTAAATGCAAAGAGAAGGTTGTAGTTTATTATTATTTTATTCTTTCTATGATGGAAAAATATTGCGTGTGGAGGAAGCAGAAAGTGTATCTACTTTATACAAAGTTGTGATTTAACTAAGTGCGTTTTGGTGACATGGTTTTTTGGAGGCTGGCAAATTGCTAGAATATGCTAATTTTTCAATCCTACATGAGAAACTATTATTATAATGAAGATAAAAAAGTACTAAGTGTACAAGTATTAATACAGTGCACAAGCAAAATAATAAATATCATTGTTTTAGTTTTTCCAATTTTGTAAAATTGAGATCTGAGATGAAAGATTAAAAATGTTTGACAGATACCACATCAAAGTCACTTGAAAACAAAGTAACTTTCTACAATTAAAACTTATTTTGGGTTAAATTCCTAGAATTTTTGAATTTTTACAGCTGTCAAAAATACAAAATCTGATTTGCTAATTTTGACAGCTGTCACTTGATTTATTCTCAGTTTGGTTTGCCATTTCATAATGAATAAAATAACTCCTGAAGATTGTTTGCAAATCATGCTAATGTATTACCAAAATAATGGTTCCGAAGTTCGCACGTCGACGCAAGAAACAATCTGTTAATGGAATCAAACTTTTAGTGAGTGCATTATCTCGCATAGTGGGCTTGGTATTCAAGATTGTGTGATTTAGCAACGCTGGTCTATTTTTTGTGGGTTTATGTGAAGTCTCTTGTCAATACAGACAATCCCGAGACGATTGAAGAGATTATTTGGCCCGTTTTTGCTGACATACTGCCCGAATTTCTGCAAAAAGTGCTCGAAAATTAGGTCTCTCGCAGACATTAGAACGAAATAATTTTTTAACATATAGGCAAACCCTTACATTTGTAATAAATAAATGGGAATTAAATGGCTAGAGATTTGATGTGCCCAAAAATTTGGACGCAACGGTGCTACACACATAATTCAAGGATTTACTTAATCCCATTACGTCACCAAAAATTTGGCATTATGCATCATCGATGCATCGGTGAACTTTAAAACTTTAAATTCAGTTTAAGAGAATTAGAACAAACATTGGGGTGTCTTAATGATAAAAAAGCTGCAGGTACGAACGGTATTCCAGTTGAGCTGCATAGATATGGAACATCTATACTTAAAGTACGCCTAGTTACACTTTTCAATAAATTTCCATTACCGTGGAATTTCTTTTGTTAACGCAACGTATACGATTTTTACAACGGTTTATAACTTGGATTGAAACAGGGAAAGTTTTCAAAGAAATTCAAGCAAGTTTCTTCACCATTGATAATATTTTCATTCTTAAAAGTCTAGCGGAGAGCTCTAGCATGCAAATAAAAAAACTGTATGTATTTTTCGTCGACTAAAAAACAGTTTTATACACATTTAATCAGGGAGCTTTATTTTACAAATTGTATTGTTAAGGAGTATCAATCAAATTCGGTCGAAGAGTTTTACAAAGAAACTCAGTTGCAAGAGTGGAATGGTGCGAAACTTTCTGACTGGTTCACAACAACAACAACAACAGGAGTGAGGCAGGGTTGTACATTGAGCCCGAACTTGTTTTTCCTTTTCATCAATGACCTCATTGATTATCTTCCTGGTGGCGTCAATTTCGCAGAAGGTTGTATCAAAGCTTTATTATTTGCGGATGATATAGTAATTTTTGCTTATTCCCCAGAAACTCTGCAAATCATTATTAACAGATTATACCACTACTGCAGTTTATGGAACTTAATTGTAAACAAACGAAAGTCCAAAGTTATGATTTTTAAACAAGATGGAGTTCGAAATGCGTCGAATGAAAAATGGACGTATACGAGGTGTGTTCAAAAAGAACCCGGAATTTTCATTTTTTCAAAAAAATATTTATTTATTCGTCTACATCGATGTGGTCCCCTTCATAGTAGTCCCCTCCAGATCTAATACACTTATGCCAGCTTTTTTTCCAATCTTCGAAGCACTGTTGATATTCACTTTTTGATATGTCCTTGAGCATTCTCAGCGATTTGGCCTTTATTTCTTCAATCGAGGAAAAACGCCGTCCTTTCATGGGTCTCTTCAACTTTGGAAACATGAAAAAGTCACACGGAGCCATATCTGGTGAATCTGATCTGGTGGGCATGACTGCGGTATTGTTTTTGGCCAAAAAATTAATTACGAACAAGCAACGACGAGTGAGCAGGTGCGTTATCGTGGTGCAAAAGCCATGAACTGTTTTTCCATAAATCTGAGTGTTTTTTCGGATTGCTTCACGCAAACGTCGCATAACTTTAAGATAATACTCCTTATTAACCGTACGACCTTGTGGTAAGAACTCTTGATGCACTATGCCATTATAATCGAAGAAAACAGTAAGCAAAACCTTCACATTTGATCGAACTTGACGTGCTTTTTTCGCTCTTGACGTTGGATGCTTCCAGGTGGACGATTGTGCTTTGATGGTTTCGACATCATAACCGTACACCCATGTTTCATAACCAGTTATGACCCTTTCAAGCAAACTTGGATCGTCGTTGACGTCATTTAACAGCTCTTGAGCGATGTTCATGCGATTGTTTTTTTTGGTCAAAATTCAGCAGTTTCAGCAAAAATCGCCGAGCTCATAAAAACACGTCGAACCTTAGCAAGTACCACAGACAAAGTAAACAGTGAATATAGCGGAAAATTGCATCATACTTTAGGGGCATGTATACCAACACAATACAAAAAAATGTTGACCTTCGAACTCTCCAGACCCGCGAAATTTTAAAATTCCGGGTACTTTTTGAACACACCTCGTAATGGTGAGACCATTGACTGTGTCAGGGAATATAAATAAAAACCTTGGCGTAATCTTTTCAAGAAATTTGAGCATTAAAAAACAATTTACCGAAAAAATGCAAACACCAAAGACTGCCATCCATTTTTGTTGAGAAGATGCTTTATAAACGGAAAAACTGCGCATAGTAGCAAATTTAAAGTGTTTGAAGCGGTTGCTGAAAGTATTCTTTTGTAAACCAACTAGTTCCCTAACTTCTTTAAACTGAAGTAAATCAGCCCTGTCCAGATTTTTAGTTACTTAACACTTTAATAAGTACCTACACATCATTTTGGTCAATCGTAATTGCTTCGGTACGTATCTCTTCCATTTCCAGTTTTATAATCGCTGAAACCATTGTATTGGGTGTTAGCAATATATTATTGTTTAATTATTTTTTTACCATGTTTAAATGATTTATCAATCTGGAATCTGGTAAAATGTAGTAAAATGAATTCTTCCTTTTCTTCACAATTGTTGGTTTATAGTCGCTGATATCAATTTGAGGAGTGACTTTTCCTCAGTTACCGCGTTCGTATTCTGGTACTGAGCATCTCAGATATCCTGGTCCATTGTAAAAACTTCTTTTGGCTTCTCTACGGTTTGCTCATAATCTTTGAGACTGTCTTTCTCACTCTTTTGCACTGTGTGCAATTTTTAGCTGTTTATTTTTCAAACCATGTTTTAGTTTGGGAAGTTCTTCAAAATACTCTTCTAGCATTTCGTATAAACCTTCATCTTCTTCATTGTTCTATTCCGAGACCTTATTGTAATACAAATTTTGTATTTCTGCAAATAAGATCTCTAAATACCTTACTTTTTCTGTATTAACTGCTTCCAGTACTCGAAAGTAGTCAATTTTTCTTCTAATAATAATTATTATCCTTTTAAATCGTTTAATGTCAAGATCCCGAGTTGTTTGGGGTTTTTCTTTTCTTGAGGGATGGTCTTTGTCAATCGGGTCTTAACCCATGGTGATTTTCGTTTAAATCCAAAAAACTTTGAAAGAGTTTCCGTTCAACGCGTTTTTGTTCTGGCAGCCAAGATGACCTAGCTGTGCTGTGCATGCCTTGACTCACAACTCGTTGATCAACGTGAGTTCTTTACAGTGAAATTTTTCGGATATCACTGAATTAAATTAAATTTACAGCATATTTTTATAAACGTTGTTTAGCCACGTTTGTCAGTATTTTTTCATTCTGACAACACTTTTTTAATTAATGATTATTATGTTTATTAGCCTCTTACCACTGGTGGGGGAAAACTTAACTTATTTGCTTAGAATTTAATAAGTTTTTTTGTTTTATGTTGGCTGAGCTCAATTTCAGTGACTTAAAATACCAATCCTACTTATTTACTAGCCAAGGCTTTTTGTTTTATTTTGAATTTCAATTGAAAAAACAAAATATTTATTTTTTGTTAGTTCAAACACTAACTATTAATCCGGCTCAAGGGACCAATGAAAATAATTGAGGTCAGAAATCAAAATACGTCTTATTTCGACTTTGCTTTTATTTCACTATTACAAGATTATTTCTTATCTGTCTTGTGAAAATGCGCAGCTGCATCCATGAAAGAATCATGTTCATTTGTGGACACAGGCATTAAAAATAAAATTCGTGAAGTTATCGAGGTAATAGACCTGAAAATGTATGAATTAGTCGTGAAAAAATGCATGAAAAGAAATTATCACTGCATCCGTAGTTCTGGAAACCATTTGACTGATATTTCTTAAAAATTTTAGTTAAAACCTTCCTCTTTATAATGAAATAAAAAATCCATTTATTTCTTTTTAAAATACTCGTTTTTTGTAATATCAAAGTAAAATCTTTTTTTTGGAGAACCCTGTATTTTTCACTGAAGTGTATAATTCTAAAAAAGTACTAAAAATTGTGTTTTCGAGAATAAATAAATTACGTTTTCGTATTTTGTTTTTATTTTATTCCATAAAGAAAAATAATTAAATTAAAAAAAGCAATATTGTTGTTTGATAAATGACCAATGACCATTTTAGTTCATTATTTAAATATTAATAAAAAAAAAACAATGTTTAAAGTTCCTTTTTCATTGAACTTCGACACGCTAAAAAGTGTTTAATATTATTTAATTAATCTTAATTGACTTAACACTGTATACACAAAAATCATTAATATCAATTTAAATAAATCGTCACGACAAAAAATAAATATTGAAACATTTTTAAATGTCTTTTAAATTCAAAACTTATCCTATCTTATATTTGAATGTCATCAGGTGGTGGTTTTCCTATAAAATTGTTGTTGCCTCTCCGACATGTCGAAAGAAGGAAATTGGAATTTCTGTTAAAGTTAAAAGTATGTTGAAGAAAGAAAAAATAAATAAATTAAAACCACATGTTGTAATGCAAATACCTCTGTCTTTCCTATCAAAGACAACAATATTATGCATCTTGTAAGATTGTCTTTAAATTTCATTTAAAATGTATAACAAAGTTATTCGTGCGAATAAAAATGAAGTATTTACAATTTTTTTACTCACATCACACTACTGAGTATGTATCGTAAGTACTCTGACTTGACTATAGATACTCTATAGAGCTTGAGATGGCAAAACTGGCGCATTTTTCATTGCGCTCAATTAATCAGTTTCACAAAGGAATGCTTCACCAAGTAATGCACATACTCGTAGAGTATACGAGTAAAGTACATTGTAGACTTCCTGTGCCATCTCATCCATCGTCGTCAGCAACAGCAGCAGAAATGATTCGATGGTCTTGTCGCACGACTTGGTTTGGTTCAGTGAACTTGTACTTGAAAAGCAGATGGGTAACGCGTATTAAAGTCTTAGAGATATAATATCTATAAAAAAAATTAAGATTATAAAGAAAAATTGAAGGAAAAGAAAAAAATAATTAATATGTTTTAAACCGATGATGATTATGTGTATAAATTAAATTTTATCATAATTCATACACAAAGTTGTTAATTGCGATGACAGGTGTTCAACAGAGTATACCGATTGGTATGAATACGTTTAAAACATTTAAAAGTTTACACTTGAGTTGGTTTGAATATTTATTAGATTTATGTTCAGTTTTACAAATTATAGTCTTGAAAATGGGTAAACGAACAAAACTAGATCAAATTAAGTAAGTTTGCATGAAGAAACCTCTCGCATGATAGAAATAAGTCTTGTCAAAAAGGATCATTTAAGGAGCTATTCAAAATTTAAAATCAGGGTTGCAATACAAAAATTCTGTCGTGTTACTCGAATTTCCAGGATTTCCCACCTATTTATCATTTTTGTCCCAATTTTGGTCGTACTCTTAACTATAGAGATCCTTTTTTTAGTCGCACATCAAGAATGTAGAATACTTTAGCAAAATATGTTTATTTCTATCTTAACCGCGGGAAAGGCGACCTTTCATTCGCCTTCTTATCAGTGGTCTACTTGATTCTACGGATTTAAACTGTACGTGTAAAACAGGCCTAGGTTTTTAGATACAATTTTTTAGAATTCGTATAAACTTTATAGTAGACTTTTTGAGGCTATGTAAATTCATGAAGTAGTTTGTTTTCAATAAAAAAATATCCAATTCTTTACTACAATTTTCGGTATAAAAATTTTCCGTATCCTATTTATTTTTCAAACAATTAGCAACGCGTAAGTATTTATGCTAAAACGGAAAAACGCACAACGGTAACGAAGCAATTTTCGTTCTTATTACGAACTCGTAGACTTAAGGCTATTGGAATATATTGAAACAAGTACAAAAATTATGTTGAAAACAGGTTTTTCTGAGTTTGAGAATATATAGCTAAAATCAAAGATCGGTTTCAGAACCAGCACTCTAAATTTACTCTAAAACAAGTTATTTAAAAACATAAATTAATTACATGCAAGGCTTTAAAAACTTCAGATATTGAAGTTTTTGACACATATTGGGCGGTATCTCAGTAATGACTTGACGAATGTTGGTTTTTAAGTGCTCAAGAGTTAAAAGTTTATATGCATGCCCAACAATAAAAAGTCCAGCGATGTCAAATCGCATGATCTTTGTGGCTAGTTGATATCGCCACGACGAGAAATTACGCGTATACAGGAAATGTCTCTTGCAATAAATCCATATTTTCGATAAAAAGTCGGTTATCAAATGACCATAACGCTCCGAATTGAAGGTGACAGTCGTTCCATCGTCGTTTTCAAAAAAGTAAGGTCCAATCACACCTACGCTACGGTTCAAAGAGCGCACCAAACAATGACTTTTCGTGAAGCCATTTCTCTTCATTTACTTGAGAATTCTCAGAACCCAAAACTGGAATTTATATGGATGTAGGTGTAGATCCATAATGTGGCGTAAAACAGTGCTAATTCCTGAGAACGACCATGAATCGACACATTCGGGTCTTCGGCAACACTTTCACTTACATCAGCGATATTTTCAGTGGCACGAGTGAACCGAAATTTCTTTACAATTTTGCCAATTGTTTGCGTAGTTGGACGATTATATTAACCATAATCTAGTCTTAAAGCACGATATGTGCATGTGGCAGAATCACCATTTTTGTAGTAGGTTTAAACAATTTGTATGCGTTGTGCGATATTAAAGCGATTCATTTTCGTAAATGGCAGAATTTCAACTGAAGAAAAAAATCGGTTAAACAAATTAGTTTGCCTGATGGTGAATTCCAGCCCTATACTTTTGAAACCGCAAAATGTATAACCCGTTATTTTGGGCACGGATTTCGGAAAACCAGCTTTTTTTTACAAAAACAGTATTTGTCGAAAACGAAAAATTGATTTTTTCGAAAATTTTGATAAGATGTAGCCCCCTAATGAAATAACACTGTACACGTTTCTTAGAAAAAATATGGGTTTTCAAGAGTTAGCTTTAAATGGTACGACCTTGAACCATAACAGCAAGTTCTTGCGATTAAAGCGTCGTGCAAAGGAGAAAGCGAGAGATTGTTCAAGTTAAGTCCCATTAGCCTATGTGAGGATACAAGTTTTATTCCTAATTCTGTCACATTTTTAAATGATTATCATGTCAAATATCTATTAAAAGAAAAACAGTTATATAATTTACCACCCCCTTCCGCACCCTCTTATAACTTTGAACATTCACCCATTTGTATTTTTATTATTATTGCCTTCCATCAGCGCCAATTAAATCATACTTCCTCCAAAACTCATAAAATTAAAAAAGGGAAGAAAAATATCAATCGTGCAAAATAGTAGCTGATGTGTGCCAGTTTCTATACTTCCTTCCTACTTCGCGTCGTCATCGTGACGTCGTCGTCATCAACAACACAAAAATACCCCTGTGTCATCATTAAAGTTCACGAGTTTCTATCTCAGGGAGTCATAATCTTTTTTCATTCATAGAGAAAGGTTTCTATACCCGTAGAAGGTATGTTAGAGTCATCAAACTCCGAATTGATTTCTGTTCCGATAGAGCTCTGTTTAACCCCATCGCCGATGACGACGACTACGAGCGTAGACGCCGGCCGCCGCCGGTTGCCGCCCGTCGACATGTACCTGTATATTCAAAGTTATGCCCTTTTATGTTGATATGATGAATTTGAAGTTTGCCTTTAGAACTAACGAACAAACGAACGCCATCGGAGCCGGACGGACACTCTAACGAATTGATTTCAGTTCACTAAACAAAAAGCTTCAATGTTTATACTGCTGATGATGATGATGATGACGATGGTGATGATCTGCATATAAACATACATATGTATATTCACTATATATTCAGAAGGAAGGTGAAATTTAAACAAAAATATTAAATTAAATCAAGAGATTTTTTTTATTGTTTAATGTTATCTTTTTAAAAGCAAACAAAAAACAAATTTCCTTGCAAAATGAATATATAAGAACTTTAAAGTTCCTTTAAACTTTATGTACCTTTTATGTAAAGCCATAAGACATCAGTTTGTCCATCGAAGGATGAGTCACGTTGATTTTTATTATTTAAACAAAAAAGGAATAACTACCTACATACATACATGTTGGACAGAAAATTTATTCTTAATCATGACATCGATCTAATGACAAATATACGATGTTTGTTTTTAGATGACAAAAAAAACTTTGTAAATTAAAATTAAAATTTTACAAACTTTTTGATATGGAAAAAGTTTTCGCAATTTCACATCAGAGAAAAATTATTATGCGTTGAACTAGTTTCGAGTTTCAGTTTGTTTTTTAATTTTATTTTAATATAAAAATTCTAAAATGTGGATGATGCAGGGTTAACGTAACCATATCAATGTTTCATAGTCAGTGACGTAATGTCGTCATTCTGGATTTAAGTTTTTTGAGATGTTATTTTGGTTTGTTATTTGTAATAGTTGAAAAGTTCCTTGCAAGTGCAATTTCAAATCAAAATTACAAGTCTATGATTTATAAAGAAAACCAAGGAAATATGTTAAAAATAATAATTTTGTAACAATTGTTGTGGACGGTAATTTATGTATATAAGAAGAAAAGTTGAGATATAGGAGTTTTTAAAACGAATTGCAATAAAAAAAGAGTATGGGACCGACACTAATAGCTACCCATTCGTACACTTTTGTCGATATTTCTTAAAGTTACAAAATGTTAATAACAACATTTTGTGTAAGATATTTATGTTTGAAGTCAACATCTTTCTTTGTTCTGAAGATACTTGTTTTTAGTTGTTTTTGTAGGTTTTCGTATTTTTATAACAAAAGTTACCAATTGTGTTTTTCTAAGAAATTACTTTAAGGTTAACAACAGTATTTTGCATATAATAAAATAAGTTTTATTTTTCTCCCGAGATATTTTAGTTGAAAACCAATTTGTAACAGAATTTTTTTCAAAGGTTTTTAGTCCTTATAATAAAAATACCGATTTGATTTTTACTCGTGAGATATTCATTTATTTGTTTACATCATTTAGAGATTTTAAATCTACAGTTAGACTACCGAATTCAGATACATGCTAATACATCGAGATGGACTTATAGCGTATTACATACAACAAAATATTTTTAATTAAATAAAAATAAACATTTACAATTTGACAACAGTAAAATTAAATTGTGACATTAAAAATCAATTAAAATGAAAATACAATAACAATCTATTTTTTAAAGAAGATCTACTCAGATGAAAGTCAAATTCAGTATGAGACGCAATAAGATTAGTTTCACTGACACAGCGGGTTATAGGTTCATTTTTTGCATAGTTAACTCTATGATCATCTTCACGAAATAAAGAACTCTCAGTTGTCGCGATGGAGCATATACATTAATTAAGGATAAAAGACATGGGCACTTAATATTTTACGATAAAATATCACTTATAAACATAAGTGAATAAATTTTTCGTCTATTTACAAGTGATTGCATACCTAAAAGTTGACATCTGGTATATGATGAAGTTTCGATGTTCAAACCTAATTTCCGAATTGCGAACCTAGTAAATTTTTTTTGAATCATTTCAATTCTGTTTGAATGAATGTTATAGAATAGATTTCAAATAACATCAGTATTCTAATATTGATAAGATGAATATAGCGATTTAAGAGCAAAAGGGTCTTTGAAATCTTTACTATTGCGTTTAATAAAGCCTAGCATGGAATTTGCTTTGGAAACACTGAACTCTATATGCTTGACAAAGTTTAATTTAGAGTCAAAAATTACGCCCAGATCTTTCTTTTCACAAACTCTATCAAGAAAATGGCTAATAATCTTATATTCGAAGATAATTTGGGAAAAGTTACGACAAAAAGAAAAACATTCGCACTTAGAGGCATTTAAATATAATTGGTTTACAGAGCACCATTCAGATAATTTACGACGATCATTTTGCAACAGATGACAATCCGTAATAGACTTTATACATCTAAAAAACTTTAAGTCAACAGCAAATAGAAGTGGAACAGAATTTTCGAAAATATCAGGTAAGTCATTGATAAAAATTAGGAAAAGAAGTGGCCCAAGATGGCTACCTTGGGGAACACCTGAGGTTACCAAAACAATTCTAACATTCGAGTCAAGAATCAGTATTTAACATACTTAACAATTGACTACTTTTAAATTTGTGTGATTTTTTTTTAACTATTAATTGTATTTTTCTAAAAATGTTACGAAATGTTAAAAAGCAATGATTTTATAAGGTAAAATTAGTTTGAATCCGATAAATTCAATTGTATGCCAAGATGTTTCAGTCGAAAATCAATGTTTGCCAAATTGTAGTAGTATTTTGTTAGGTACATATTTATTTTTTGTAAAAAAAACTGTCATTGACGGAAAAAGTGTCGCGAACGTAAGGACGATAGTATAAAAAAAACAGACGAATTTGATTTTGACCTATTTTTTCTCTTACTTCACATCTTCTGACCCCACAACAATTTCAAATTTTCTTCCATTATTCTTTTCAAAATAATAAGGCAAAAACTGATTAATACCCAATAACCGTGTTCTTAGTTATTTAAAAGCTTGTTCTCAAACTTCGTTAATGTCAGCCAATATAACTAGAGATTAAGTCAAAGATTATTTCAATTCTGGTCCCCATCGGTTCTTCTAAAAACAAGATATGCGCATGTCTGTTATCTCTCTCAAAGTGTCCGATTTCTGAGTTGTTGAAAATCTGTATTATTGCCCAAATTCACAAATGTGGTCTCAAAAATGTAATCAGAAACTGTATAGACCGACAGTCTATACAGAATAATATATTTTGTTGGTCTTTTTTCCATGATCTGCAAGGTTTTTTTTTTTATTTTGCGTCTTAGAAAGGAATGGAAGCATCTAACTGATGAGCCATACTCTCGAAACGCAAATGGACTACAGTTAATAAATAAACTACACAAATAGTTATATAATAAAAAATCAATTTATTTTTTTCGCCAATATTTAAACTGTTAAAAGGTCAATAATTGTATGTTTTCTTTTAGTTCTTGGTTATCATAAATAATTATACAATTTTACCAACTTTCTCGTATTAGTTATCAGATATCAGATATTTCGTTAGTCTTTTTATTCTTATGTTATAAGACAAATTTTAACCATATTCCAAGCTTTATGAATTTAATATTATTTTAAAAGCTCTTTCGACATGAGTTCAATAGGAGAATTCCGGGGGACTTTATACACACTTCTCAGGGTCAATCAATGCATCGTCGATTCCAAACATACAATTTCATGAATACATTATTTGTACCTTTTGGTTGTGTTTTAGCAATTATTTCCAAACTGAAGAAATATATTATCTCGTATTTACAACCCTCCCACCCAAACTATATACATTAATTTTCAAAGAACATGTAAAATAGTAAAATATAAACCGACATAGAATAGTATCGGTTTATGTATACATACGTATGTGTAATGTATATATTTTTTTACTTTCAATCATTTTCCTTCGGTCTTCTTCTTACTGTACATTTGATCTGATTTGATAATTTAATGATTATTTTGCAATAAATTGATTATAAAAAAAAAATACCACTGAAAATTATAATTATACCCAAGAACAAAATTATGAAATTTGAGAAGTGATGTAAATTTCAATTAACATAAATTATTACAAAATCGGGTTCATTAAATTTGTTAGTTTTCCTCTCTCCACAGAACTTTCAGAAACGATATCTTGGTAGTGTTTTTTTTTAATAGTCTTCGGTTTTCAAAAATAGAATCAATATAAAATGGAGAATATAAAATTATTAATTATTTGGAAAATTATTCATAAATAAACTTCTTACAGAACTTTCCATTTTTGTGAGGCATTATTAAAGAATTTAAAACTATAGCAATAAAATACTGAGTCTTATAACAGGAGTACACTCAATAGCATTGTATTGCTAGAAGAATCGATCTTTAAAGTCTCAAATAGAATTTTGAGTATTTGCATGGATCTTATTTTTTACGTGGTCCCAGAAAAAAAAGTCTCAAGGTGTTGAATCACAAGATCTCTAATAATGCGGTCAAGAAACTTTTCTTTCAAAATTAAACTCGTTTCTTGTGTTTATTTTAAAATTGGTCTTATAACTGAAGATAACATTTCGATAAAAATTCGGATCTTTTTGATACATTTCAAATAGCGAAGCTACGACATTGATGGCGATCGATTAGATTGGATTCTTGTTCTAATCTAGCTATTAATGCCTTAATACCGTCTAATGTCGTTTGTGGAATGCCTAATTTCAAAATTCAATGATGAATCTACAAACCTGGGTGTTCTTCAACACTACAGGCTGCAGCAACAGCAGCAATGTGATCAGTTGGTCGTGAGCGATGCACAAGGTTTGAATTTTTAACATAAGTAACCTGCCAAAACTCAAAGTTTTCCACCAGTTTTCCTATAGCCGCCCAAGAAGGTGCTTCCAATGACCTAAAAATACGTTACATTTGCGAAAACTTAAACTTAACTTAAATAATGAACTATAACAGATTCAACTCGTTGCTGAAGCGTTTATAGAGTACGTTTGGCCAAATGTCAAAAGATTACAGCTTCCAAATTGACAGCTGTCCAAATACTGGGCTTTTCAATATGAAATTCCTTATTTTTTTTATATTGTGCGCGCACTAAAGGGGTTATGAATACCGTTATAATGATTAAACACAGTGCGAGCAGTTAGGAAAGGACGATAGGATTAGAAAGGAGAAACCGATGTATATTGGTTTTGAATGTCTGCCCATTGTAATGAGTGGGAAATATTGAGTCAGGTAAAGCATTCCACATTCGCGTAGTGCGGCTAAAGAAAGAATCTCTGTACTTAACAGTACGTCCGAAATTGGGCTCAAGGGTAAACTGATGGGCATTCCTAGCAGTACGGGATTACGGTTGAATTGTTTAAGGGAAGGAATGCAACTGGTTATTTCGCTAGAGCATTGTTTGTAAAAATAAAATATTGGAAAACATTTTATTTGTCTTCGTATTTACCTTGAATTAAATTTGTTTTAAGCATGCAAAAAGAAATGCTTTGAAGAACTTATTTCCTTGCTTTTTCATAATTTTTTAACAGATATTTAAATTATTAACCCTAAATAAAATTGCTTATTGAAAAACAAATATGTAACCCGTCCCGTTTCTACTTAAACCTAAAAAATTAAAATGTTTTCATGGAAAAATGTTACATTTTTTAAAGAAATATTTAAAATTTCAATCCTAATGCATTGCATTAAGAATCATATAAAATTACATTAGTCGACAGAATTCTTTTTTTGTTCTGCCCCTAAAACAAACCAATACTTTTTAAATTATTGAGATGTCCTGAATTCGAATCACGAATCAGGTTTTTAAAACATGCCCCTTTAAAATTGCTACAAACAAACCAAAAATTATGTTTTAAAGTCTAAGTTAAAACTCAAAATATCTCTTAGCAATAAACTGTATGATGATTTTGCAAAGTACAAATCTTTCTCTTCTAAATACAAATAAAGTAATTTTAGTATCTCAATTAGTTTCTGGAAATTCTCATTACTTATGAGTTATGAGACTTTATTTGACTCTATTTATGAAGTTTTGAGAAAACGTTGAATTTGATACTCACAAAGCTTTGAAAAATACATTTTGGACTTAATTTTTAGGGCTGATTTAGAATCTATACTATAATTTTAACTATTTGCGCAAGTTTCAAAAATATATTTCAAAAACTTGATATAATAGAATAGACAATAGATTCGTTACAAGAACAAAACTTACTTTTAAACCGTTTTACCTTTTTAAGTTGAAAACCGTTTTAGCATAAATGGTTAAGCGTTTCTTTCAGATTTTACTTACGAACATTTTTCGAATATCATATGAAATAATATGAATGTTTTGACTGAACATTGAAGAAAGGCGTTTAAGATTTAGAAAACCATCAAGGATTATATTAGAATAACAATTTAAATATCCTCTAAAAGTCTTATATACGTGTTTTCTCATTCGAATTTTAAAAAGGAATGTCTCAAAAACGAGACGTGACACATTAATTTTGAAGTTGGATTTGAATTAAGTCCGTCAAAACCCATTGAAAAATTCCAATTTTTTTCAGAAAGAAAATCTCAAAAATCATGTTTGTGTTCTACTAAGGAAAATCATCTGTTGTTTAACAATTTTCAAAAATGTTGGTTTTGTGATACAAACTTCAAGCTGAAAGGGGAAGAAACATTATGGCTTATTTACACTACAAAATAATGGAAAATATTTGTCTTTAAGCTTATACCTAACTTTTTTTTGTTTAGTGTTTATTGAAGTAATATTTTTTCAAAACCACATTGTTTTGGTATTCCAATACTTACCATACCACAAAAAAAAGGAAAGAAAAATTTGCACAAATAATAATCACTCCATCCATCATAAATGAACTTACATACATGTCGTTGAAAGTGAAACCAACCGACTTAAGCCAATGAACCGTCCATTACCGCTAGACTATGCCCTGCAAACACAATGCCATATGTAAATTGCAATATGCCTACAGTTGTGGTCATATAATTACTTATTTATGTTTTTATTTATTTATCTACGAGTTTCAGGCTCAACAGATCACTAAAAAAATATGTAGGTATAGAAATTATTTAAATCATCTTAAAAATTAAATAATAATAAGATTAACTTACTTAAAAATAAATAATATTATATCATTTTTGAATTTAATTCTTGAGAATGTCAAATCAATATTACCATCAATTTCATTAAACTCTCTAACTGACCTTGAGATTGACTCGTTCATACCGTAGTTAGTTCTGTGTCTAGGCTTAAAAAGAAGGTGTTTTTCCCTAAACGGTCTTGATGGAACATAGATACAAATTAAAGAGAGTGGTAGCATAAAATATCACACACAAAAACTGCATCATGAATAGTTCTTCTAGATTTAAGCATCTACAAGCCCAAAAGATTATGCTTGGCCACAGAGTTGGAACAGAAGTTCCAATTCATTTTATGAAAGACAAACCTTGTAAAGCGATTCTCTAGACCTTTTGAATTCTATCGGAGAAAAGTTGTTGGTGAGGGTTTCGTATAACATCCGCATATTCGAGAATAGATTTAACTAAAGTAGTATAGAGCGCAACATGAGTGTATGGGTCAGAAAAGTCAATAGAATTTCTTTTTATGAATTTTAGCATTGTATTGGCTTAGACGACAATAGCATCGACAACATAAGGAGCAAATAAAAACTTGGAATCAAAGGTTACTCCTAAATCTTTTACTTTTGTAGTTCTCTGAAGATGACTGCAATCTAGAGAATATGGATATTCATGTACAAAGTGTTTTCTAGAGATAGAAATAACAAAACATTTTTCAATGTTAAGATTCAAGTAGTTTAATTTACACCAACGGGATAAGTTATCCAAGTCCATTTAAAGTTTAAGGCAATCATTATAGCTTGTTACTTTCAAAAATAATTTAAGGTCATCAGTATATACAAAACATTGTCTAAAATTAATAAGATTAACAATGTTATCGATAAATATAATAAACAGCAATGGACCAAGATGGCAGCCCTGTGAAACACCTGAAGAACAACTAATGGGCCTTGAAGTGTATTCATTAATTTTTACTTTTCGGACTTTCCCTCTTAAAAATGAGCCGATCCATTGAAGTAAGCTTGAATGAATACCGAATATTTCAAGTTCAAGAAGCAATATTGTGTGACAAACTGTATGGCAAGCCATACTGTATAGATAGTATCAACTTGGCTTTGGTTTTCGATAGATTCGACCACGAAAGAAGAAAAGCATGCTAGATTGGAACAAGTTAACCTACCTGAAATAAATCCATGTTGGTGAATGTTAATGTGTTCTTTGAACAAAAAATCAAGCTTATTTTTAATTAAACTTTCAAATAGTTTAGGAGTCGCAGATAATTTGCAAATTCCCCTGTAGTCTTAACTGCTGTTTTTCGAAACCGATCTAAAAATTGGTATCAAGTAAGATGATTTCCGTTCGTCCAAGAACATTCCAGTAGACAAGGAAAGATTGAAAATAAGGCAAAGCGAATTCGAACATTTTTGTATATACCTAAGCGCAGGAATACTGTCAGCACCAGGTTTTGCATTCGGTTTAAGACCTTGTAGTCTTTGAAAAAAAAAAAACAACGATGAAGTCTAGTTCCATCGATCCTATGTCTACCTTAGGTTGGTCATTAGATGGAATGACAGTATTTCCTTAAGAATTACAATATACTGATTTAAAAAAATTAGCAAAAAGTTCAAGAGTATGATTAATATCGTTAGATTCAATACCATTGACAATCATAGACTAAGGAACTTAGAGTGATTTCCTTTTGAATTAATAAAATACCAGAATTGCTTTGGATCATTTTTTAAGTTTAATTCGACGTTCATAATGTATTTTCTGGGTGTGAATTTACTAAGAGTGATGAAATCTTTACGGAGATTGCAAAATTGTATCTTATCAATTAAATTATTAGATTTTTTAAATATGGCAAAAGATTCGTTTTTAAAATTTTTCGAATTACTCAATCTGTTATTATACCATGGGGGCTACATTTTTATTCATTCTAGTTGGCACAAATAAATTCAACGCATTTTTTAGAAATCCCGCAAATTCAGTTTTCCAATCGAGCCACAAAACAAATAAAAAACATTTGTTTTCCAATATTGTGGTTCTGCATCAACTTAGATTTTTTTTTCTTAAATGACCATCATAATCAAAAAATAAGATCTTCCAAATGGACCCTTTACTAGAAGCAAATAAGAGGCGTCGAATAAAAATATTTTCCTAAGACATCGTTTTGCTCAAAAATATCTTGAGAAATTTTAAGTAAATCGGTGATCTCGGTATATATAAGATAACGTGGTTCCCGATTTTGAAGAAAAATGTGTTGAGAAAAACACGGTTAAAGATTGAAGTAGGATAAATGACCCAAAAAAACGTGGAAAACGAAAAATTGGTTCTCTCAAAAATTATGAAATATTTAATTTTGAACTAATATAGAAATACTAGCTGACCCGACAAACTTTGCTTCGTCATATAAATAATTTCTAGAGAATATTTTGCTAGAAACAAATAAATTATTGTAAGTGTGTAAGGATGTGGTATATAAGTGGGAGAGGTATAGAGCACTGTAAACGGTGACAAAATATTAAAATAACAAATCACCAAACAAATTTGTTTACTTTGTTAAAATTAATTCTTTAAAATTATATACTAATCGCTAATTATGACAATACTTCAAAAAAAAAACAATATCAATCCCTTAATGCAAAAGAGTGTATCTACAATATTTTTTGTGATCCCATCTTTCGCCAATACAAACAAACTGGATGGTTTGCGCACTCGAGAGCATGCCACGTATAATTGTCCGTGTGAAATACATGAAGTGCTCAAATCTAAGCCGCTCACAGACATCGTTTGGCCTTCAGACTTATTGATAGATAGTCATTGCAAATGCCAATCTAATTGGAAATTGAAGGCGTTTGAATTGAATTGGCACATCTGTGGGTATAATAGGGATTCGCCGTAAAAATATATTTTCATCTCAGAATTTTCCATTTAGAAATATGATTTCGATAACATTTTTCATCAATTTTTAATTACTAATCGCGTGCCGTTGCACAACCGTGGTGGGTTCAAATTACGAAACAAAATTACCGGAGGTCCAATTGTAAATTATGCGGTGGCATACCTTGTTAATCTAATGAGTTCAAAAACTCAGTTGGATAATTTACAGCTTCGGTAGCATCAAAAACTGTATCAATAGATTTGTATAACACCAAGTCTCCTGGTAACAAATGTTGTATCTTGAGATTTAATTCGTTGACATCCACATTTTTTGCTGCTAAAATTGCTTTTTCTGCCAGCCACTCATGATTTGTATATTGTCTGTGTACATCGGGAAGTATCTGGTCAATGAGAGCATCTTGTGAATCAATAAACGTGCAGAAATCGACCGGTAATTTTATGCATCCAGTTTCATCTGAAGTAACTTTTCCGTCGCCTATATCTAACAGTTGTTTTGGGAAAGTTTCAGCGGATGGATCTTAAAGCATTTGAACACGCATATTTACTTTCAGTTGTACTCTTTCAACATTACGCCGCAGTGGCGATGATTTTAAGCACTCGTTGATCTCATCACGGTACGTGGAACGTGGATTAACGGGAAGTGTTTGTCTGAAATCACCTGAAAGGAGTAATCGAGTGCCGGCAAATAGTGTGTCGCTGTTGTTTATATCTTTTTTAATGTCCTCTTCAACGCCTCAAGCGAATGTTTGTGTGCCGTAGTGCATTCATCTACCTCCATCCAATAAATTTGCCGCAACAGCCAATGCGATACCATTATTTGATCGTATTTTAGCAAGAATTAGCGAAATAAGGAATGTTTTGCCAGTTCCACCTGGTGCATCCACCTTGTCCTGCGGAAACTGCGAGCATGATGTGGTCAAAAATGGTTCTTTGTTCATCATTTATTAGTGGGACATTGCGAGCAACAATCGCTGCCATTTCTACAGTTTTGTATTGTAGTTCACGATTCAATTCAGTGTCTATTAAATCAGATGCATTTCGGTGAATGCATACCGAATTGACTGAGTGGTAAGTTGGCACTGATAATGCAAAGATCCTCAATAGCAATCAATGCTTCATTGTACATAGCGTCACTGAATACTATCGTAAGATCGTTGCACCGTATACGATGTTGATGCAATTAAACCATAACACTTAGTAATATAAAAAATAGATAAAAACCTATTCTCAGACCTACCGAATGTATATGCAAAATTTCATTGAAATGGGTTAAGCCGTTTCGGAGGAATATGGCCACTAACACTGTGACAGGAATATTTTATATATATAGATAACTTTAGTTTCAGTGGCTTAATTATATGACCACAACTGTATGTATGTGCTTGTATAAATCGTGTGTGGGTTTACTTTTTGTATTCGCTTTTGTACATATAAATTGTTTACTTATACGATGGTATATATTTCATCAAGAGCGTACAAACATATATAGGAGCCTCGTGACTACCCTTTTGTTAGTCCTGGGACATTGTGCTTTCTGCTTTCATCTGTTTTTATATGTATTTTTTTCTTTTTTTGAGCTTATTTCGTCTAATAAGCCGAAATTCCTGGCTTAAATCTCATACATACACGCAACAGCAACACAAAAAAAAAAATGAAAACAAAACAGACCGAGAGTACTTGAAATTGAGTGCAACCTAATATCCCTTAAACAGTGGAACAATTTCCTGTGCCATATTCCTGTGTCCAATATACCACAGGCGACGACAACGACAACGATGTCGACGACGACGACGACACAAGCCATATTGGGGAACAGTGTTGCCATCGCAATGCTTCCAAATAAACAAAGGTGTATAGGATTCATGTTCCTTTAATACAAGTCTCATTTTTCTATGGTTCCTTAAGTTAAAATTAGGTTTGCAAAACCTAAACAAATTTAATACACTTCCTTTTTAAGATATTTTCTAACTAGAAAATTGTTTAAAAAAAAAACCATTTGGCAACACTTTTGTGCGATAAAAGGTAACTTATGTGTGTGGTACTGCAGATGACGGATATCAACACCAGCAGCCAGTGTCTCCGGAACCACCCTTTTTTTTGCTTATGTATGTGATTTTTTGTTAGTCCTTTAATTTTTGCAAAATTTGCAGTTGTGGCTTAGGTCTGAGTCGTATATTCCAGCTTGAATTTTTTGTTTTAATCCACGTTAAGCTGTAAATAAGTAAAGCTGTATAGTAAAATTGTTTCAAGTGTTTAAAGTTACTAAATGTTTGAAATAAGAATAAATACGATCCACAACGTTCCACATTAATTTTTACATGAGTTACAAATGTAATTTCAATGAACAAATTTGAAACATTTTAATTGCTTTTTACATGAGACAAGAATTATGGACTGAGAATTTCCGTAATTATGAGTTTTGGCATTTTATTGAGATGAATTATAGGTGACAAAATCCGCAATTTGTCTTGAAGTCTACCAATATTAGATTTAGGTTAATCTTAGCTTAATTATGATTGGACTAATAGCTCATTCTAGTAAGGCTGATTTGGCTCAACAGTTTTTATTTTGAGACTTAATTACTTTTGTCAAACTTCCTTTCGAAAAATTGAAGCTTAGAAGCGTTTCGTTACTTTTTCCGATAATTTTGTTATTTTCGGTTTAAATTGTTTTTGTTTTTCGTGAAGCCAATACTTGCTCTAAAACAACATAGTTAAAAAAATTTATTTCACATTTAGATTTATGTCGTTGCTAGACGAAGGTAGGTAGGTAAGTACTTGTGCATATCAGAGTATTTTCGTAATTAAAGACGGAGCCGACTGAAAAGTTTTTTATTTATAAAATAAAAAACAGGAGTGTGTGGGTTTATCCTTGTTTAGGCTAATTCAAAATTATTGTATAGGCCTTTTTGTTGTTGTTTTTTCAAAGTCAGCTTTGTCAAGCTTACATATTTGCTGTTGCTAACATCAATTTAGAAAGTCTTGTATTGAATATTTCAATTTTAGGAAAACCAACGGAGTCGTTTCAACTATAAGTTCTTAACATTTAATTCATGTTAAGAACTTCAGCTGTCGCTGAATTAACTGAAAGGCCCCTAGAGTTGAAATAAAAGATTTTTAGAGAAATGTCTGTGCGTGCGTGTGTACGTACGTTCGTACGTTCGTACGTTGGCGACGTTTTTTTTCGTCGTCCATAGCTCAAGAACCAGTAGAGAGATATCTTCTTCAAATAAATTTTGTTAAAAAAATAATGAAGCAGAAAGATGCAGAAAAAAAGGTGAACATTTTGGTTTACCTAAAATATCTCACGAACCAATAACGTTAGCGAGTTGAATTAAATTTTATATTATATATTATGACGTGATACCAAACTAGTATATTTTTGGAAAAAATTCCAGGTATTGGTTTTTTTATAAATCAAAAAAAAAACTAAAAAAAAATATTTGTCACCTCGAATATTTTACGAACAAAAGATGATTTTTTCTCCAAAATAATTTTGTGCAATAAATAATAACGTTTTTGAAATCTCGTAAAATTTTGAGAAAAATCGAATTGACAGTTTTTTTTATAAAAAATAAAAACCTAAAAAAAAACATTACCTAAAGTTGGTAAAAATTGATTTTCGATTCAAATATCTTTTCAAAAATTGAGATTATGGCTTCCAACTAATTTTGTCTTATAAGAAATATTGTTTTCAACATTCATTTTTATTTTGAGAAAAATCGAATTGACAGGTTTTTAACATAAAATAAAAACCTAAAAAAAAATGTACTAAAAGTTGGTAAAAATTGATTTTCGACTCAAATATCTTTTCAAAAATTTGAGATATTGGCTTAAAATTTTTTTTTATAAGAAATATTTTTTTAACATTCTGTAAAATTATGAAAAAAATCGAATTTGATAGTTGTTTTTTACAAAAAATAAAAAGCTAAAAAAATGTTGGTAAAAATTGATTTTCGCCTCAAATATCTTTTTAAAAATTTGAGATTATGGCTTTCAATTAATTTTGTCTTATAATAATACTGTTCAACATTCAGTAAAGTTTTGAGAAAAATCGAATGGACAGTTTTTTTTACAAAAAAAAAAACCTATAAAACAACAATACTAAAACTTAGTACAAATTTAATTTCGACTCATATATCCTTTCGAAAATTAAAAACAGTGGCTTCAAACTAATTTAATATCACAGAAAATATTGTTTTCGACATTCAGTAATTTTTTATAAAAATCCAACAGTTTGTTTTTTCATAAAAATTTAAAATCTACAAAAAACAGTACGCAAAATTGGTAAAAATTGATGTTCAGTTCTCGATATCTCGTGAACAATAAAAGATATTGACTTTAAATTAGTTTCAATCATTCAATTTGTATTTGTTTGTATAAGAAATAAAAACTTTTAAGAAATGCTACTAAAATTGGTAAAAATTGTTTTTCGACTAAAAATTTCGTTTACAAAAATAGATTTCGAAATCAAACTATTTCATCAAATGCAAAGTATTGTTTTTTACAATAATTCAACTGATAACTTTTTTAATAAAACACGAAAACCTACAAACCTTTTAAGCAAGACAAAACGACAGACGTGATGGGAAGTTATCAGTGTGGGTCGCATCCCAGCCTCTTTTTTAATTTTTAGAATTAAAAAGAATTTTTACTGTCTATGCTGTTATCTGTTCAAATAATATGTGAAGTTTAATTTCTTTTCTCGAAAAATATTAATTTATCAATGGATTGCTATTAGTCCTGTTATTTTTTTCGAAAATGCATTTTTCCAAATTCCATTTTGTTTTTGACAAGAAATGCGACAGATTTTTTGGTCGAAATTCAGAAATTTAAGTCCAAAACTATACAAACAAATAGCATGTCATAAGCAAACCTATAAGAAGTTTTAAAAAATGAAACAATAAAAAAAATCGTTACGATTAATTTAAAAAAAAAATATTTTTTAAATTTATCCCCACCCTAAAACGTATTTAAAACCTGAAATTGTACTACATTTTCCCATCCGTTTATGACATCACTATTTAATGTTTTTGTTTGTATAACTCGAAAACTAAGGGAAAAATTGAAAACTAAAATTAAGAGCAAATTGTTCAAAATATCATTTTTCAGCTTACGTATTGAGGACATGGAATAAGAAATCCTGCTCTAAAATTCAAGTCAATTCCTTACTTCTTAATTTCAGTACGAACATTTTTTATTATGAGGCCAAGTTTCTTTGGTATTACCTCTAAAGTTCACCCAAATACTTCAATTATTCACTTGAATACGGCTTCTTAAAGTTCTTATGTTCCTTAATTAATGAAGTAGATTTTATATTAGGTATTTATAATTTATATATAATTTAATCAAATCTAAATATATTTAGGAAATTATAGATTTCTTCGAGAATCCTCATTGCTTGTTAGTCTTCATCTGACCTTCAAAAACCTTAAAGAAAAGACGAACCATTTATGCAGCCAAAGAAGTAGTCAAAACGGCTTTCACATTTTTTTGTTTTTATAACGAAAACTTTTATATTTTGAATTTTAGAGGATAGCTGGAATTGAAGTTTGAATTCGAAATCAGCAAAAGAAACAAAGTTTTAAACCTTTTTTTTCATAACCATAAAACTATGAGTTCCAAGGTTTCTCTTTAAGTAGGTAAAATCAAAACTTTAACACTTTCGATTTATTTAAAGCTATTTTTCCAAACAAATTTTGACGTTTATTCATATTGAAGTGCTAAGTTTATGATGTGCTAATTTTTCGTCATACCAAAAAACATCAATTCTTTGAAATTAGTTTTCAGTACAAAAATCCAAATCCTCTAAAATGTTCTGTTGGTAAATTGAAACCAGCAAATCTAGACATGGAAAAAATCAATTACCACGAAAAATAAAATAGGAAAAAACGTATTTTCTTGATTTTCTTTTCAAGATCAGAATAATTCCAATCCAAGTCAGATTTGCCCGAGTTCGCATTCTTTTACCCAAACGATCGAATCTGTGTTATTCACTCGATATCCTATGATTGGTAAACATTTGCACACAGCATCATGATCTTTAAATGGAATAGAAGAAATGTAGTCTGTGGCAACAAATCAATAGTACAGGGGAATGCTTTACAAATTTGTTTAAGTCTACATTCATTCATTCCTTTCAGTCATTTGGATGAATGCTGTGATTTAAAATCAAGTGTTTATAAAACATTATATTTCAAATGTTCTAAAGCAAAGTAAACAAAATAAAATCTGTGAAGATCAGAGCATGCAGTATTTTCGTAAATAAATGGAGTACCACAAGTGTGTGTGCTTGGTCCCCTGCTGTTTATTTATATTTTTGTATTAAATGTAGCCACCAAAAATGTATGTTAAAATGGAAAAACGTAATAGCGACTAAAAGATTGAAAACAATATTATGAACAAAAACTTAAACTAGTGATGCAACATTACCTTCAGGATTATATCAAGTAAGCCTGTCTTATGGATAGAGCCCATTTTATGTACCTTATATAAGTGGACCGATTTTATAAGTGGATTGAAAGAAGTATATCAAGTGCATTTGTTTTGGTACACATTGTCATCTGGTTTTATTGTCATTGTCATTGATTGTTTGTGCATCTACGAGTAGATTTTAAAGTTGCTCGACTAAAGCAGGTATCAAAGACTTGAATTGATCTACTTGCCTATCTATCTATACTTGAGGTACGAGTAAGCTTGGTTTTATCTTCATTTGGATTTTATATGCTATGTGCGTGGATAGGAAAAAGAATAAAAAGAACAACAACAATTGTATAAATATTTCTTTATTTTTATTTTGGAACTGGTTTTGTGGATTTATAACACATCAAGTCTCTATCTTTCTCGATTGGGAAGATTAATTACTAAGGAAAGGGGTAATTGGCTAAGAATGTTTATTTTTTCTTTCTTCTTTGTCGTAAGAAGAAAAGAAACATTGATGGCACAATGACCTAAGATTGTTATCTTTATATCTTTAGTTTTATTCTTATTATTTCTTTAATTGTTCCTTTTTGAATATTTTAGTTACGAAAAAAGAAGTACTTTGAATTATTATGTATTCAGATTTTTACGTACTTTTAACTTCAAACCACAATTTATGTATTTTTATGGCTAAATTTTCAGGAAATATTGTTCGAAAAGGAGTTAAGAAAGGGTTATGAAAATTGTATTAATTTTCATGATGAAGGTTTTCTTATCATACTTTTACTAGAAAAGGTACTTTTACTAGAAAAGGTAGAGTTTATAAAATAAATGGGGTACCACAAGGAAGTATGCTTGATCCTTTACTATTAACTGATTTGTCTTTTACAATGAGCCATCTACAGTTTTTATATTACCTTACAAAAATATGACAACTTTATAGTATCATCTGTAATTGGATATAATGACTTAAACCATACTGTCTGATAGTAAGTAACGAAAGAAGAAGATCCTCTATCTTAGGTGCTTCTATAATGAAGTTGAATTGATTGACCAACGAATTTCTTAGCCATTCTGACTTCCTCTGTAAAAAAAGTTTGCACTTTAAATATCACAGTTTCTTATCACAGCAAAGGCTAATTTATTGTGTACACCCACAAATAATTTGAAAAGACTACATATCCAATCAATTTCATGGAAGAACAGTCGTACAACATGATGTGAAAAAAGAGTGGAACGTATGTTTATTGTTAAAATCTAAGCAGTCCAAATGTTTGGCATTCGTAAATTTTTCTTTTAAATAAATAGCGCAGAAATACTGTGGAACTTGTTATAAGGTGGTTGAAAAATTTTGAATTCGTGAACTTTTCATTTCACAGAGGCAAATTGAAAAAGTGTACCGAAAAAGAGTGTGGAATTTGTTCTGATGACCTAAATATGGTCAATAAAAGAATGTGAAATGTTCAAATTGTATAAATTTCGTGAAAGGTTAGTGAGCTAATTTTATATTTACGGACTACAACATTAAATAAATAGCGTAGAAAAGAGTGTGGAACGTATTCATATCTCATTAAAAATACATGTGAAATTCATTTATCAGTTTTATTTTTAAAAATGGTAACTAAAGAAGAAGTGTTATACCTATATTTTTGCAAAACATAATATAATGAAAAGAGTGGAACGTATGTTTAATGTTAAACTTGAACTGTTATAAACTGGTAAAAAAATTTCATTTCGTGAATTTTTCATTTCACGGAGGCAAATTGAAAAAGTGTACCGAAAAAGAGTGTGGAACATGTCAATACAAAAATCTGGAATGCTTAAATTATATTTTGCATGAAAGATTAGTGTTCTAATTCTATGTTTACAAAATATTGTGGAACGTATTCATATCTCATTTCAAAATGTGTGAAATTGACGTACAATTTCATTTTTCAAAAAAAATATTAACTCAAGTATAAGTGTTTAACCTACATTTTTCGATAAATTATAATAATGCAAACACAATATTATGAAAGTTTTCAAGCCTTAATACTTTATACCCGTACTTTCGTATATTATTCCACTTAATAAATCAAGTGAAAAATAGCCGACACTAATTTAATGAACATGCCGATGTGGTGGCTGCTGCTCTGCTGCAAGCTTTTATGACAAAATAATCCAAATAAAACGTGTCCTATTTATGCATGCATATATAATATATATATAAAGTGAGGAAAGTATATGCAGCATGCTGCATGCAGCGGCAGCATCATTCCTCCTATCCAAAATAATACCTTTACAATAAAAAACAAGAGAGATAACCCGTTGTGTTGTGTTGTGTTGAACGGGAAACCATTATAAGGATGTAGTATATTTCTGCGATCGGATTATGGATGAAATTTACGTTTATTGTGTTTCGCTTTCTGTTTTCATTTTATATACTTGGGAAAAATCTATAGGTTCGAGAAGACATATTTATACATTTATACATTTTTATTAAGGCTTTAATAGAGGTCAGTCACGTAGCCAGTGGGAGGTTAACTTGAAATAAGAAAAGGTTTTCATACTCTTTCAAAGTTTCATAGTTCTTTTCACAGCCTCAATATATTCATGACTTTATTATTTCACACGATAAATTCAAAAGTTTTGTTTTGAAAATGATTACAAAATTCT
Source organism: Eupeodes luniger (assembly GCA_951509635.1). Lineage (NCBI taxonomy): Eukaryota > Metazoa > Arthropoda > Insecta > Diptera > Syrphidae > Eupeodes > Eupeodes luniger. The sequence goes on from OX608073.1 coordinate 40,090,936, forward strand.
GTGAAATGTAAATCCGGTCTTAACTTTTCTGTTCTAAGATAACTTTTTAAAAGACTTCAGTCAAAGGAAACAATGATGAAAGTCCTTAATTTTTTTGTTAAACTTAATTGACTCCATTATTGATATCCGAAGCAAATTTGTGAAAACCAAATACGTTCCACAGTTTTCCATACGCAAAATTTTAAGTTTATCACTATGTCACGATGTCTTTCAAATATTCTTAATATAATTAATTTTAAAATGGATTGTTAAATTTGAAATGAAAGCTGTGAAAAAACCAAGGCCGAATATTTCACTTAGAATGCATATTTTCGTGAAATATTTATTATAAAAACATTCCAAGGTTATTTTGTGTGCAGACTTCCAAGTCTAGTTGTGAATTTTTAGTTTTAATAAATTACTTAATTTAATTAAGTCTGTTCGAAATAAAGATTTAAATACGTTTATATCGTCATCGGATCAAGATTAATTTAAAATGTTACAAGAACAGAATATGTAATATTTAAAAAAAAAACGGTGTACCACAAGAAAGTGTGCTTGGTCCCGCTTACTTAATTTTTTGTTTTATTTGTTAAAATTAACCAGTTGCTCTTTCTATATTCAAACCATGCCATTTAAACCAATTTGCATGGTTGTTAAGGCTTAAAAGTCATGTTTACTAAAGCAAGTACCATCTTTCAATGAATTATTTGGGGCTCACATGGTGGGCAGAATTTGGTCAAAGTCTAACAAACTTTATTGTGTCATGATGTGATTATTTAATTTTGCTTTATTGCAGAAGCAACGACTTCTGACATTTCTAAAAATATTGTCACACCAAATCTAAAGTTTAAGCGTTTGTAAAAAATGTGGGTTAGATTTTTTTAAATATAGATCTGAAAATATTTTCGGATCTAACAATCGTCTCTACTTATCTTAAGTTAAATGAACTAAGAAACCTAATGGAATCCATTCACGGTGTTCCACGGTTACAATTCTTGCTCTTAGTACTCAATTCACAGTCTTAACACAAACTGAATAGATTCCATCAAGAATGAAATTAAATGAGCCGGATACGAGTCTTCAACATTCAAGTTCACACTTATCGACTAGGATTAGTTTACCCGCACGGAGGAGTTAAGTTAAAAATGAGATATTTGTGCCACAAATCAACAAAATTAATAACATTCAGTAATGAGAAGGAAGATTTTAGTAGGTAATAAAATGGAATACCGGAAAGAAGTACCTTAGGTCCAGTTTTCTTTATTCCATCTTTAATGTCATACATTCCACCTTAAAGGGCTTTAATTCCACCTTTAAGGTCTTAAATTCATTGTAAAGCACACTTGTCTACAACTTGGCTCCAAAAATTAAAGTTCAAAGGTTTTAAATTGCAAGATATCGGTGGATAATTGTGATAACCTCTTCGAGAATTGACACGGTGAGGAAACTTCTTGGAAAATTGGAATTGTTTTCTTTCTTGTGTGGTTCTTAGCACGTACTTATCAAATGTTAAAAGATGACATCTTCAAAACCATTTATTGGAAAACCCTTTCTAACCCAATAGTACGAAAATCTAAACTACGCCCCTGTAGCAGGTATGCATAAATCGTATCGTTACTTCATTGCACTTTGCGTCCAATCAGTGTCTGTGGCAGTGGCAGTGGCAACCGGCAACATCAACAGAAACAACAACAAAAACAAAAACAGTTAGCACAGTGCTGCTGCACCATTCCACTTACCGAAATTTTCAAAAAACTAGGTCACTCCGGAATCCAAAGTTTTGTATATTTTATTTTTGTTATTTTAATTGCTTCGTTTCCTTGTTTCTTGCGTTTTCGTCTCCTTTTCTGTTTTGTTAGTTTTGGACTGGTGTTGTGTTGTTGTTGTTGTTTATTTTAAGTACCTTCCAACCTTCCAAATTCAAACTTTAATTTGCTGCATAGCCATTGGATGAAAAAAAAAGAAAACGCTAGCCTGAGGAAGGCACAAAGCCGTCTATGATGGCTATACGGCAACAACACCAACGAATAGGACGGAGAACGGAACGGAACGTTACGAAGCCGACGAACTAACGATGACGATCCTAGAAGCTGATGATGGTGTCGGGCTTTACGTCCATTAGCTCAATTTTTCACTATTAACTGGGAAATGCCATTAAAATCAGTTCGAATGAGTTTGTATCATTTTGACTGGAAAAACTTTTTCTTTCTTTTTGTTGTTGTTTAGCTTGCTCCAGCTGTTTTTCTTGGGCTTTGTAAATTCTTCGTGACAGAAAGAGGAAGGATGACGAAGTAGAAGAAGGAGGAGCTGTTGATGGCGAAGTAGAAAAGTGGTCTCAGTTTGATGGAAGTTAATTGAAAATGCATCACTGCTGCTTTTACTGCTGCTACAGTAGTAAAAGATTAAAGCACTAACAACAACAACAACAACAACAACAACTTTAACAACAAAAGAAAAGAAAAAAAAATAAAGTTCAAGTTAATTTGAAAACTGTTGGGGTATTTTAATAAGTAAAACTATTTAATTCAGGTTCAATTGGTCTGAAAAGTTTGTGTTTTGTTTATTTATTTAAATTTTTGTTGTTTCTTTAAATTATTCTTTTATCGACTTTTTGTTTCATGACTTGTAGAAGGTAGGTAAATATGCAACCGCCACTCAGTTTGAGTGATTTAACACCTTTGTTGCAAGTTTTATTTTTATTTTTACAATTTTTTAAAATTTTATTTTGTTTATAAACTTGTGTCCTTTGATAGAAGTTGAATGCATCTGCATATAATTTTGTGAATTGAAAAGCAGTTCAGGTGATGTGATGGTGATGGGCTTCTCCCCTTTTTTGTTTTATATCATTGAAAAAGTTATATACCTTACCTAAGCTACCTATAACCGTATTCATGACGTTGTTATGGATAGTTGAGCTGAGGTGAATATTAAAAAGTTTGCTGGGCTCATAATAATAAATTGATATTCACGTTTTAACAATACACACATAATATTGTACCTACATATAAAATTTTATCTTTACGTTGAATACCTAAAGGTTTCAAAAGAAAGCATTTTGATGGCATAGTTTAGGAAAGCAGTCAGTAAGTCTATCTGTCTGTCTGTAATGTTACGGCTTACACTTAGAATTTTTAACATGCAAATGCACTGGCATACATTTTGAGAACAAATTAAAATTGTTTTTAAGTGAGAAAATATTGAAATGATTTGAAAAAAAGGTCTAAAATCAATCAATAAAAATTGTAGGTGTGTCTGTTTGGAATTAAATTTGACCAAAACACTGATGAATTTAAGAATTACATACTTCACCTTTAAATACAAAATTAAAAAAAAAATGTACCAATTTAAAGAAGAATTAAGTAACCCTGTCGACATTTTCATTTAACGGGTTTTCAATCTAACAATACATTTTGGGGAGTCAGTGTTTTTGAAAGCTGTCACTTGATTTATGCTAAGTTGGGTTTGAAGGGTTGAAACAGAATATTCTGCGCGTTATTGCTGACATACGGCCCCAATTACTGCAAAAAGTGGTCGAATTGGTCATCTCGTCTGGAACTTATTCGGGCCAGCCTTGACGGTGACTTGCCTAAATTCATTTGAAAAAAAAAAAATAATTTCTGCTTATAATCCTTGATTGAAAAAAACTGTTTAATCTCTATTTTTTTTTTGTATATATTGAATCATAAAAATATAATTTTTCATAAAGGCGTATGCCCCTACTACCCTAGTTGGTTAGTAATTATCTTTCGGACCGTTCAATTCAAGTAGTATTGGGCAGGTTGAAATCTGATACAAACAAAATAAACGCTGGTGTGTGCCTCAGGGCTCCGTTTTGTCTCCGAAACTCTTCCTTATTTTTATAAATGATCTTTTGTCTGAATCTTCTTACCCTTTAAATTGTTAAATTTGTTTTGCTGATGACGGTAATCCTTCCCCAATGCCACTACCCATGTGTAATACTTTCCCCCTTTCGATCTGGGTATAATTTCCAAAGCTTTTATTCGTCCAAAACTCGAGTATAATTGGGGCTTGTGCCTCAATAACGTATTTAAGTCTTTTAGATAGAATTGAAAAAAAAAAAATAGCTTTGAAAATAATAGGCGATCGTTCTATTACTCTGACATTTTCTTCTCTTGAACACCGCGGCAAGGTTTTATACCTATCGTTGTTCTATCGATATTTTCACAAACAATGCTCTAGTGAAATAGCCAGTTGTATTCCTCCCCTTAAACAATTCAACCCTAATACCCGTATTTCTAGGAATGCTCATCAACTTACCCTTTAGACCAACTTCGGACGTAATAAGTATAAGAATTCTTTCTTAAGCCGCACAACACGAATGTGGCTCAATATTTTCCACTCATTACAATGTGCAGACATTCAAAACCTTCTCCTTTCTTTTCCTATCCTATCCTTCTTTCCTAATTGCTTGCAATGTGTAAAATCATTTTAAGGGTATTCATAACCCCTTTAGTGTGCGCTCAATATACACAAAAAAAAACGAAGGGGGTGGGGCAGTTTCCGCCTAGACATTTTTGATCAATTGAAAAAAAACAATGATTTCCAAGATAACGATTTTAAGATATTGTGTCTCACAAAATTCATTATAATTAAAAACTAAAAATTTTATTACCTACTATTACTGGCCTTTTCTAAAACGATTGCACAGTTTTTGTAGATTTTAACCCCAGATTAAAAAATGTTGTTGGAGAGGCTGGTACAATATTTCCTGTGTGCACTAGGACCTCACCTAACTAACTTCTACCTACCATGCTCGGACATGGATGATGATGGTCTTATATAGCGACACTTTGATCGTTCGAAAAAGAGCTTTACTAAACAATTGCTTACTTAGCCCAAAGAAACAGAGAAATACTTACAAAAGTCCCATGAACATCATGCTGAGTTCTTCCCATATATAAATCAATGTCCTCAGCATATGCAAATAATTGGACGGACTTTTGAAACGTAGTGCCTCTATTGTTGGCGTTGAAGCTCTGCACTATTCTTTCAAATACGATGTTAAAGAAATTGCATGACAGCGCATCGCCTTGCTAAAGCCCTTTTTGACATAGAAAGGTTCTGTTCAACATTTATGGAGCAGCGTGAATTCTATATCGTCGACTTGCGCAAACCGACGAGTTTGGCAGAGTTTTCAAACCTACAGCATGCTCTTGTAGATGCTGAAATCGATGAACAGATGGTGTGTGTTGATTTGATGTTCTTGGGTTTTTCCGAAATCTGGCGTAATGTGAATACTTCATCGACTATGAACTTTCCTGGTCTTAAACCAGACTGATAATAACCTATCAGGTTGTTGACGATGGGCCTTAGACGTTCACATATTACGGTAGAGAAGATTTTGTAAGCAATGTTAAGTAGACTGATTCCTCAATAGTTCCTTTTTTCAGAATCGGGCAAACAATACTAAGGTTCCATCCATCGGGCATGCTTTTTTTCCACCATATCTTACAGATAAGTTAGTGCATGCTCCTAGACAAAGTATTTCCAGCTGCTTTCAAGAGCTCGGCAAATAAAGCCATCTGCTCCAGCGGCTTAGTTAGACTTCAGCTCAAATATGGCAATCTTTACTTTGTCTAAGTCGGGAAGACGGGTACATGATGGAAATGATTTTTTCTCCAAAAACAAGTTTAAATCTCTTGGATAGAATTCAAAAAAGGCTTTGAAAACAATAGGCAATAGAACAAAAAAGGCTTTGAAAATGATAGTCGATATAACTAATAGCGAAACATTTATATCCCTCAAACACCGCCGAAATGTTTCATGCCTTTCGTTGTTTTATCAATTTCGGGCGTACTGTTAAGTATAGAGATTATTTCTCAAACCGCACATCGAGAATGTGGAATGCTTTTGCCAACTCCTGAACTTTAAGACCAATGTGCACCGATATCTCCTCCTAAATCCTTCACTATTTTCCTAACGCTCGCACTTTGTTTGAATATAAACATATAAAGGGTAAAATGGTTTCGAAAAGAGAGAAGGAAATCATAGAAGGTATACTCAGTTCATTTGCTGAGTACCCACGTTGTTGCTTGGCGTTCATATAATTATAATGATTTAAATGTTATAAATTGTTACCCTTTTATAGACATATATTCATAAATTCAACTTACTAAGTCCTCGAAGGAGTTTGCATACTTTTTGAAGTTCTTTGAATTGAAATTTAACATATTGCAAAAAAAATTAAAGAAACGTTTCCACAGGCACTAATGAGAAGTTACCAGCGTAAGTTCCTTTATAGCTTCTCCACAAACTTAGTTTTGTAAGTGCATTATATTTTTGGAACTATGTAATCTTAATAACAGAAAACGACCAAGTTTAAACGATTATAAATAAATCTTGGGGCACATTGATATTTTAAATATTAACATTTAAATTTAAGTTTTTCTTCATTTTTATTACTACTATGTATTTCAAAAATTAGAAAAACAACTTACTTTCTGTAAACCCAAACTAAGCTATAGTTTGGCATATTTTATTGCATTCGATTTGCTTTAAACCGCTTTTTCTAAATCAAACTATAAACTAAAATCAGTATACGAGTGTGTAGAATTATAAATATTAATTCCATCAGCTTCAAATGTCTTTTACGTCAACCTACTCTTTCCTGTAATTTTCATTCTGATCTTCTCCACCAAACGACCTTGTCAACTGTCTGAAATTTAATCTTCTTTGTTGCATTTGCATATGTTTAACACTCTTCTTATAAGTTCACCGGCTGTTTCTTAGGCTTCTTAAGTATCGAGTCGGAAATTAAAAACAAAACAATAGCTCCAGTCAAACAGGCTTTTGTTGAAAAGCATAAGTTTTCTCATGTTAAACATTTTCTTTTGTTACCTGACCTGATGTCTGTCTGACAGTCTGTAATACCTAACACAAAAGAGTCTTGACAAAAGAAAAATTAAATTTATAATAAATAAAAACCAACGCAAAACCAATTTTTCAAAATTTATTTTATTTATTTTTTATCTGCACATAACTTATCTACATAATCTCTTCAATTTAAATTGGTTAAAACTATGAGCTTTCCAACTTGAATCATTTTTCTTAATTGAATGCAAGCCGATTTATTCCGCGATTGGTGGCTGTAGTGGCATGGCGGTTCAGCGATAATGATGATGGTAAATATTTTCGCATGTTGCATCTGCTTTGGGAATTCTTCTTGGACTCATACTCAATTACATTCACGTAACGTTCGACTGACTTTGCGGTATTCTTCTTTTTTTTTTTTCTGCTGCTCAAGACCGCAACAATCTTTTGAGGTAGCGTTGGTAGATAAAATTACCTTTACGCTTTACCTACAAACTTCAAAAAATACAACTTCTGTCCTCCGCCTGCCTTCCGCCGCCGCTAACTGTCTGTCAGTCTGACTATGTTAGCTGTTCTGGCCATAATGCAAATTCAGGCACCCTACACCCAAGTATATACAAAACAGCACACCCGTTTGGATTGGGCTTACAATAATTTATTTGTAACGTTTCAATGCCTTTTTTGAGTTCCTGTTTATTGTCAAATCGAACCTGGTAATGATGATGATGATGATGGCAATGTGACCATTCTGCCAATACATAAATATTGAAAAAGACAAGAAAAACCTAGATGTCGAACTTAAGATAGAAAACCTCAAGCAGTCCAGTCAACTATTATGACCCTTTGAGGTTTCATAGTTCTATACATTCTAGGTACTTTTCTACCTGTATAGAGGTAGATAAGGTGCAGGCCTTTAAACACACACATATTTTTCATATTTTATTATGGACACTTCTGTGGTTAAGGTAAAGGGATTTTATTTTATTTGTTTGTGTATTTTGGTTCTTTCTTGGTTCAAAGTTCTTATTTGCAACATCACACAGGTAAATAACATTTAGTTTTAAAACCTTGAATCTTCTTTACTTTAAAAAAAGATTAAAAATATTTCAACCTAAACCTAAGTTAACCCTTATTAATAATATGAAAAATTCATTGCCACGTCTTAGGTATGTTTTCTAAGATATGGAATATTTATCTTTATTCTTTAAATTTAAAATGTTGATAGTAAGTTTTATTTTGTTTTATATCTTATCTTAAACGAAAATATAGGAACAAATAAACGTTCCCTAACCCACTGTCTGTTAATCAATAAGGTCAAAATAGAATATAACATCGCTTAAAGGTTACTTGATTTTGTGATAAATATTTATAAAGGGTTGTCTTTCTAGTAAGAGGTTTCATTTTGAATAAGTTGATGTCACTTTTGAAGATGTCTTCGTTTGACATTTGACATGCAAAAACTACGCCATTACTAGTTATGGAACAATAAATGCTTCAAAAACACATTGAAATCGTTTAAATTAAATTAAAAAATGGTTAAAATTTTGCATTTAAAGTTCGCTTATTCGAAAATGAAGTTGGTACGTCTGTTGCGTTACTGAGCTACTGAGATATATTTAATAAATTTGTTTGGCCACAATTAGGACATATCGAATTAAATGCCTTTAATTTGTAACAAGGCCATGCAACGTGCCCCACAAGCAGCGAAACAATCGACGTTTTGCAAGAAATGTTACCGGACCGTCTTATTTCTGGAAGAGGTGATCACAGTTAAACTCCGAAGTCTTTTGATTTAGGACCTTTAGGCTATTCTCTGCGGAAACATTAAAGATGGGGTCTATATAAATGCTCCTAAATCGATTCAAAACCTTAAAGATAGAATTCGTGCAGTTATAGAAGACATAAAGTTGCACATGGTCCTATTGACTGTTTCCTGAAATTAATATGCTGCTTCAACTGTGGCTGTAGTTGCCATTTTGTTAGTGTCGTTTTTCATTAATCATTCAATAATATCTCTTATTGGAAAAAACCCAGAAGTATGCTGTTACTTTAGCTCTGCGAAGTCAGAACCGCAAACTCAAAACAAAACAAACACTTTTGTTTACCATTTTTCTACGTTTTTCCACCATTTTTCCACGTTTGTCCATGCAATAAAATCGTTTTCCAACCCCAGGAAGAAAATGATTATAGAAACTGTTATACTTACTTACTTATGTTGTCAGACCTGTTAAGTCCGTTGGGAACCCCTTAAGGGGCATAGGGCCTCTACTACGCCTACCGGAGATGTGTTTCAGCTCCCTCCAACTCTTGCCTAGTGACGCTGATTCATGTGCATCTCGGTCGTCCAGCTCTTCTTCCTTCTTGTGTGAGTTGATTCCACTGCATTGCTTGGCCTGCAATGCAGTCGTTACCTTTTCGAAGCGTATGTTCAATCCATTGCCACTTACGCCTTCGTAAAATATATTCTATATGTTCCTGACCTGTCCTTCTATGAAGGACCTCATTGGATGTTTGGTTTGGCCAGAAAACTCTTAGGATGTTGCGAAGACATCTATACCTTCTTGAAGCTTTTTTGTAATGGCTGAAGTAACCTTCCAGGTGCTGCACCCATAAAGAAGCACAGATTCGACATTTGTGCGAAACAGTCGTAGCTTTGTTCTTGAGCTAAAAGAGTTATTACTCCAAATTTTCGACAGCATACCGAACGCCGCTTTTGCTTTGCCGATGCGGCAGATGAGACGTCTTGTTCAATTCCGCCTTCGATGGAGACGATACTTCCAAGGTATTGAAAGCTCTCCACTTTTTCCACCGGTTGCGAGGAAATATTTATTTGAGAGGAAACTATGATTTTATAAAAACTCCCCCAAAACTAAAAAAAATTACTTAGAATAGAACCTTGTGCATTTGTCTGTCGATATTTCTTAAAGTCTTACAAAATATTAATAACAACATTTTGTGTAAGAAAAAAGAAGTTTGAAGTTAATATCTTTCTTTGTTGTCAAGATACTTGAGCCGAAAAGCGTTTTTATTAATTTTTAGTTGTTTTTGTAGGTTTTCGTTTATTTGGAAAAAAATGTGAAACTTGAGTTATTCTAAAAAAATAACTGAAAGTTAACAAAAATATTTTAAATATAATAAAATAAGTGATTTCAATATCTGTGCATGTTTCCTAGATATTTTAGTTGAAAACCGGTTTTTCCCACTTTGAAGTAGCATGTTTTTAAGGTTTTTGTTTCTTATAAAATGCCGATTTGATTTTTCTAAGGAAATTTATTTATACTGACAACAAAATTTTGATAATTTTGAAGTCAATACCTTCATTATTATCGAGATATTCGAGTCGGAAATGTGTTTTTAAAAATTTGTGTAGTATTTTCTGTTGATTTTATTTTTATAAAAAAAAACTAGATTTTTCCAAGTGTTAAAAACAATGGCGCAAAATTTTAAACAGCCTATTGTTAAGGGTTTAATAATTTACTAGTTAGCAATTTGCTAAATATTTGGCAATTTACTAATTGACTGCAAAATCTTTAAACTTTCTTTGCGTTTTACTAACTAGAAAATAGCTAATTGCATTTTATTAAAAAACGAGCATCCAAACATGTCTAAAAAGTGGCAGTTTGTGAAAATCAACAAAGCAAATACGCTTAAACGGACCTATTAATTGAAAGTCCCAACTGTTGGCTAGACCATTCCATACACTGCTCTTATAACAATAACTGAACAGATGTCATATGGATTTAACAAATTGCTTACAGTTAAAGTAGCCATTCCGTGATTTTAACTTTAGTACATTTTTAAGAGATAGTAAGATGTTAAAATGATTTAAACCATCTTTTGAGCTTATTAAATTGATACAAATGGTTTTAACATTTAACTAAATCTTTTAAAATTTTGCGCCAATGTTTTTTATAAGATAAGATTATTTTTAATTGTTTCCAAGATATTCGAATAGAAAATAAACTTTCATTAGTATTTTGTTTTTTTTTATACAAAAACTGACACTTATATTTTTCTAAAAAAAATTACTTTAAAGTAATATTATTTTTCAGTTTTTTGATTTGTAAAAAACACCATTAGTTTAAACTAGTTTCCGAATTTGTACCAATTTGGATTTTGTAGAACGATTATAATAACTTCCTTTAGCTCCGTTTTGTCTCCGACTCTTTTCCTGATATTCATTAACGATCTCTTGTCAGCCACTTCTAATCCATTAAACTGTTTCGCTGACGAAAGTACCCTCAGCTTTTCATATCCATTTCTAGATTCACATCCTTGTCCTTCGGATGTGAAACTTCAACGGCAGCGTATGTTAAGCTCATTAAATTCTGATGTCGACAGCATTATCTAATGGTGAATTCTTAACCTTGTAGAATTTAATGTTTCAACCCTTCTGATCTGGCTGTAGTTTACAAAGCTATCATTCGTCCAAAGCTAGAATAATAACTCGCATATCTTGTCTGGTGCCCCAAAAACAAGTTTAAATCTCTTGGATAGAATTCAAAAAAGGGCTTTGAAAATGATATCGCTCGAACACCGCCGCAATGTTTCATGCCTTTCGTTGTTTTACCAATATTTGTACAAACATTGTTTTGTCGAATTAGCCAGTTGCATTTTACCCCTTAAACAATTTAGCCGTTATACTCGCACGACCACAAATTCTAATCAATTTACCCTTGAGTTCAATTTCAAACGTACTGTCAAGTATAGAGATTCTTTTTTTAACCGCACATCGAGAATGTAGAATACTTTGGCCAACTCTGTTTTCCTTCCCATTTTGATATTCAAAACTTTAAAACCAATGTGCACTGGTAATTCCTCTTGAATAATTCCCTATTTTCCTAACGCTCGGACTGTGTTTAAATATAAACATATAAAGGGTATTAATAACCCCTTGAGTGCCTGTTATATATAAAAACAGAAATACGACATATACACAATAGTTTATCCAATTTGTATTCCTTAAAATTTTTAAAGTGAAATTGTTAAATTCATATTTCGACCAATTTCAATTTTAAAATCTTTACATTTCCTAATACTCTTTGAGATTTCGAAATGAGAGATTTCGTTCAAATCTTTTCGTTATCATTTCGACTCGTAAAAAATATAATAATAAAAATATATATAATTTGTTTAATTTATTATAAAATAGACCGACTACGCGACGTCTTTATACTTCAAAACGAATTTTAATTAAAACATCTATTTTTTCTTTTTCATTCTAGGTAAGCATCGCACCCTAAATCATTATCATAATCGTTTATATAACTGTTAAACTGCGTAAAGCAGCAATAGAATACGAATTCATTGGACTTTAAATAGAACATAAACTATAAACACAACAGTACTGCGCCAGCTTGATGCCGATGCAATAAAAAAAAATAAAGAATGAATTTAATATGCATACAATCTATAATTAGCCTTATCAAAACAAGTAATAAATAAGTAAGTGTCCGTCTAATAAAATGTCTAATTAACAATCAAGCCAACTATAAAATATATGTTATAAGAAAATGAGGAAATCTGTGCCAGATTTCACTTTTAATTTAGAAAAAGAATAAAACACAGTGCACCAGGTCCAAGTCATAGTTCCTTCCATACAGATTCATAGAATCAGCAGCACTGCAGCAGCAGGAACTCAAACTATGCGTTCCATGTTTGCATCAGTAGGTTAGGCAGTGCCCAGAGACCAGAGTAAACCATCATCAGCCATCTGACCCCATATAAAAATTGTTGGTCGCTCGACTTCGGAATTGGTTTGTAATTGCTGACTGAGCTGGTGGCGATGATGATGGTGAGATAGGTATACTCACTACTCAGTACTCACCTAATTCTACAAATTTGTATCTATATCTATGAGATGCTATAACAAATTGAGGAAACCATTAACAGTTGGTATGCTGTGTCTTGCCCTACCCGGCACACTGGGGCGTATACCGGCTGCCGCCGACGACGTACAAATGTGTCTATGCAATAACCTCTGACAAGCTATTTATTTTATAAAGAGTTAATGACTTGTTAATGTTTTCTTCTTTTTGTAAGTCCAATTGGAGATATGTAACGATAATGTGGGTGAAATATTTTAAAAATGTTCGAATCATAAACACAAAAATTCAGTCGAAATTGGGTATCCGATTCTTGACCCAGTAGTGGTGGTGGAAGTTCTCCCCCGCTACCTTATGAATTCAACTTAAAAGGTGTGAAAGGTAATAAATTGAATGGGCAATAAATATGATAGAAACTTAACGAGCTAAAGCTTAAACACAAGGTCTTGTGGGTGTTTACTTTTTTGTTTAACTTTTGAGTAGAAAACCAATGATTAGCACAGATTTTGTATTTAATTCCATAGATTTGGAAAACTTATTGAAGTTTAAAACAAATATTTTAATTCTGGTAAAAATGCAGAAATGGTTGGATCCGAAAAAACTAACGACGCATAACAACAAATGTGTGTTTCTTTTTAAATTTAACAATTTAAACTGTATAGGTACCTTTAACTGCCTTAAAAAAAAAAACAATTCAAAACTATACAAAGTATTAAAAATCTGATTGAATATAGGAACTGTGCCCATATACCGTACCCATACTTAACATGACTTGTGAATTATTCACGGTGTAATGAAAACTAAACCGACAAGCTGTTACTGTGCATAATTTAAACACACTTTATGAGCATTTAAAAATAGGTTTGGTATATAGTAGCTTAAGGCAGATATTAGGTATATACTGTTGTAGGTATATGATTGCATATACTAATTTGACAGAGACAGATGCTTGTTTATAGCTTATATAAATGCACTATGTGTAGATACTTTCTGACATTAAATTTTGTATATTAGAAGTAATTAGAATCAAAAAGATCTGAAATTGATAGGTTTATTTAATGTGCTGCTGGTGAGAATGATAATATTGATAATTAAATAAAAATAATATGTAAGTTGTATAAAAAAATTGAAAATGAATTCTCTTAGACAGTAAATTAATAAATAAAACTAGTCAATTTTAATTTATATTGACAAATAATTTAAAAAAAAAAATCTTTTAAATAATTATTTTTAAATTTGTTTCACGAGTACTTTAAATTCATTAAAAATTGGTGTATTGGATTTTGGTCCCCGTATTTCCACTTGGACACATCGATTAACGATTGAAAATACCATGTTAATACTTTATTGAACTACATTAACATGCATAATAAAATATTTTTACTTGAAATGCAAGCCAACTTGAACATTTTATATTTAATCGCAGTTGGTTTGTCGAAAAAACGCAGTTTTTGTTTAAATACAAATTCTTTTTCTTTAGTGCAACTTGTTTAGACGTTTTTCTTTCCAAGAGTTATAATTGAATAGTTGGTGTATTTGTATTTATTTATTAAATTTTCCAATTGCAACAAGATAATGAATCTTTTAGATGCATGACAATTTACAGTTACCAGGTTTACATTTTTGACGAGTACTTAAAATATAAATTGTACAATTGTATGAAATTTGTTTGTATTGTTTTACCAGATGATATAATACCAGCCGAACTACAAAAAGCCTCAGAAATAATTGTAAAATTGTACTTGATCAAATTTTCAACTGTTGCCTTTATCTGGTCCATATTCCTTCAGCATGGAGAGAAGTGAAAGTTGTTTTCATACTCAAAGCTGAAAAATGCTCGCAAGTCAACTCTAAAGATCTAAAGATCTACGACCTATAAGACTATCATCATTCCTTCTTAAGATCTTAGAAAGACTGATTGATATCCATTTTAAGGCAAGTATTGACACAAGACTTCTGTCAACATGTCTACTGTAAAGGCAAATCGGTGGAAATGGCTTTAACACCTTAGCACGCACCATCTAATACTCATAGGGAGTTCACTATGTTTGCTTTTCTTGACATCAAAGGCGCTTTTAACAACGTACACATACATACATCTGCAATCACATCTGCAGTAACATCTCTGTATGTAGAGGGTTTGCTTGAGGAATTAATTAATTTAATGCTGACTAGCAGAATAATTAACTCAAAACTGGGCAACTCTTCTGCTAGAAAGTTCGATAGTAAAGGCACACCGCAAGTAGGTGTTCTCTTCGCTCTTCCCTGGAACCTGGTGATAAATGAAATCCTTACTGGTCTGGATGCGAAAGGGTTCAGAGTGATTGCCTATGCGAATGACGTTGCCATAGCGGTTTCAGGGAACAGCATCTTAACATCCTAAAAGAACTCCTACAAACAGCCTTAGATAAACTAATACTTTCGGCCGATCGATAGGAACTGGGTGTAAGTCCACGCAGAACCGATTTAGTCCTTATTTTCGAGGTAATACAAAATTCCATATGTTAACTCTCCCTATATTAAAGGTATCCAATTAAATTTTACAGACGAGGCTTAGTTCCTGGGTCTTATTTTAGACAAAAAAATAAATTAGAAACGCAGTGTACAAGAAAGAGTCAAAAAAGCTAATGTAGCTGTCTTCTCTTGCAAAAAACCTGCTGGTAATAAACGGGGCTTACAACCCCCAACTAGGCATTGGTTATTTACACCGGTAATCAGACCGATTTTAACGTACGGTGTAGCAGTATGGTGGATTGCTTTAGAAAAAGCTATAAACCGTGACAAACTTAATAAATTCTAACGTTTAGCTAAACTATGTA
Organism: Eupeodes luniger; assembly: GCA_951509635.1. NCBI lineage: Eukaryota > Metazoa > Arthropoda > Insecta > Diptera > Syrphidae > Eupeodes > Eupeodes luniger. Next base: position 40,106,393 of record OX608073.1, read on the forward strand.
TAAGCGGATCGCTTCGCACGACCCCATCTGCTACACTGCATACCCTACTCTACCTTACACCTCTTTATATACTTAGCAAATAAATAGCTTCAAGCTCTGCTATTCGCCTCAAAGATTCATCGTAGTGGTTAAACTGGCCTAATTCTTAAGTATTAGAATCAATTCCAAAGCTACCCCAACTGCAATTCGACAGAAACATCCAGATATTTTTGGGACGATAGGGCATTCCTGGAAGACGAGTCTGTCCACTCTTATACAGAAGGATCAAAAAATAGAAGGGGTTGGTGCAGGTATGTACTCCGAACGACTGAAATTAAGTCTCTGGTTCCGGAATCTCTAGACTCTGTCAATACGAACTCTTTAACAGTCCATAACTGTCGATCATCTCTAATAGAGATGGCACAACAGTTTAATATTCACATTTGCTGAAGACATTCCAGGAAATGTTAAGGCAGATGAACTCGCCAGATATGGTACAGTACAATCCATTCTACCACGTTTGGCTAATGCTGGCATACCAATCGCTACATGTAAACTATTGCTAATGCAAGGCGCCATGAAGAAGCCAAAAACCAGGTGGAATAACATCACCACGTGTCAGGTCACGAAAAACATCTGGTCTTCACTAAATTTAAAGCGCTCAAGGTGCTTGCTATCTCTAAGCAGATCGCATATAAGCTCGATAATCGGTGTCATAACCGATAACTGGTCTAATGAGAAAGCACGCCCCGCGGCTATGCGTTTTCTCAAATGTCTTTTGCATAAGCTGTATGGATGAGGAAAAGGAACCAACAGTTCTTCAAATCCTCTGTACATGCCCTGTTTTAGCTCAAAAACGCAAGAATTACCTAGGAGAATTCTTCTATAACGATATAAACGATCGCAATTATATTAACATAATCAGTTTTTCAAGTTTCCTAAGGGACTCAAACTGGTTTTATTGAGCTTAGAAGAAAGCCTCATGATTAATGTGGATACCACGGTGGACCATTCAACTGGCCTAAGTGTGTCCTACTCTATCACAGACAGCCACTTCAACCTAACATAACCTTTAAAAAATTTAAATAGTTAAAACAAAGTCGAAGTTAGAACAATTTTTCGTTAAATTTTCTATGCCTTATTATTACTATTATTTTGGCCCATATATGTATATTTATTTTCCTTAAGAAGGATTCTCTTTTAATTTCTTTTACATCAAAACAGTTTCCAATAACCCGAACATTGAATATCCCTTAAATCTGAATTCATCATTTTTTGAGAGAACGAGCGGAAATATCGAGTTCTATTAAATTTTGTTTTACAGGAACTTTTTGAATTTTTGTCTTTTGACAAAAAATAAAGAAAATATGACTAAAAACTGTTAAAAATACTTCATTACCACAAACAATGAAATGTTAAAATGGCTTATTTCAATACTATTAGGAACATTTATATTCCTTAAGCGCTTATGTCGCCTGAATAATCGGTTCTTAACGAATTAAAACTTTTGGTTTTATGGTCTTTGGTAAACCTAGCAACAAAATTTTATTAATAATTTTTGAAGTTATTTTTTTAAATCTTCTAATTTCTTTTAAAAAAGAGACAAATAATTCGTTCTTTTGTTTAGATTTCATGTTTCTACTAAAAACGGTTCACATTTAATGCTTTTTTTAAAAATTCAATTCGTCCGTGTCATAAAAAAGGCATATAACTTGAAATAAGACAGAAATTGTATGATAAAAGCTGAAATTAAACGAATACAAAAATATTGTTTAATGAAAAATGGTGTAGATGAAGAAATATTTAAGATTTCTCTTTTAGAAAAGTTTTTAAAGCTGTTTTCGAGACTACTGTGTTCAAAAGGTAAAAGCTCTTAAGTCTATTTTTTTATAGTTTTTCAAAAAGTAGGTTTTTAACTTGCAAATTTTGATACCTGGATTATTTGATGCATTTATTAATGTTTTTTTTTTACGTAAGTGCTTTTACCAATACAACTTACAGATTTTCATTTAATGAGTATCCTAAGATGTTCTTAAGTTGGTTAAACCGTTATTGTATTTTTATTCTTTTTAATTTTTTAAATATGGTAAAATATCTTAAGGCAATATAAGAAAAGTAAATGCAAGAAAAGTTTTGTGGTAAAATATCTTAAGTTGACATAAGCGATTTTACTTTTTTGATTCATATCGAACATAAAAACAACCTAAGATATTTTACCAACACTATTATATATATATTTGCAAAACCCTATACGAATTATACTTAAGCCATTTAACAAAAGCTCATAACTTTCTTGTTTTAAAAGGTTTGTCAACGAGGATGAAAAATATATATAGTTTTTAGAGTTAATGTATGAAAAAAAGGATAAACAGCTAAAACCACTTAAGTCGACTTAAGAGCCTTTACCTTTTGAGCACAGTAATAGTCTCAAAATCAGCTTTAATTATTTTTTAAAAAAAGTGTATATTTTCGTTGCTCTCAGATACTGAAATACAACATTTTGAAACCTTCGTTTGACAGTTCTGAACTTCTTTTTTCAAAACACTAAATACAAAATTGACCGTTACATTGTACTACAAGAATATTAATATCTTGGGGCACTACCTTGTATTTTTCATTTTATTCTATTATAAAGTGTTATTTTATAGAGTTAAATTGCCCAAAACTCAAACAAAATGATCTACGGATAGAATAATTTGTAATAAAAATTAAATTTTATTGAAATTCGTATATAGTGTCATAAAACATATATATTAGGCATAGGAAGTTATATAATTTCACATACAAAATAACTTCTATTTGTTTTTATACGTTGCGTGCCTACATAGGCATATTTTTACGCTACGATGACGAAGAGCAACTTGTTATTAAAACAATAAAATATAGAATTCCAAAATAACATTAGAATCAGTTGTACGTATGTACTGTACATATATGTATATAAACCAAACTCAAACAACGCAATTGCAATAAATATATAGTTATTCGTTCTGGGATTCAAGGCCTTAAGCTTAATAATGCATAACGTCGTCGATTAAATGATGATGATTACAATTTGTTTGTTTATACATATGTATGTATGTTTTTTTTGTAAACTCAACTACTAACGACAAAGATGCACGCCTTGATTGGTAACTTTTGTAATAATGAAGTCATCAAAATAATCATAAAACTTATTATTAATAATTTCGAAATGAACAACATTAGATGACTGTTTTGTTTTTATATAAACAAAAATTGTGATTCAATTAGAAATATGTATATTTTTCTTATATACGAGTTCTGACTATTCCACTAAATTTAAAGAAAGTCATTGACACCAGAACCACTGTTTTGAAGTAACTTTTGACTGAAAAGTCATCAAGTGTTTATGAAATGAAATAAACTCTTCTACTTTTTAAAATCATCGAATACAAAACGAATAATTGGCCTTACAAACACAAAATAGCACAACTTAAAGTGGAAGGTATTAAAAACAAGCATTATATCAATTAGATAGGGTATGCTTAAATTGGCTTCTTATTTTTTTATTAATCATCGAGTAAGTCACGTTATAGACTTATCCAGAAGCTTAAACTTAAAAGTTATAATTTGCGTCTTGCGGCACCGACAAGTTTCGCTTCGTACCTTATACCTATACTTGGGTACCTACTCTTCAAGTTTTTCTTTCTTCCGACTTCAATTTACCACCGCACCGTTTATGTTTTTATTTTTAAATTTTGTTTTTTAAAGTTTTTTTATTTTTCAAGATTCATCGCACGCGACTGACTATGATACGATATGGCGTTGGCCAAAAAAAAAGCAGGTGAACGCTCGTGTTGAATAATTACAGACGCGCGCAAAAGATCGTTGTCGTAGACGTCAAAATATATTTTTTCTTGTTTTATTTTAAATTTTGTTGCTTCCATCAGAAGAGGTCGTGTCAGACGATTGTACATTGTAGGTAGGTACGCGCAGATGAAAACCTCAAGATCAACAAATAATTCAATGTACGAGTACGTATGTAACGACCGAGATACATTTATAAATTTATATACAAAGGTACTCCAGCAGAGAGATGAAAAGGAAGAATGTTGAAAAATGCATTTTATAGTTACCTACTGAGGCGGGACTGCACCTTTTAATGGACCTGCATATAATTATAATGTGAAGTCATAAAACACAATGACGTCATACTATTTTAAACACGATCTGTCAGTACATAAATGAATAACCAGCCACAATATTTTAATGAAATTTTACAATTTTTAGATAGTTTTTGTTTTTGTATAACATTTAAATCCCACGTTCGATTAAAATTTTAATTTATTGCTAATGAAAAGAATTAAAAAAAAATAAATTTTGTGGTTTTCTTAGAAATTTATATCAAAGTTTATGCAAAAAAAAAGAAAGAAAAGTTTGTTAATAATATTTTATTTCATTTTTATGTATTTTATTTGTAAATTACTTGATTAATTGGTAAACAAATTATCTTATTGCGTTTTGAATACGATTCTAGGTTCTGAAGGTCCCTACAGCTTTTTTAATTGTCTTTGAAATTTGCTTAAACCTCATTTTAAAATCATTTCAAATCTATTCTCGATTTTTAAAAATTAATTTTCATACAAAATTTGCTCGACATAACGAAACCAATACGTCAATTTGTCAAATCTAATTTTGAAAATAGGCCTTCAATACATACATATTTTTATACACTTATATTAATACAATGCTAAAAAGCCTTTATATATTTTGAAATTCCTTAAAGTTTTTTTTTCGAGCCATTTGTTTTTGATATTGTTACAAAAATGCAAACCTTGGTTTTTTAAATCCCCCATTGAAGTAGTTTTTAACGTATTTTGTTTGGAATTAACAATTTTGAGACTTTTCGACGATGCGGACGTATCAAGATGCCTACAATGCATGGTTTTTAAAAGGTGTTTGTGTGCGTTTGTACGTACTAGGTTTAAAAATGTGTTTTACATTTGTTTCAAAAACGTTTAATTGAAATTTTTTTGTCAATACAAATATTTTACAAAAAAATTGATATGCGACGAAGCAAAATGTTCTTTTTTTTAAATTAATACAAACTTAGCCCTGAATTAGTTAAATTTCCCGAAAATCTCGACGAGGTTTTTTTACTTGCAATAAAATTGCATTTTTCCAATTTTTTGACGACTTTAATTCAAATTCGACTTCAAAAATTATGTATCACATCAGGTTTTTAAGATATTACTTTTTAAAATTAAAAAAAAAAAACACGTATATAAGGCTTTTTGAGGATATCTTTATTTACGAATACGCTTTTTTCAATAAAATTCTTGATGGTTTTCGAAATCCATAATCCCTTTCTTTAATATTCATTTGAAATATTTATATTATTTCCTTTAATATTTGAAAAATCTTCATAATTTGTTAGATTTCACATGTTTTACAAAAATCTGAATAAAAACGTTAAGCCAATGAATGCTTAAACGGTTTTAAACAGAAAAAGTTAAAACTGTTTGAAAGTAAGTTTTGATCTTGTAATCTGTTATCGAAACAATTCTTTTATATCAAGTTTTTGAAATATATTAAAACATATAAAAATAACGTTGAAAACTTGAGCAAACATTTAAAGTTAAAGTTTGGTTTCGAAATAGGCACTAAAATTAACTCAAAAACGAATTTTTTTTAAAACCATGAAAGTCCAATAAAGACTCATAAGTCATAACTAAGTAAGAAACTAATCAACTGATTTGAATTGTACCTAAAAGAGAAAGATTTGTATTTTGCAAAACCATCATACAATTTATAGTTAAAAGATAATTTGAGTTTTAACTTAGCCTTAAAACACCATTTTTGATAGTTTTTAGCATTTTTAAAGGAGCATTATGTATATTAAAAAACCCGATGTGATACAAAAATGTAAAGGCGAGATTCGAATTTAGAATATCTTAATCATTTACAAAAGTATTGCTTTGCTTGTGGGATAGAAAAAAAAACGTAATTTTGTCAAGACGTGATTTAATATAACAGCTGTTTTTTTAAAAACAACAAATATAATTTTGCAAAAAAGAACATTAAAATATTTTTTTTAAAAAATGTTTTTTATATTTGTTTAGAAACACTTAATTTAATATTTTTATGTCACTCTAAATATGTTACAATCAAAAATGGATATTTCCTCCAAAATAATTTTATAAAGTTTTTGCTCCGGTGTTATTTTTAGAAATATCGAACGGATAGTCAAAGAAAAAAATATTACCACAAATTGGTAAAATTGGACTGTAATAATTTGAGAACGAATAAATCTTAAATTATTTTGTTAAAAATATTTTATTCTTTACTTTCGGTAAAATAATGTTGTTTCCAAAAAAGTTAAAAATTAATAAATATTCCATCCTGAATTGGTTAAATTTTCCGAAAATCTCGACAAAACAGTTTATGCTTCAATTATTTATATTTATTGCATATTTTTCGACAAGTTTAGCACCCAAGGTTTTTTTTGTAAAACTCAACTATTTTTAGTAGTTCCAAAAACTCTAACGAAACTTCCGTCATGGTACTGCACATACTTCCGTTCAATTCTTACTTTGTGTATTAACAAAAGTTATGTAAAGCTTTTCATAAGAGAACCAAGAACAATTGAATTCAAAATCAACCAATTCTGTAGGAAGTTCACGTAATTAACTAAGTTCTAAATAGGGCAGTGTTTTTTTTTTTTGTTTGTCAAACGTTCAAATAGGCATAAATGCAGTATTCTAATTAAAACCCTACAAAACGCTTATATAGCTACTGTCCCTTTATATCGCTGACACCTACCTACGACTTCGACTGCAACGACAACGACTATACACGATGTGGTGGTCTAAATAAAGAAATTTCATTAGAAATTTACAACACGACTTGACAATAACTTAAGTTAGACACTTCATCAGTATAAATTTATGTTAAATATACTTTAGCTGTCTATGAGATAGCTTTCCCCTGAGCACTCTCAAGAACTATACAGTATGCACATCTCAATTACAAACCTACGCACATCCGCGTCTCTCCAGTTTCCACCCATCAATGTGCGAAGACGGCTAACGTGACGGCAACGACGACGACAACGACTTCAACTTCGACGGATGAAGCTGGGGTGACTTGAGTGACAAAAATGACATCATAACAGCACTCACGTACATATCTATAAGTACGAGTATACCTGGTATAACAACCGCTCGGTGTAACAATAACATTATTTTCGAATGACCTTCGCGTTTTTCAAATGGAAAAATTTCTATTTACATGAATCTTCTTTTGCGTTTAAGACCAAACTGTCCTTTGGTCGCGTCCGTCGCGGTCTCGGTCTCGGTCGCTCGTCTTCTTTGTAAACATTGCAGAGTGAGTGCTGCATGCATATCGTAGCGAGTCTGTTATCTTTTGTGGGTCTTTATAATAGCGAGGTCTCTAACACTTAATATTCATATAAGCGTGCTAAGTGCGTTGCTTGTGCGAACTCAATCCGCTGCCATTCTCAGTTCCCCCTGTACCGCTTTCCAGGAACAAAAAGGTACAAAACTTTTTTAATGTTTTTGTCTATATGCATTTGCATATTTAGTAAAACTTCGTTGTGAAAAAGAAGTTTTTATTGTCAACGACAAAACAAATGTCAAATATTCTTTTTTATTCTACACATCCAAAGGTAGAAAGCAAATAAAAGCGTTCCTATAGAAGCTCCTATACCTAAAGTCAAGTGACAGAGCTACATAACCAAAGAGTCACCATGATGGGGTTACTGATGATGGACATTTAACTATAAAAATGGCACGGCACGGGTATGAGTTGTTTTTGTTTTTGTAATTTTTTGTTGATTAATTCATAAGAAGTCTAACAGAACGTGTAGATCCACAATAGAGGCCACAAAGGTCGTCAATATTATATGAAGACAGTGTACAGAATTTTTATTATGTTCCTATGTGTCGTATGCGATGTTCTTTGAAGAAATAAAAAAGAAGACAAAACAACATCTGACAGCACTTAATAAGTGTAAGTTAGTTGGAAATATGAAGAATACGAAGAAAGGGGTTACCGATGGGTCATAAAGACATCACGAGTCTTAACGGCTTATTTTTATAATAGAAACTAAATATTGATTTTTGACTGAGTTCTTATAAAAAATCGGCAAAAAAGGTCTTGAAATATAATTTTACAATAAACAAGTTGATAGAAATATGGTCTTACAATTTCGTGACAATGGTTTGTTTTTTTTTTTTGTTTAAACACTTAAGATCTTCACCAAAAGCTTTTAAAGCAAGCTGTGATTATTTCAGAGTTTGAACCCACCTTGTAAAAGTTTACAATTTTCAATTTATATTTTTCACAAAAATGTTGTATGAAAACACATATTTTTCTCGTTTTCCTCATTTTATTAATTTTTTGATATTGATTGCTGTTGTTATTTCTTCGATCAAAAGACAAAGGACTAGACAAAAAGCTACTGAACCATACATTCAATGAATTCGTACCTGGGGCCTATTTCACCAAACACTTTTCACTTTGCAAATTTGCAAACAAAATAATATCCTGCAAAGTAAAGTGCAAAGTGTTTCGCAAAGTTTGCAAAGTGTAAAAACTTTTTACTTTCAATTTTTCAGACTTTATTTGAAAAGTGAAAAGTAAAAGTGTTTCACTTAAAATAAAACTTTGCAATTAATTTTTATTTTGAAAAGTGGCAAAGTAAATCTTAAATTGTGTTTATTAAATCAAATATGAATTGAACAAAATTGGTGGATCAATATCCATCCTGGTACCGTCAATACATCCATATATATAAGGGAATCCTCCTAGAGAAAAAATTCCAAGGCTATGCCTGAACAATATTGTGCCCAGCAAATGGTGTTAGAAAGAAATTTATCAAAGATAATATTCGATACTCGATGGATTAAAAAAACCTCAAAAACATCAGAAATTTTTGAAATTGAGATAAATCGACGCGCTCTAAGATTCAAAGCTCATATTCTTTGGTAAATTCGTCAAAATTTAAAAAAAAAATAGCCTTTGTTCGCGATTCCTGTAAATTTTTTAAAAAGGCTATATTAAACATATACATACATATGTACATGATTCACATTTCGTTGATACATTAAAAAATTTAAAAAAGGTATTATGTCTATATTAAATTTCAAAAACCAAACATCTTACTTAAACAAATTTACTTGAGATGACAATTTTACTGTAGACGATTTTATTTGCTTTCAATAAAAAACTGCACACAAGTATCTTCAAATCTTAAAAATATTGGAATCCTGATATTTCAAGAATATTTTTGAATTTGTTATTTTTGAAATCAGATGTTATTTTTTAACTAAAACACAACTGTTTAAAAATCACACGAATGAAGTAACCGATTCACAGATCCAATTCTGTATATGTTTCGGTCACCAAAAGTTTATCACAACAAATTGATAATTGTCAACCTTGTATGGCATGTTGCGCCGTCTTGTCTGAACTATTTAAAAAATTATTAAACAATTGCCATTCAGGATGATGTTGGCACTAGTTTCGGATTTAAAGACAAATGTACCGATTACGCCTTCAAAGTCTGGAGAGATGATTCCAAAAATTACATTTTAGGTTAATTTCCAACATTACTTATTACGAAGTTAGTACCAAGGATTTAATCAAAAACAGACTAACCTCTGTCGTTAATATCTGTACTCCCCCGTACAGTGTAAGGAGCGTTATTATCGCTTCTAATTATTAGGCTGATCTTCTGCCGTTCTCTTTCAGTGATGATTCTCTTAAGAGTCTTACCAGGGAGAGGGCCAATGTAGTCATGGCCAAAATACGCTGTTACTAGCCAGTATTTTCCTTTGACTGTTTCCAGCCTAGTTACAGTGGTATCTCTATTATGGAGTAAAAATACATTAATGCTTCTTTTCACTAATATGCAAGATTTAGGTTCACCTTTATCAGTTTCTTACAGTGTGTAATACTTGGGAGGCTTGAGTCCTCGAACAATGGATCTCACAATCCATGGCTCTTGGATCAAGACAATGTCTTTCCCGTTTCTGGCCGGACGAAGAAGAAGTGAGGCAAATGGCTTTTTGGAGCTTTATAGATTAATCTGTACTAACTGCAGCATTTTGGCTGAGGAGTTTTTGGAATGTTAGAGATTAATCTGTACTGTTTACAGTATTTCGGCTACAATTAGGCACTAAGGGTAATCGTCTCATACCCATATTTAATCGAACCTTTGGTCGGCGCTAGGGGAGCAAGGAACTATTTATTGTGTACCACAATGGCAATCCTATGAAGACCCTTCACTTCCTCGAGCTTGGCGATTTCCCAATTATGAGTCGGCAGGATTGGATTGTACTCCTTGATCATTTCGAAAATGTCCTCGATACCAGGAGGCTCTCTTTCTGCTAGGGATTTCTACCTTAGCAACATCCTCGAGTTTCGGACCTGGCCAAACTTCACTTAACCGGTTGACAGCAACCTTGTACATGTCACAAGACCTCTGATCGCTCCAAACCATGAGTTTGCTATAACCTTGATGCCAACCCCCATCGCTTATGGAAGAAAGTGGTCTTGGAAGCTCTCTCAAAATGCTTTAAAAGCCCCCTGAGAGCTTTACTTTGACCAACTGCTATCGATCAGATGAGATTTTGCCATCAGCATCGTTCCTATCAATGACTGCAACGACTTTGCCCGTCGTCGTGACGTCGCTGAAACTTATACTGTTAGTGGAAATTGAGGAGAGTGCTGTTGTTGTGCATACGAGGCCGCTTTGGTGTAGGTGTCTCCCCTCCACCGACGTTTTACGTTTAGACGTAGAATCTTTACAGGTACTTGCTGCAGCAAGAATACTTTTTGCCCATTCAACGTAAGTGGTTTGCTGCGGTATCCCTCCAGCTTCCAATGATACATCAGAGGCCTTCAGGATTCTTGTAGCTTGCCGCCCTTGTTATACAGGCTTTTTGAGGGTTTCTCCTTTCCATTTCTGGACTTATATGAGAGAGTTGTACTCAAAGTAGTAGTGGTAGGGCCATTGTTCACAGTCCTTCCACTACTGGAATTAGGTATCGCTACCTTCCTACGCTCGTTCCAGTAACAGAAGAGCATCCATGGATAGCGACTACTGCCTTCTCTGTGTTGGCAGCAGAAGAAATGTCAACAGGCTTCAGCGCCAAACTACATCCCGGCCTAGAAATACCGGTTCCATAAAGCACACGGAACAATGATTTTTTGTGGATGTAACGGTGTCTTAACAGACGACTATCATCATCCAATTATATCAATTTTGTTTATTGAAGTATCCATTAAACCAAAACTGAGCTTTTCTACGCTAAACAAAATTCGCTTATGAAAATTGGCATCAAAAGCATTCTTGTTTTGGGCCAATTCACCGAATTTGCGTCTTGCTAGGTGATCTTGTGGCTTCAATTCTTTAAACAAATCTTAAAATTAAAATAAATCACTTGACAGCTTAAAAAATTGTGTCCAATCAAGACAGTGTTGCCAACTTTAAGTTCTAAAAAAAACATGTATTTAAAGAAAAGTTAAACATTTCATTACTTTGAAAGCTATACCTCAAAGAAATTTAAATATGAATAAATCTTTCAAAAAATGTGTCTATTGTATTGATTTAATGATAATTGAAATTCTTCTCCATAAAATTATGTCTTAGTTAGAGATAATTTCGCTTTTAGGTTTTTCTCGAAATATTTTCAGGAGTTTTTACTTAAAATATAACATGCGATGTAAACTAATTTTGTTTTGTAATTTTATTTTCAAGAACTTGAAGTAACATTGAAATTTGTATTATTTTTAAGAAAAACATGTGCTTGTTTTTTAAACACTAGAGAGTGAGTTTTTTTTGAAACGTCATGTTTTAAAAGTAAGGCTATGACTTTTTTGGAAAACCAGTCATTATAATCTCAAAAACCAAAAATAGAAAACAATATTTGAATCACTAAAATTATGACATTCTTGCAATCCTCACCAACAATTATTTAAAGAATGATTCATTTTATGATATAATGCCATTACATCATCATAAATCATTTAAAATATAGAAGTTATAAAACATACTTACGTATGTATGTATATATGAAATTATGTGCATAAATGTATAAATTCAATTTCTTTAAAATAATTCTCTACTAAACAAAAAGAGTCATATCCAAGATTGACTAATAATATTGCTTTAGTATTCTTATTAAAATATTTCTACTTCTTTTTATATTATGATTCACTTTGCATGCGTTAGAGATATTGCTCCCAAACCAGTTTGCATCATAAAGTTTATAAGACCGTACCTACCTATCTATATCTATAGAATATAACCCATGCCTCATAAAGTATTCCCATAGGACACATATTCTACCCCGATGATGTTGTGATTCTAAGTATATTAGCTATAGTAAAACTTCTCTGTTCAAGATGCAGCAATGCCAATGATCTCGGGTATTATAAACTTCTTGAGATAATGATGCTGCCTTGTGTGCCACAACCACAATTCATTGGACTTACGACGACAACGTTCCACCTTATCTCATTTAAAATGTCTCTAAAGACCTAAACATAACTAAATGATTATAAGTTAGTAGTAACAAAAATATAAAATTATAAATAAATGTAAACAGATGAGTCTGTAGAAATTGTAAGCATTGCCATAGTCCAACAGAACTGAAACTGACCAACAACCGTGCAGAATCATTTTACAAATTAAGAAAAACAAAAACTTGAGTTTTTGAAACAAAACGAACAAACCAACTAAAACGACGACTTGCGCTACATACAGACGGACAGACTGACGGACAAAAGACCTGCTGCAGCCAGCATACTTCCTCAAACAGAAACTTTAAATAAAACAATAAAAAGAATAAAATGTGAATTTGAACTCAAATTACAAAACAACATCAACATATTTGTGAAAAGTTGCAGTTTTAAAAAAGTTCTTTTTGTTAAGTGTGCAATTAGATTGCGGTGTTTAATTATAATAAATTCGTTAAGAGCACCGCAAGAGGGCACTCAAAGCAATTACCTGCACGATTTCGCATATTTATATTTTGTTGTTCTTTTCTTTGACTGATGCTTTCTTTGTAGTAATTTTTTGTTTTTTTTTTTTAAAGTTTTATTTTGTTTTGTGTTTTTGTTTTCTGTCATTTACCATTTTTCTCAAGAACTGAGTGGTAGAGTAGTGCTTTGACGTTTCTCTGAGTTATTCTACTCAGTGATGTCAGCCAGCTGGTATTGTTGTTGCTGAAGCGGCAATCTTCTTTTTCTTTCTTTCCTTTTTTCTTTTTTTGTTGTTGTTTTTCTTAAGTTAAATGCACTTGCGCCGCTTGTGACGCTGACGATCGAAATTGAATGAGTCAAAAAATTTCAGAGAGAATTTATGAGTGGATTTTATGTAAGAAGAGAGGCGAGAAAGTTCTTTTTTAAGCTTAAATTGAGCTTTTGAGTGGGAAAAAACAAATTAAAGTGCTGAATGATCGTGTGGAATAATTCAATTCGTTAGTTTGAAGAAAGTGTTGGGTCTAGCTAACGAGAGTTAGGAAAGCTTTATCTAGGTGCAAATAGATGTCGGTAAAAGCTTTTTTTAGTGGATACATGAACCTTGAAACGGTTAAAAAACGGTTTATATTTAACTTCTAACGATCGTTTGGCTTACTCCATGGACAAAAATAAAATGCAATTTAAAATTAATTTCAAAAGAAAAAAAATTGTAAGTGATGCTTTGGAAATGACATGACAGCTGTCATTTTAATTTCACAACATCTTAAACCCGTGGCATAATGATAAGTGCATAGGGCTTTCATGCTAGAAGTGTAGCCCTGACATCAGTACTCACACACAGGGACTGTTGCGCCACCAAATTTATTAAAATAAATAAGAGCTATTATTATTTAATAATCAAAGTTCTTTTATTTTAAGAGTGGAATTTGTTCTTACTTTTAATTTTTCAACAAGAACAAATTTCCATGAAGAAGACATTTTTGGTGATTAAGAATAACAAAACATTAGGTCAAAAAGCTGAAATTGACTTCAATGTTTAAACCCGTTTCAATAATGACCAAACCTTCAATCTTTGCATTTGGCTCTTTAGTTCTGTTTTTAAACTAAATTTTATAATGCTTTTAAATCTCAACATACGACTTTAAAATATTAATAATTACTTTCTTAAGGTAGTGAAGTGTAATAGATTAGACTTGTTTCTTACATCTGTGCCTAATAAATACGCAATAAGTGTATTACCGGCTCTAAGGACATCAAACCATTGCATTGTATCGTATCTGAAAATTTCACATGTCAAAAAAAAAAAAAAAAAAACAATTTACAGATAAAACTCCTATGGGAACCGTTTGGCAATATGAGAAAGCCAACTGGGAGGGTCACAACGAATTTTTCATGAACTTTAACTGACATATGTTCCTGCGATAATCACGTTGATTCCAGCTCAGATATGGTTACAAAATTTAATTCTTTGGGGAATGAGAAATTATATTCCGAAATAAAACCCATGTTTTAATTTGAGCTGTAAAGAGGTTATTGGGATTAAAGATGTGAGTTTCCGTTGTTATAAAGCCAACCCCACTGAGGAAAACCAGAATAAGTTCAAAAAAGCTACAAAGACCTGCAACGGTTCGAACCAAATTTTGCTTCAACGCTCGTTCACAATGACGATACCATGAGAATGCCAGGAGGCTCCTGTACTTAAAAGCGTAAACGATCGTCAAAATCTTCTTTCGTACTCGGGCAGTTGTAAGCGTACTGAAAGACCTTGACATACACAAATCCCCTGGTGCGGATAGTATCCCCGTCCCTAAAAAAGGCAAATCCCCCTCCAAATAACGTCCAATAGCACTCACGTCCCTTCTTTCCAAGGTCATGGAAACGCTGAATTATTATCAACTTAAGAAACATCTCAAAGAACGGAATTGTTAATAACCGGCAGTATAGCTTATGGTTAATCTAACCTACAGTGGAACAATTCCTTAGATCGTTTTGGAGAAAGTAAGATTATTGCATTTGATAATTCAAACTCATATAGATAGAGTTTGGCACCAAGCTCTCTTATCGAAAATGCTTACTTTTGGTATTGATGAATCTCTTCTTTTCTGGATTAGAAACTGTCTTTCGATGTTGTATTGGATGGTTTTAAATCTGAAACTCGTTAAATAAATGCTGATGTTCCCCAGGGCTCCGTTTTGTCTCAGACTATCTCCCTGATATTCATTAACGATCTCTTGTTTGCCACTTCTAATTCATTAAACTATTTCGCTGACGACAGTACCCTCAGCTTTTCATATTCGTTTCTAGATTCACACCCTTGTCCTTGGGATGTGTAACTTCAACGGCAGCGTATGCTGAGCTCATTAAATTCCAATCTCGAAAGCATTAATGGGGAATAATTAACCGAGTAGAAATTAATGCTTCAAAAACTGAATGCTGTCTCCTGTAGTTAAAGCGTAACCCACCGATCCTGCTTTCCATGAGTGACACATGTATCCTGGAAATTAATCAACGTTTAGTACTCGGTATGAGTATCAAAGATTACGTCTTAGGGAATGATCACAAATTCGATATTGCCAAAAATGCTACTGATGCTTATGATTCCTCCGAAGGTGCAAGAAATTTTCTCCCCTTCTGATCTGGCTGTAATTTACCAAGCCTTCATTCGTCAAAAGCTTGAATATAACTCGCATATTTGAGCAGGCGCCCCTAAAACAAGTTTAAGTCTTTTAGATGGGATCCAAAAAAGAGATTTAAAAATGATAGGCGATAGAACTATAACCGAACACCGCCGCAATGTTTCATGCCTTTCGGTGTTCTAAAGATATTTTAACAAACAATGTTCTGTCGAATTAGCCAGTGGCATTCCCCCCCTCAAACAATTCAGCCGTAATACTCGCACTTCCAGGAATGATTATCAGTTTACCCTTGAGCTCAATTTCGGACGTACTGTCTAGTATAGAGATTCTTTTTTTGACCACTCGTTGAGAATGTGGAATGCTTTACCGAACTCTGTTTTTCCTTCCCATTTTAATATTCAAAATTTTAAGACTAATGTGCACCGGTATCTCCTCATAAATCCCTCTCTATTTTCCTAACACTCGCACAGTGTTTAAATGTTAACATGGTGAGGGTATTGATAACCCCTTGAGTGTCTGTAAATAATAAAAAAATAATTTCGACAAGTTCACAAATTTATTGAATTTTTTAAATGTTCCTTGGAAATCTATACTTATATTTCCATTGTACATGTTCATACCTTGAGCAAAATAACTCAAACAGTCAATTAAAAAACTTTGAATTAAGGATTTATTTTCTTTTCTTATTTTTTTTTTTAAATTTAGTGTTCTTATCGAAGTAATTTCAAATACTCGTCCCCTAGAAATATCTTTAATGATATTGAAATCCATTCCCAAACTATCCTTTTTTTGTGCTTCTTAAGAACTTGTGTCATGTCTTCCTTTGCGTTTGCCATGAAATTTGTTTTATTTTTAAATTTAAGAATAATAAATGTTGTGTAAAAGTTAACTTACATTTATACACAAAAATAGCAAAAATCGTGTTGAAATGTTTTTAAGTTGCATTTTAATTTATCCATAATTGTTTAAAATAGCAAATGCGTATCTTAAATATACAAAAATCTGCGTTTGCATCGTTCCACGTCACAAAAATCAACCAACTAAGAAACGAATAATTATTATTTAATTAAATTTCCAACAAGATGTACATATTTATGAATCGGAGCACACTTTAAGCCTAATTATATTTTACACGTCTATTTTACTTTGGTATTTTTTTAATTTAGTGGTTGTCTGCCATAACCACAGCCAGAGCTAAAACAAACTTCTACATTCTACTATGCCTTCATTTTCTCTCCCCTTATAAGATTTTCAATATTTTTCTTTTAATATAAAAATAGAATTTTCTTTTCTTCATTTTCCTTCAGAAATTATACCGAAACATAAAAAAAAACTAAACATAGGTAAACATGAATTAAATGTTTAAACATGCGGTCTAGAATAACATTATACATTAATCATTTTGTGCAATTATCGGGTTTCATTTCGTGGAATATTTTTTCTATGTTCATTTTATCATGCACTTAGAAAAAAAAAAAGTAATATAGAAAAGTGAAAGAATAAAAATATATTAATGAAAAAGAATTTGGAATTTAGTAAAACAAATTAAGATCGAAAAGAATGGAAAACCCAGAAGTTCATTTTGAATTAAACCAACTACAGTGTGGAAATCAAAGAAAAAAAGAGGCTATGATGCTTCCAACTCTGATAACATCCTACACAATATCTCGAAATCCATATGTATACGATTTGCATAACTTTTCAAAATATGCTTCACTAATTTCACTGTTTATCTTCATATCCACTCCTAGTCCAAAAGAGCTCCTTTTTTGTATTATTTTCCATAAAACTACAAAAGTACACTCGGGCGTATACGTACTTTTTTATTTAATTTTTTAAGAAATGGCCTTTTTTTATTTGCTCCCTTTGTGTTGATTACAAAAGCTAACTCAGTTTTTTGTTTTTACAAAATTAAGGTAATAAAAGTGACGTTTTTTTTCTGTGTAAAATTTTGTCTTATGAAGCCACTTTGGAGCTCCTATTGAGTCATGTTAATTTGTAAAAACTAGCAGCAAATTAAATTTATCTTAAAACACACTTAGTTAGTGTCTAATTGGGTTTTATTGGCTTGATGTAAGAAATATCAACAAATTACACCGGTAATAGCTTGTTATGTATTGAAATATCCAATTACCTTTTTCTATTCTAAAAATAAGTTTATTTACCCAAAGAGAAAGGTTAAGAAATGCATTAATTTTGAAAGTGACAAGAAAAATGAAATATTCTACGAAAACTAGATTTTTGATAGCTACATTAAAATTCATACCATATCGTTTTTGAAGAAAATATTTTATTGTTTCTTGTTTATATTGTACAGAGTTTTGCAATAATATTTATTTGTATGAGAAAAATCAATAATAATTTTTTTGTAAAGAGATATGATCGCCATTAACGATGAAAAACGATATGAGGCCTTTCCTCACCATTCGATGAAACTTCAGATAATTTTTATTTTTTTTAAGAATGAAGATCCGGGTTCTTCTGTTAACTGAACTTTTAAGACCTAAGTCTTTAAACAAAATACGGTTTGTAGAATGCTTAATTAAAAAGATCGACGAGGAATCGAAAAACTTGGGTTTTAGTCAACACTTTCTTAAGCAATGCACACGGTTTTGATTCTTTGAACATCACTAACTTACCCAGCATCTTAAATTTTTACTATTGCCGGCCAAAAAGGTGTTTCACGAAGATCCAAACGTTTTTTTTTTTGTTTTTTTTTTTGACAGGAGGAAATCTTCAAAAGGCACTTTGCAGTATTCGACACCAAGTAGTGTGGGACTCTTAACCACTAAAACCACCTCTTCACCCGGACCAATCTTGAAGGATCGACATCAGATTTTTCTTTCTTAACTTTTTACAATCACTTTGGGGGAAGTTTAAACTTTTAATACTTTCCCATGTTTTTTTTAGACCATAAGCTCATGAGGCTTGGTTCTTCTTAATCTCCGAACATGGTTTCTTATATTCAAGACGGACTCCATTTCAGAATTAGTATGACTTTGCAGTCTCTGTTTGTGCGATACAGCGTGTTTTTTAACAACTTCTGTAACCATTTCTATTTGTAAGTCACGATGTAGATCGGTATTTCTTATGTACCAAGGTGCATTATCTATTCCACTAAGGACTTTGTTTTGGAATTTTTGGATGATTTCGGTATTTGTTTTCTTTGTACAGCCCCATAATTGGATTCCATAGGTCCATACAGGCTTTAGTACTTGATTATACAGCATTATTTTGTTTTAGATTGATAAGTCAGAGTTGTTACCAAGTAACCAGTACATTTTTATATATTTCAAGTTTAGTTCTTCTCTTTTCTTTTTGATTTGCTCTTTCCACTTTAGTTTTGCATTCAAAGTCATTCCAAGGTACTTGGCCGTATTGGCGTAAGGTACAGCTTGATTATTAATGAAAATTGGAATATTGTTTATCTTTTTATTTGTAAAGTTTATATGTGAAGATTTTGTTTCATTGAGTTTGATACGCCATTTTTCGGTCCAAGCTCTCACTGTGTCGACGGCATTTTGTAGTTTTACTGCTGCCTTGGAGACACATTTGTCGGGTACCAAACTTGCGGTATCATCTGCAAAAGTAGCCATTATGGTGTGATTACCAACTGGATTATCCCTTGTGTATAGTAAATACAGGGTAGGACCTAGGACACTTCCTTGTGGTACACCGGCTTCTATTTTCTTCAATTCCGAGTATTCTTGATCGTACCTTACTCTAAACAATCGGTCTGAGATGTACGATTTTAATATTTGAAAGTACTGCCTGGGAAGATCCCTTTGCAGTTTGTACTCAAGTCCCTCATGCCAAACCTTGTCAAAAGCTTGAGCAACATCTGAGAAAATATCTGAACATAGGAACTTGTTTTTCTTCTAATGCTTTTTCTATTACATCCGATATTCTATGAACTTGGTCTATCGTGGAATGTTTATTTCTAAAGCCAAACTGATGGTTTAGGATTAACCTTCTTTCTTCTATGATTTTGCTAAGTCTCTTCAGAAGCAGTTTTTCAAAAACTTTTGCCATAATTGGTATAAGCGATATTGGTCTGTAAGACGTCACTTCTGCAGGTGGTTTACCTTGCTTTGGTATGACAATTACTTCAGCAATTTTCCAATGGTGCGGGACATACCGGTGCTTAAGGCATGCATTTATTATATATTGGAGTTTTATGAAGGCTTTCAATGGCATTTCTTTCATAACCTGAGCAGTAATTAGATCGTAACCTGGTGATTTTTTATTTGATAGTTGATGTAAACACATACTTTTTATTTCTTTAAGTCTTACAATAATTGGTATTTCACTTTCATCTATCTTATCAACAAACTGTAAGCTATTATCAGCTGCGTTTGATGAGTATGGCTTAAAAACATTCGCAAGATGTTCAGTGAAAAGGTAAGCTTTTTCTTTCGGGTTACCGATCCATTTCCCATCTTGAGATTTCAAGGGCGAGTTTTGTAACTGCGGTCTTTTCAGGCGCTTGGCTGCTTTCCATAGCGAAAAATCGGTTGAAGCATCAGTCGTTAAATTCCTTAAGAATGTACTAAGTGAATCATTTTTGGATTTGTAAATTTGTTTTTTAAGATTGTTGCTTATACGGTTAAACGTTGTTTTATCATCTGGAAATCTAGTATTTTGCCATTTTCTTCGAGCTCTTCTTTTCTCTATTATCAACTCTCTTATCTCTAAAGGATATTTTATTTCATTTTGTCTTCTATTAGAAAATGTTAGAGTACTTTCTTCAGCGGCCTGTTGCACATCAGCTATAAATTGTTCCACTTCATGGTCAATTTGCTCGATTGTATCCATGGGAGATCTTAAATTTATAAAACTTAAAAGCCTTTCTCTAAAATCACTCCAGTTTGTTTTCTTATTTCCAAGCTTTGGATTACTTTTTTCTAGAACTTCCGATTCGCTTAGTGATAGAATCACTGGAGTATGATCTGATGACAGGTCATAATTACCTTCGACACTAATGTGATTTCGTTTGATTCCTTTAGCTACGAAAAAGGCAATAAGGTCTGGTATTTTGTTAGTATCGGAAGGCCAGTAAGTTGGCGACCTGCAGGAATAGAATTCGCAATTGTATTTACGGCCTGCTTAGAAAAGTCTTTTGCCTTTTGTTGATATAAGTCTTGAACTCCAATGGGTGTGTTTCGCATTGAAGTCTCCACCAACAAGAAAGTTATGCCCAAGAAGATTAAATAGATCCAAAAGTGACTTAAAAAATCTTTGTAGCAAATTTTAACAATTCGAATTATAGGTTTATTGTTTAATTTTTAGTAATAGTGTAGTTTTAACTTGTCAAATGTCAAAAGATGATAGCTTTGATAGTGATAGCTGTCCAAATATCGTGTTTTTCCAAATGCAACCTCTTATTGGAAACTACTTTATGTCAACTTTTGGTTATTTAATTGAAATAGAACATGAAACCCAAGCCTTCCATTATCAGCAATCAAATAGTATATATAAGTTAAAACTTCTTCTAAAAGAACAAAACTTTTCAAACCATCAAAAAACGTATCTATTCCAATTCATCCCTTTTTGTTCTCGCTCATCCATCACGTAATAAACAAAAGTAGGCCGAATACTTGCTTCTTGTTTATTCTTTGTTTTGTTTAAAATTTTTATTTTTGGATTAATTTATAATGCCAACAAGAATTACAATCACAATCACTATCACTATAAACATTCTCAATATCTATAAATTTAGAATGAGCATTTGTGCTGCTAGTTGCTCGCTTCTAGCTGCTCACTGCATCGCATCAGTAGGCCAACTAGGTATATAAATCCTATTCATACAAACGTGTGGAGGACTTTTCAATATCCGGCATTTCTGCGAAGTAGATTTTATGTTTTCAATGGAATTCCCTAAAGTTGCAGTCAAAGCTAATAGCTAACAGCTAACTGTATACACAGCATAAGCAAAAGCATTGCCTGCTGCTGCTGCTCTCTGCTCCTGGCTGCTGCATGCAGCAAACACAAAAACAAAAACAAATATACTCTTGTACTTCGTATACACAAACACAATACATTCATCAACTAGGTAAACTCCTCAACAGAGTTCAGAACTTAAAACACTTTCGGGTTTCGTTGGCGGCGGGCCGGCGGCGGTGGTGGTGTGGTGATGGCGCGCGGTAGTGGCGTCGGCGGGTGACGGGGATCCAGTGTGCCCCAAAGGTCAGCAGCAGAGATATAAATATATGCATGCATATATTTTTGTATGTTTTTAGTGAGATTGTATGGGGCGAGATAAATTCCGATGAATAGTTAGTTGGTTGTATCTATCAGGAAACATTTTGCAGTATCGAGGGATGAAGGAGGGAGGATTTGAGGGGGTAGTGAATATGACGTACAAACTTTGGCCCCTCTTGCTTGGTTTGATAGTTTGGAGAATTGAAAATGCCAAATAGATTTTGGCACACAACACAAATTCAAACATACCAACAAAACAAAGATGGACAGGGACACAAATTCAAGTCGAGTAATTTCGGGAATAAAGCGTTTTCTTCGTTGTTGTTGTTGTCGGGAAGGAGGAGAAGGAGCATAGGTCGGTGGTGGATTATTGGATAGGTTACCTACCTGATGGGATATATTATACTCTTACTCATATGGCTTGTTTGATTATTCAGTATTCCTACCTATCTACCCAGTAACAGTTAGATAAAGTTTTCTTGTACGTATTTATGTATATGTAAAAAGATTTAGGAAAATCGTAATGATTGCGTGTCTTGCTGCATTGTTTCTCTGCAAGACATAACATAATAAGAAGAAGCCTTTCTTCTTCATTGAAACTATACTATGTAGTAGGGTAGGACTATAATAATTCGGGTGGAGTTTTCTTGTATTCTAGATATAATAATGCTCATAAAATACACACAAAAGTTTTGTTGTTACTTTTGTTTAATTTTATTTCTCTTTTTGAAACATAACACTATTTTGGGCAAAAACTTATACTTAGGATGGGGTTTTTGTGATGTAACTTTGAATGTTGGGACCGATAAATGGAGGGATTACATTAATTTTTGGGAGCTATTATGAATTGGTTGTTACCATGACAATAATAATAATAATAATAATAATTAGTGAAATGCGATACTCGTGAAGTTCATAACGAAAATCTATTTATGAATGATTAACTACTTAATTAAATTATATTTAAAATGGGGAATAATTTGAAAATTTGAAATACAAAAAAAATACTTATTAATTCAAATTTAAGTAGAAGCAGATAGTCATTTTCTCACACAAAATGATTGACATTTCAAGAGAAATTACATATATTTTAATTGAAAAAAGAGAGTTTAAAAAAAAACTAGGCGTTTTTCTCTTTCCTACTATTATAAATTAAAAAAATTCAAATATATAAAAAAAGAGGCTAGGATGCGACCCACACTGATAACTGCCGATTTCTCGCCTGCCGATTTGGCTTCCTTAAAAGGTTTGTAGGTTTTCGTGTTTCGTTAAAATAAGTGTCAGTTGAATTATTCTAAGAAATTAAAAAATTACCAACAATATTTTGCATATGATTAAATAGTTTAATTTCAAAACGTATTTTTGTTAACGAGACTTTCAGTCAAAAACCAATTTTTACCAATTTTAGTATCATTTGCGTACTATTTTTCGTAGATTTTATTTTTTTGTGAAAAAAGTAACTGCTGGATTTTTATATTTTTATTCATTTTTATAAAAATTTACTGCATGTTGAAAACAATATTTCTTATAAGATAAAATTAGTTTAAATCCATAATCCGAAATTTTTAAAAAGATATTTGAGTCGGAAATCCATTTTTAACAACTTTTAGCGATGTTTTTTTTTTTTGGTCGTAAAATTTTCGAGGTGACAGTTATTTTTTTTCAGTTTTTCTTCAGTTTATTTAGAAAGAAACCGTTAATTGGATTTATTTCCAAAAATAAACTAGTTTGGTATCACACGTTACAATAAATAATTTAATTCAAGTCTCTAGCGTTATTGGTTCGTGAGATATTTTGGGTTAACCAAAATGTTCACCTTTTTTTAAATTGCTATGTTAAAAAAATCATCTACTCAATTTTTTTGTGAGTTCTTTCTGCATCTGTCTGCATTATTTTCTGTATAACAAAATTTATTTGAAGTCGATATCTCTACTGGTTCTTGAGCTATGGACGACGAAAAAAACTACGACGTACGGACGTACGGATGTACGAAAGTAGGTACACACGCACGCACAGACATCTCTCTAAAAACCTTTTATTTCGATTCTAGGGACCTTCAAACGTCGAGAAATGTCAACATTTTCAATTCGACAAATAAGACCGATTACAATAACTTCCTATGGGAAGTTAATTAAAGGTTTTTTTTGGTGTATCACTATTTTTCAAAAGTTTTGAAAAATTTTTTCTTAAATAAAAGTAATCCAAATTTTTGGAAACTTAGATCCCGATGAATTGTGTTCCAATTTTTTAAAGAACTACGCAACAAGAGAAATTAAAAAATCAGAACACATTGCAAATTAAAACACTCCTTAATAAAAATGTAAACGTCAGCTTTTGAAAGATGAAAAAGAGTTCAACATTTTGAAAAAAGCAACAGTCCATAGAAAACTATGGCCTATCTATATAGTGACTTACCACTCTCAACAATTACTATGTATGTGCGAGTCATTTCAGGGGTGGAGGAAACTTACAGTTTTAAGTAAAATCCGACCGGCTAATTAGAGAAAGCACGTTTTATGATAAGAATTACTCTTGGAGGATTTGTCGATTCCTCGCAAGAGGCATCACCCGTGAAAAAAAATTCATTGTCAAATTAAATTTCATTTTAACTCTTTTAACCAACAAAATCTAAAAAAGTGATATTTATTTCCTCGTATATTATGTATGTTTGTAAATTCGCAACCTTCAATTTACGAAACTTAAATTGTTATAGTATTTCTACTTTTATTGATCTCAAAAAAATAAATGTTTTGAGCACCTTTTTAAATTCATTCAACAAAACCTTATATTTGACAGAAATTCTCAAAAGTTTAGAATTTTTTTTAGAATAAAGTAACAAAAAGGTCAATCAAAATTTCGGTAAATTTCAAGTGCATGAGTTCTGTAGATAAAGCTTTCTTTAAAGATATTCTTAAATTCGGTAGGATACTTAAAAAATACGTTTTAAAAATATGAAAACTAATTATAACTTCCTTCTATTTTAAAGATGATTCAACTTTGTAAAATACACGAATACGTACTAACTTCAGTTGTTTGATTGTTTTAAGTCTTGCACAATAAAAGTGCAATACTTGAAATAAATCCTCTGATCTAATTTTGTTTTACATTAAATAAATCCTAAAACTTTTTTTGTATTATTTATTCTTTTATAATTAAAGATTAAAAAAATAATAGAGGTATGATTTTTTACTGATCGATTCAGTATTGTCCTTTTGCAGATAGTAAACAAGGTTCTATCTAGAAAAAAATGAATATGTTACCGTGACACAAAGTTCTATCTGTTAATTAGAACCTTCTTGTCCTGCTCATAGAGTGCCTTATAGTTGAGCAACAAAGTTCTATCGATTTTTTAAAACAAAAATTACTGAATAACAATGGAATATATAATAAATATATTATTAGTAATAAAATTGATGAAACAACAAAATTTAAATAATTCAAAACAACTTTGGTATAAAATCAAGGTATGAAAGTTAAATACATCGAAATATTCAATCTTCATTTTCTCGAAAGCGATAATAGTGAACAGATAGAACCTTTTTGTCCTAAATTCGCGATCTGTTGATTGGGTGGTTAAAATTATCGATTAAAATTATTTTAAAGTGGACATTTTTGTTGTTGATGTTGCTATCCTAATTCACATGACTTTTGAAGTCGAAGTTTTCGTTGCTCTTAAGGTTGCTATGTCAATCTGTTTCTCACATAACAATTTAGCTGCCTTGTGAAGATATTCCTGTTTTTATTATTTTGTTCTATAAGGTCGTCAGCTTTTTCGGTCAAAAGAATGTAATTTTAAGAGAAAAAAAGTTAAGCGTCTGGGAGCTCTATTTATACATCATATTCCATCTAAATGTACTATACAATTGTTGGTGTGATATCTTTTTACCTATATCTTGTAATTACACATTCGAGATATCAAAAAAAAAACTATCGAATCACCTATCAAAAATGACCTAAAACACTTGCACTCTCTGCATATTCAACAAAAAGTTTGAATTTCCACTCATAAATGGAACTAAGTTACTTACAAATATGTTCTCATAAAATTTTATACTTTTTTTTTCCAAATAATTTGTGTGTGAAAAACAAATTACACATTACGTTTCTAAAGGCTTACAATGCCGATTTAATAGATACTGTTTGTTTGAATCCTTTATAACAAGCAAACAATTGTTCATATTTCAAACAATTGTGCACAAAGTTCGTAAAATTTAAGCACTTTCATTTACCAAATTCATTATGTAACTTAAAATACATTGATATCTAAGCTTCAAAACATGATAGTGATTAACCATTTCTTGTTTTTATTCAACTATTCGTTTTTTTTTTTTGTATAAACGTTGAGTTAATAATTCGATTAAATTTGAATATAAAAATCTTTCAATACAAAAAAAAAAAACAATTTTCTGCACGGATATCAATTAAGCTTAAAACTTAAAAACAAATTTTAATTTAATCTCATTTTTTGAAATTAAATTAAACATTTTTTTTATTCTTTTAATTTTATTTCCCACATTGAAACTTTGTTGAAAATAAGATTAAAAAAACAAAAACAAACTAAAATACGTCCAGTCGTGATATTATTAAATAACCCAGCTTAGAATAAAATTCCAACTATTAGTTCACTAGTGCGCTGGTACTGGGTTCCTATACAAAAACCAACATATCGAACAAAATCGAAATAAAAAAGTATATATGTACTGCACATATATCTTTTTATTTGGCGCAACAAAACTCTAATCGTTTAGATACTTTACAGTAATGCAAGCTTATCTCTATTTTTTTGTATTCTCCTTCCATTATAACAATGTTTTTAAAAATAGAAGGAAAACGAAATATCGATTCATATGCCATCATCATCGATGATACTGCAGATGCTGCACTTCAATTGTCTAACAGTGGGACAAACGACCACAAAAATCGAAATAAAACTAAAAAGATAACAAAAATCAATTATTTTGTTTAGGATACAAAAAGTTCCCGGAATTTTCGTTTTTTCAAAAAAATATTTATTTATTCGTTTACATCAATGTGGTTCCCTTCAAAGTAGCCCCCCCCCAGATATAATACACTTATGCCAGCGTTTTTCCCAATCTTGGAAGGACTCTTGATATTCACTTTTTGATATGTCCTTGAGCATTCTCAGCGATTCGGCCTTTATTTCTTCAATGGAGGAAAAACGCAGTCCTTTCATGGGTCTCTTCAACTTTGGAAACAGGAAAAAGTCACACGGAGCCATATCTGGTGAATATGGAGGTTGGGGCATGACTACGGTATTGTTTTTGGCCAAAAAAATACGAACAAGCAACGACGAGTGAGCAGGTGCGTTATCGTGGTGCAAAAGCCATGAATTGTTTTTCCATAAATCTGAGCGTTTTTTCGGATTGCTTCACGCAAACGTCGCATAACTTCAAGGTAATACTCCTTATTAACGTACGACCTTGTGGTAAGAACTCTGGATGCACTTTTCCATTATAATTGAAGAAAACAGTAAGCAAAACCTTCACTTTTGATCGAACTTGACGTGCTTTTTTAGCTCTTGACGTTGGATGCTTCCAGGTGGACGATAGCGCTTTGGTTTCGACATCATAACCGTACACCCATGTTTCATAACTAGTTATGACCCCTTCAAGCAAACTTGGATCGTCGTTGACGTTATTTAACAGCTCTTGAGCGATGTTCATGCGATTGTTTTTTTGGTTAAAATTCAGCAGTTTCAGCAAAAATCGCCGAGCTCATAAAAACACGCGAACCTTAGCAACTACCACAGACAAAGTAAACAGTGAATATAGCTGAAAATTGCATCATACTTTAGGGACATGTATATCAACATGTATATCAACACAATACAAAAATTTGACCTTCGGACTCTCCAGACCCGCGAAATTTAAAAATTCCGGGTACTTTTTGAACACACCTCGTATATTAACTATTAGAGGTCTTGATTTCACACGTTTTTTTTTTTTTTTTTTTTTTTATATTGTGCGCGCACTCAAGGGGATATGAATACCCTTATAATGATTAAACACAGTGCGAGCAATTAGGAAGGGAGGATAGGATTTTAAAGGAGATACCGATGCACATTGGTTTTGAATGCCTACACATTGTAATGAGTGGGAAATATTGAGTCTGGTAAAGCATTCCACATTCGTGTAGTGCGACTAAAAAAAGAATCTCTGTACTTTACTGTACGTCCGAAATTGGGCTCAAGGGTAAACTGATGGGCATTCCTAAAAGAGCGGGTATTACGGTTAAATAGTTTGAGGGGAGGAATGCAACTGGCTATTTCACTAGAACATTGTTTATGAAAATAGCGATAAAATAATGACAGACATGAAACCTTACGGCGGTGCTCAAGAGATACAAAAGTTTCAGTTAAACAACGGTCACCTATTAATTTTAGAGCTCTTTTTTGAATACCCAAATCAATCAATACCCGGGTTTCTGGTTTTACCCGGGTAGTCAGGTACCTGGAAACTTCGGCCTAAAATGGCCGAAGCCGAAGGTTTGGCCGAATGTTGTTTGGCCGAATTCGGCCGAACCGAAGGCCGAAGCCGAAGCTTCGGTCGGACACTAAAAATTGTTTTTGATCTGAAAAAAGAATAAGCCTATTCCACTGTGCGTCAACTCTTCTCTGACAGGCAACGGATGACATTTTGACTAAAAAAAAAAGTTGTATCTATAAGCAAAAGAAGTGTATTCAACTGAATCCAAAGCACAGATACATATCTACAATATGCTTGCTCCTGGCTGGGTTTTTGTATCTATGAATGAGAATTGTGTATCGCTGATATAAATTTATACATATCTACATACGTAGATGCATTGTGAATTTTTCCCGCTGTTGTGTCTATCGATATCTATTGATTCTATTTGCAATGTATGCTTGTCGCGCTACCGATATGCTGTTTCTGCTGCCATTGCCGCCTCTGGCCGCGGCCGCCAAAGCATCATTCGCATCCGCAGTTAGATTATTAAATACGTGATTTAGCTCGTTCAGCGCTACACATTTGATATCACAAAAAAAAAGTTTAAACAAAAATATATAAACATACAAAAGATAGGAAATGTGCATCGTTGTTTGGTTGCAACTCAGAATTAAAAACATATTTGATTTTAGGACGAGAGAGCTATGTAGGGTAGGTACGTTTCTATATATGCATTTAGTTAGTAGAGCCTGGGAAATAAATGGATATACATAGCTACGTGACAAAGATTTTACTTGTTTTTAAATGTCGATCAGGAATTTTTCCACTTTTTTCTTTTTAGAGAATTATTTTTAAATAAAAATGAGGCAAAGACCTACATATAAATACATTTGTGTTTAAATATTTAAGCTTCGATTTTGATTCGATGCAAACGTGAAAGGATTGCAATTGGGTTATAACGAGCATTGAACTGCTGAAGAATAAAATGCATTTTTGATATGGGTTAATTTGAGTGAATTTTTATAACGATATAGTTTAGAGATACTTGAACAAGTTGTTTTTTTTTTGGTAGGAATATTAATGTTCGTCATAGGTAGTACTAGCTAATTTAAGAGTTCAATTAATACACAAATCCAGGTTTGTATTTTCATTTTATACTTTTACGTGATTGATTCAATAATAATTTATTAAGTTTCAGCATTTACATCGTTTGTTGTAGATAATTTCCTCAAATTGAAACTTAGATGTATAATATTTGGTGATATAGAAATAATAGCTGTCGGCGGCGACTTCAAACACATCAGTTACGTAAAAGCGAACAGCACCTACTTACGTATTATCCGTAACAAGTTATGATATATTATATTGGATAGTATAAGAAATAAGTTTGTTCGCCTAATTTGTGACCAACAAATTATTGGCATTCAAGACACATTTTTAAATTCGAGGTTGATACGTGCATTATTCATGATGCTGATGATCCTTATCTGGCTGGGTGTTTAATAGATGAAACTTGTCGGGAAAATGGATGAAAATGAATTGGTACCCGATTTTGTTATTTTTCAATGGTTTGTTAAGTAACACTTTGTTTTCAAGTCCACTAAGCAACCTATTACTTTTTTTTTTTTTTATATTGTACGCGCACTCAAGGGGATATGAATACCCTTATAATGATTATACACAGTGCGAGTAATTAGAAAGGGAGGATAGGATTTGAAAGGAGATACCGATGCACATTGGTTTTGAATGCCTGCACATTGTAATGAGTGGGAAATATTGAGTCTGGTAAAGCTTTCCACATTCGTGTAGTGCGGCTAAAAAAAGAATCTCTGTACTTTAAAGTACGTCCGAAATTGGGCTCAAGGGTAAACTGATGGGCATTCCTAAAAAAACGAGTATTACGGCTGAATTGTTTGAGGGGAGGAATGCAACTGGCTATTTCATTAGAGCATTGCTTATGGAAGTAGCGATAAAATAATGAGAGACATGAAACCTTGCGACGGTGCTCAAGAGATGCAAAAGTTTCAGTTAGACAACGGTCACCTATCATTTTTAGAGCTCTCTTTTGAATTCTGTCCAGGAGACTCAAGTGGGTTATAGGAGCACCTGCCCAAATATGGGAATTGTACTCAAGTTTCGGACGAATATAGGCTTTATAAATTATAGCCAGATCAGAAGGGGTAAAAAACTTCTTGCATCGGCGGAGAAAACCTAAACACTTATCAGCATTTTTGGCGATGTCAAATATGTGATCACTCCACAACAAGTGGTTTGTAATTTATTTATTTATTTATTTATTTATTCGTCTTTCAAGTTACAATACTTTATGGAGACTACATTAAAATCAAACATTATATTTACAAATTGACAGTGGTAAAAACATAGTGTTAAAACAAATTCAATACATCTTTAATGCACATACCAAGGACTGATAGCTGTTCAGTCTCCTCGATGCAAGTACCACTCATGGATAGTGGCATTGGGGGAGGGTTACGCTTTTGAGACAGTAGACAGCATTGAGTTTTCGAAGCATTAAATTCTACACGGTTTTTTATTCCCCATTGAACAATTCTGTCAAGATCAGAATTTAATGAGCTTATCATACGCTGCCGTTGATAGTCCACATCCGAAGAACAAGGATGAGAATCTAAAAACGAATACGAGAAGCTGAGGGTACTGTCATCAGCGAAACAATTAAGTGGGTTAGAAGTTTCAGACAAAAGATCATTTATAAAAATAAGGAAAAGTGTCGGAGACAAATCGGAGCCCTGGGGCACACCAGCATTTATTTTGTGGATATCAGATTTGCACCCGTCCAATACTACTTGAATTGAACGGTTCGAGAGGTAATTTCTAACCCAACGAAGAAGGGATTCATCAATACCAAATGCACGCATTTTCGATAAGAGAGCTTGATGCCAAACTCTATCAAATGCTTTTGAAATATCAAGTGCAATAATCTTACTTTCTCCAAAACGATGTAAAGATTTGTTCCACTGTTCGGTGAGATAAACCATGAGATCACCAGTGGACCTATTGCAACGAAAGCCATACTGCCGGTCATTAAGAAGCTTCCGTTCTTCAAGATATTTCTTAAGCTGAAAATTGATCAGCGTTTCCATGACCTTGGAAAGAAGGGATGTAAGTGCAATTGGGCGATAGTTAGATGGTGAGGAGGATTCGCCTTTTTTAGGGACAGGCTGGACAAATGTAGTTTTCCATCCACTCGGAAAGAGACCTGTAGAATAGGACAGATGGAAAAGCTTACGCAGTGGTTTTGCCAGCGTTGAAGAACACCTGTTCAGAACAATAGCGGGGATACTATTCGGGCCAGCGGATTTGTGAATGTCAAGATTTTTAAGTACTCTAGTAACTGAACGAGTGCGAAAGAAGATTCGTCCCATAGAATCGTTTACGCTTTCAAGTACAGGCGGAGTCATGTCACTCACTGGCAGCATCGAATTAACAGCAAACTGTGCTGCAAGCAAATTGGCTTTATCAATCGAGCTTACATAGGGAGTGTCATTGGAAACGAGCGTAGGAACTGACGATGACGTAGTGTTACGCACATTTTTTACAAATGACCATAAATTTTTACTACCACTGGGACATTGTAGTATTTTTTGCCGTAATTTCTGCTCATGCAAAAATTTAATGCGTCGTATATGTCCGTTACAGGTCTTTCTAGCTTGTTTGAACTTATTCCGGTTTTCCTCAGTTGGGTTGGCTTTATAATTCCGGAAACTTACATTTTTGATCCTAATAACCTCTTTACAGCTCGAATCAAACCATGAGTTTTCTTTGGGTTTGTTAGATCTTACCCTATTCGGGATAAAATTTCTCATTCCATAAAGAATTAAGTTTGTAATCATATCTGCACTGGAATCCACGTCACTATCGAGGAAGCATAGTGACCAGTTAAAGTTCCTGAAGAATTCATTGAGACCGTCCCAGTTGGCTTTCTCATATTGCCAAACGGTTCTCGTAGGGGTTTCAACTTTAACTGACGTTTTTTGGCATGAGAAATTTGCAGATATGACACAATGGTCTGATGTGCCTAGAGGCGATAATACACTGACAGTATATTTATTAGGATCAGAGGTAAGAAACAAGTCTAGAGTGTTGGCGGATTGACCTGCAACGTCAGGAATCCGAGTTGGCTCGTCAACTAACTGAGTCAGGTGGTTTAACTCAGCAAAAATCTCGACATACCTTCCTTCGGATGTTGTCTGACCCGAATAGCGCAGCCACGAAGAATTGTGTACATTGAAATCGCCCGTAACAACGATCTCACTGTGCGGAAAATGGGATACAATTCTCTGGATAGAGTCGGACAGCGCATCGAATTCGTTTGAAGTCGAATTACTATCCAAACTTTGGCTGCGATAAATAAAACAAGTATGAATGATGCGCCTTTGAACAGTAAATTTGAACCATATATAATTAAAATTTGTATTAGTACATTGGCCATACTGTGGCAGAAGCTGGTAGGCAACATCATTACGGACCATAGTCCATCCCAAACGAAGTAAAAAAAAATAGAACCTGCTTAAGAAAAATCTACTTAGGAACAAACCTTGTTTGTCGGAAAAACTTTTTTAATCCCGTGTATTTTTTAAGTAATTAAATAAAAAAAAATACAGAAACGGGACGAAAAATTAGTTGAAAAAGAAAAACTTTCATTTATCCTTTTAATTTTCACTTTCAAAGCAGTTTTATTACGAAAATGATAATACAATTGTTTCGATTTATAAATCTTCACCTTTTTTTTCACCTCAATTTTTTTGACCTGATAAGTAGTTTTTTCCACTCATCAGGACTCCACTTAACTGACTTTAAGTGAAACACCCTTTTAGATGGAAGAAAGACTTAAGTATTTTTCTTTTCCTCTTAAGTGGGTTTTACTGTTTATATTATTTCCAATGACTCCAATTAATCATTTTTCTTAATTTAGAGTTCAATTCCAGTCAAAACCATTAGTAATTATTATGAGGCAGAAAGATCACTAGCGTTGGGCGCCATTTATACAAATTTTTTGTTTCCTTAAATTAAAATGAAATATTACTGAAACAACAAATTTCAAAGTAGTTTTAGTGTCATTTTAATTAACAAAATGCCTTCACATTCATCACTATGTGGATTTATGTTAAATCTCTTTATGAACCCCACATTGGGCGCCAACTAAAAATTATCCAAATGAAGAATAAGTATTTCTTACTTTTCAAAAAAATAAGCAAAAATAAGGATTAAGGGCGTAATGAATGTTAATTCCTTGTCAAATAAATCAACTTAACAGATACAAACTGCTCTACAACATTTAATTTACTCAACTTTTATATCATCTTATTTTGTGGATATATGAATATGTGTATATGAAGGACATACCACATGTATCTATATAAGTACATAGATATTGGGTATGTCCAATAAAATAGACTTTTGCTTTTACATTAACCTTTTAATTGACCTCGTAAATCGAATTTTTCTGCAAAACGAAACGCATCTGCATGGTTCATAGATCTACTAATGCCGCTGGCCGAGCGACCGACAGACAGACGAGACGATGGCACCAGTTAAAGCCATCCAGTGTACCACGAGCGACGCACGGCCACAACATACAAGTTTATATTGTCTAGGACGATCCTATACCCGCTTAAATTCTCTCTATAACCATGGGTCCTATAATACTTGTATATAATATACAATCGAATTAATTTATTACCATCATTGAATTTTATTTATATTTATTTTGAAGCTACAGAGCGATACTTTATTGTTGGTGAATAACTTTCCACTATGTGTCGTCGAAATTGTATAATCGTAGTTCAGATGTCGTGATGATATTTCAAAAAACTACCATACCACCATACCATAGTCGACTTGTATAATCTAGCTAGAGGAGCCACAGCCAGTGCGCTAGCTCTCTTCTCTGGCTTGGATAAGAGGAGGAGATTAGATATACTTTGTGGGTCTGTCTGTCATGTAGTCTGTCGTACTCCTGCATCCCCAGTGTAAATGAATTTCGTGGTTATGCTAGATAAAGTGAAAAATTTACGCAAAAGGGTGTTTTTTTCTAAAGGTTTTCACTTTGTTTAAAAGTAAATATTATTAAATCATTTTTTGGATTTTAAAAAAAAATATTGTTTTTTAGCTACAGAATTTTTAAACACACCAACAATTTCTTAAAATTTTGAATGCAAAGGAAATCTTTATCGAATTTTGAGATAAATTTAATTCAATAGGTTTACGGTGCTCTTTTAACCCCGACGATGACGTTACAATGCTCGATTTAAGTACCTTAAAAGTTGTTAAATCACTTCTATAATTTATTTTCGCTTCTTTTCATTTTGTATACTATTAAAAAGTAATGATAGAAAAAAAAACACCCTTTTCAATTACTTTGCAGTGATGCAGTTGATGTTGTACCTAGGTACTGCACAAGATACAAAATATCACCAAAGAGATATGCAAGTAGAGGTTTTTGATTTTTTTTTTTTAAGTTAGTAAGTTTTTTGGTCTCGGAAAACTATTAATTTTGGTTTGACTTGCCCTCGAGGAGGATATAAAGTATCTGGATGGTGGGTGTCTGTCAGACGATGTGTACCATCGCATCGTAAGGTAATGACAGCAAAAGCTTCTTGCATTTTTGGTTACATCGACTATAAGATACAAGTACTTCAGACTCAGAGCTATTTGGATGGTACATTGATGGTGTACCTATTTGTATATTTTAGATGTATCTATAAGAATTTACAGTCAAATAAAGCAAACATTTTAGATTGATGTGACGTTCAAAGTTGGGTAATTATTTGATATTAGTTTTAATAAATGAGTTGGTATTTGTAGAATAATTGTGTTTTAGTATAGATAAATATGTATATGTATGTATGTATGTATGTACGTGTTCTTGTGAGAGAAACTGTGAATATGTACTTAATTCAAAGAAACTAATTAAAAACAATTCGGTTTTGGAGTGCGCCATCATCAAGTTAGATTGCACAAAATAACATTATGTCTTGTTTTTTTTTAAATTAAGTTGTCGATGCATTTTGAAAAACAGTGACAAATGTGATACGAATGTTTAAGGTGTGTGTTTTCTGCAGAGGGAATTAATGGCTACAAGAGTTTATTCGAATTAAAGTTTCAACAAATGATATCAAAAAATTGTAGTTTAAAAGAAAGTTGTCTTTGTCTTTGAAGGATTTCACGAAAGTCTTTAAGTTCGAAGTAAAAGACGGTAAGCTTGATTAAGTAAATACCTCCAAACGGAAATACGTTTAAGTATCCAGTTTTCAAAAAAAAAAAAATTGATTTAGTTAAATTGTGCGACAAGGGAGAGCAAAAAATCTTCTTTAAAGACAATTTTAGTTGGCGCCCAATATGAGGTTTATAAAAAGAGATTTAACATAAGTCTACATAATGATGAGTGTGGAGGCATGAATAAATTCTAAGTAATGATAAATGCAAAACATTTTTTTTTAAGATTAAAACAGTGTTTAATACTAATTCTCATGTAATTTTAACACTTTGGAAAGAAGTTCTTTAAAGAGGAGTTCAACGATTGTGTACATTTTATTTTTAATTCTATAACGTTAAGTGATTTAAAAGCCCTTAAGGGGGTATTGTAGTGTAGAGACATAAATTTCACCCGGTTTTTGAAGCGTTGTATAAAGGATACAAACAATATTTTTAGGATACATTTTTTTATCATTTATTTATTGATTTGTTGTTCATACATAAAAAAATTAATAAAAAAAAAAATTAAAATTAACAAAGTTACAAGCAGTCAAAGTGGGGGGTCTAAATAAAAGAGGGTGTCCTGGCGTGCATCCTACCAACCCTCCTGGTGATCTGAAAAACAAAAACCAGACGGATTCTTAATTATTATAAATGTCGCTATCGTTTGACCCTTGGATAAGTTAAAAAAAAAAACTTTTTAACAAAATGGCAGCAGTTTGAAAAAAAAAAATGTTCTTGTTGCATATTTTTCAACAATTCCGAATTTTTTAAAAATACTAAATGAGAAGTTATATTTTTGGGCAAGAACCATACGATAAAGAGATGTATAAAGAACATCCTCTCCAAATTTGAAGTAAATCGGTCTATTAGAACTCGATATATCCTTACCGCCAGCTCGAAAAAGTAGTTTCGAGAAAAACGCGTTTTGCTGCAGATGCACTATTGAAACTGATGTCTTCTTCTACAGTAAATTGGTTACCTGAAAATCTCCTTTTTTTTTTGATCTGCATGGCCGTGCAGAACTGAATTTCGAAGATTTTCTATCCATTTTACAAAATTTACAAAATAATTATCACTTCAAAAATAAACACGTTGTCAGAGCTAGCACAGCACTTCAACTCAGTATAAAGGTTGCCACAAAAGTAACTTAAAATGAAACTAAAAGGACAATATTCAAACAAAATCAGTTTCTATGACCTTCAATTCACTTGTGAAATAATAGGAATATTAAAAAATCCTTTTAAACGCATATTCTTGAATGTCTAAACTTTGAAAATATGAAAAAAAATTTTG
Organism: Eupeodes luniger; assembly: GCA_951509635.1. Classification (NCBI taxonomy): domain Eukaryota; kingdom Metazoa; phylum Arthropoda; class Insecta; order Diptera; family Syrphidae; genus Eupeodes; species Eupeodes luniger. The sequence goes on from OX608073.1 coordinate 40,143,141, forward strand.
TATCTACACTAGAATACCCCCTTAATAAGTCAAGTGCTCTTTTTATGGCAGAAATTTGTCTAAGGGTTCACTACCCGTAAAAATTGTGATAATATTGGCTGAAATGGAAAAAGGAAAACAAATTATTAAATGGCGCCCAATTCAAGTCTTTTTCTTTTTTCTTAAAGAAGGGCTTTGCTCTAGTTTTTTAATGTTGAAGGAATAAGGTTTAACATGTTTTACCTAAGATGGCGCTACAGTCTGGGACGGGCCTTGGCTTCAACAAACATGCGTCTCCAGCCAGCTCGGTCACTAGCTAGCTGTCTTCAGTTTCGCACACCAAGTTGGTAGAGGTCGTCTCCCACCTGCGTGTGCTACCTAAGTCGTGTCCTTCCCCTATTGCGCCGTCCCTCGGGATTAGATTCGAAGATCTTCCGGGCTGGAGCGTTGATGTCCATTCGCTCTACATGACCCAGCCATCTTAGTCGTTGGACTTTTATCCTGTTATAAACCAGGTCAGTGTTGCTGTGCAGTCCGTACAGTTTGTCGTTGTATCTTCTCCCCATTCTCGATCTATAAAGAGACTGGACCAAAAATCAACCGAAGAATTTTTCTCTCGAAGCATTTTAAGAAGCTCTCATCTATCTTTGGCAGGGTCCTAGCCTCAGCGGCATAAATTAGAACCGGGATGATGAGCGTCTAATAGATTGTGACTTACGATGCTCGAGAGAGGACTTTACTACTCAATTTCCTTCTAAGTCAAAAGAAGCAGCCATTAGCATCGTTTGGTTTCAACGCTGGTGTTGTTGTCTAAATTAATAGCGGTACCTAGGTAGACAAAGTTTTTTACTACCTCAAAGTTATAGCTGTGAGGTAGTCATGGTGAAGTTTTGTCCAAGACGTCGTCGTTTAATGTACTTTTTTTGATGACAGCATACACTAGGTCTTGCCCTTATTGACCACTAAACCTATCTTCTCCGCTTCCGTAGCAATACTCCAAAATTTTCCACTGACATCACGCTTTGGTCTTCCAAATATGTCAATATCATCGGCGTATCCGACTTATTTAATGAACCTTTGAAAGATTGTGCCCTTTAGTGTTGTCGGTTGACTTTTGCACAATTCTCCCAAGGCAAATTTTGAAGAAGTCTCATGAGAGTGCATCGCCTTGTCTAAAACCTTTTTTGACATCAAATGCATCGGTGAAATCTTTTCCGACCTTGATAGAGGAGCGTGCATTTTCAATCGTCATTCTGCACAAACGGATAAGTTTGACAGGGATGCCAAAACTATAGACATTGCTCTGTAAATCTCTTACAGATGCTTTCATACGCGGCTTTAAAATCGATAAATAAAGATGGTGGGTATCGATTTGAAGTTCCTGGATTTTCCCAAGATCTGCCGTAATATAAATATTTGTTCAATGGTGGACTTTTTTGGTGTGAATCAGGTTGTTGACTACCGCTTCAGACGTTCACATAATACGGCAGAAATAATCTTACATGCGATGTTTAGGAGACTGATATCTTTTGTAGTTGCTTTGATTTTTTGAGTTTCGGAATAGGGGGACCAAAGCAAGGATAAATGGTTTTTCAAGTTGAAGTGTTTTTTCGGCTTAAAATCCTCATTTTTGAATGAATCTTTGGAACAACTTGATGTGAGTAATTTTGGATAGGGAACAAGTTTTAGATTTACGATTTTGGAATAGAGGGCTGGGGAACATTTTTTGTGAAATGTTCATACTAAAAATCAATTTTAAGCAACGAATCTGTGAAACAATTTAGAATAGCCCCCGAACAATTGAGAATCGTAATCTTAGACTTTATGGTATTTGCTGAAAGAATACAATTTTGGCTTTAAATTTTAAATTTATTCAAAGCGGTGCACTAGGGGGGGGGGAGGGCATTATTAACTTCACATAGGAAGTTATTGTAATCGGTCCGATTTGTCGAATTGAAAATTTTGACATTTCTCGGCGTTTCAAGGTCCCTACAGTCGAAATAAAAGATTTTATGAGAGATGTCTGTCCGCAACTAAATTGCGTGGGTGGTTTTTTTTACCATAGCAGTTTGAAAAAAAGGTGAACATTTTGGTTAACCCTAAATATCTCACGAACAAATTTTATATCATATATTTTAACGTGATACCAAACCAATATATTTTTGGAAAAAGTTCCTATTAACGGTTTTTTTATAAATCAAAAAAACTAAAAAAAAGTATTTGTCACCTCAAAAATTTTACGAACAAAACATGATTTTATGATTTTATCTCCAAAACAATTTTGTGCAACGAACAGTAACGTTTTCAATATCGGTACAATTTTGAGAAAAATCGAATTGACAGTTTTTTTTACAAAGAATTAAAAACCTAAAAAAAATTAACCCAAGTTGGTAAAAATTGATTTTCGAATCAAATATCTTTTCAAAAACTTGAGATATAGGCTTCAAATTAATTTTAACTTATAAAAAATTTTGTTTTCAACATTCGGACAAAATTTGAAAAAAATCGAATTGCCAGTTTTTTACAAAAAATAAAAACCTAAAAAAAAATCTTTTCAATACTTTGAGATATTGGCTTTAAACTAATTTTGTATTTTAAAAAAACATTATTGTCAACATTCAGTAAAATTTTAAGAAAAATCGAATTGACATTTTTCTAACAAAAAATAAAAACCTAAAAAAACAATAGTAAAACTTGGTAAAAAATTACATTCGACTGAAATATCTTTTCAAAAAAAAAAAAAGACACTCATTTTTTCTCACTGAAAATATTGTTTTTGACATTCAGCAAATATTTTATAAAAATCGAACAATCCGTTTTTTTATACATAAATAAAATCTAGAAAAAATAGTACGAAAATTTAGTAAAAATTCATGTTCGGTTCTCGATATTTCGTGAACAATAGAAGATATTGACTTCAAATTAGTTTCATTCATCCAGTTTGTATTTGTTTATATTAGAAATAAAATTTTTTAAGAAATGCTACTAAAATTGGTTTTCAACAAAAAATTTCGTTAAAAAAAGTAGATTTTGAAATCAAACTATTTCATTGTATGAAAAATATTGTTGGTAATTTTTAAATTTTTAAGAATAATTCAACTTACAACTTTTTTAACAAAACACGAAAACCTACAAACTTTTAAGCAAGATAAATCGACAGGCGAGATGGGAAATTATTAGTGTGGGTCGCATCCCAGCCTCTTTTTTTTTGTTTTTTTTTGTGCTCCTTTAGCTATAATTGTAAATAGTTTTGGACGAAATTTGGACGCGAACTGAGGGAAATATGGTTTGACTTGGAACATTATTGAATTGTCGATTTTGATGTTTACAAAGTTAAAAGACATGAACATTTTTTTGAAAGTTCGATCATCCGCGTAAACAGTAGTTTATTAGCCAAGTTTTGGTTTCTGGCACATGTGTTTATTTACGTTTTATTAAAATGTAGTCTTTTCAACAAAAAAATTGTGGAGACGTATTTTGCATTTTTGAATAACAAAAATTGGTTGCAATATCTTTTAACATATACATTTCAATACTCTAAGTTTTTGGAAGAATGGTTTTTACCTTCTTCTTTTTACAATCTAAAAAACATAAAAGTTAGAGTTTCGAAAAAAGAGGTCTTAGAATTTTTGGTCGAATTTTACCCATATATTTTTAAAATTTAGATGAGATGAAAATTTAAAATGTTTAGAACAACTAGAAAAACCTGGAACAATTCTCAAAAAAACAATTTTCGAAGAAGATTAAAAGCATATGACTTCCTAAGATGTTGTTAGAGACTCGATCGGTAAAGGACATGGCAGTGTCTTGCGATTGTAGACGTCTAACGTCGATTCTTCTCACAGTACTTCCTTGTTTTGGCTTGGATCGGGATATCCGTAGCCGTACCTTGGCTACAACGACGATGTAGTGGTTCGAGTCAATGTTGGCTCCTCGGTATGTTCGGATAACCTGAATACTGGAGAAGTGCGTCGATCAGCTTTGATTTTGTTAAAATTTCTAAGAAATGTAAGACATCAAAACATTTTCTTATGAATAATTTTATCTTAAGTGTGAAGCTTTTCAGAGTAAACATAACATAGTTAAATTAGAATGGTATCAAAATTTGATAAATTTAAACCTTACTTTTAAAAACTGATCTTTAAAAGTAACATTTCTTAGAGTGACGTGATTTGTTAAAGCATTTAGTAAAACCTCAAACATCTCATAAATGTGTAAAAACGCAATTTCGAAAGTATTATCCACTTTCTACCGACGCGACGACAAAATTCTTCTATATTGTGATTTTTCTAGTAAATTGATTAATTGAAAGGAAATAAATAAGTCACAATCCTTCAAATAAAAACATTTTTCTCAAGCTAGTTAGCACGTGATTAAATATTTTTTGTATTTACAAAAAAAAAACAATAGGTATTTTTCCTCAAGAAATTCATAGGCGTCTAATAGGTTCGATAATTCCTTATAATTGCAATTCAAGTTATTTGCTTGTCATCGACCTATAGCCATATAGCCACTTACGAGTAGACTTAACCACCATAAACAATTATTACCAGAGACACCGGTAACAGTTGTTATTTGCAATTACAATTATTTTATTACTGTCTGTGTTTTTTGTTGTTGTTGTTGGTTTATTTTGAACTCCTTGTGATAAAAATCACTTCTATCACAGCAGAATAAAGAGAAGTTTCAATTTCAATTGGTTGCACTTAACACACGAAGACGGAATTAAAACACCACACCTGACTTGCATGCTAAATCACCGGTCATAAGTTTAAATTTAGCTTCAAATTGTTGCTGCTGCTGTTGTTCATCAGTTCACCCGGCCCGGCGCGGCGTGGCAGCGGTGTGGTGCGGCCAGCCACCAGTGGTTCGGCGAGGCACGGTGCAGTGGTATGGCGCATGTATGTAAATGGGTGGACTGTCGTGCTCGCGTTGTGATGTGAACGCATCATAAATGATTGAATGCGAATGTTGTTGCAGTTGCAGTGTGTACCTTGCATAAAATAAAACGTCACGTAACCTTTTTTCAAGAACTGGCTTGGCCTTTACCGTAGGTAAGGTATAAACCCGTATAAATGGGTACTTCTTTTTTACGCATCTCATCTTCATGACCAGGACCACGTTATAAAGTTGCATAAACAGTTGCATTTAAACATCATCTTCTTCTTAAATGTCTATACACGAGACGTGCGTCGTCGTCGTCATCGTTGGTCGACGTCAATGATGGTGAAGACGACGCGACGCGATGGCCAGCAGGTGATGAGATGATGACCAAGTTCAAGTTTATTCGCATATGCTTGAGGATTTAAAAAACTTAAAATTAACTGAGAGAGAAAATAAACACAAAATTTAAAAACTGGATTTCGATTTGCCATTGATGCAGATGCAAAAGCATCAGCAGGGGTTTTCTTTTTGAATGAGAACAACGGGAATTGGCCAATGGTTTAATCGGTGTCAATGAATTTTTTATTGACTCATGTCGACTTGATTATACCATTGATGGTTGGCTAAGCCTGTTATTGAAAGAAGTTTTGATAATTACTCAATTCGTTCTATGATACTTTGTAACAAATTTAAAATAACTAAAAAGATTATTTAAAGATTTTAAGCTAAGTGTATTTTTATTTTGCAAATTTTTAATAGAGATCATTTGAAAACAAGTTCTTAAATATGTGTTAAAAATGTTTGTCCAATTACTTAATCTTATTTGACTTTCTTAAGATGCTAAAATACTTCCCAAGAGAGTGAATTACTTTTTTAAAAATGTGATAATATTTGTACTTCTTTGTTATAAGTTGACTGCGTCAGTACTTTATGCAAATTTTAGTTTATTCTTCTTTTCTTTGTTTTCGTACAATTTCGTAGTTATTGCCTTAAATCTCCTTAAAGCCTTTCATTGGAAGTTATAGCTTACCAAAAAAGTTACGTGCTTCTTAGAGCTTTCTGTTTGATTCACTTTATTTTAAGGAACATTTTGAGTTTCACAAGAAACTGCTCCTACATTTTGAAGTCTTGTTTATTTTTGCCACAAATTAATTACAAACGGTAACAAAAAAACCTTAGTTTCTTTAACTGTCAATATTTTCTTTTCATGATTTCCATAATTTGGGAAAAAATATCTTTGAATTTATAGTACTTTGAAATAGTGTTCTGCAAGCTATAGCTTCAGAAAAGAAGCCAGGGGACTATTTCATAAACATGAACAATGGCGACGGGTGGCAAATGACAATTTTTTAATTTACAACTTGACAATTGTCAAAATCTGTTCCATAAAGAATTTGACAATTTAGAAGAATTGTAGGAAAATTCCGAAAATTGTGATATTTTCAGGAAATTGTCAAGACAATGAATTGTCAAATATTTTCTACAATTGTCAGGAATTTTCTGACAAATTTCTACTGACAATTTTATGATTGATGAATTTTTATGAAATTAAAAAAAAGTTTACAATTTACATATTTGTCAGTATGTAATTGACAATTGCGACAGGAAACTCAGTTTCAGTCAAAATTTGGCAGTGAAAATGCCTACTATGATAAAAACGACATATTTTAAAGGGAGATGATTCTCAGTTGGTTCTCCGTGAAATACGTCGCCAGTGCCCTCGGAATTTAAAACAAAGAATAAATAATAGTGGTGTGAGAAATCCTAAGTAATCGTTACAAAGTAACGATTACTTCAAGTAATCAAAGTAATCGATTACTTACCCGAGTAACGATTACCAGTCGAATCGATTACTTCTAGTTACTTTTGGATTTGATTACTTCTAGTTACTTTTTGATTTGATTACTTCTAGTTACTTTTGGATTTGATTACTTCTAGTTACTTTTGGATTTGATTACTTTTAGTTACTTTTGGATTTGATTTCTTTTAGTTACTTTTGGATTTGCATTTTAAAGATATTTTTGGATTTATTTTGTTTTGTTTTTGAAACGAAATACATCTTAATGATACTGAAACTGATTACGATCTTAGAAATAATTGTATGGAAATGAAATATTGGAAAAGAGAGTGGAAGAGGTTCTGAATTTGTTGATACTGTTAATATTTGTTGTATTTATTTCTACAAAAATTAAGATTTGTACAAAATAGATGTCGTCTTTCGTCTTTGGCTACATGACAATTCACAATAAATATAATTTACTTGTGGCCTGGCCTACAATTTTGGATCAAACTGATAAATATTCACAACGAAGGTTACTTATGTACCAAAAACAGAACAGGAAATTCTAAATCGAATTGGTGGCGCTGTAGTCTAACTTCTACATTTTAAGCTAAAATTGATCAATATTCACAAAAAAGGCTCTTATTTAACTACAAAGAAAGTGGACAAATCTAAATCCGATAGGTGGCACTGTAATCTAACTTCTACGTTCTTAGATCAAACTAATTCATTTGTATAGTACTAAATATTGTTATTAAACTAAGAGTTATAAATATACACTCTGAGTGCAGGGCATTATATGTATGTAGATGGAAAACTAAGTTTATAGTTTGTTTAGTTGTTTGTATATTTATATAAGCTTTAATGTATTATGTTGTCTTTTTTCTTTCTTTTATTATTTGTGTTTGAATTTTATTGCCGTTTCGTATAGTGCGTTTGGTTTGATGGTTAATTTGTCATTTAATATTTTGTCTTGTTCTTGTTTGTAAGCTTTGTAGATTTCATATTTTTCAATTGCGTCAAGTAATCTGCCTTTTCTGCATATATGTATGTAATGTTTGTAAATTTGTTTCAATGTCTGTATAATTATGGGTGTTTTCTATTAAATGTAATGCATATGTGGATTTGGTGTTGGGTTTTGTTTATGTTCTTTGAATTTTTCTTCGAAGGTTCTACTTGTTTGGCCTATGTAAAATTTGTTGCAATCATTGATTTAAGTCTGTAAACGCCGGCGTATGATTTTGTTTTATTTTTGGTTTTAAAATATTTTGTAAATTGTTGTTTGTTTTGAATGTTATATTTATGTTAAGTTTTTTGAATTGGTTTGTTAATATTTGTGGTACTATGTAAGTATGTATGTAACTGATGCATATTTTGGGTTTTCTATTGTGGGTATAATAGTTTTGTTGTTGTTTATTTTCTTTTCTTTTTTCTTTAAATTTACCGTTTTTGAATTCTATGGGGAAATATAAATTGATTTATTTTTGATTTAAGATTTAGATTTTTAGGCAAGTTTACCCCTTTTTGCACTTATACGAATACAGCTTAAAAAAAACGTTTAACTGGAAATTTGACAGCTCTTGCTCTACTGCACTGGTTAATACGTACACGAAGTTGCACTTGTCAGCGTTCTTCGAATATCGAAAAAAATTTCAGAACACATTTTAAGATTGTACAATGAAATCGTCACGACAAATTTGTCAGCAAGATAAGTATATGTCAATGACAAAATTGTCACGACAAATGTATCAATAAATGACAATACAAAAATTTAGATGACAAATTTGTCATTGTATTTTTATGATAACTTTGTCACCTGTCAAAATTTTATTTTTTTACAGATACGTCAGACAAGTGTGACAAATTTGTAGAATTTTCACCTGTAAATTTGTATCAAATAGGAGGGCCCAGCTCTTCTATATAATGTTTTGTATCTATGTATATGTAGGCTATCACCTTATTTAAGACGTTATTTGATAACCTAAACGAGATGGTAATAAATAAAACAATTTTTTCGAAAGACCTCAAAACAAGATAGCTACAAAAAACCAAGAGAGCTTTGAAAATCAAAATTTTGCTGACGATTTAATTTCCTCTAATTTTGCAATGTCTCATATCTTCTAAGCATTATTATGTTGAAGTTGTACTTCACTTGAGTTTTTGATTACGACACTTAAGAAGTCAATTCCTTCTTCAAGTTTTCTTATAAAACCTTAACCCTTCGGCCTCAATTTGAAAATTACCGGTGATACTCGTAGATCTAAACACTTCCAACAAATAAATTTTTTTCTACGCTGTGAATTCAAATATTATGTTTTCCAATATGATTTCGGTATGACTTCACTGACATGTTAAAATGAAGGTAAAGTTATAACAACAAGTGGGGAAAAAATACATATTCTTAAAACCAAAATTTTAATAGATTCCGTTCTCATACCGACCAAAAAAATCAGTCTCAGAAGAATGATCACCATCAACTACCATAAGGGTGACGTGGAATAACGCCAAATGAAATAAAGCCAAATCCAACAAATTTGGCATTATTTCGTTTTTGAAAAGTAATAAGTAGCTGTTAGTACGCGCCGTGCTATCAATTCAAAAAAAACTTGTTTTAGGCTCCAATTTCAAAAATTCGGCGTTGTTTCCATTATTTTTTTGGCCTTATTTCTTTTTATAAATCGAAATAAAGCCAAATTGGTTTTATTTCGTTTTGAACAACGAAATAAGGCCAAATTTGAAATTTGGCGTTATTTCATTTGGCACTATTTCACGTCACCTACCATAAGTCATACAACTTACGGAAGGTTTTAAGAGCGCACCTTATACATATTTACCTAACTTACCTTGCTTCTAAACTCATAGTCTTAAGCTATAGTGACTACCAAAAATAAAAACTAATACAAAATAATTTAACTTCCCTAATTTGTTTTTACACAGGCTTTATCGAACAAAAAACTACAAATGCAGCCTTTAAAACCTTAACGTGTTTAGTTAGTCAAATGACCGCACTCAAATTCCTGTTTGTCCAACAGCTATAAATCCAAGAATTTATGACCCTGTTTGTGTTTCGCCTCTTTTGCATACTTTCTAATTAACGCTGCACCGTTGTTAACTTCAATTCAATCTTAAAAGAGAACCATAATGTCCATACCCACACGTGTCAATCTAAATTAAACTGAATCAAAAACTTAAATATCTTTAATAAATTCCTTGAATTTTATTTGTTATTCGATATCCATCAGCCAAGGACTAACTGACTGTTGTAAGCTATTTTGCTATCGCTAATCATCCAACATCAACGGCGACGTCTCGGGCGGGAGTAGGTACATTCGCGTAGTGTCCGTCGTCGTCGTAGGTTAAAAACGGTAAGCTGCTGTTCGTGTCAACTCTCATTAGGAGAGCAAGTTGCAAAAATTGTATATAGGTTGATTTTTATGTTTATGCAAAACTGACTGTAAATAAAGTATACGGTCAAAAGAATTCAACACACTTTCCAATGGAACGAGCAGCAAAGTACAAAAGATTTTTGCATCTGTTGCAAGCAGCTATTCTGCCAGCCTGCGCTACCGAAACGAACGTCTTGCACTATACATTTTTATACGAAGCTCTTAGAAGTATCTAAGTCTTTAACTGGTTCAAACCGTGGCTATGGCTACTAGCAGTAATTTTGTTTTACTATACAAAAAGCCTATGAAGCGAGTTGATGGTTGCCGCTCCGGGCTACTGCTGTTGCCGCTGCATCTGAAACCGTGCGCTTCCATTTTAATTTCAATTGGAATTTTGATTTATAGTTTTTCGTGTAAGAACTACTGCAGCAGACACTCGGTGCTGCTGCTAAAGGGGCATAAAAATATAAAACTCTAGAATGCACAGCTTTACACCAAGAAATAGTAGAAACATTTTATTTTGTTCGTTCTATAAGGTCGTCGCGTAAAATAATGTATAAGAAATCTAGCAAAAGGTCGAACGAATAAAATCTTGAGCCAGGGAAGGGTAGGGAGATTTTAAAGACTAAAAAACCAATGAACAAGAAGAACAATCACAACAAAGAAGGATTTTTAAGAATCTAAGAAAAAATATTTAGTGGCAAATGAAAAGAATAAAGAATCGTAAGTCCGCATTTCTTTTTCTTTTCACGGTTGGTCCACTCACGAGAAGAAGATGATGGTGATGGTAATGGTCCGTCTTGACTTCATATTTGCAAGAAATGGGTCGAGACTGGATACATGAGTTCATCGTTTATTTTATCTTTTTAATGTCAGGTTGAAATTGATGGTTGAGTTAGTTACTGTGCTGCTGCGACCAGTGTTGAGTGGACAGACACAAAGTTATAAAACAAAGAATTAAAACAACAACAAAATAAAGATTTATTATATTGAATACTCGAAAAAAATGTATGCCATCTAAAAGGTCACTTTTGGATCCAAGGAAACCTCAAGTATATTTCAGTAATTGGTCAATCGAAGATTTTTTTTTCAATTAAAATGCAAAACAATTTATTAAAACTTTTACTATTGGAATAAGCAAAAAAATATCGAGCTGTGATTTTGAGGTTGGCCAAAGGTTTTTGAGTTTGAAAAAAAGATGTACTAGTAATGTCTTATGACGTTTCAATAAAACATTAAAAATTAATTAAAAAAAATAAAGCCCACTTATTTCATAAAAAAAATATTTTTTAATTAAAAAAAAAAAAGATTTTCGAAAATTATTTTTGCAATTTTCTTTAAATTTTTTTACTTAAATATTACTATTTAAACAAGATTTGAAGAAATTTAGTAATTTTAAAATGATCAAATTAACCTTACGTAATTTAAAAAGCAAATAATAAGAAAATGAATGTTAAATATCATAGCCAAAATTTGTCTCAACGAGGATTTTAAAAGAACAAATTAAAATTTAATAAACTGCCTTGTTATTTCTGCATATGACTTCATTGGAAAATAAAAATATTTAAATACTTGGAGTTAAGAGAAACGCTACTTTTATGCTTTAAATATCTTGATTAAATAATTTATATCTCAACGGCATCAAACTAGAAAATAAGAGATTTAAGGGCGTTTCATTCACTATTGCTTAACTTCAAACAGGCAAATTTTCAAGTTGATCAACCTTAGAGTTCATAACAACTCTAGAGTTAGAACGCAAGTTGAAATTTATTTTTATTCACTTATTTGTTTCTAAACTTCCGAGTTTAAAATCGAAACTTGGCCTACTTTAGAATTTAAAAATATACCTGTGATATTTTTGAAAATAAAACAGAAACTGTCAGTTTCATAATTAAATTTCAGTTAATATAACTTGTTTTTTTTTTTTTTAAGGGTAAGTATTTATCAAGCAAAAATATTGTGTCCAAAAAAACGTGGTTTAATTTTTTGTTTGAGGGATAACTAATCATTTAGACAACACGCTTTTAAACTACGCCAAAGACTAAACACACTAAAAACAACCCATTTGTACGTGACAGTATAATAATTATCTACGCCATTCTTAGTATTTTGGCAGTCACATACTGATCTTGGGATTCCGCTCAGTTTCTTAACCATTCTACTTTTAAAATTAAATAGAAATTGTTTTTTTTTCTTCAACCAATTAAATTAAGAAAATTCAAACTTCACTTTAGATATGTTTTAACAAAATTCTAGTTTTATTTAGTTCAAAACAAACAAAACAAATCAGTATTTCTATGTTAAAACCCAAGTTTGATTTTCAACTTTAATTTGTTTTTTGGGAGTTATAAACATCTAAGGTTGAGTAACTTTAAAGTTGGAAATCGAATAAAATCAAAATCACGAGTTGATATTAAAAATCCTCAATTTAAGTTTAACTTTGACTGAACGAAACCGACCTAAAATGTTTTTTATTTTAAATCTAGATGTTACTATTTTTCAGTAAAATGCAGAATATTTCAAAACTGAACATTTTTCAGGTCTCATTATTTTACCGATGTGTGAAGCGTAGCTAAAGTTACTTGAAGTTTATATTTTGTGTTGATATACAAATACTTAAACAAAAATGTTTTTGTATGTATCTCCAACATATTATTGATTTTTTAAGCTGTTTTAAAAATATTTGTTTGTTTAAATTGATATTTATTTTTATAGCAACACTGAAAAATCAAGATGCTACCTCGAGAATCATCTTAGCCATTGTATCCAAAGTATTTTAACAACAAAATTAATTCCAACAAAAAACATTAATTTTTAATTTCTTACATTAAACAATCTCAATTCTAAATGAAAACTATTAAAATCGGTTTATTAGTCCTTGAGAAAACTTAAAGACAAAATAACGGACCAATAAAAAAATATGTTTTTTTTTGTTGAAAGAAGCCAAGTCAAGAAAAAAAAATGGAGAAAATTTAATAAAAATCTATCGGTTTGTTTTTGAGAAAAATCGAATTTTCGATATTTAACCAACAACTTTGTATGGGGACTACTGTTGTTTTTCATCGTAACAAATAAGTTACAAAAAAAAAACGCTTAACACGAATCGACTTAAAACCTTAACTTTCAAGTTTGAACACAATCGACTAAATGGCCTGGGCTGTAGGGCCGAGGATAGACAGACAGACGGAATCGGGGGACCCACTTTTTCCGACTTTTGATTAAAATCTTGAGTTCGCAATTTTTTACGAATACAGAACCTGCCATACAGTTCCTCTATTTCGCAAGTACAAATAATGAAAATTTCTTACTATACAAACTTACCAACTATTAGGGTTAACGGGGCGATATACAACCGCAAACTTTTTTAAATTTTTAACTAACTTTCCGTAGGAAAATGTGTAAATCTTTCCGATTTGGAAAATTAAAATTTTTGACGTTTCCCGACGCACGTTTCAAGGTCTCTAGAATATAAATCATTAGTTTTTAGAGAGATGTCTTTGTGTACAGATAATAACATCAAAAGATGCGGAAACGACTTTTTTTCAAATCTGTGCAGTTGAATCTACTTATTACGTGTTATTCAGTTCACGGACAAGCTAATCAGTGTTCTAATGAAATAAAAGAATAAACTATAAAAGAATATAAAAGTGAAATGTGTCAAATTAAAATGTCGGAAAAATATTCCATTCCCAAATCAGTGATTTGCCGATTAATAAAATTTTACAAATCTTAAAAGTCATTCCAAATGGTTCAAATGATATAAAAAAGACCCTTTTTTACCATATCGTTAGAAATAAGAACCCAACTCGACCTGAACGTAAGCACGAGAACGATTTGGAGTCAGCTGTTGATGGTAGACTAAAATCTTTCAAAGCAGTAAAAAAGACTTATTTCCACCAAAAACGAGACCACATCAACTGGGCTGTTAGAAAATTGAGGAACGTACTCTTTTTGGACAGGTCCAAATTCAATTTCAAGGTTTCTAATGGTTTCTGTCGTGTTCGCAGACCAGCCAAAGAGGCACTAAATCCACGTTACACCAAAGGAATGTTTTTTCAGGGCATGGAAAGTGGATCGATTCACAAAATAGATGGTACAGTAGATTGTTCTATTTACCGCGACATTTTGCAAAATATAATGCTGCCACACGCTGAGAATCAGTTGCCTCTGAAATGGACATTTCAGCAGGACAACGACCCAAAGCACCCGTCCAATACGGTTAAGACGTGGTTTCAAGAAAACCGGATTGACGTGTTACAATGGCCAGCAGTCCCCAGAACACCATTGAAAATCTACGGGAAATTGTAGATCGACGAATCGAAGGTCTAATTGCAAAAATAAAAATGATACATTTGATCAAATTAAATTGGCTAGGGAGAGTATCCCAAACAGTATAATAGATAATTTAATTGACCCCATGCCTCGAAGATGTGCTAAAGTGATTAAAAACAAGGGGTTTCCTACTAAATACTAGCAATATCGTAGTAAAAAGTCTAAAAAAATAAATGTATTTTTTAAAACTTGCTTTTGTTTTGACCATATTTAAGTTATTGTACTAATTGTGCTATATTTAATGAATTTAAAAACAAATTTATTTTATTTTCCATTAGAAACTGTAAAAATTTATTTAAATTTTAAAAACAAAAATATGCAATAATTTAATCCTTAATTTTTTTTTTAAATTATTTAATAGTCGAGGCAATTAAAGTTGCTTTTGTTTTGGCCAACACTGCTTAACTTTGAAAAAATCCAATTATAAGTTTTCTGATAAAAAATAAAATGTTCAACAAATAATATACAAACTTGATAAGAACTAATTTTCGAAAGTATTGATTTCAAAATTATTTCATTCTATACAAAATATTGTTGTTAAAATGAGGAAATATTCTTAGAAAAATCCAGTATAGATTATTTTTTTAGAAAAAAAAAATTTAAAAATGTCTATTATAAATTGGTAAAAATTAATTTCCGACTCCAATATCTCCAGAGTAAAAAACAGATAATGAACTGAAACTTATGGAGCATATGCAAAATATTTTTGTTAACTTTTAAGTATTTTGTTAGAAAGATCCAATTAATACCTTTTTTTTTACAAAAACGAAAACATTCTAAAATAAACCAACTAAAAAGTCATACAAAATGGTTTTTGACTAAAATATCTTGAAAATAAAGAAAGAAAATGTTGTTAATAAACTTTTTGTAAAACTTTTAGAAATACTGACAGACGGGCACGAATGGGAAGTTATCAGTGTGGGTCGTATCCCATCTTCTTTTTTAACTTCCCATAGGAAGTTATTGTAATGGGTCCGATTTGTCAAATTAAAAATTTTGTCATTTCTCGACGTTTCAAGGCCTCTTGAGTCGAAATAAAAGATTTTTAGAAAGATGTATGTGCGTGCGTGTGTACGTACTTCCTTACGTCCGACGCGACGTCCGTACGTTCGCGACGTTTTTTTCGTCGTCCATAGCTTAAGAACCAGTAGAGATATCGACTTCAAATAAATTTTGTTATACAGATAATAATGCAGAAAGATGCAGAAAGGGCTCCCAAGAAAATTGCGTGGGTGGTTTTTTTTTACCATAGCAGTTTAAAAAAAGGTGACATTTTTGGTTAAGCCTAAATATCTCACGAACCAATAACGCTAGAGACTTGAATTAAATTTTGTATTATATATTGGAAGGTGATACCAAACAAGTATATTTAAAAAAAAAAAAAAAATACAATCAACGGTTTTTCTAAAAATCAAAAAAAAAACTGAAAAAAAAATATTTGTCACCTCGGAAATTTTACGAATAAAAAATGTTTTTAGCTCCAAAACAATTTTGTGCAACGAAGAATAATGTTTTCAACATTTGCTAAAATTTTGAGAAAAATCTAATTGACAGTTTTTTTTATAAAAAATAAAAACCTAAAAAAAAACATTACTCAAAGTTGGTAAAAATTGAATTTAGACTTAAATATCTTTTCGAAAATTTGAGATTATAGCTTCCAACTTATTTTATCTTATAAGAAATATTTTTTTCAACATTCAGTAAAATTTTGAGAAAAATCGAATTGACAGTTTTTTTTACAAAAAATAAAAACTTAAAAAAAATTAATAAAAGTTTAAAAAAATAGATTTTCTACTCAATTATCTTTTTTTAAATGAAAAATATTGGCTTCAGACTAATTTACTCACAGAAAATATAATTTTCGACATTCAGTATTTTTTTTAATTAAAATCCAGCAGTCAGTTTTTTCATAAAAAAAAATAAAATCTACAAAAAATAGTACTCAAATTTGGTAAAATATGATTTTCGGTTCTCGATATCTCGTGAAAAATAGAAGGTATTGACTTTAAATTAATTTCATTCATGCAATTTGTATTTGTTTATTTAAGAAATAAAAACTTTTAAGAAATGCCATAAAAATTGGTAATCATCGGCTAAAAATCTCGTTAACAAAAACTGATTTTGAAATGAAATTATTTCATTATATGCACAATATTGTTGGTAATTTTTAAATTTTTAAGAAACAAAACACGAAACCCTACAAACTTTTAAGCAAGACAAATCGACAGACGGGATGGGAAGTTATCAGTGTGGGTTGCATCCCAGCCTCTTTTTTAATTAAGCATCGATTAGAATCCCATCAATGATTTCAAAATCAAAACTACATTTTTTTAATAGACGTCCTATTGAATTTCTCTGCCTGTGTCTAAAATATTTTGCTGAAATTTGAATTTTGTTCGCGATTAAGAAAAATCAGAAAACTGAATTAATTTCGCATTTCATAATGAAACACATTCTACACTCATTTATTAAAACATTCACAATAACCAATAACAGATTTTTGTATGCTAAAAGGATTAGTCAGTGTTTCAATTTAAAGTACTTTATAGATAAAAAGTTTAAAATAAAAACTAATAAATCTTGTATTTATTTTCAGTTGTACATAAAGCATACCCTTATCAGTTACAACATTTGCCACTTGTCATTATTTCTTGTGTACATAAATAAAACCAATAGGTCAAATAAAGTTTCTCCTAATTTGATGTTCTTGAGAAAATGAATATATCTCCCTATGTACTCCATACGGTGCGGTGGTGGTGCGTCTTCTATCTTTTAACTTAAAAACATTGCATGATGTTGTCCTTAACAACACTCACTTGACTCTTTATATGCAGAAATAAATTATCTGTCGCAATAAATCTTTTTAACTTTTGCGTAAAGCTATGCATAGCGTGTGCAATAGCAACAACTTGCTCCTCCGCATAAGATATAGTCTAACCAACAACAACAAAAAAGATGTTAGTTCTTCTAGTTCAGAATGTATATCAAGTTAAATTCTATATACAACAAATGTATCTACACATTTAATATGTATCTTATGTACCTTTGTGAATAAAAATTTCGTCTGGTATTTTCTGTAAGATTTATTGCCAACGGAAGAAAGAAAAATGATTAAAGTAGAAAAAAAAAAAACTAAATAAACAAAATAAGGAAGTGAAGAAGAAGCTTTACATAAGATATGCACATATTTATGTATGTAGGTACATAGATACATTTTTAAATCTTACTGAACTTGGCTTAAATGCGTGCAAAAGAGTTTGCTGTTTAAATCGCTTTGAAGATGGTACATTTGTATAGAACTAGCATCAGCCAGAAGCAACCTTAGGTTTAATTAATTGAATCGTAAAATGTTAATAAATCAGAAAGTAATTTGTTCTGACTTTGTTATATAGTTTCTAAGTCAAAAAGATAGAGCGGCACATAGTTTAAGCTAAATACTCGTGAGTTAATACTCAGGGAAGTCGGTGTATTAAATTCCCGGCTTAATTTATTGGTTAATTTCTTAGATGTCATATCTAAAATATATAGTTTTTACGAACACTACTTTTAATGGATTGGTTTTTAATTGATTCTGTTATTAATAGCAACTAATTTCTTATGTCAGGATTAACATTTTCGTTAAAGTTATTAATTTATTTACCAACTTTAAAATGGTTTTGTCAACAGATATTATTTTCAAAGAGATTTGAGAAAACATGTTAAGCTTGAATTAATGTGTGAACTTCGAAATACATAAACTCAGTAGGGCTTGACTTAAAATGATAAATGATATAATGGTATAAGGTGTTAATATCGTCTTTAAATTACTTAAAACATTTGCTCTCAGAAAATCAATATATCAAAGTAAGTCATTGCTTTAAAAGTAAACAATTTTTCTTAATTCTGTTCCTTATTAAAAAATCATTTATTTTTTAAACTTTGAAAAACAGGTTTTTTTAAATATTTTGTTTAAGTTAATTAAAAAAAAAAATCAGTAGTTAACTAAATTATGTATTAATAAAGAATAAATATTTTAATACTTTTTAATGAAATAAACATTGACATAACTATTTTCTTATTTTTTTCAGGTATGTTTGTTGAATTTCTAAAACAAAAACTTATTTTACGGTAAGTCCACAAGAACGTTAATAAAAATTGATTCAGGAAATATAACTTTCTTGTTGTGATAAAGAATATCATGATACTGATAGAAAAGGATACCATTCATAAAAATCAAATCGTATGAAAGTATTTCCATGAGCTATATCAGTGGTCTTGCGTGTGATGTCAATAAATTAACAAAAGGTTATTTTTTTCGTTTTGATAATTGGTTCCAAGTTGCGTGAAAATAATTTATATACATAGCGTGTTTTATAGAAGAATAATAAAACGAACGAAAAACACAACTATAATATATCATTCATTTTTAATGTGAAGTTAAAAAAAAAATAAAAGCAACCATTTTCAGGGTTTATTTTATCATTAATTATTATAATTTGTTGTAAAATGTTTAATTATAAAATAAATAAACCAAATTTATATAAGTTATAAGTATATATTATAAAGTCCAGTATTTTAAATGCTTATTTTTGTTCGATAGAATTAATACCAAATATATTGATTTTGATTTTAAATCAAAATTTAGACTTTAGTTAACGTTACTGTTTTCATTGTTGGTGTTATCTTAAATTAAAGCATCATACATATATTTCATAAAAAGAACCAAAACAATTCTAGTAACAGTTTCTACTTAAAAAAAAATTTAGGAACAGTCAGAAAGTTAACACTTTAGAGCAAATTTTCAAAATAACAAAAGCTATGAAGCTGAAGATCGCTGCATCCGAGGTTTTTTTTCTTTTAGAGTTGCAGACCCACAAAAACTAACCATGATATCGGAAAATTTCAAACACCAAAAACTTAGACATATATTTTTCCAGTGCCGATGTCCGTTACGCTCTTACTTGCGTCAAATAGGAACAATATGACAAGTTTTGCATTCGTACAAAATTTCGAACTCGAGATTTTAATCAAACATAACATCACGATGGTAGGGAATTCGAAAAAAAGTGGGTCCCCAATTCCGTCCGTCTATCTTTCTGTTTGTCTGTCTATCCTAGCTCATGCAGACCAAACTATTGGGTCGATTGACTTCAAATTTGGAAATTAGGGCTTTGAGCCAATTCGCTTTATTTTTTGTCATTTTTTAAGACTAAGTAGTCCCCAGACAAATTTTTTGGTCAAAAATCGAATATTCGAATTTTCTCAAAAAGGAACCGCAAGATTTTTTTTTAATTTTCCCTAAATTTTTAATTTCCCATAGGAAGTTATTGTAATCCGTCCTATGTGTGGAATTGAAAATTTTGAAATTTTTCGACGTTTCAAGGTCCCTAGAGTCTAAATAAAAGATTTTTAGAGAGATGTTTGTGTGTGCGTGTGTACGTATGTACGTTCGGGAAGCTTTTTTCGTTGTCCATATCTCAAGAACCGGTAAAAATATCGACTTCAAATAAATAATGTTATACAGATAATAATGCAGAGAGATGAAGAAAGAACTCCCAAAAAAATTGAAAAAGTGTTTTTTTTACCATAACAATTTAAAAAAAAGGTTAACATTTTGGTTAATCCTAAATATCTCACGAACCAATAATGCTAGAGACTTGAATTTAGTTTTAAATTCTATATTGTAACGTGATACCAAACTAATATATTTTTTGAAAAAATTCCAATGAACGGTTTTTTTTATAAATCAATAAAACTGAAAAAAACATATTTGTCACCAAAAAAATGTACGAACAAAAAATGATTTTATCTCGAAAACAATTTTGTGCAACGAAAAATAAGGTGTTATACATCTGGTAAAATTTTGAGAAAAATCAAATTGACAGTTTTTTTATAAAAGATAAAAATAAAAAAAAAACATTACTCAAAGTTGGTAAAAATTGATTTCCGACTCAAATATCTTTTCAACAATTTGAGATTATAACTTCTTACTAATTTTATTTTATAAAAATTATTATTTTCAACATTCGAAAAAATTTTGAGAAAAATCGAATTGACAGTTTTTATAAAAAAAAATAAAAACCTGAAAAAATAATTAAAAAAAGTTGGTACAAATTATTTTTCGACTCAAATCTCTTTTCAAGACTTTAAGATATTGGCTTTTAACTAATTTTATCTTTTTAAAAATATTGTTGTCAACATTCAGTAAAATTTTGGGAAAAATCAAATGGATAGTTTTTTTTTTATAAAAAATAAAAACCTAAAGAAATCATTTCTTAAAGTTGGTAAAAATTGATTTTTGACTCAAATATCTTTTCAAAAGTTTGAGAAATTGGCTCCAAATTAACTTTATCTTATAAGAAATATTGTTTTCAACATTCGGTCAAATTTTGAGAAAAATCGAATTGACAGTTTTCTTATAAAAAATAATAAACTGAAAAAATGCATTATTAAAAGTTGGTTCAAATTTATTTTCGACTGAAATATCTTTTCAAAAATTTGATATTATGGCTTTAAACTAATTTTATCTTATAAGAAATATTGTTTTCAACATTTGGTAAAATTTTGAGAAAAATCAATTGACAGTTTTTTCTTACAACAAAATAAAACCTAAAAAAAACAATAGTTTCATTCATACAATTCGTAAGAAAGAAAAGCTTTTAAGAAATGCTACTAAAATTGGTAAAGCTTGCTTTCGACTAAAAATCTCGTTACAAAAATAGATTTTGAAATCAAACTATTGCATCAAATGCAAAATATTGTTGGTAATTTTTAAATTTTGTAGAATAATATAACTGACAACTTTTTTTAACAAAACATGAAAACCTACAAACCTTTTCAGCAAAAGAAATCGACATAGACGGGATGGGAAGTTATTAGTGTGGGTCGCATCCCAGCCTCTTTTTTAAATTGCAATCGGTTCAAATTTTGAAATCTCTCAACATTGTAATTTTTCCTGGAATTCAAATCGTTTATTTTTAAAGATTTTGAAAAAATAGATGAGCGGTTTTATACAATAGCTATTTAAAAACAAAACTATTTGTCACAGGTCGACAAAGACCTTGCATATCTCATGAACAATAATAATACTATCATATATGGGTTTAAATACATTTTACACATTTATTTTATGGTTGCACTTTCTTTAAAAAAAAAAAACTCATTAACTTCCGGATATTTTATAGAAAACAAATTATACAATTTTAAAAACACTCCAATCTACAATTTAACTTAAATAATCACAAAAAAAACCTTTAAAAATACTTCTATAAAATTGTCAAAAATTGTTTTTGTGTTACTCAATATCATCAAATCTAATTAAGTATTGGGATGGATTTTAGTTCAAATAAAATGTTTCTAACATTTGATAAAACGAAAAATGAAATCAGTTAACACAAAAATTAATACATCTTAAAAAAACTACAAACCTCAAGTTTGATATTACTTGAGATTTGTAGTTTTTTCAAGATATATTAATTTTTGTGTTAACTGATTTCATTTTTCATTTATACTTTTTAGCCTTCGTCTGATTTCAATTTTTTATATTGAAGTTGTTGAAAATGTTTTTGTTGACAGTTGGTCCTTAAAAAACGAGTGGATCTGAAAATCAAATGAAAGAAAAGTTTTCAAACCCACTTCTACCAAACAAAAAAATCAAAAGTTAGTGCGTAGGACTGTCATGCCAGAGGTCTGGGGGTCAATCCAGGAATTGACAAATCCTCCGAAAGTAATTCTTGTCATGAGAAGTACTTTCTCAAATTAGCCGTTTGGATTCGGCTTAAAACTGTAGCCCTCCTCCATCCCAGACAACATTACTCGCAAACAAGAATAATTTGAGAGTTGTAAGTCACTGGGCCCTAGTTCTCGACTGACTATTACGCCAACTTATTTTTTTTTAGTTTACTATCAAATTCATAAACACATGTAAATTCAAATCCTTTGCTCTGCAAACACATTCAATTGTTAAAAAAAAAAAATAATTCTGTTCAAATAAACACAGCTACTTT
Organism: Eupeodes luniger; assembly: GCA_951509635.1. NCBI lineage: Eukaryota > Metazoa > Arthropoda > Insecta > Diptera > Syrphidae > Eupeodes > Eupeodes luniger. The sequence continues at coordinate 40,165,487 of OX608073.1, forward strand.
ATTTAATGTAATTAAAAATAAAATATTAAATAAACAAAAGATTAATAAAAAGCAGAAGTCATTCGAACATTTATGAAGAAAAAAGCATATATTAGAAAAAGGGACTAAAACGAAGACACAAAACTTGTCGTAAAATCAAGGAATAAGAAATATCATACCAGAGAAAGAGATTGTGTTCTCTTTGAAGGATATGTTCTGGAAAGTATTCAAAACGATGATTTTTAACAGTGATACAGTTCTCCAAGTACTACAAACAATATTCAACAATTTTGTTCCTTAAAACGTTGCGAATTTTTGTTTTAAACCCCCACCTTATTTGTGATTTTCCAACCAATTCACTCCACAATTTATTTCCTTAAATGTAAACTCAAACCCCTCATAGGTCCGATTTTAAAATTTGCACCGATAGAGTATTAAAATTGAATCTTGCATTCAATTTTATTATCTGATCAATAAAAGCATTGAGCTTGTGTATCTTTCTCTCAATACCTATACTTATTTATAAATCACTTTTTATAAAGGTGTCATTTTCGATAAACAACGATAACAAACCTTTAGTACTTTAAATGTTTCTTAATGAAATTATCAATAAAATGTTAATGAGAGTTCAACATTCAAAACCAAATATTCCCATATAAACTTAGCAATCTGTTGCATAAAACAAAAGCCATTTATTTTATTAAACATAAAATCGAATATTTTTACATATTTCTCCATTAGATACTCTATTTTATTTAGCCATATAAATTTATTTAAAAAAATTCAGCTCACTTTATTAGCTTCATATAAATAATGCACATCAAATTCATACACTCTATCCATAAAATGCACAAGAAACAAAACTGAAGATACATTTTTTGTATCTGTACAGAAATAAAAATATATAAATAAAAATAAGAAAAATGATATCTTCTATATTTCTACAGACTCCTTTGCAAACCAAAATCAAAATACCAGTTCTTTTTATTTTGTGTTCTTTTTTTTTTTGTTTGTGGGGGCATATTGGGTGCATTAACAACAACAAAAACAACACCAGTAAAAATTACAAGCTCAAACCTTTACAGAGTTCCAGGTTTAGTTTTTAGTTCCATCATCATCATCATCATCAGAATCATCATCATCCTCCACAAAGATTGTCTGCCGTTTTATATATGTCCCAACAACAACAACAACTGCACCACCTAGCATCTCATAGCATCTTCTCTCGGGGCTGCCTTGGATGCCGTCTTCTTCTCGAATTTTGTGCAATTTTACTTTGGTATTTTTATGTCTACTTCTGGCTATGGATACTCTTATTGAGTCTAGCAAGGTTGCCGAATGTCTCGATTTAGTTCAAAACCAATCTGATTTAAAAAAAAAAGAAGATAAATAAAATTCTCCCTTTGCAGCTTAAGCCTCAGTCAATCCTCAATCCACCTGAGTTAAACAAATTTTGGAAAATTGGTCATTTCCAGAAAAGGTTTTTAGGCTTATTTTTATCTATTTTTCTGCTTTTTAAGTTAATACTTACTAGACACTTGTAAAAAATAACCTTCATTTAAACTTCGAGTAAGTCAAATAGGGACCTTGAAATTTACAACTTATTTTTTCCTTAAGTTTTTAATAAAAGAAACAAAAACTTCTAGTTTGGCAACCCTGTTAGTCTAGGTTCATTGGTTCACTGTGCGGATGTTTAAATGCACGTTCACTGTGTTAGGCTGGTTATTCTTTTTTGAGATTTTTTTGGTTACCATCAGTTGGGAACCCTTGTGGTGGACTCTGCTGGAAGATATACACAAAATATATACATATGTAGTAGGTACGTCCATTTCTATGGATACATATCGAGGTGGTGGAAGGAACAGGTTCTATAGTACCTTTTCTGGGTAGACAACACTCCAGAGTAAGGCGGTCAGGTTAGGGGATTTTTGTATTTGATTCTGATTTTTATTTTTTGATTTTTTGGTTAGTTAATACCATAAGAACGATCTTGGCAAGAATGGGTGCAGAAAAGTCGAAGGAGGTTATGGCCATCGCATGGTGGAACTATTCGTGTGGTTTTTGTACCTTCTTCGTCGCGTCATCGTCGTCGTCTTCATCGGTCGTCTCGTAAGGTATGCGGTTTTTGGTTTTTCTTTTCGTTATACCTATTTTTGTATAACTTCGTCCATCTTTTTTATGCGAAAAACCGAACAATATGCACTTAGATTGAAGTGAAGAAATGCCAAAGAAAACATACCTTGCGTTCAATATACGAGTACTATACACCAAATGGCTTAGCCTCAAGGGAGCCTCATCAAAAAATATATAAGAAAAGACCTTATAATTCGGGATACGCGATTTAAGTGTGGAATTTCCATTCGCCCATCAGGATTAAGGATTAGAATCTTATCATATTATGTTTATAAAATATGCATCTTATTGCTTGTTCTTGAAAAAAAAATATATTATAATTTATATAGACGAAGGTTTACAAGTATACAGACCTTCATTTGCAGAAGTCTAGAATCAAGAGCAAAAGAAAAAAATGATTTTAATTCCAACGAAACATAAATCGTGAGATCTTAGTTAATGTATCTTAAAATTATTATCTATTTAAAAGCAAGTTTCTTGGCGACGACTTCTGCATATGTATCTATATCCGTGTATCTAAACATGTTTGCATGTGCTTATTATACAGACTTATAGCAAACAAATGAGAGAACATTTTGTATCTGACAGATTATTATGCATATTCTGATTCATGTGTTACATGTCACATGGCACAAGTTATAAATGAGGAAAGTTAATAACTCCGACAAGAAAGTGAAAACTGCAGTAAATTAACAATATGCATATGTTGCTACTGTATTTCGTTGTAATTATGTATGCATCTATAGATATAGGAACTACCTGCATATAAATATATATGTATAACGTATATATGCAATGTCATCGTATCATGAAAGAATAAATTTAATTAATGAACAGAGAAAAGGTATTTTATTCTTGTGGCAAAAATTCATAAACGAAAGCGAGTTTCAAAGTATTGGACTTTTGGTTGGCGAAGGAGTTAACAATTTTTTCTTTGCATTTTGTCGAGAATGTAAATTATATGTTTCCGAATAAGAAGAAAAATAGACGAGGGAAAAATGAATAATAGAGTATTTGAATCTATTTAAAATGTTTGTTCCTAATGATCTCTGTTAATTCTTGACTGATCCAAGTGAAATATGTTTGGAAACATACAATCCGCTTCAACTGAATACACATAAATATTTTTGAAAATTCTGTTAACATTTTTTATAAATATTGAGGGTTTTACTTCCTTAAGATGTTTAGAACAAAATTTCCAAAAAATGTCCAAATGAAACTGCTAGTCTTGTTTTCGCCCACTTGTAAAGTATTTCAAACGTAAAGAAGAAGTGTTTTTTTTTTGAGTCAACTTAATAGGTGTAACGATAATTTAATCGTTTTTAATTAGCGTTTTCAAGTACTGGATAGTTTGCATCAACAATTTTAGTGTTTTAAGTGAAATTCAATTTTTGATCTAATGCTATAGCAGCCTTTCAAAAGCTTAAAGCGACTTGATTAGACACAAAGACCTTACCGGACGTGCATAGCAGCTGATGAAATGAGCCCAATGGCTTTTATTCTTACTCAAAAAAAAAAAAAAAAGATTCATACAGATAAAAATAAATAAATAAATTGAGTGGCGCAACAGTCCGTGGAGAACTAGGGCCTAGTGACTTACAACTCTCAACCATTCCTGTGTGCGAGTACTGTTGTCAGGGATGGAGGGGACCTACAGTTTATATGCCGAATCCGAACGGCAAATTTGAGAAAGCACTTTTCATGACAAGAATTACTCTTGGAGAATTTGTCAATTCCTCGCAAGAGGCAGTACCCGTGAAAAAAACTTTAGATGACATAGGCAGGGATCGAACCCAAGACCTCTGGCATGACAGTCCAACGTACTAACCATCATGCCACGGGTACAGACCATACAGATAAAATATAAAGGGAAATAAAAAGAACTGCAAAAACAGCAGCTTGACGGAGAATTTTTAGGTGTGCATTTTATTCTCGTGATTCTGGGCAAAAATAAAACAAAAAATTGGCGTAAATGCAATTTTCTACAGTTTTAAGAGTTATTAAAATTCGAGCCATCAGTTTTTCAAAACTCAAATAATCTTGAAAGAAAGGGGTATCACGAGTTTTTTTTCAGACGATTCACGATTTGGGAAAATAAAATGGTGTAAAAGTCTCATCACAGCTGTGAAGGAGGAGTTTATGTATTGAAAGCTGTCAGTTATTATGGAACAGTTAAGGTTGAGGTGTTAACACCAAAAATTACTGCAGCTTATTGGTATAAGGGATACTTGGGGATGGTTTATACCCACAGTTATTGAGGATGGTCGTCAATTTAAGGACAATGAATACTTAATTTCTGCAATTAAGTTAAGGTTTAGCGAAATATCGTCGAACTATATCAAAAGGCTCTAGGATTCATATCGGAACTAATTTCCGAAATGATTAAAAGTAAAGGTGGAGGTACTAACTACCAAACTTAACAGAAACTGTTTTATTCCAATCCAATAACAATTTTGATTTTTGTACCTATTCAGTCGACACAAAAAAAATATTCAATTTTTAACTTCCCATATTAAGTTATTGTAATGGGTCCGATTTGTCGAATTGAAAATTTTGACATTTCTTGATGTTTCAAGGTTCCTAGAGTCGAAATATAAGATTTTTAGAAAGATTTCTGTGCGTGCGTGTGTACGTACGTTCGTACGTCGTCCGTATGTCCGTACGTTCGCGACGTTTTTTTCGTCGTCCATAGCTCAAGAACCAGAAGAGATATCGACTTCAAATAAATTTTGTTATACAGATAATAACGCAGAAAGATGCAGAAAGGGCTCTCAAGAAAATTGCGTGGGTGGTTTTTTTTTTACCATGGTAGTTTAAAAAAAAGGTGAAAATTTTGGTTACCCTAAATATCTCATGAACCAATGACGCTAGACTTGAATTAAATTTAATATTATATATTGTAACGTGATACCAAACAAGTATATTTTTGGAAAAAAATCCAATTAACGGTTTTTTATAAATTAAAAAAACTGAAAAAAATGTGTCACCTCGAAAATTTTACGACTAAAATATGATTTCATCTCCAAAACAATTTTGTGCAACGAAGAATAATGTTTTTGACATCTGATAACATTTTGAAAAAAATCTAATTGACAGTTTTTTTTTATAAAAAATAAAAACCTAAAAAAAAAACATTACTCAAAGTTGGTAAAAACTGAATTTCGACTCAAATATATTTTCAAAAACTTGAGATTAAGGCTTCAAACTTATTTTATCTCATAAAAACTATTGTTTTCAAAATTCTGAAAAATGTTGAGAAAAATCGAATTGAAGGTTTTTTTTTACAAAAAAAAAAAACCTAAGAAAAAATTAATAAAAGTTGGTAAAAATTGATTTTGGACTCAAATATCTTTTCAAAACTTTGAGATATTGGCTTTAAACTACTTTTATCTTTTATAAAAAATATTGTTGTCAACATTTAGTAAAATTTTGAGAATAATCTAATTGACAGTGTTTTTACAAAAAATAAAAACCTAAAAAAAAACAATGCTAGATAGATTAGATTAGATTAATTCTTTATTATACAAAAAATGGTTTACAAATTTCATTTCTTAAGAATAAGAGCATGGCTTTTCTGCCGTCTGCCTGAAATACTATAACTTGGTAAAAATTTACTTTCGAATCAAAAAGCCTTTCAAAAATTAAAAATATTGTCTTCAAACTTTTTTTATTTCATAGAAAATATTGTTTTCGATATTCAGTAGTTTTTTTTATAAAAATCCAACAGTCCGTTTTTTCATAAAAAAAATAAAATCTGCAAGAAGTACTTAGTACGCAAATTTTTTAAAAATTGATGATCGGTTCTTGATACCGCTCAAATTAATTTTATTCATCCAATTTGTAAAAATTTTAGAAATGCTACTAAAATTGGTAAAAATTTGTTTTCGACTAAAAATCTATTTAACAAAACTAGATTTTCAAACTAAACTATTTCTTTATATGAAAAATATTGTTATGGTAATTTAAAAAAAATTAAGAATAATTCAACTGACAACTTTCTTAACCCAACACGAAAACCTACAAACTTTTAAGCAAGACAAATCGACAGACGGGATGAGAAGTTATCAGTGTGGATAGCTTCCCGCCCTTTTTTTTCTGCTTTGCAAGAAGGCGAAGGATAAACTAGTGGATAATTTTGGATAATTCTTTTCAAATTTTTTTCTTAAAATTTTAAGGGAGCAGTTACAACCCTCAATATTTGGACAAAATTTAAAAAGTATTTTCATTAAAATGTCCTTTGTCAACTTTTTATTTAAACTATATTGAAGGTTATTTTTAAAAGCAAAGTATACTGAGAAAACATAAAACCATATTTCTATAAAAATTAAAGCCCTTATAGTCTTTGAGATGAGAGCTTTGGGCGTGAAAAAAGTTGATATTAAAGTTACTTTTATAGTCCTTTCAAAAAAGGGTTTCCAAGAAAAAGTGCATTAATAGTACAGTTTTTCTAAAAAAAAAAATTATCAAACGAAATTATTTGACTAACTTCCTCACCACTTATTTGAAATAAAGTTTCGACAGATATCCAGGTGGCAGCATTTTTCCGAATTTTTTTTCCAAAAATAAGCTTCCTCTGGGTGCTTGGTCTATCAATTTCCCAAAATTGTATAAGTAGCACCCCTTAAGTTCTTGATCAAACGTTCCTCGCTTTCCTCGGCAGAACATTGTTTGGGCCTGAGTATATGGAGTTTAACTTCCTCTTGTTTCGCTAAATTTGTGAACTCTGTTATTCAGAAAATGTATGTAAACCCGAGTCGAAATTTTGGCCCTATTCTGATCCTAAAAAGGATCTTTTCTCCTCATTTGCTCCTACATACAGCAAAATGAACCTCATATCATCCTAAACGATTTTTCATCGTCCTCATTTGGTCCTACATGAATCTTTAGAATTCTTTCCGTTTTTCTACGCATATTTTGTGAACCTCATTTCGTCCTAAATGAAGGTTTATCAACATAGAAAATAGATATCGTCCTCTTTTCATACTTAGTAAGCCTACCTGGTCGTGTAGCTGCTTTTTTTTTGTTGCTGCTGTTGTTGTCACAGCAGATGATGACAATGACAACAATGATGGTGGAAATGACAAGGATAGTGATAGTGAAAATGGTAACGATGGAGCTAGTAAAGTCGACGACGCCAACGACGTACGATGGCAGCAACGACGACGACTCCGAAGACGCAGACGACGACGAAGAAGACAATTTCGACGAAGTATTACTTTTAAATTAATTAATAATGTTAATAAAAACTTCTTTGTTTACAGAATAAAATTAAAATTTAATTTAACATTATTTTTAAAAAAAAGCTTTTAATTAGTCAAATGAAAGAAAGTGATAGAGAAAGAGCAAAAGCAAGTAGGAAAGAGAAAGAGAAAAGAAAATAAGAAAGTGAGCGAGTTAGATTAGACTCTCTATAAACTAGTCTTAGAGAAAGAGAAAAAAAGAGGGAGAGAGTAAATGAACAAAGAAAAAAACTATGGTCAAGATGAAAGAGGTTCATTTGAGGCTTTTTGCTGTCGTCCTCATTTGATCCTAAACATCGTATTTTGTCCGATAACTGCCACTATTAGGTTCAAATGAGGAGCAACATTTTAACAGTAAGTGATCCTCTTTTGAATCTCTTTGGTCCTCTGAGAACCTGAATTTTGGGGACGAAAATAGGGCCAAAATTTCGACTCGGGAAGTCACTTGTAAAAAATTTCAACGAAAGTGAGAGCTTTATTTATCCGTCCCTAACAATTCCTAATACCACCTTACATTTTTAATAAAGTCAACAAATTTAGAAGATTGGAAGAGTTAGATGCGTTGGATAGAAAATGACATTTTTTTAAGAAAATTTTTGGTATAACTTGTAATTCCTGTGATTCTACAAATTTTACAATTGATATACTTCAGAAAAAAGATCGTTTTTTGCATTTTGTAGATACCTTGGGAAAGTAATTCCAGCTAGAAAAATAAGTTTTAAAATACAAGTAAAGAAAAGTCAGTATCCTCAAAATGTAATAATAATTTATAAATCACTTCGCAGGAAAGTTTAAAATTAATAAAAACAAACAAAAACAGACAAATTTTAAAGAGAGTGCATTTATTTTAAAAATGCATGTACATTTTTATGACGTACGTAAAGACGTCGATTTTTTTTTTAAGTTAACTTAAAATTACATTTTTTTTTATTCATTTAAGATAAAATCAATTTTTGTTTGCTTTTTATAATTTTTAAAACAATATTTGTGTCATGAATTTCTATCAAAGTTCCAGATGTATGCACATTTTTTTTAAATTCAGTAATTTTAAAGAATTGAGAAATGTTTTCTGGAAAGAAAAACTTAAAACAAAAAATTGTATTACGTAAAACAATTAAATATTATAAATAATCAAAGGCCTATTTATATAAAATCTTGAGACGAAATTGTTGGCTAAAATGTCTCAAATCGAGACGATAGATTGAAAATTAACATTATCATAAATATTTCTATAATACTATTTTCGAGCCAAGAAATTATTAATCCTGAATTGTAAACCGTATACATAATTGTCTTTTGTTTAGAGTTGCTTTAACTTTTCTGCTCAAATAATGACCAGTCTATAAATCTTACATACTTAAAAAAATATAAATGTCTGCGAAAACGTCAAATTTGTAGTGTTTTTTTTCCATCACCGCGACCGGTTACAGATTTAAAGAAAAATTGGCTGTTGACCCTTTCAGCATTTAAACTGCACCAAACATTTATTTGTTTGTGGTCACAATTTCTAAACATTTTTCTCAAAAATCGTTGTAAAAATCCTGATACATGTAACTCCTCCCAATACTTCTAAAGCTGAAAATGAAAACTATTTTAAACAAGCTGATTTTAAAAACAGCTTTTTATTAAGTGCGTGAACTTTTTTTTTTAACTATCAAAAGTTCAAAAACCTCTCCTCAAAGGTCACAAAGTAGCTCGCAAATCCGATTAAAACATTTAAGACAAATAAATTAGACCAGTTTATTTTTTTTTTCTTACCGTTATATCAATTTCGTAACGTATAATTGAAATCTCATCAAGGTCGCATGTCTTTTGGCAATAAATGTGATCTTTTAGCCTACACAAACTAACTGGTTCAGTTTTCCTCTTTTTAGATATATGTATAACTTATGGATTTATTGGCATCGATATAGGTACTTGAAATCCACTCCACTAGACGATAATTAAAAGGCTCATTTCCCTGCATATTCAAAGTACCAACTTCTTCTCAAAATATACCAATACCAAACTATACCCTACAATGTAAAATGCACTTTATCTAAAAATAGCTTTCCACTTATAAATTTATTAAAACCCCTGTAACAAAAGTATACACTAAAAAATCCTCTCAAATTCACCTCTTTGAACTTAAAAATTCTTTCGATATCTTCAATTCAATCAGCTTCAGCTTCAGCTTCAGCTCCAGGTCCAGCATTGATCTTAGTTTTTCACCAGAGTAGGTATATAAAGTCTCATCGTTCTCCAGATCCAGAGCCAGAGCCACAAAAGAGCCAAAGTCAATCCAATTCAAACAACAATCCTATACGAGTCGTATACAACTCTCATGCGATTTATTTGAGTTTTGTGTTGGTTTGTTTTAAGATACACAAATCCAAAGCTCAACCACAGCTCGATGATGGGCTTCACATTGCCAATAGTATCTCATGACTTTTAGTTGAATCGAATCTTTCAAGCCGTGCGCACATAAAACCGCGTTGCGTCCAGCGTCGTTAGTCGTTAGTCGTGTTGGTCGTCCGCGTTTGTTTTGATGCTTTTGTGTTTTGTTGTTGCTACTGCTGCTCTGTTTCCCTTTGCGTCATCGTCATCGAATTGACTTGGCCAGTAACTTGTTTTTCTATCATGAATTTTTATCAAAACAACAACAACAACAAGCATTTGTCTTGGGTGCATCCAAACTTATATAGAAGTATCTTTCTTTAAACTGCATAGACATACTAAAAGATACAAAAGTATCTTCACTTGTAAAGCAAATATAGAAAGACGTCCTATGACGACAATGAGATAATTCGTGTGCGTTTTAGTGTTACAAAACTTATAGGTACCCACTTTCGTCTCGATCGATGCGCATAGCACTCGACACGGCAACGGATGCCTGCAGATACAACTTCCCAAATAAACACATTCGTGCGCAAGGCCGTTTTGAAAACATTTCGGTTACGGTTAGTCGGGCATTTCGGATGAAATAATTCTCCCTTAAAGTTGAGCCTTTGTAAAGATCTTGAAAAGGGCTTAAAAGATACTTTAGAGCATATGCTAAATTTATTCTCAGTTCTTAATTTAAAAAATAAATTTTGTAAACCTGTAATTCTAATTACCAAACTTATAAAACAACAAAAATAAAATACAAAACAAAAAGTATCTTTGAAGTTGAAAATTAATGCGTTGGTGTTAACTTGAAGTTGTAGATAGTTTTGCATCAACGAACGGTTGAATATCTTGCGAGTTAAGAAAAGTGCGGCTATTGAATAGTTGTTAAAGTTGTTCTTCGACGTCCGTCGTCGCGGTCGTTGTCGTCATCGTCATAGTCGACGCCGCGTTGCCCAGCGTTGTCCATATTCTGGACCAAAGAGTTATTTTATTTTTGTATGGTTCTTTTTATTTTGTACTTCTTTGAGATAACTGACAAAGTGGTTCTACCACTTTGGCTATACCTATAACCAAGAAATATCCGTTTTTCTTTCTATCGAGTGGTTCTGGTGTTTGGTGTATACCTACATATATAGATTCTTTTCTATCTATCTACCTATTTGTATCTTGAGTGCTAATAAAATATCTGTGTCTTATAAATCCCTCGTCTTCGTCGTCGTTGGTCGTTGGTCGTGTCGAAGATGGAAAATAGAAAAAAATAAAAAGAAAAGAATTAAAAAATAAAACAAAAATCTTGTGGATTTAATCGAAAACTATGACAAAGCCACGAATCACCATCATCAACGTCGCGCCGCCGCCGCCGCCGCTCCAGAGTCTTAAGAACTCACAATAATGAAACTTCATAAGAAGTATACACTCTCGGATTATGTATGCTTCTTTTAATTGGCGGCAGATTTTATTATTGGATTTAATATTCATTGCCGGATAGCGTAACTAATAATTTATTATAGTTTCTTTATTTATTTTTTTAAATATTTGTACTGCAAAAGAGGTTATAATAGGAATTATTATGGAAGCACGACTTTTTTAAGTAATTTGATTTTTGTTGGTGTTTACTTAAAAAGTTAACAAATATCGAATATCGATTATTTGATTTCGTGGAATAATTTTGCTGACATACAAAATGTTTTATGATCTTGTGATTGCGGTGTAAAATTAAACGGTACATTTTAGTGGTATTGACTGGGCCCTTTTAAAATAAAGGGATTTCCAATAAGAGGTTTCATTTTGAACAGTTTGCTATTGGGAAAGTTGTCACTTTTAAAGCTATCATCTTTTCAATTTTGAGAACTAAAACAACGTCATTGAGAAAATTAGAACGATACACCCTTCAACAATGTACTGAATTTATTTAAATTCCTGACAGTGTGATATTTTTCCCTATTTTCAATTTTTCTATTTTTCATCATTGGACTTTTTTCTTTGAGGCAACGTAAAAGTATTGGTCTATTGCAAGCCTCACAATCGATTCAAGACCTTTAAGAAAGAATTCGATGTTACGTATTACAAACAACCGCAAATGTGCGAATTGGTAATAGAACATTTCATGAAAAGGATATGGTTCTGCAATTGTAGCATAGTGCCCATTTAACTGATAACGTTTTGTAGTACCATTGACATACTTTCCTCTTTAAAATGAAACAAACATCCATTCTCTGTAAAAATACTCGTGTTTTTTGAAATACTAATATGAAACCTATTATTGGAAAACCCTACACAAAATCTTTTTTTTAAAGATCAAAATCCAAGTAAGCAATTTGTTTTATTCTTTCATAGTTTTGAAGACTTCGAGAATTGTTGTGCAGTTGTTAACTATTTAATAACAGATTAAACTCTAGAAATTGTTGGTAAATAAGTCCTCTCACTTGAATTTTAGTACAAAGTTAGCTATCTTTGATCGTTAAATTTACCTCTTAAAAACAACAACTGTATTTTAATCTTAACGAATAAATTTGTTCATACTTTTAATTGCTTACAATAAGATCTAATACTTGTATGCCCTTATATACATATTGTATGTTATATTATAGGCTCTAAAAATCGTTACAAATTTAGGCCGAATTCCATTTTTATCCTTACAACTTTGTTTTTTGATAGTTTCATACTCGTTACTTTTATCTCAGACCTATTAAGCTATACAATTTTATTTCATTTGTATAATGTAGTTGTTTTTAATTTTCACTTCAACCAAATTTTTATTCAAATTTAAATCTTTAAGTACTATATAGGTGTTGAGGTGTTGAGATCACTTCCTGTTAAATAATGATTGAATTTATTCAAAATCACAGTGAAGTCTCTCTAGGTGTGTATAAAACCCAAGAGATTCCAAACATACAAATTAAGTTCTAATTTATTTTCAGGCATTTAAAGTTCACAATTTTTATTATAAAGACAAAAATGCATAAACCTGCAAATTTTAAAAAATTTCAAAATTTCTTTGTAGTGATATTTGCTTTTGAAAAATAACTTGAATTAAAAAAGTAACCCCAAAAAACTTGATAATAACGATTTGAAGTTTGTAAAACAATAACATTTTTCTTGAGGATTGTAAAGCCTTCAACTGTGATTATTTTTGCTATCATTCAGCACTTGACAGCACAATTTGAGCAATTTCGCTAAAACCCAAATTGGTTTGAAATTTTCTACGATGTATGATAATGGCAATGCCTTGTAAAATTTCCGCAAATTTTGAAAAAAAAATTCCACCGCAACATTTTCTAAAAGTTTGAACTTTGTCAGAACGTCAAATTGATGGTGCCAACTTAATGCTTGCAAATATTTAAATAGTTTGCTTGTCTAGTTCAATTAATAAGAAGCATTCAAAAAATCACGAATAACTGCATGAAGTAGCACAATTTGAATGTATTTTAAAAAAAATCTAGAATAGCTTAAATTTTTGTAAAATCAAAAATGACAGTGCAAACTGTGAAACATTATTTTTATAATTCATAATTCCAAAATAGCTTCCAGTATTAAATCAATAATTTTGAACATTTGTATCATGTTTAATTTCAAATCTTCGATAAAGTCTAACTCAGCAAAAGGCTAGAACCATAGAATAGAATAGAAAAGTTCAGCTCAGAGCTGTTAAAAAGTATTTTGTTTTCGGTTTTTTTTTTTTAAACTTCCCATAAGAAGTTATTGTAATGGGTCCGATTTGTCGAATTGAAAATTTTGACATTTCTCGACGTTTCAAGGTCCCTAGAGTCGAAATAAAAGATTTTTAGAAAGATGTCTGTGCGTGCGTGTGTACGTACGTTCGTACGTCCGTATGTCCGTACGTCCGGTCCGTACGTTCGCGACGTTTTTTTCGTCATCCATAGCTCAAGAACTAGAAGAGATATCGACTTCAAATAAATTTTGTTATATAGATAATAAGGCAGAAAGATGCGGAAAGGGCTCTCAAGAAAATTGCGTGGGTGGTTTTTTTACCATAGCAGTTTAAAAAAAAGGTGAAAATGTTGGTTAACCCTAAATATCTCACGAACCAATAACGCTAGAGACTTGAATTAAACTTTATATTATATATTGTAACGTGATACAAAACAAATATGTATATTTTTGGAAAAAATTCCAATTAACGGTTTTTTTATAAATCAAAAAAACTGAAAAAAAAATTGTCACCTCGAAAATTTTACGACTAAAATATGATTTCATCTCCAAAACAATTTTGTGCAACGAAGAATAATGTTTTTGACATCTGATAAAATTTTGAAAAAAATCGAATTGACAGTTTTTTTTACAAAAAATGAAAACCTAAAAAAAACTACTAAAACCTGGTAAAAATTTACTTTCGACTCAAATAGCTTTTCAAAAATTAAAAATGTTGGCTTAAAAGCTATTTTATTTCACAGAAAATATTGTTTTTGATATTCAGTAATTTTTATAAAAATCCAACAGTCCGTTTTTTCATAAAAAATTAAATCTACAAAAAATAGTATACGCAAATTTGTCAAAAACTGATGTTCGGTTCTCGATATCTCTCAGATTAATTTCACTATCCAATTTGTATTTTTTTATATAAGAAATAAAATTTTTAATTTTTTAAACTAAACTATTTCTTTATATGAAAAATATTATTGGTTGTTTTGAAATTTTTAAGAATTATTCAACTGACAACTTTTTTAACCACAACGAAAACCTACAAACTTTTAAGCAAGACAAATCGACAGACGGGATGGGAAGTTATAAGTGTGGGTCGCATCCCAGCCTCTTTTTTTTGGATTAAATTTAATTCTTCTTCATCATCATCATCATCGACTCGACAACCGGGATCCGGTCCTGGCCGCATAGAACAAGTCCCTCCATTTATCCCGATCGTGAGCCGACGCACGCCATCCAGTTGCGCACCACAAGACTTTGGGCTGGTCTACGCCATCGTTCAGCGTAAGCATATTCTGCCACGCTATCGCCTACCATAAAATGTATTACAAAGGACTTTCCGAGCTAGTGGTTCCTCTTCACTCATACGAGATAGGTGTTCAGGTGTCAAAATATCAACATTAAGGTAGATTACATATAGTTCTTGATTATAGCGTCTCCGGAATCGTTCTTTCCCACATAACTAACCAACAATTCTCCGCAAGATCTTCCTCTTCAACGCGCCTGAGAGTTCGGATCCATATTTTAGTCCTCTACAGCAGCAGCTTAAAAGTTAAGATAAAGTTTCTGGATTTAAAGAGTTGAATTCTTACATCTCTGAATTAACTTTAGTAAACAAACTAGGCTTTCTAAAGCTTCTAATTTTTGTTCAATAATAAAGGTTGTTTTCTTAGAAGTGTTTTCTTCTGGAAGAAATAAAACGCATATAATTGAATGTTATGGTCAAGAATTCAGCTTTATTACAGAAATAAGGGTGGGAAATTATGTTTTAAAACTGAAGTGGCCGCCGCTGCTGACACCAATAAATTCCAGCCGAGAGGCCTAATTTTTGACCACTTTTTTCAGCAATTGAGACCGTGCGTCAGCCATAACACGCCGAATATTCGCAGGTTTATCAGCGTAGACAAGCGACTTCACATTACCCCACAAAAAATAGTCTAGTGGTGTTGAATCGCACGATTTCGAAGGTCACACCAAAATCGACTTTGCTAAGCGTTTATTTTGACCGAATATTGGACGCAGCTATAAGTCAAGCGAACAGAACCACTATTTTGGTTATTTTGGTAGTAGGTTAGCATGATTTGCAAATGTTGTTCAGGAGTAAGTATATTTATTTTGAAATGAAAAGTCAAACTGAGCATAAATCAAGTAACAGCTGTCAAAAAGACCAACTCCGAAAAAAAAGTATTGCCTGATAGAACACCACACGTCTAAAGAAAACACCCGTTACATTTTACAGTAACATTATAAAATAAAAAAATGTTGCTGTCCAAAGTTTAAAAAAAAATCAAGATTTGATATTCCGACTCTTCTAATAGTCAACTGACCGTCTTAGAATTTGTGAAAAATTGAACATTGAATTGGCAATTCCCAGAAATTGTGAAAATGGCATTACCATTTTTGACATTAAAATGGGTTTCGGAAAACTTTTATCATTCTGAAATATTCTTTAAGTGAAGACATGTTGTTTCTCTTTTCGTTAAGAGTTTCTAACCTTGTTTTTCAAAAAAGAGGACAACTTAAAATTTTCCTTAATATTTGGGACAAGGAAAATGGAACAGTTGGTTTTTAATAGCATACGAATTTATTTTGGTCTAAACTGATCCGAAATTCAAATAACAGAGCTTTTACTGCACTCAATTTGTATACCTTTTAAGTTTGGAATGCAAAATTAAAAATGAAATCAAAAAATCAATTATGCATTCAATGTAAATTTTCTTTCATTCAAGGTTGACTCTTTTTCTTCCAAAAATGGTATCGGCTATAATTGCTCTTTAGATAGAAATGTCTTAAGAAAATATTAGGTATCATAATTTGTTTGTATTGTATTTATTAACACGACGTTCGTCGTCGCGTCACCTCAAAATAATTCTTAAAAAATATTTTAAAGAATCGATACCTCGTAAGTAATAATAATAATAATAATAATTACACCCGAGGTATTTTTTCTCTTAAACAATAAACATAAATGTCGAGAAGAGTAAAAAGATAAAAGATAGACACATAGGGACAATGTATTTTAAGAATTTTACCTTGTTACTTGATGTTTTGAAATTTTTGTTGTTTTCTTTTCTTTGTTTTGAGATTCTGTTGAATGTTCTGATGGTGAGTACCTACTCTACTACCTTACCTACCTACTAAAAAGTATGCTGGGAAAGATTGAAAATTAAGATTTGTATTTAAGGGAAAATATATGTAGGAATGCCTTGGAGGGTTGTTTTGCGTAAATAAAGATTTTAAAACAAGAATTAAGGTCTACCTCTTGTGGTTTCTGTATTATACTTCTTTGTTTATAAGGTTTAAAAGGTTATAAGGCTTATGGTGATTGCTGATGTGAGGAATTGATATGTTTTTATTTAAAGTGCTAGACATTTTATCTGGTTGTACTTAAGCTTTGTAAGACTAAAAAGTTATGTTTTTCGTCTCAAGTCAATCATTGTTAAAAAAATGTCGTTTGATTGGTAACTTAATATAAATTAACCGAAATGAAATTCAATTTCCTTTTCCAGAATGACACATGTTTGAGAGCTCAAGTCACATATGTCAAAAAATGTCAGAACAGGAAAGTTACTTTAAATTTAATTTTTGGCAGTAAGTTTTTCGTACAATTTTAAAGGGAAATGACATCTTTTAAGCATTACATTCATCAATGGTCCTGAAAGGTATAAAACAAAAAACGAGATTTTATAGTTTCCACATATTTCAACATTTAGAATTTTTATTAATGGGCATGCTACGAATGTTGTTGATATTTTTGTTTTGGATTTTAAATAATTATTTCCTTTTTGTTTATACATAAAATAAATTCACATGAAACAAAATATGCTTTTCAATGCCATAAAATTGATTAATTTCATCTCGTGAGTTTTTTTTACCGACTAAATAAAAATAAACAACGATATTATTTAACAACAATATAATTAACTTTTTATCTATGCTTGTGATACACTCACCTTGTTCCGATGATAATATATTTTTTTATTTCAATTTTAATTTTAAGCATGAAAACAATTTTTAAAATTGATTAAACATATTCAATTCATATAGCACTGGGGTAAATTAAGTATAATTATTTGCATATACCTGTGATATACTTTTAACAATAATAAAATTGAGTCATTAACAAGAAAATAAAAACTATCTCACTAAACTAGACCAACAAAAGTATATATAATTTTTCGTTTGCAAATAAAGTTGCAAATTCCCACAGCAATTATTTTGTTCATGAAAACTAATAAAAAAAAGAAAGTGTGGCACTATTAATGTCGTCTATCTTTATGAATTCCTCAAAAATTGTGACAAATTAAAGTAGAATTAAAACAAAAAAGAAGCAAAGAGCAAATAATAATTTATGTTGTGTAACTAAAAATGTTTATTAACAAGGCCGAACCATTTAGATGGAAAATGTGTTTTCAAATAAATGATGACTGAAATGCGCATTGCACATTACATTAGCATAAAGCTTCTTAATGAAGCATATAATTAGAAACAATATACCTACTATATACAAAACTGTTGGGAATAGTTTTAGTTTTACAAAACACCTACAGTTGATTCTTTTTTGTTTTGAAAAATCATTTTAATGATAGAAATTACCTTTTTTCCTCTTTGTCATGGAAATATCCTTGAAATGATAGTTTGATAAGTTCTTTTAAAAGCTTTGTTGTTTATTTTTTTTTTCATGAAGAAAAGTTTTTACGTCAATATCAATGTTTTACCTTCTAATAAGAGACTATTATACTTAAATGATGAGTTTTATTTCAATTACTTCAAGGCTATTATGGTTAAACCATGTAATGTAGGAAAATATGTAAGATGTTCAATATTAAAAAAAAAAAATAAAACATAGAATGAATATTGCTTTGCTTTATTTTTTTGTCCATAAAAAGAATGTTCCTTAATAAAAATAGTTAAATCATCCATATTTTAACTTGGGGTCTTTTAAATGTCCTAAACCATACTAAATTCGATTTTATATTGAAATCATCTAATTACGGTATCATTTTACTTGCATCATATAGGAAGAAATGGAAAGTTATACATTTAATTCGAACTCGAGATTTTAATCAAACATGACATAACGATGGTAAAGAAGTCGAAAAAAGTGGGTCACTAATTCCTTCCAACTATCTGTCTTGGCCCGTACAGCCCAAAACATTGAGTAGTTTAACTTAAAATTTAGAAATTAAGGTTTTAAGCCGATTCGTGTTAGGCGTTTTTTTCATTTATTTTAAGTTTAAAAATAACAGTGGAGTCCCCATACAAATTTGTTGGCCAAAAATCGAAAAAAAACCGATAGATTTTTTTTTAATATTTGCCATTTTTTTCTTCATTTGGCTTCTTTCAATATAAAAAAAATATTTTTATATTGCTCCAGAAGGGTACCCCCATAGAATATTTATTTTGTTTTTAAGTTTTCTTAAGAACTAATCAACTGATTTCAATAATTTGTTTTCTGCACAAGCTCTTAAACTGTCTCAACAAAACATTTTTTTTCGAAACTCGATATCTCGAAAATGGGTTATCAGTTTTTTACGAAATCGAAATATAAAAATGCATACTCAAATTAAAAAACGTATAAATACATATATATACGTACCCGTGGCATGATGGTTAGTGCGTTGGACTGTCATGCCAGAGGTCTTGGGTTCGATCCCTGCCTATGCCATCTAAAGTTTGTTTCACGGGTAGTGCCTCTTGCGAGGAATTGACAAATTCTCCAAGAGTAATTCTTGTCATGAAAAGTGCTTTCTCAAATTGGCCGTTCGGATTCGGCTTAAAACTGTAGGTCCCCTCCATTCCTGACAACAGTACTCGCACACAGGAATGGTTGAGAGTTGTAAGTCACTAGGCCCTAGTTCTCAACGGACTGTTGCGCCACCCAATTTATTTATTTTGTATATATACATACAAAAAACCGCTCTAACGATTTTCAATTTCGATTTTGAAAATAAAGTTCTTTTTTTGAGAAATCAAATGGCATTTCAATTTTTGAAAACCAATTTTTTTGCAGGAACTTTTTTAAAGATTAAAACACATTAAATATTTTTAAACAGACTTTTTGGATACGTGAGCAAGTTCGTACGACCCAGTCTTGCGTTTTATTAATTATAATCAATGTTAAATTACATGCATTTTTTTTATTCATGAAAACCATCCAAAAATATTATTTTGAAAATGTTTTCATATGTTTATTAACTTTAAACTATGCAGTTTGAATTTTAAAACCAATTAAAAAAAAATATTATGAATTCGACAAGAATTTTAATAAATAGAACTGGCCATTAACAACTTCCTTGTGGTATCCCGAAAGTTACTGAAATAGAACCCAATATGATGATAAAAAATGTAATATGGTAAACTTTAAGTACCATTCAAATTACCAAGCTAACAAGTTTATGAAGTAGCGAGATCTAAAGGGGCTTCCAATAAGAGGTTTGTCCCTTTTTTTTTGGCAGCTGTCACTTTGAAATCTGTTATCTTTTGACTTACTTACTTAAGGTAGCGCTCCAGTCCGGGACGGACTTGGGCTTCAACCAACATGCGTCTCCAGCCTCGGGATTGGATTCGAAGACCTTCCGGACTGGGGCTTTGATGTCCATTCGCTCTACATGACCCAGCAATCTAAGTCGTTTGACTTTAATTCTTTTAACCAGGTCAGTGTTGCTGTATAGCCCTTACAGTTCATCGTTGTATCTTCTCCTCCACTCTCCATCTATGCAGACGGGACTAAAAATCACCCGAAGAATTTTTCTCTCGAAGCATCCTAAGACGCTCTTATCTTTTTTTGACGGGGTCCTAGCCTCAGCCCCATAAATGAGAACAGGGATGATGAGAGTCTTATAGATGGTGATTTTAGATGCTCGAGAGAGGATTTTACTATCCAATTGCCTTCTAAGTCCAAAGAGCAGCGATTTGCAAGAGTTATTCTTCGTTTAATTTCAGCGGTGCCTATGTAGACAGAGTCCGTAACTACCATAAAGTTATAGCTGTGCATGGTGACGTTTTGTCCAAAACGTGTCGTTGTTCAATGTCCTTTATAGATGACAGCATATACTTGGTCTTGCCCTCATTTACCACTAAATCCATCTTCTCCGCTTCCGTCGCAATGCTCAAAAACGCTCCGCTAACATCACGCTTTGATTTTCCAAGTATGTCAATATCATCGGCGAATTGGAGTAATTGGATGGAACTTTGGAAGATTGTTGAGATTTGCACAATTCTTTCCAGAACGATGCTGAAGAAGTCGCCTGATAGTGCATCGCTTTGTCTAAAACCTTTTTTGACATCAAATGCATCGGTGAGATCTTTTCCCCATTTGTCTCGCTTAACAATAACTGAGAATATTGTAGCCGTAGTCCGTAATGTTGCCGTAAGTCCGGTTTGTCCATTTCTCTTCAATCTTTGGAATTTATAATAAGGACTTAGGTCTTAAGACTTTTAAAGTTCGTTAACAAAAGAAATTAAGACGGTCGACCGTATTTTCGGTTATTTGGTCTTCCAAATACATTTTTATCGAAAAATCAATGGCCCATTTTCACTTCGGAGGCTGCGTTAATAACAAGAACTTTCTCAGTTGGGGCTTGAAAAATCGAAAAATTATTGCTTTTGCACTTTCGGTGTTATTAGACCTTACATATGACTTGGACGAATGAGGCTGGTGCAAGTGCGTAACAGTGAGTTCAATCTTTTCTAGCGAGCTTTGATTGATGGTTTTTCTGACCGAAATTGGAAGACATTGACGTGGGTGACGTTTGTCTTTAACAAGACTACACTAGGCGTCAGACTAGCAATCGTAATTTTGCAACAACAAAAAAATGTCTGACCGTGTAATTTCTTGAAGAAGTGATCACATTTGGCCCCTTGCGATACTTGTGACTTTACAACTTAAGAATTTTGTTTGGAGCTACGCGAAAGATATTTAATCAGTCAATTCAAGACGTTTTGGACCACTCGAATTTATCGAAGCAACCGTTGCAATGGCGGTCACTTGGCTGATATCATTTTCCAAGGCAATTAAATAAACATTGATGATTTTTCTTTAAAAAGAACAATTTTGGAAAAACTTTTATTGCTTTGTTAAAAAATGAAATCCAACTTCCACCTTGTATGAAATTTAATTTTATTTGTTTTATTAATTCACTAATAAGGATGAAACTTTATTAACAGTAATGAAATTACGTAATTTGTTTCTTACTTCTATTTGTTTAATCTTCTCTTTTAACTATCTTTAACTTTTAAAACAAAAAAACACTCTAACAAACATAAACTTAAATCTATTAATAAAACAAAAATTGAAAGCCATTTCCATTTCGTCATAAATATACATATAGTTAAATCCACTTTAAAATTAAGCAATAAAATATCAATTAAATTTACAAACATAAAGTGATGGAAGCCCAGCCTTAGTTTTGATAAAATTTCTTTTAATAATTTAATACAAACAACGTAAAGTCACTAAAACTTGATTTCCGTAAACAAAACCAAATCGAATGCTATACAAAACTTATATTTTTTTTTTAATAGCCTTAAGCTATAAAATCATAGATCGTATAATTGCTTACTAACAAGTGTCCATTCGACTTGCCTTTTGCTCAAACTGGGTCTACCTGTAAAAGATACTATTAGCCCAACAAAAATTATTTCTTTTTTTCTTTTTAAGAGTGACAACACTCTTATAAATAATAAATATATACATTGGATTCCAATTTAGTTATAGTTTGATAATAATCTTCCAATTAATGTTGGATTAGTTTATTTTATAGGTATGTCGAATTTTTAAAATGACCATTTCATAGCAATTTCTTCTTTTTTGTTTTGTTTTATTAATCTTTAAATGTTCCTACCCAAGTAGGTATTTATATTTGGAACGTATTTCTTCCTTTTTATAAGAGTACCAATGTATCTAGATATCAAACGTCCTTCAGAGGAGATTTTATTTTTATTTTAGACAAAACTCTCAACATTAATATGATACAAAGCTCTCCGGGGGCGTTTGTCATATCGGATTTCGACAAAATGCAAAAGACTTTTGCTTCTATTACAAATAGTCCAAGAAATTTTGTTGTTACCAAAGATCCGTACATTTTCAAGTAGGTAAAAGGACCATAGTACCCGTGGCATGATGGCTAGTGCGTTGGACTGTTCCGTATGGGACCAGTAACTTAGTTGTAAGTTATGGTTAATTAGGCTAGTATTATGAATTTTTGTCTAGCTTTAATATAGGTTTAAAATTGAAGTAATAAAAAATGAATTTACAAAAAAAAAAGTGTGTTGGACTGTCATGCCAGAGGTCTTGAGTTCGATCCCTGCCTATGCCATCCAAAGTCACGGGTACTGCCTCTTGCGAGGAATTGACAAATTCTCCAAGAGTAATTCTTGTCATGAAAAGTGCTTTCCCAAATTTGCCGTTCGGATTCGGCTTAAAACTGTAGGTCCCCTCCATCCCTGAAAAGATTACTCGCACACAGGAATGGTTGAGAGTTGTAAGTCACTAGGCCCTAGTTCTCAACGAACTGTTGTACCACCCAATTTATTTAAAAGGACCAATATTTCAACTGAAAATTGTACTTTTACTTCTTTACTCTGATACTAGTACTTGAGCATGTCAAGTTCTAATACTCTTTAAAGACTGCATCGAAAGTACCAAATATGAAATACTTAAGTATAAGTCAAACACGCCAAATAATAAGTTAATTACTTTCAAGTGTCGTATAACTTTACGTATGAAATACCGTAAAATTGACTTCGCAAACTGATTTTTGTTTTCAAAATAAATTTTCACGATTTAGAAGAGTTGTTTGATCTTAAACGGCTTGCACGACTTCCACAACTGATCAGCCAGTTTAATATTCTCAACTGTCAAATCATGGACAACAATAATAGAAACTTCTAAACAGTTTAGAAAAACACTGTATTCTGCGCTACTAAGACTTGAAGAAGCTAAGTTCCAATATATACTCAAGTATCAGTTATGTTGAACTAGCAAATATTTAATAACTTTCTTCAAGTATTAAATAACTACTCTAAAGCAGTTGAACATGCTTTCAAGTAGTTTGATTTGTACTCTTAAGAACTTGACCAATAGTTTCGCAATGAGCTTAGAATTACTTGAAAATGATATTCAAGTACTTCAAGTACTACTCCTACCTGATACCTGGTAGGCAATTGTACCTCAACATAGTCTTTTGGCGTTTTTAAACATCACTACCACTGTTGTAATCCATTAGAATACCAGTACCTAGTACTTGTACTCGAAATGAATGAAATACTGATGTACTTTAAAGTTCTGACTTCGAATTGATATTAATTTAGTACTTTGGTTTCCCACAAAATCTTCAGCTATAAAGGTCAGATCTATTTTTTAACAATCAGCCGTAAAACAATGCTTACACATTTTGACAATTTTTGCTCTAAGAGTCCCCGAAAAATTGTGACTTCATTTCCTAGACTATCCTGAAAACCCACATTACCTCTGCTACAAATGTTCATTCCTGCATACAGTTGGAATTGGAATCGAAACGATGCCACGCACATCGTTGAACATGAGGGGATCGCCTCCAGACACGGATTCTTCTCATTCATATGGATTGCAATGTTCCATCGTCATATTTTTGTTTGCTGAATACAAATTATTGGTATAGCTACAAGAAGTACAACCTAAAATATGCAAGTACTATGTTTCAAAAAACCTTAGCAAAAAAGAAAAATATAAAAATGATATTATTATGTACATATTTTTGGATTAATAAAAATTATTACAATTCTATGAGATGCGGTTTTGGTTTTTATATAAAGCGTTTGTTATGGGTACGAGTAGGTTGGTAGGTAGATATAAAGTATCTATCATGGTCTTGTCTTGTATCTGTACCTTTAAAACCGGAAAATCAAATCAATGAATGTGGTTATACCTACGCCTTCTATGAGAATCAGAGTCGCAGCCGGCATCACTGTTGGTGTAGTAGATGGTGGTGGTCTTTCTGTCTGTCCGTCGTCGGTCGGTTGGTCAAATCTTAAGTCTTAAACAGCCAGCAGCATAATCAGAAGCAGTTAAAGCCAGACTCAACTTAAGACTCCATCATATTATCCAGCATCAGAAACTGGTATCTCGAAAGATTGGTTCAATGGCCATTTGAGTTGTTTTTTTCGTAAGAACTCGTTTTTGATATATTTTGTTGTTGTTGTTCGTATTTTTGTATTGTATTTATTTTTATGTAATTGTTTAAACATTAAAATGAATTGAACAATTTTAATAAGGTAATTGGAATGTGAATTCAATGACATGACACACCACACAACCGCCGCCGCGATTCCAAAGCAGGCTAAAGAAAGTTCAACTAGGTTAAACGATTGATAATGATGATTGAAGATTGATATACGATTATAGTACTCATACCAATCATTTTTATTTATAACAATCTTTATCGCTCTGTTTACCAATTCCAATCCAATTGTTGTATTGTGATGATGATGGTGATTTTCATTGCAGAAAAAGAGGAAAAAGACGATGAAAAATAAGTGTGTCATTGAGCAAATTTCAATATCGATGACAACTATTGTTGTTCTTTTTATATGTTGACTGATTTTGAATTGACATTGAAATGGAAAGCGAAATTGATGATGATGATGATGATCATCATCATCATCATCATCATCCATCATCATTGTGAAGGAGGGAAATAGATTTAGAGAAATTATGTATATTACTCTGATTTAAAATCAGATGGTTTTCGAATTTCTCTCGGGAAAATTCTTTATTATTTGAAATTGTTCAAAGTGCATTGGAAAATTGTGTTTTTTTTTCATTTTGAATGCATTTTACAGTGATTTAATTTTACGGTCACTAAATCATATAATACAGAAAAAGTCCTCAAGGAATTATGTTGATTTTGTTAACTCAATTGAAACAGGTATTTTTAAATGATAATGGGTTTACTGGGTCAATCAAACTCTTATATTTTTCAAATGAAATTTTTAATCCGTTTTTATTTATTCAACCTATTTTGTGTTTTGAACAAAAAAAAGACTAAAATTGAATTTAAATGTAAAGAATCAATCTCATAATATGTGCATAATTAATATTTATATATTTTATTGTTGGTTCTTAATTATTGATTATCGTCTTAGAAGAAAAAAAAAATATATGATTTTTCTAAACCTGTTTTAATTTGTTTAAAGTATTTTAGTTTAAAATTTTAAATTAATGAACCATGACATAATCTGACACATAAAATAACACCCTCTTAAATATTAGCATTAATATTATGGAACAAAATTTTAAGCAGAAAACTTTGACCTGAAAAGATGAACAAATTAATTCTTCGTCAAAAAATTTTAGATAGAATCAATGCTGAAAATTGTAAAGTCGAAATATTATAAAGGGTGATTTTTTAAAAGCTATAGGAAAGCTTAAAAAAAAAACACATTTAATTCAGAAAAATGCATGAAATCTTCATTTGAATCAATAGTACGGTCCATATAATTTTAATGTTTGAAGATTATTTCATAAAAATGTTGACCTTGACTGCGCCTCAAATGGTCCATTCGCTTAGTCCAATTTTGGCATACTCTTTCCAACATTTCGGCCGATATCTCACGAATAAATGCTTCAATGTTGTCTTCCAATGCTTCAATTAAAGCTGGCATGTCTGTATAAACAAGAACTTTAACATAGCCCCACAAATAATAGTCTAGAGGCGTTAAATCGCACGATCTAGGCGGCCAATTGACCGGTCCCGAACGTGAAATAAAATGTTCACCGAACTCGCCTCTCAATAAGTCCATTGTTGCGCGTGCTGTGTGGCATGTGACACCGTCTTGTTGAAACCACATGCCATGCAAGTCAAGCTCTTGCATTGTGGGCAAAAAAAGTTGGATAGAAGTACGGTCCAATGATGCCACCAGCCCATAAACCGCACCAAACTGTGACTTTTTGTGGATGCATTGGTAGCTCTTGCAATGCTTCTCGCTGATATTCACTCCAAAATCGACAATTCTGCTTATTTACGTACTCATTGAGACAAAAATGAGCTTCGTCACTGAACACAATTTTTCGGTTAAAAAGTGGATCTTCGGCCAACTTTCCAAGAGCACATTCACCAAAAATTTTACGTTGCAGTAGGTCGTTTGGCTTCAATTCTTGCACCAGCTGTATTTTGAAAGGCATCACACTTAAATCCTTCCGCAAAATTTTCCACGTTGTTGAGTAACAGAGGCTCAATTGCTGCGAACGGCGACCAATCGATAATTGATGGTCATCATTAACACTGGCCGATACAGCTGCGATATTTTCTTCAGTTCGCACTCTACCGCGTAAGCGTGTTGATGGTTTAATGTCCAACAATGTAAATTTGGTGCGAAATTTAGTCACAATAGCCCGAATAGCCGGAAAAGTGGGTCGATTAAACTGACCATAAAATGGAAGAAGCGCGCGATGAACTTTCTTAACAGAGCACACATTTTTATAATAAAATTCAATAAATTGCAAGCGTTGTTCGTTTGTAAGACGATTCATGGTTAAATTATAGACCAAACTGAAGATGTTTGACAGTGAAACAAAACACGAAACGTGCGTCAGCTGTTTAAACCAGTGTTGCCAAAAAGATAATAGCTAAAAAATCACCCTTCAAAATTCTGTTTATATAAAAAGTTAATTTCTCACAGTTCTGTTCTTTTTTTTTACTTTGAAAAAATAAAGCCAGAACTCGATTGATGTACAACACACGATAAACCAGAATTAATTAAAAAGTCACATTTTTACAGGAAGATAAAAAGTAAGTTCATTAAGATGACATTTATCACTTATTAATAAAAAAAAAAAACACTTACCTAATTTTTAAAACAATGTGAGTTACAACAATTCTTTTTTCCTTGATTCGGCCTCCTAGCTTTCTGTATAAAACGCTCATCTTAAAAATGTTAAAGCCAATTCCTTGTTAAAGTTCTAGTCTCTAAAACTCGGTTTATTAAAACATTCATCATGTTCTCGAGCGTTAGAACTCTGATTTAGATCTCTGTCTGAAATAAAACTTTAATTTATTAGATCCTTAAATTTAAGGGTCTAGGATATTACTTCTCGGTGTGGACAATATGTCAAGAAATAACTTTAAATCTCAAACGTGAAATATGTCCATAAGAACGTTCCAAGGAAACATAAGGTCCATAGACCCTGTTTTAATATCTGTTACCTTAAGGTCCATGGACATTCTAATCGCAAATATTATGTAAATCGATAATATCACAGTGGGTATTTTGAACATTTATTAGAACCAATATAAGCAAAACATTTTAAAAGCAAACAATACAAAATAATATTAAAAATACAAACAAAACTCCAAAACAAAATTAATTTAAATCGACAATTTATTTAATTAACTGAAATCAATGACAAAATTGTTAACCGCTAAATCAACTCTGACAAAGATTTAATATTATTATTCGATAGAATGTCAGAAATTTACATATGTCAAAAAATCCTATCGGGTGCTACGAAAGTAACTTATTATTCTTTAGAACTTTGTTTTATTAAACTGAGATCTATGTAAGTCCTTAAAACTTAATAATAAATTTACACTGCGTTCTAAGGAAATTATAGGAAGTGAAGAAATGCTCGAGTTGTAAATATTTTTAAAGCCAAATTTTAAAGATAAACCGAGAGTTATTTGATAGAGTTTTAAATTGATTTTAGAACTTTGCCAAGGAATTGGATGGTAGTGTTTTAAAAAATAGTAAATGAAAAATTATTCGAAATCAATATTATTCTTTAACAATTTCGTATTACAAAAAGTGGTTAAAAGGCTGAAATACAGAACTTTGTCCAAATAGCATTTTTTTTTTAAAATATTTTGGTCATACAGTATTTTATACATAAATAATTTTATAAACACATAATTTTCTAATACTTGTGACCCATACGTTAGAAATAGTTTAAAAAATCGAAACAGGAAGTTAATTTACAAATGTTTTTATTTTTTACTCATAACTTTTGAAAGCTATTAAAATGAAAATTTCCAAAAGAACACTGAAAGATCAAAGTTTTTCTCCATAAAAATTGAGTGGCATATTTGTCCACTGAGTCATTGCTTAGAAGATATCATTATTTTTTGGTATACCCTTTCACCTTTTGATCAAAATCAAGTGCATCGTCCAACAAAACAAAAATCGATTTAATTTATCAAAGGGTTTTGAATGGCTTTAATATGCCAGAGACAGAGTGTAAGCATTAGGAAGAAAAGGAGGGGTTGGAAATGAGATGTCGTTGTACATTGCTTTTGTATTCTTGAACAGTGCAATGACAATGAAACACAGCGTGTTGAAAAAAATTCCACATTCGTGTAGTTCTGTTTAAAAGAGAATATCTGTACTTCACAGTACAACCGATGTTATAATCAAGGGTAAACTAATGAGCATTCCTAGAAGCGAGAATATTACGGTTAGATGGTTTCAGTTTCTCATCCAAAGAAGAGGGATGTATATCTAATAATTTTTCGGAAAAGCAAAAACAAGAAAAAATAAGTTTCTTTTATGTGTTTTTATTTGTTTAGAGTTTAAACAATTAAATTATAAATTATTCGATATTTTGGCGATGCAACCTCTTTGACAAATCATATATTAAAATATAAATATAATTTTCACTGAAAAATATAGTTTATAATACTCAATAAAAATAAAAAAGTACGTATACGCCAAGTGTACCTTTTTAAATCATCCAATCAAGTCAAAGAAAAATAAAGTACATGACAAAGATCTGATTAAGATTGTATATTTGCTTCTTCTTTTAAATATATGTATTTTTTGAAACATTTCAACGTTTTTTAATCTTGCCTTATATTTTTAAAGTAACTTATTTATCAAACGTAGTACCCGTGGCGTGATGGTTATTGCGTAGGACTGTCAAGCCAAATGTCTTGGGTTCAATCCCTGCCTGTTTTTTTCACTGGGAAATGCCTATTGCGAGAAATAGACAAATCCTCTTGCCATGGAAAGTGCTTTCTCAAATTAGCCCTTCGGATTCGGCTTAAAATGCCCCTTCATCCCTGACAACATTACTCTCACAAAGGAATGGTTGAAAGTTGTATGTCACTAAGCCCTAGCTCTCAACAGACTTTTGTCTATTTATTTTTTTTATATCAAACTTCTCATAACTGGAACCAATTAATATTTTGTTATAGTAAAATAAAATGGTCTTAAAACAGTTTTAATCTAAAAGCTATTAATTTTAACTCATACTCGTAACTTAACAAAAATTCAATAAATAAAATTGCTGCTAAACAAAATTATATTTGCTTTCAACGTTAAAAAATAATAATAATAATAAAGAACCTTGATAACAGACATAATTTCTCGAACTTAACGATTACATAAAGCAGCTTATTTATCTAAATCTGAAAGTTCGTTAAAAAACAAAAAAAAACCTTTTTGTTTTATCTTAATTCAATCATCACCATTTTGTAAACAATATACAATATAGGCATATTATTTTTATGTTAGTCCCACGAAGTTGTTAATCTCATGAAGGTAGCACATTTAATCAAGATTTTGTAACACGCAGCTTTTTGCCCCCGCCCGTTACCGTTGAAGGTTAAGTCTTAGATTATACCCTGCACCCTGAACTATAATAAGTCTTTTTTTGGTTAATGTCAATATAATCACGAAATGCGTTAATAAAATAACTAATTGACACATTGTCAAGACTTTGTGATTTATCTCATTTTAAAATAGGAATACAATTTATGAAGTAAGAAGGTACAAGTTGTTTTTGGTTGTTGTAAGCAAATGAGCTGCCAACTACCACACTGTGTATCGTCAACAATAAAGTAAAAAGGTTCAAGAGTCTCGACAAGAGACTCTTTTGAAACCATTTAACACAGTGCGGTGCTGGTGCCCTATCATTAGCATCATGTTGTGTACTTTTGTATAGAAAATTAAGTTCATTATTTTTATTGTTAAACCATCTCTATAGAGAAACCTTGAATTGAGTTAAACATGTTACAATATAAATTGCAGTCAAGTTTCTTCCATGAGTTACCAATCAAATTCTGTTTCTTTTTTTTCCTTTAAATTACGATCTGTTAAAAGAGATTTATAAATCTTCAAATTAGTTAAAGTTTGAAGTTACATCAAAAGATGTTTCACAATTTAATGAAATTGTTAAGAGGAAAAGGTTAAATTTAATGTTGAAAATGAGCTCTTAATTCACTTAAGTATAGTTTTTGGTAAATTGATTGATAAGTGAAATCTTGCACACTTAGATTTTACATCTTTTTTGACGTAATCAAATGTTAGAGAAAAGGTGTTTATATGAATTGATTGCATTACTCTGGATTAAAACGAATTTTCAAGAAGATTGAATTGTGCCGAAATGAAAATGTTACACAGAACTGATATGGTACCTAAACGTAATATGTATTATCATTTTTATGTATACATTATATTTTTTTAGAAGGAATATTTAAATAAGATTTTATCCTTTTTTAGAGAAAATTGTTCCTTCGAAACTTAGAGACTAACGTATTATGTACAATAATCACATTTTACGGAAATAGAGGTAGTGAATAAAATTGTATTGGCCTATCAAGAATTCCATCGTAATCGGAAATTTGTACGAATTCTGAATATCAGTTTCATAAAATCCGTTCGTTTTGTTAAAGTGAATGAGATATTAAACTACGATTTGGTATTTGATAATAGTTTTTTTCGGGATTCGTAAAAGTTTCCGATTACGATAGATTAACGAGTTACATTTAAAAAAACTTTGCAGTTTTCAAGCAGATATATTTTGAATATCATAAAGGTATAGAAATGGCCCAACAAAGCAAGTATCCATTTCGGTCATGTGCATTTAACATATATGTACTTCTTTTTTGAGAACACGTCAAATTCTTGGTCTCTACCGATAAATGACTTTAAACATTCGACGAGCTGCTGACAAAATAAGACCTGTAATGCTCAACAAATTGTTGCCAAATTTAGACTAACGGAATAGCGTTCAAAAAACGAATGCCAGCTTGCAGAAATTATTTTCAAACAGTAAGTGCCATGAAATTTGACAATATTTATGTCATTACACTGAGTTTTCTGCGTTTTGTTTTATGTAAAATTCTATTTTTCCAGAAATAAAAATTACAAGAGCAAATTTTCGAACATTAAAAGTATTCTTAATAAAGCACCATTTTTCTAAAAATAAAACGGCAACTATTTGAGATATATAAAAAATAATCGGCATTCATGGCTCAATAAAGCTAGCCATTCACAGTAACGTGACGATTGTTATCGTCGACGAAAAAACATGACCCAGTAACGCCCGTCAGCATTCAAACTCCACCAAGCAGTTATTTTTTGTGAATGAACCATGAAGCAAATGTGGACGAACCAATTAAGCCAAAAATAAGCTTCATCACTGTAGATGATTTTGCGATGAAATTAATCATCTTGGTGAATCTTCTCCGAAGCCTGATCGAAGAACTTACGTCCGCTTCAAATTGTCCATCAGCTTCATTTCTTGAGTCAACTTAATCTAGTATGAGTATAAACCAAAATTCTTACTGAAACTACGCCATAATGTTGTCTGTAATGCTCAATTCTTGAATACGCCGTAAAATTGACTGATTTTAACAGTTTGCTACGATCGCCTGAATGGCAGCGATATTTTTTACACTTCCATCAACTAGTTGTCTCACTGGCCGCAAAATCACATTACAAATATGCAAACTCTAATTTTTACACTAAACTTGTTACTGCTTGCCTACTAAGCCGAGAATTACGAGCAAAAATTGGTGTTTACGTTCTTAAAATTTGTATAATTTGCGAACCTTGCTCGTTCACCTACTTTCAAGCATAAACATCTTAATTCTATAGTAATTATTAAAATACTAACTTCCTCTTCTATTCGAAACAATGCATCTCAACATGTCTCTATAGCGACGGTTTGTGACAGCAGCAAAGCAAACAAACCTACATCAGGGAAATGGGTCTATTAATTTTTTAATGCCAGAAATTCAAAAGTTATATAAATTTATCAAATTACAAAATGTGGGCTTCTAAGTTTAGTAAAATGTTAAGTGAAAGAAAAATATTTTAATCGTTTAAAATTATCTAAATACTTTTAGTAACTTCCAAAAATAGCTTTCACATTTTTTCAAAATCGTTCCAAATAGTTTTATTATTAAAATTTCTTGATTTTTGTTAGTTTAAAAAAAAAAAGTTTTGAAAGCACAAACTTAAAATTAAAAAAAAATAACTTCTGGCTAATATTTCGGCCGATAAACTTAGCTGATCTTCATCAAGTCGCGTTTCTAGCACCTTGGGTTGACTGTCATTTTATTTCCGACCCTGATGATTAGTTAAATCGTTTCCAAGAAGCTGTTTTAGGTCTTTTTCATAATTATGTTCCAACTAAAACGGTAAATAGTCGTAACATAAGTTGTCCTTGGTACACTTCGGAGGTTGTCGAAGCTATTAAATAAAAAAAAAACTGTATAGAAAATGGAAAATGCTTCCCTCTAATTCAAATTGAAATGCTTACAAAGTATCATGAAACTCCAAAAGGAATTGCTACGCATTGAAATTGTATACGAAACTTTCCTCCAAAACGCTTTGGAACAATTTTTTTTTATAATAAGCGCTCAATTAAGGGGATATTACTACCCTTATTATGTAAAGACACAGTGTGAGCATGATCACTGAAAGGGAGAGAGGGGTTGAAATAAGGTGTTGGTGCACAATGGTTTTGAATTCCTGAATATTGCAATGGCTGGGAAAAACAGAGTGTGGTAAGGAATTGCATAATCGCGTAGAACGGCTAAAGAACGAATCTCTGTACTCTATTTATGACAGTTAGGTATTTCTTCCTCAATAAGTGTTTCTAAATGTGAAATTGATGGTGATGTGCTTAATAATAATGTTAAAGACCATAATTTCGATTTCTCCGAAAAAATTAATCCATACCTTAAAACGATAAGGGGTTTTCAAATTGAATCGGTTTATGAGAATAATGTTTTTAATTGTGTAGGACTAATTAAATCAAACGCTGTTGCAGAAGATGTGATACCAATAAATAATAATAAAAAATAATAACGTTTTTTTTCAACTAGTGCTTATTTCGTGAAAGGTAACACTTAGCTCATGTCTGATTTGACAGATAATTAGTTTTATCCTTCCGCTGAACGAATATGGTTGTGTATACGCTTGAACATTTTTATTTTGGCGGCATACATTGAAAAGCCGATACACCGAAAACGAGTCACTATTTGGGGCGGATTTTGGTCCAGAGGCAGAATTGAGCCATTTTTCTTCAAAAATGAGCAAGGAGTGGCCGTTACAGTCAATGGCGATCGTTATCGGGCCTGTTGAACGAATTTTTGTTCATAAAAGGAGGAGGAGGATATTGACAAAATTTGGTTTCAACAGGACGACGCACGGCGCTACGTGCCACACAGCCGAAGCTACACTCGATATGTTTATAGCAAAAAAAGTTATTTGGCGGACCCTTTATTTTACCGTCCTTATCGAAAGTCTTTGGGAGGTTAATAGCTTAACAGATTCTTGAGCACTTATTCTTACATAACTTTTAATTTCCTGGCTAATCTTGTTTGAGGTCTAAAAACAGTTGTGTTGGTTGTCATATGGTCAAAATACTAGAGAATATAAGACAGGACTATGATAAAATATATGTTACGCTTCTTTGCCTGCTTGATTTCTCGAAGGTTTTCGACAAAGTCAACCATAAAATTCTATTCTGGAATATCAAAAATCTGTTGGGTCTTGGAAACTCAGCAATAAAATTACTCGAAAACTATCTTACTGACAGACTTCAGAGAGTTGTTAGTAATAAAAAATTTTCAAACTTCTTGCCTTTACGACAAGGTGTTCCACATGGATCATTTCTAGGTCCTTTTTTTCTGTATGTTTATTAATGACTTGCCACCTCTTTGCAAACATTTCGCTGCACACCCCTATGCTGATGATGTTCAATTGTGCACCGGCTCGGCCAGCCAACAATATAGAAGAACTTGTTAACTTCCCATAGGAAGTTGCTGTAATCGGTCCGATTTGTCGAATTGAAAATTTTGACATTTCTCGACGTTTCAAGGTCCCTAGAGTCGAAATAAAAGATTTTAAGAGAGATGTCTGTGCGTGCGTGTGTACGTTCGCGACGTTTTTTTCGTCGTCCATAGCTCAAGAACCAGATGAGATATCGACTTCAAATAAATTCTGTTACATAGATAATAATGCAGAAAGGGTTCTCAAGAAAATTGAGTTGGTTGGTTTTTTTACCATAGCAATTTGAAAAAAAGGTGAACATTTTGGTTAACCCTAAATATCTCACGAACCAATAACGCTAGAGACTTGAATTAAATTTTATATTATAAATTGTAACGTGATACCAAACAAATATATTTTTGGAAAAAAAAATCCAATTAACGATTTTTTTAAAAATCCAAAAAAACTGCAATAAAAATCTTTGTCACCTCGAAAATTTTACATACAAAAAGTGATTTTATCTCCAATATATTGGCTTCAAACATATTTTACCTCACAGAAAATATTGTTTTCGATATTCAATAATTTTGTTATAAGAATCCAACAGTTTGTTTGTTCATAAAATATAAAATCTACAAAAAATAGTACCTACGCATATTTGGTAAAAATTGATGTTCGGTTCTCGATATCTCTTAAATTATTTTCCTTCATCCAATTTGTATTTGTTTATATAAGAAATATAATTTTTTTTATAAATGCTACTTAAATTTGTAAAAATTGTTTTTCGACTAAAAATCTCGTTTACAAAAATAGATTTTGAAATCAAACTATTTCATCAAATTCAAAGTATTATTTTTTAGAATAATTTAAGTGACAACTTTTTTTAAAAAAACACGAAAACCTACAAACCTTTTAAGCAAGACATATCGACAGACGGGATGGGAAGTTATCATTTTGGTTCGCATTCCAGCCTCTTTTATTATATTTAAACGAGGACCTTTGTAACATCAGTAAATCATCGCTACAAATGGGTTAAAACTTATTCCCAAAAAGTCTCAAATTATCCCAATATCTAAAAGGAAATAAACCCTGACTTCGTTTCCAAGTATTTTATCCTCTAAGGAAAAATTAAAAATTGTTGAAAATCTAATAAGTCTCAGCTTTGTTCTAAATAGTAACCTATCAGAATAGGATAGGTCTGATATACATATGTGTGTCTTTGAAAGTTATGGAGATCACTTGAAAATATAAGAAATCAAAACAATAAAGTGCCTTAATTCAGATTTTAAATGATCCTATTTTCAACTAAAAAAACTACCTTTGTTCATATGAGTGCAAGTGCACTACTATACTACTTCCTCCATATTTCAACCCACAATAGACCACTTAATTTAAGTGCTTTAATTTATCGTTTCAATGCAATACAAAAATGTTTAATTATATTTTGAATACAAATTGCAAGAAATCAAAACAAAAACTAAAACAGGCGTCGAAAGGGCATTTAATTTGTATATTTATAAGATTATAGTATAACTAAATATTCCGGTTATACAATTATTCATCACTTAATCAGTCTTCATCTCCGAATGTAGTTTCTTCGTGTTGATTTGTTTATTTCTTCTTTTAATATATTCAATATGATAATCTTTCACTCTATAAATATTAATGAAGGTTAAGTTTAGAATAAGATACACCGAGACTTAATAATAACAAATAACACCAGGCGCATATTTATCTTTAGAAATGTCATTCAAGCTTTTTTTAAGAGACTTTAGAATGTTGTTGATTTTTATCAAATTTGTTTATAAATACTTTTTTTTGTTGGAAATTTATTTTTGTAAATATTCGAAATATGATCCAATTTTAAAACAAAAATATTCTCTCATGAATTGTCTTAAAAAGTTAAAGAATAAAATGTTTATTCTTTAAGCTTTAAAACGGATCTAGGATTTTGTTATCTTAGCTTTAAAAAGTTTAATACACAAAGTCATACAAAATATTATACATCCTGGTTTCCTGGGTGTGAAACAAAAAGAAGCTTCAAGAGAAAATCACTATTAAATACATTATAACAGTCTGTTGCTCAAATTATATTTTTGTGGATGGTTTTCTTTTTGTATAGTTTAACTTCTGACAACCAGAGCACACAGAAGGATCAACCGACACCTTGTTGGGTTTATGGTTTTATATAAGATTTACTGTAGAATGATAGCGCAATTCATGGAATTTCATACTCATGTCTCAGGACTCTCTGGCAGGAGTAGGTACCAACCATCACATCATCATATGTATGACAGGTACACTACACACATATGGTGGCATTAAACTTCAACCATTCACCATTGCTCGTTGTCATCGTCGTCGTCGTTCTCGTCATCGTGGCACCTACCCGAGAAATTCAATTTCCCTCATCCTTGGTATAATATTGGAACTGCCTCCATATGAAGGATATGGTGTTAAGAAGGATATGGTGTTGTGATGTGATGTGCTGCTGATGCACACCTTCAGATTGTTTATTCTCAGAGACAAGGTGAAATGAATGAATTGTATATATTAAGATGATGTCTGTCTAGGAGTTTTTCAGGATACTTTTTCTATTTTTCTAAGTTTATTTTTAAAGATTTTTTCCGATGAGATTGAAACTTTGTTGGCAGCGGAAATTTGTAGAAAACTATCTTGTATCTATAAATGTATCTTGTTTGAAAAATGGTTGAAACAAATATGTTTTCTGTCTGTTATGAAATATTCGTTACCTTCATCCATTAGCAAATGATGATGCATCATTTAACTAAAGTTCACCATCGAAAAAATAACTACCTTCCTTAAATTTCATGCAAAAGCAGTTAAAAAAAACTTTAATTGATATAAACTTACATAAAAAGTCCATATTGGCTAGACACAGACTCAAAAACAGAAAAATGTAAAATAGTTAAACCATCATCTAACAAATTTTAAACTCTTCGTTTTCTTCTTCTTCTTCAAGTAAATTAAGTCAACAACAACAACAAAAAATCAGAAATATATTCATGAAGAAGAAGAAGCAGAGGAAAAAGCTTGTAAAAGAGGATAGCTAAATAAACCGCATCGACTAACTTGAATATATAGTTAAATGCCACATTTGAAAGTAAAAACCTACTCCAAAAGACCGGTTAAGGTTAGTTGGAGTTTATAAAGCGTCTCGGAAGCCGTATTTGCTGTATCCGTATGCATCTAATTTTTGTTTTGGTTTTTTTTTTGTTATAAGGTCTCTAAAAGTTATATCTTCTGTACCATTATCCACTAATCCAATTGGAACGTAACCGAAAAATATATGTATGTAATGTAGGTATGTGCTTCACTGCATAAAAGAAGCATGCAAATAGTTTTAAGATATTCCTTCTTCTGTGTGCATCATACGAAAAATTTTTACAGTGGTATTTTTTGGGCAAACAATTTTGTCAAGATATTCCAGAGCAGTTTTTTTAACTCACACTACTTTATTATTTTTCGTTACTAGAAAACATGCAAACAGTTTTTAAAATATGTTCCATTTTACTTTACAAATGGTTTTTGAAAACTGTGCTAGAAAAATTTCTTCAAGGGATTAAAAATTTATCAGAATTTTTAAAAAAATTTGCTGATCAGTGAAAAATGTTCGTCTCTAAGTTTTCAGTTGGTTATGTTGAAATAAAGGGTTTTTCAATAGGAACTTGAAAACTTTGAATTGAACTGTCATTGTCATTTTCTTTAGTAAATTCAACATTTTCATCATGCAAATTATAAAAAGTGATATTCGGATCCGGTGATCGCAACTTTTAGAAAAACTTTGTTTGTATTTAAGTGACGAAGCTGATTACAATGGTCGACAAAATTACGGTTTATTTTCTGTTGCACAAACAAAAGAATAATATTTTAAAGGATTAAGATGTCCTGAACTTGAATCTCGCCTTTAAATTTTTCTCTCACATCAGGTTTTTAAAATATGCCCCTTTTAAAATGCTAAAAATAACCAAAAACGAAGTTTTCAAGCCTAAATTTAAGCTCAAAATATCTTTCAACAATAAATTATATGATGATTTTAAAAATCGCAAATCTTTCTCTTTTAGATGCAATTTGAAGCATTTTAGTATCGTATTTAGTTTCTGGACATTTTCATTCGTTATGACATGAGTCTTTATTTGAATCTATATGAAGTTTCGAGAAAACTTAAATTCGATAATTTAATATTTTTGGTAAATACGTCTTGGACTTAATTTAGTTTCGAATCCAAACTCTAATCTTTGCTATTTGTTCAAGTTTTAAAAATACCCGTTTTCAACATTATTTTCATATTTCTTAATATATTTCAAAAACTTGATAGAATAGAATTGTTTAGACAACAGATTCGTTACAAGAACCAAACTTACTTTTCAACGGTTTTGCCTTTTTCTGTTTTGAAAACCATTTTTGCATAAATGGTTAAGCGTTTCTTTAAGATTCTTGTAAGAAATGGTGAAATCTAACAACTTTAAAAGTTTTTTCGAATATCATATGAAATAATATGAATATTTTAAATGAATATTGAAGAAAGGGATTTTAGATTTTTAAAACCATTACGGATTTTATTGAAAAAAAAAAAGATACTTCATAAATTTTGATAGCCTCAAAAGCTTTATATAAGTGTTGTTTTTTTTTTAATTTTAAAAAGTGATATTTCAATAACCTGACGTGATACATTAACTTCGAAGTCGGATTTAAATTAAGACTACCAAACCAGAAAATATTTGTCGAAAAGTGTTATTGACTTAATGGGTTCGTCAATTAGCAAAATATGCGTTATTGGTCGGGTGAAAATCCACATTTGCTTCAAGAATCACCATTTCATTCCGGGCGGCGGCGGCGGTGCTATTTTGCCACATTTTTATTATCGCGCTATGATGACCGATTACTTTTGACTCGAAGTGGATGATATTGAAAGAGCTCAGACATTGAACGCGAAATTGCGGCCGTTGCGTCTGAAATGTGTGGTCAAGTCTTCGAAAATTTGGTCGACCGCTGCAAACGTGCCCGCGGTAGTGTTGATTGTACTTCAAGCTTCTAAAAACGGTTTGGGAATATTTCAAATGGTTTGCGTTGTATTTTAAAAAAAGTTGTCAAGTCCTTATTATAAAACTCGATATGTGTTTTAATTTGTTAAGAACAAATCTAAAAACTAAATGATCTAAACTAGATATCTTATTTATTTAGCTTCAGTTAACTTTTTTTTAAATCATTGGTACACAAATTTTTTACTGAGATATTGAACTTTAAGATTTGAATGCATTTGACCTACAAAGTCTCATCAATTACTGGACGAACAGTCAATCTAAAGTTAGTTTTGAAAAATCGAATCTTCTGACTCATTGAAGAAAAAATATTCTTTCTTCTGTGATATGAGTTAGAAAAAAAGTAAATATTAGGTAAAATATGTTTTTTTTTTTAAAGGAAATTAAAAATTATATTTCAAATATTTATGGATAAATTTGGAACAAATGGGTCTTTTTAAGTTAAGTGCAATCACAATTACTCTACTATTTCCTTATTTCATATGATCGAAAATTTTCACATTTTTTTGCTCATAATATTCTAAGAAATTTAAAGAATAAATATAAATATAAATATAAATATAAATATAAATATAAATATAAATATAAATATAAATATAAATATAAATATAAATATAAATATAAATATAAATATAAATATAAATACAAGTATAAATATAAATATAAATATAAATATAAATATAAATATAAATATAAATATAAATATAAATATAAATATAAATATAAATATAAATATAAATATAAATATAAATATTAATATAAATATAAATATAAATATAATATATATAATAAATAAATAAATAAATAAATAAATATATATAAGCCTCGTAAGACTACACTTTAATTTTAATTAATTATAATCATTCATTTTGAATAGGAGTCATTTCACTTTATAAAAATCTACCTGAAATATGAACAGTCTCAATCTTACAGCTACAATTTGAAAAAAAAAAAACACCCTTTAACATAATTATTGCGGGGAATTTCCAAGACGAATTAATAGAGAACGACTTGTTTCGTGAATGATATTTATTAAGTGATTTGACAAAGTTGTACATCGATAATGAGAACTAAAAATAATAACTTTCGGTTGGATCCTTCGATCATAAGGCCCAATCATAATTTTTGAACAACGATTTCTATGTACATTGACACAAGTAAATAACGAGTGCTTGCAGTTAGGCATAGTGCGATACAAAAGTTTACTGACTACTTTGGAATAAAGTATGCTTCATTATTTTCCCTCTAGCTTTGTATGTTTACCCAAAAAACTTCTTGATATCAGTCAAACAAATTTGTATACACTTAATTTTCTAAATTTTATAACAGCTTATTTGCAAATATCAAATGTATTTAGCTACCGAAATAAGTCCATTATTTTCTTGCGATCATTTTTCAAGTTAAGATAGAATTCTTGAAGTCGATACCATATTCCCCCCCCCCTCATCTGCCTCTTATAGCATTCTACATTTAAATTTCAAAATGTTTAAATACTGAACTTTTTCTCAAATCAAATTAGCAAATTCTCTAAGGCCCAGTTTTTCAGTGCTTAGTTAACTCCGAGTTAAACCCAGAGTTAGTTAATCCTGAATTCAGAGCTAACTCACGAAAACGTTCTTTCAGTTTGGGTTTAATTTTAAACTCATGAGTAATATTATAATATGGTATCACTGAAAAGTTATCGATTCATTTGTTGTTTTATTTTCAAATATACAAGCCTAACAGATTAATTTTTAATGTTTACTTGATTGAAATAATTTCTTCTTTTGAATTTGTGTGTTGCAGAGTTTAAGAATAGACTTCCGACTTGAAGAAGCCTCATAAGTCTAACAGATATTTGATTTCGGTGGATGTTTCCTTCCACTTCACACACAGCTTCCTCTCAATTTGATCTCAATTTTTTTTTATCATAGTTTAAATATTTTTCTCACGAAAGTAATAAAAGGGATTATTTTCACAATAAGTTGTATTTTAATTTTTTAAAATCATTAGTTTTGTATGGTGTTACTTTCATATGTTGGTGTCCCTCCTTCCTTCCTTTATATACATATGTTTGTCAAACAATATCATATTTTTACCCAGTGCAGTAGTATCACTGTCATACATATTAAACATTGAATACAATACTATTGTTCTTTGATACGATGACTTAATTATGCTCCATAACTATCTACGTATTTTGAGAATGAATTTTGCAAAAAATAGGTTAAGACGATACTGTCAAACGCATTTAAATTTTCATTCTTAATATCACTTCAACGTGCACCCCCCCCCCCCCCCCGTCCTAGCATTATCAAACTGATACCTATCCATTACGACAACTACGCTTCTGTCAGCAAAACTCCTGTAACAATTGTGTTAAAATAATGTTTTCACACTGTAACATTATTGGCACACTGTAACATTACTGTCAGACTGTAAAATTTTTGTCACACTGTAACAATAATGTTTTTACACTGCAACATTATTGTGGCACTGCTACTTTATTCATGTCCCAATTTTCCATTACTCTAAGACAGCATAGTACCTGTGGAACACTGTTGCATTACTGTAAAACTACGCTCACACTGTAACAATACATTTAGATTATAATGATCTTGTTTTTTAAACAAAATACTTTGCCACTTTTGAAACAGTACTTTTGAAGACAGACAGTAATTTTTTCTAAGTTTATTTTTGTGTGAACATTTTTATTGATATTTTGAATAAAGTTTTATGCATGTTTTTATTTCAAACTAGACTACTGTCTACAAATTCATTGCATCCGTAAAAGATACTCGAACTTAAACATTTAGATACAATTCTTGTTGTTGCTGAAGTTGTTGTTATTTTTCATTTTATTTTTCCAAAGTTGAATGCAAAAAAAATGCTTTATTAGGCGAAAATACCATCAGATTTCAACATCAAATTCAAACCCATAACTATCTATCTTTTCTCTCTTTTTCTCTCACGTGGTGTATCTATATAGGTATTTCATATAACATATAACGATGATGATAAAGACGATGAAGCTTCGAGCGAGCTTCTTTTGCGCGAAAAGTTGGCATTTTTCTTGTTCATGCGAAAAGAAAAATGATACAACTGAACTGAGAAAAAGTGGTCGTTTATACGATTAAGGAGCCAGGAGAGCACCTCTGAGCTATATGAAGTGCATTCTGAATATTCATTGAGCTGATTGGAGGTTTATACGATATACCTTTATTTTATAGATATGGTATTGTTTTAAATATATATATATATATATTTTTGTTTTGTTATTGTTACTGTTGAGTTACCTACTTCCTCATTTCTGATTTGATGATGATTATGGCAATATTATAGTTAGATAGTTGGGTTGCTCGCAGGTTGAATGTGGTTTATTATAACTTCTCTTTTTTTTTAAGTTTACTCGGTCTTGTTGAATTTGTTTTTAAGCTAATCGGGTAATGGTCGAGTGGAGACGCATCAGCACGAAGAATGAGGATGCTTTTTGCCGGGTTTAAGAAGAAGTAGAATTATTATTGGCAAAGTAGGTAAGTTAGGTACCTGCCTATAGTCAACGAGGTGAGACTTTTTTTTCTGTATTTTAAATAAATCAGAGGTGTTAGATTTGTATCTATGTTAAGATACCTATGTATCAATTTTTCCTATAAAATGCGGAAAGAAAATAAGAAAATTAGAATAATAAAAGGCACAATTTTGTTCATGGTGTGATAGTTCCTTATATTTGTCTTGATTTTCTTCCGGATTGAAGTTCTATGAAAAAGAAATGCCAATTAGATTAGAATGTCTCTAATAAAATATATAGGAAGAAATTCTTGTGTTTTCAGAAGAGAAGACAACACTTATAATTATTAGACTATAAGCAAAAGATCAGACAACTGGTGACTTTAAGGGTAATTTTGTTCACAATGAATATTATTCTTGAGTATGATTTCCATACCATCTATTAATTGAACTTAACTTAGGGACAATTATTAACTAAGAATACAATATTGGTGAAAGATAACTTTCTATAAGCAAATTTGCGCTTAGTGTCCTCAAAATTTTTAAGAATTGCACTTACGTTACTTCTTTCCAAGGTCATGGAAACGGTGATTAATATTATCAGCTCAAGAAAAATCTCGAAGACCGAAAGATTCTTAATGACCGACAGTACGGCTTTCGCAGCAATAGATCTCTACTCACCGAACA
The DNA here is from genome assembly GCA_951509635.1 of Eupeodes luniger. Classification (NCBI taxonomy): domain Eukaryota; kingdom Metazoa; phylum Arthropoda; class Insecta; order Diptera; family Syrphidae; genus Eupeodes; species Eupeodes luniger. The sequence goes on from OX608073.1 coordinate 40,209,084, forward strand.
GTCGAGCAAATCTTTACATCGTTTTGGAGAAAGTAAGATTATTGCACTTGATATTTCAAAAGCATTGGATAGGGGTTGGTATCAGACTCGCTTATCGAAAATGTGTGCTTTCGGTTTTCATGAATCCCTCCATCATTGGATTAGAAATTTCCTTTCGGATCATTCAATAGAAGTAGTATTGGATGGGTTCAAGTCTGATAACCACAAAATAAATGCTGGTGTGCCCCAGGGCTCTGTTTTATCTCCTACACTATTTCTCATTTTAATTAATAGTACTCTTAGATTTATGTATTCGTTTTCAGACTAACAACATCCTCTTCGGATGTGGAACTGCTACGACAAAATCTGATGATATCATTAAATTCCGACCTAAACAGCAATGTATAATGTAATGGGACTAAAAAACCGGCATTTAATCCTTCGAAAATCAAAGCGTGATATACTCCTTTGCCATTACCTATGGGTGGCACTTCCATCAATGAGACTGAACATCTCGATATTCTCAGTATGTGTATAACCAACCACCTCTTTTGGAACGGTCACATAAGCGATGAGGAATGCTCATCAGTATACCCTGGAGCCTAACTTCGGTCATACTATGAAATACAGGGATTTGTTCTTTAGCCGTACTACGCGAATGGGGAATGTCTTACCAAACTCTGTCTTTCCCAGTCATTGCGACATTCAGAAATTCAAAACCAAAGTGCTCACACTGTCATTGCATAATAAGGGTAGTATTATCCCCTTGAGTGATTAATACATCTGAATCATACAAGTTCAAATATTTCAGAAAATGTTCAACCATTATTATTATTATTATTATTATTATAAGCTTTTATTTGCCATTATTGATATTTTTTACAATATTTATTTACATTTTTGTTTACATTTTCTGTTTCTTTTGAATTAATTACTATATAAAATTAACATATTTTTTAATCAAATTAATTTTAATATGTAAGCAAAGTTTGAATAAATAAATGGATGCGTATCAAAATTCTATGATCTGGCATAAGCCCAATGTTGCCCAAAGATCTCTATCTTTTGCGTCATTGTACCAACTTTGTCTTTCTTTAAGCAAATCGTCTGCCCATCTTTTCTTCGGTCGTCCAACTGGTCTTCTGCTTTCTGGTGGTGTCCATTTTGTAGTGATTTTTGTCCATCTTTGGTCCTGTATTCTAGATATATGTCCTGCCCAATTCCATTTAAGGAGTTTTGCTCGTTCAACCACGTCCGTTAAACCAGTTCTTCGTCTTATTTCTCTATTTCTCACTCTGGCTAATTCGTATGTTAAGTTCAACCATTACGCTTTGCTAATTAATTTAGAACCAACATTTGTTACATACTAGAAATGGGCAACAGAGTATATTGATATTTTTCAACATTGTTCCGTTTATTAAAACATTTTAAAATATAGTATTTTCCAATAAACGGATTCATTTTGATATCCAAGTAAACACGAGCATTTTTTAAGAGAAATAAATGCGTGTTTATTTCATTGTAAACGGGAAAGATATCATTAATAATGGAAAACAAAATCAGCCAAATGGCACCGTCCGTCAGCCCAAAAACACACCAATCAATAACACGCTAAAGTTACAAAGGCTTTTCAACACTCATTCTAAGATTTTTCGATCATCAAATGTGACAATTCTGCTTATTAACGCAGCCTCCGAAATAAAAAAAAGACCTCATCACTGATTTACATGTTTCTCAATGACAAATCAGATTATTTTGATGCACTTTAATGATCCAATTAGCGAAGATACGTCGTCGCTGCTGGTGATCGACTGGCTTGACATAAACATAAACTTATAAAACCTTAACGTGTAACGTCGTTTATAGAATGCCTATACAAAAGATTTGCGAGTTATCAATATTTAATATTCAATAGCAATGTTCTTAGTTGTTCTTAAGCAAAGCACTCGGTTTTGGTTTCTGTTGTAATAGCTATCATTTTTCCACCAGTTTTGAAACTCTAGCTGAGAAGGTGATTCACGAAGACACAAAAGAGCTTTGTTTGGGTGCAAATTGTTTAATATATTTTGTAATGAATTTTACCAATTGCTATTCGTTTTTGAAGCCTTTTGGCTTAGCTTTCAATCGTCAAATGTTAAAATATGACAGCTACAAAAGTGACAGCTGTTGAAATAGCTGGCTCTATAAAATAAAACCTCTTACTGGCAACCCCTTAACAAAGTCTCACATATTGAAAATACTACTTTAAGTGCTTAACTTGCAGCACATACTGTTTTCAATTTGCATCAAAGTTGAAACTTTAATGCTACGTCATTGTACCAAGTAGGTACCACACCTTATATAGTTCTTATTTTATTAACGCTTTATAACCTATACGCTCATATATAAAATTTCAAAGGCACGGCACAATTGAGTCAGTAAATTAAATTCTCATTTATACACGCATTTGATTCGTTTGTTGTGCGAAACAAATCGATCAATAAGAAGAATACCTTACCTACAAAATTATTGTAGATACATTTGTATATAACTCCTATAAGCCTAGTTATGTAGGTAGAAATACGATTTGATTAGTATTGTAGAAGATAATTATTGTTAACCAATTTATTATTGTAGCATGCGAATTTGAATTGCAGATTTTCAAGATGATTGTATTTTGATATAAATATAAGGAGAGGCAGAGGAGAGAGGGGTGAAAGCTGTGCATCAGCAGTTCCTATACGATTTGTTTAATTACAATTAATTCAGTTCAAAACAAAATTAAATGAGACTCATTGAATAGAAGTATTGATTAAGTTTTAGAAGAGAGGAGAAACGAATTAATTGCAAGTTGCGATTAGTAACGCTTTTTGATTATTCAATTTCTTATTGTAGTATTGTCGGTACTGACACGTTTGAATTTCTTTTTTAAAATTTGTTAATTTGTAATGCAAAGACATTTTGCAAAGAATTAGACAAGCATTGATAATAATTTATTTCATTTTCATTCATTTGGGAAAACGTTTTTGGTATCTCTTTTGTACCTCACTCGTAAAATGATACTGCAGGTCACATCTATAAAAATTAAATTTTGCCAAGCGCGATACAATGTTCACTTAAAATTTGAAAATTTTTGTACATCAGAATAATTTCTGGTTTCTGTCTGCATAAGAAATGATTACACCTAAAAGTTTCCAAACTAATTTAAAATCCAGCAAATTTTGGAGTAAAAATTATAATATTTCACAACATTATTTATCACATTCATTACTGTTCAGTTTAATAAAATTAATACTCTTTGCAAGTTCTAGTTTGCAAAATGTATGGAAATATTATTATTTTATTTATTTATAACATAAGAACAAAATTTAAAAAATTAATTACAAGTTTAAGGAATATTTTAATTTTCTATTTTTTTTAATGTTTCTTGTCCAAAATTTGTCCCAAAACATGTAAATCACACAAACGATGCAAAAAATACATTGTTTATAAAAAAAAAACATTACAGGAATTTTAATATTGGTTACAGGAAAAGTACCGTTATTTTTGTATTAACTCATTTCATTAAATTGTCTTGAAGACAATTTTGCTACAATGAAATCGACGTGGAGAAAAAAAGTTAGTTTCAGATCAAAGATGACTCCACGATCTTTTTTTAAAGACCATTTAAAGATTGACACCATTTCTTGAATAAGTAAAGTTTGATAATTCAAAGTTTCGACGAAAGATTAAATAATCACATTTAGACACATTACTGGTGTGTAGAACACCAGCTTACTAAAATATCTAAATCGTTTTTAAGAAGAATTCGCTCAGATGCCAATTTAATGCATTTTACAAAATTAATGCCGCCACCAAACATTTTACAAAGAGAATATAATGATGTGAGGAATATCATTAACAGAAAGAAGAAAAAGTAAAGGTCTAAGTTTGCTGCCTTGGGGAATACCAGAGGTCAGATTTTGAGAGTGATAAAGACGAATTTATGGTGACGTATTGGGATCGATCTACCAAATAAGATTCTAACTAAAAAAAAAAAAATTGAATGTAAATCTAAAACTGATAGTTTAGCTATTAAAATGTCGTAATTGACTCTATCGAAAGCTTTAGAAAAATCAGTTTAAATAACATGATATTGAAAACCATCTTTAAGTTTACTTGTGATCTCATTGCATAGAATGGTTAGATTTGTTGCTGTCGATCTTCCAGAGACAAAAACATGTTAAAATGGCTAAATGAGATCTTTAATTGATAAAAGTTAATTTGTTAGAAACGATTTTCTCAAAGAACTTTGGAATCATTGAGAGTCTACTTATAAAACGATAATTGGTGATATCTTGCTTGGGTCCCGATTTGTGAATGGGTATAATATAATAAACTGTCTAATCGTTTAGAGAATGGCCCGTTATTAGGAGCTCATTAAAAAGTCGCGTTAATGGTTCTGAAAGATCAGCAAAACAAGATTTCAAGACAATTGGTGGAATACTATCAGGACTTGATTTTTTATCACACCTGAGTGCTTTTAGATTAAGGAACTTATATTAATTTGAATCACTGGGGTGATTGGAGAAGTTGTGATTTTTTTTTAATAAATTATATGCATCCACTAAAGTTTCGTTTTCAAAAATATAATTCCAAGAAAATGTATTTATGTGATTACTAATCGAATAAATCACCTTTACTGAAATCAAATTAAAACTAATTATTTACACAAGGTTTAAAAAAAAAAACAAAATGTTTAAAATCTATACAAAGAGCTAAATGATGATGCATGGAATTTAAAAACATTGGACAAATATTTGTATTTACACTCTTAGACTTGTTTTACTTTCGAAAAAATTGCAAAATGTTGGCCTCGTCTTTGTTTTTATTCTGTCGTCTCGTTCTCTAAGTGTTGTCTCGGTCTCGTAATTGTTTTCATCGCATCTCCTAAATTATACTCGTATATTAGGTCCTGAGTTTTAAGTTAAGTCCAATGATAGATTCTTTAAAACCGTAAGAAAATAAGATACATCGGTCTTTCTCATGTAATTATTAAAATAAAATACAGCTTCTTGAAAAGAAGTCATTTTTCCTTAAAAGATATGAAAATCCCCTATAAAAATTGCAAAAGCCGGTATTTAAGATGTATGACTTCTCGTCTCGGTTTTAATTAAAGACCAAGATGAGACAGAGATTTTTTTCGTCTAGTGGTCATCTTTCTTTTGTTTAGACACTAAGAAACATGATTTTATTTTATAATTTTTAAAGTTTGAAAAAAAGTTATGTAGCCTTCTCAGGTGATAAACTTTTAAGTTTTAGTTATTCCTCGTAAATCGATTTTTTAAAAACGTTTCCTCTTTAAAACGCGATTTCAAATTTATGGGGACAAATTTTAGAATGTCAATGACCAAGTCATAAACTGTCAAAATCAATTGATACTTCTTGGTTTTGAAGATGCCGGGACAAAAAGTGTCGTGTCGCTTTCATTCCTAGAATGTTTAAGTGACTTAAACAATTTTTGTTTTACTTTCCTTCCTTTAGTTTGAGAACTATATCAAAAAACACAAGGAATCAGACAGTTGCATAAAATTTACTAAGTTTTTAATAACATTTCATTTTTATTGAAAAACGTCTATTTAATAAATGTTTGATTTTTATAAGAGACTTAAATTACCGAGCCAAAAGGAATTCCCAGTTTCTTTTGCTAATTTGCAACTAAACTACTGGCCAAGAGAATATCTGCTAACAAAGAAGTGACATTTGATACACTTAAAATTACACTCCATTATGCCGCATTAAGCTTGCAACATCTTAAACAAACCGTTTTCTTAACCCCATATACGTGAGTGAAAAATAAATAATGTTGAAAGTCAAAACTTTCAACCTCTCTCACTCAATGGTTACACTTTAAAATGGGGATTATAAACATTAAACAAAAAATAAAAAAACAAAAAGATTGTATGTGTATAGTATATGATTTTCTCCCAGTTTAATGCCTTTTTAATTACAACACTCTATATAAAGCAATTCCCGCATCTTACATAATGCACTAATCTCTTTCATTTGTCTTTAATGAAACACCCTGAAAATCATAACAATAATATAATAGTAACATAAAAAAAAAACAACAACAATAACAACAGCAGTATAACTAAAAACTGTGAAAATAAAATGCAGCTGTCACACAATAAGTGTACATTAGATGAACTAGAAAATAGACAGTAAGGGCAAGAAATAAGTGAACAGAATAAAAACAAAGTTTAATTTCCGGTTTTGATATTTTAAAAAATTAAGAATAGAAAAGGAGACGTGTCCAAAATTAATTACCAAATCTTACTAACTTAAGGTGGCGCTACAGTATTGTGTGAATTAAGGCCTCATCCAATAAACTTCTCCATCTTTAGCTCGGTCCTTAGCTAGATGTCGCCAGTTGCGCACTCCAAGTTGGGTGAGGTCATTTTCCACTGCCCGCCAACTGATCCGCAATCTTCCTCTACTGCGCTGTCCTGTGGGTGTGGATTGGAAGACTTTCCAGGCCGGAGCATTGATTTTCATACGCCCTACGTGACCCAGCCAACTTAGTCGTTGGACTTTTAGCCTTCTGGCTAAGACTACGTCGCTGTACAGCCCGTACAGCTTGTCGTTCCATCTTCTCCTCCACGCACCTTCTATACATACGGGACCGTAGATCACGGCAAAAACTTTTTTCTCGAAACGACCCATGGTGCCTTCATCCGCTCTTGTCATAATCCATGCTTCTGCACCGAAACTTTGGTCGCTCGAGAGAGTTCTTTAAAAATCAATTGCTTTCTTAGCCCAAAGAAACAGCTGTTAGCAAGAGTAATTCTTCGTTTGATCCCTGCGTTGGTTCATAGCGGAGCTGAGATCTTCCGATTATGTCAATGTCATCAGCATTTGCAAGTAATTGGATAGACTTTTGAAAGATAGTGCCTCAAGTGTTGACGTGGGAGCCCTGCATTACTCTTTTAAGGATGATGTTAAAGCAATCACATAACAGTGCATCACGTTGTATAAAGGCTTTTTTGACATCAAAAGGTTCGGTTAAATTGTTTCCAATCTTTATCGAGCAGCTCGAATTCTCCATAATCCTCCTGCACAAGCGGACGAGTTTGGCTAGACATGGCTCTATACAGCTCGTTCATGAAAATGCTGTCAAATACGGCCTTAAAATAAATTAAAAGATGTGGGTGTCGATTTGATTTTCATATTTTTTTCCAGGATGTGTCGTAATGTCAATATTTAATCGACTTTGGACTTTCCTTGTCTAAAACCACACTAATAAGGATTTTTACGTTCACATATTACGTCAGAGAAGATTTATTAAGTGATGTTAAATAGACTGATGTCTCTATAGATGGTGCAGCTTAGAGGGTCTCCTTTTTCAGAATCGGGCAAACAATACTGAGGTTCCATTCATCAGGCATGCTTTCATCCGACCATATCTTACACACCGAACAATCTCCAGTTGCTTTGAAGAGCTTGGCATTCAAGCCATCTGCTCCATCGACTTTGTTAGACTTCAGCTTAGATATGGCAATCTTTACTTCATCTAGTCGGGAAAACGGAATTGTTGGCTTTCGTCGTCGCCGTTATACAGTCTGCATAATTGGTGCTTCCATGTTCCACTTTAGTCTTTGCAGCCTTCGCTTCGAGGTTTATGTACTTGTGAATTTCGTTTCACCTGCGCTCATAAATTTTCGAACTTAATTTCTGCTTTTAAATCTCTTAACATCTTCGACTGCACGCTTCACATTAATCTTGCTGAATTGCCTTTTTAAAGAACCTAAAATTGATTTCCACAAAGTTTTAAAGAAATCAATTTTGGCTAAAAATGAATTTTAGACGTTTTGATATGGAATGACTGATAGGTATGCATCTTGCTATCAAGAGTCTTCCGAAAAATGTGTTTTGTCGCTTAAATAGTTCTTTTTCCTTTTCATCTCTCATCAAACGAAATTAATTTGAAATCTCTAAAAATTCTCAAGAAAAATAAAGTGTTCACTTATTTCATCCGCCAACTGTATATACGATTTCAAACAAATAATCAAATGTATCTCAAGATTAACATTGAGTTCCGCAGTACCACCGCCCATCTTGAGACCGATAGAAAAGAAAGTAATTAAGTTGTGTTATGATGCTAACGTACATAGGTTTTATAAGATACCACATTTTTATGAGTATGGTAAACTAAGTGCCCCCAGGTGGGACAAGATGTAATTATATTATAACTCGCATCCGTTTGTCATCTCAAAAAAAAAGAAAGAAAAACGTTTCAAACTATTTTTGTATTTACTTCATTTTCTTGTGCACATATCGTTGAAGAAAAATCCCTCCAAGAAAAAGAAAATTACCCATTCTAAAAGATGAGCTCTGTTCTAAACTGTAATTTAGCTTCCGTTTAACGGTGCTATTAAAAAATAGTAAAGGTACTTCAGACTTCTATGTATCCTTTAAGAAGATGAAGAAGGAGAGTGTTCGATGTTTGGTGCTGATGTTGCTCCAGAGTCTAATGTCCATGTCCATGTCCAGTCTATGTTCAAAGTTCGGTCTATGTACATCTCTCCACTCCCATGCCCACCATCATCATCATCATCATCTTCATAGACATCGAACTCCGTTTAATTGCATAACAGTGATAACGATGACATCAACTTTTAATCAATTAATTTTCCAATATAAGGCAAGATTCACTCGCTCACTGTCATTGCAGGTATATCTATGGCTGGCTCTTTCCGTGTCCATATAGATAAAGAGGAAACCCGATCTAACGAAGATACGACAGGTGGTTGGCTTAGGTTTGGTTTGGTTTGCTTTGGTAAGATAGGTTTAGTGTGGTGATGCTCGTGGTGGATCTCTTCTCCTGGATCTGCTAGATAATTATCTGGGAAACCGCAAGAAAACTACGATTTGAGTATAGCTTAGTGGAGTAGACACTCTAGACGCGGCTCAATCACAACAAATCATCACCTGGCATTAAGAAGAAGAAAAAAAGAAAAAAACTTCAAAACTAAAACCAAGTGGTTTTTGAAACCAGATTCTGAAAGGCATCGGCATTTGTTTATTTTTTTTTCTTTTTAAGAGGCTTAGAGAAGGTATGTTCCACCAACCAACCGTCTTAGACCGTCATCATAACACGTTATAGATTTGATGATGATCTTGTTTCATTTGGTGCGGCATTTCAGGTTTTGTTTTCGTTTTTTATTTTTTTTGGTTTAGTTTTTGATAAATAGCTGCAAAGTCATTAAAAAATAGACAAATTAAAATGTTAAATCGGTTTTTTGAAATACTTTTTGTATTCAAGTTATTGGAAGGAGATTAATGCGAGCATCACAGAAATAATTAATAAAGAAACAAATGATGTTGTTTGGTTATGAGGCTTTATTGGTCTTATTGGAATTCCGTTTTTACTAGATAAGTAGGTAGTTTAAAAGATGCATTCTTTTAATTTTAATTTCTACAAAAAGCTTCCTGATTAAGATTGAGTTAATCGAATAATTTTGCATGCAATCATTTTACAGTTTGACAGTGAATATAGGTTAAGAGTATGATATTTGTTACGGAAGCTTTATAAATGTTTTGACAGTTTTATTTGCAAAAAGAATTTTACACAAATTCACATAGATGAATGAAGATGCCACTGATTTCTGATGCTTCGGTTGGCGTGCCGGAACGAAAAAGGAAACTTTTGGTGAGCTCATTATCTCGCTTTGTGGGCTTGTGGTATGCTCTCCAAGATCGTGCGATTTAACTCCGCGGAATGTTGTGAAGTTGTTTGTCGACACATATAAGCCCGAGACGATTGATACCTGGAAAGAAAATATTCGGCGCGTTGTTGCTGACAAACGACCCCAGTTGCTGCAAAAAGTGGTCGATAATTGAACCTCTCGACTTGAATTTATTTGAGCCAGCAGTGGCCTACACTTTGTTGCAAGCATCGAATCTTTTGAGGTAATTTTCGACCACTTTTTGACACATACTGGGCGGTATATCAGCCATAACTTGACGAAAGTTGGTTTTTAAGTGCTCAAGAGTTAAAGATTTATCTGCATAAACACGCGGTCTTTCGCGTAGCCCTACAAAAAAAAGTCCATCGGTGTCAAATCACCAAGTCTTGGTAGCCAGTTGATATCGCCACGACGAGAAATTACGCGGCCAATAAATATAAAGCCTTTTTCGCGCGAGTTGTGTCGCATGTGGCACCGTCTTGTTGAAACCATATATTCTCCAAGTCGGATTCTTCAATAGCAGGAAAAACAAAAATTTGGTTATCATATGACACATAACGTTCCGAATTAACGGTGGCAGACGTTCCATCGTCGTTTTCAAAGAAGTAAGGTGAGAAATGCGCTTCGTCGCTGAAGAAAATTTTGTTCGAAAAATCGCCGTCCACCGCCTGTTGTTTGTTCAAGCACCCATTGGACTTATCTACGACGACGTTGTGAATGGTCAGCTGGCTTCAGTTGTTATGTGAGCTGGACCTTATATAGATGTACTCTTAAGTGTAGATTCAAAATGCAAAATACGTCATAATGTGCCGTAAGGCAGTCCTAATTCCTGAAAACGACGAGGAATCGACACATTCTGGTCTTCGGCAGCGGTCCTAGTGAAACGATGATGCACAGGCCACGATATGTGGCTGTGGCCGAATCACCATTGTTGTAGTAGGTTTTGACAATTTGTATTCGTTGTGCGATAGTTAAGCAATCCATTTTCGTAAATATCAGACTTTCAACTGAAAAAAAAAAAAAATTGGTTCAACAACTTAGTTTGAATGATGTCGAATTCCAACCCTATAATTTTGAAACTGCAAAATGGATAACGCGTTATCTTCCAAATGTCATAGCCTTAGAGTGGGTAGTAGTTTTGTTTTTCAGAGCTTTAAGAGATATCAATTTTGAAAAAGTATAGAATGCCTTGAAGTTAAATATTATTTTACCTCAAAAGCCGTTCAATATTTTCAAACTATTTTTCAAATATTAAAATACGAGGTTGAATGTCGGATGTATTTTTATTAAGTTTTAAAATATAATAACATTTGTGGAAAGTTGTTCCAAATTCAAATACAAACCCGCAAAATAAAGGGAACCCGATTTCGTTATTCTACGAGGGTGGTCCGATATTTTCTTAGCCTCACCGCCTGAGGGAGCCATTATCGCAAGAGAAATTTACGTATCGGGTTCGTAATTTTGGCTTGGAAAAGGACGCGTCCGCGAATTCGTTTCTTGGTTTTAGAAGGGAAATCGCTCAGCGAAATCCAAGAACGCTTGACTGCTATCTACGGTGACTATCCTTCTTCGATGGCGACTGTCAAAAAATGATATAACGAGATTTAGCGTTGTTGAACATCGACTACTATGGGGGATAACATAACAAAAATCTAAGATCTCGCATTGACGGACTGTCGATTGAAAGCACGCGAGAAAGCTGAGACAGTAGGTATCTCAAAAGACCACGTGGGTCATATCATAAATGAAAATTTGGGTATGAGAAAGCTGTGATGAGATGGGTGCCGTTTTTGATCACTCCGGATTACAAGTGCAACCGTGAGACCACTTCAAAGCAGTGTTTCTGACATTTTATGACCGTCCACGAAACATGGATCCCTTGGTAGAGACCGCAGAGACCAAGGAACAGTCAAAACAATGAAATTCACCCGACGAACGTGCTAAGAAGAAGGCAAAGACTGCCATATCGGCCGGAAAGGTGATGTCCTCTGTTTTCTAGTATTCACAAAGTTTTATCTACATCAACTACCTGGAGAAGGGCAAAACGACCACAGGGCCGAATTATTGACCGAATTGCAGCAAAAACGGCCGCATTTGCAAAGAAAAATGTGTTCTTCCACCATAATAACGCACCGGGCTACGAACTGCTGCTTTATTCAACGTATTCTCCAGATTTTGTTCTGTGCGACTTCTTTGTATTTCGAGACTTAAAAAAGTCACTCGCCTGTCAGAAATTTGCATCGAATGAGGAGGCCTACTTTGCAAACCTTAAGAAAACTTATTTTTTAGACGGTTTAAAGAAATTGGAGCATCACTGGGTCAAATGCGTGGAGTTAAAAGGCGAATATGTTGAAAAATAAATAGAAACTTTTTCAAAATTTCCGTTTTTCTTACGTAGGCTAAATTTTTATCGACCGACGGCCCTCGAAAATCAAAGAATTTTAAAAAAATGTTTGTTATTATAAATTGCTGCAGCTTTAAATCTCACTTACCTAAAAGAAAATCACATTTAAGTTTTTGAAAATATTAGCCCCGGTTTTTCCAAAAAATACGAATTTCATCTAGAATCTAGATCTAAATTTATTGAGAAAAGTAGTGAAAAATTGCACTGATCGAATGAGCCTCGGTAGAAATATGCAGAAATGTTTCTTGAAAAACATATACCATGATAATAAAATATGCATTGTAATAACATTACGGCCTTGTATCACTTTTTAAAGCTTACGATCTTAAAAAAACGGGCACTTTACTTTTATGCGGTAATAATAATTAAACGTAATCTTTTTGCCGCTACATCCTCTAAAAGCAAAGAGACAAAAGTCCTACTTTTAAAAGCTTTGATTAAAGAAAGAAAATTACTTATGATACTTTGCTTCTGAAGGGACAATATGTCTTCCAGTCCGTAATTGAAAAAAAAAATCCGTGCTTGGTCAAATTAGTCTTCAAAAATGTGATTCGTTTCTGTTGTAAAAAGTTATGTGAGACTTTATGGATGTTAAGACAGGTTCCATACGAAAATATGAAAACTACCACCTTGACTCTTGTCCAAATATTTGCAGTCCTTAATGTAAACAACATCTTGATTTACTGTTTTATCAAAAATAAAGTCCTCATCAATTTTGTGTTCGTTGTACTCTCATCGTAACTTATAGCTATGGTAGCCATGTCACGTTTTTTCTTTGGGTAAGAATTTTTCGATGTTAAAGTTGACGTGCAATGGTCAACTTTGTCAAAACGTGATCTAGAAACTTACTCAAAGAAAAAATAAAATAAAATAAATAATAAAGTTACTTCTCATGTAGTACAGACCATTATATAATAACACAGAATCTTATACTTTATTGTGCTTTTTAAAAAAAAGTAACAACAAAATCATTATTTACAAGACTTTAGTTAGCACCCTCATCCTCGGCTCCACTCAACCAAAAAATACAAGAAATTCTAAGGAAAAATTTGTACCTACCTCATTCTTAAAGCATCAAGAATTCATACGACTTGAGGGAATTTTGTGTGTGTTTATCTTATTTTTCACTTTAAACCCGATTTGATACGTGCCAGGTTAACTATTTCAAAGATTTTATAGTTCATGGGTTTTGTTATGTAAAAGCTTATTATGCATCAGCTGTAAGGAAATGCAGGTAAACAAATGTAGGTAGATAGTGCACTGTAAGGTGTCTTAGGGCGTGAGATTATAGCCACCGCCCCCCCACACATTTTTTTTCTTGTATCACTTTTTCGCTTAATATTGACATCACAAAATTTCACTCAAACTTAAAATGGATATGAAATTAACCTTTTTTGAAAACAATTTTCCATTAAAAATTGTAAAAGCTTATAATTTTAAACGATGATTATGATGTCTTATGACGCGACGTCTTATGAGACATCCAAGCAAAGTCACTTGGATATGTTTTTTATTTTTATTTTTTCTCCATCTATGCAACACGTTTAAAAAATCGATTGAGTGCGGTTAAGATATAATTACTATACTCTTAACTTGGCAGCTACTTCACTTCGATGTTATAAAGAGTTAACGAATTTATGAGTAAGCTATAATGCAGTCAATGTACTAAAATTGAAATTGCATGAAGCATAACATCATACCTACATTCATAATAAATAACTCAAACTTAAACTATTTAAACTATAAATGTATCTAGCTGAACCAGATCTTTTTATAAGATGGTAATGAACTCTTTATCGGTGATAGGTAATTATAATAATACAAGAAAAAACCAAAGCAATTAATGATTTGCCTCCGAGGATAGCCAGCGTTATAAAAATATATATGAATGTTTTGAGTATGATAGGATAGCATATGCTTTGCACACATTTAAGGCTTTAAGACTTGAAAATATTGGCAGCGAGTTGGTTAAGGTATGTTTGCGCGATTTGTGGAGATTCAAATGGAATTTAATGTTAACAACTCCATTTAATATCGATAATGCTAGATTGGAATTCCTAATGGATAAAATTGCACAAAACAATGTAATCGGTAATTATTTGTGTGAATTATATTCCGCATTTTGAAAAGCGCATTGTTGATTTAAAAAAAAAATAAAGATTATTTTTAATACTCTTTGAATGTATTTTCATATTTGAGTTTGAAATTTTAAGAAATAAAAAGATAAAAAAGTAACAAAGTATTTTTTGAAAATTTTAAGGCGATGATCTTTGTGTGTTTTCAAGATATTTGAGTCCAAAATCTAATTCTTTCTGGTTTAAAATGTTTTGCAGGTTTTCAGTTTTTGTTAAAAAAAAGGAATCAATTCGACTTTTCTAAAAAAAAAATTACTAAAAATTAAGAACAATATTTTTCATATGACAAATTATTATGTTTGATTTCAATATCAGTATTTTGTTCACGAGATATTCAAGTCGAAAATCAGTTTTTACCAACTTTTAATAGTAGTTTTTTAGGTATTCAAAAAACTACCATTTCGATTTGTCTAATAATTTTACCAGATGTCAAAAACGTTATTGGACGATGTATAGAATCATTTTTGAGGTAATGCCCTTCTTTTTGCAAAATATTCGAGATGACAAATATTTGTTTGACAGTTTTTGTATTTTTTAAAAAACCGTTATTCGATTTTTTTTTCAAATGTATACCATTTGGTATCACGTCACAATATATGATAAAAAATTTAATTAAATTCGCTGGAGTTATTGGTTGAAGACATACGTAGTATAGTACTGCCATAAGCTCTGTCCCTTGCACAAACATGTCTAATTCCAATAATAAACCAGTTATCAAAATTATGTTTACAATATTTATTTTGTATTAAATTGACATAAAGTTTGTAGGAAGTTATTTAAAGTGGCCACTCTTAGCCTTGAAACGAAAAACGATCCGGCCATTCATCTACCGCTGCACGTACGACTTCGATGTAGGTTGCAAAAGCTGCTGTCTTCATGACATCAGCTTTAAGAGACTCAATATTTCGATGAGGCTTACAGCAAGCCTTCTCCTCCAAGACATTCTATAGACTGTAGTACAGCGGATTAAGATACGGGCTGCCCGAGGGCCAATCTTCTGCGACGATAAACCCATGTAAATTTTCCTTAAGCCAAAGTTGAGTGGTTTTAACCTTGTGAGCAGGCGCAGAGTTTGACTAAAAAATCCAGCACATGCCCGCAAATAAGTTGTTACTAAAGGGCTTCACAACCTTCTCTAAAACATGACTTTAATAATTGGAAGAACGTGTTTTCACTCCCTGCTTACAAAAATGCAAATTTGTAACACCCTCACATGACACTCGCCACCAAACCATCACTGAAGCTGGATGATGGTTTTTTTTGGACTTTTCCAACCTTTTCAGCAGCTTAATTGGAGCTATGGGCGTAAATCCTGTCATTTTGGCGAGTTTCCTCCGTTTGCGTGTCTTTAAAGCAAAACCTTTGATCTTGTCGCACTTATCTTGCGCAGAGCCTCAGTCAGGCCCTGTTCAGTACTTCGACAATAAGCGCCAAGCCTTAAGTCTTGTGTTATAAGGCGTAACATCGTTCTTTTGGGTATTTTCATTTCTCGAGCCATAGTTTTCTGTTTGCGGAGGAAATTTCTTCTGATTCTTTCAGCAACTGTATTGATCAATAACTTCTTATGGTACGTTAAGTTTTTTAACTTCCTATAGGAAGTTATTATAATCAGTCCGATTTGTCGAATTGAAAATGATGACATTTCTCGACGTTTCAAGGCCCCTAGAGTCGAAATAAAAGATTTTTAGAGAGATGTCTGTGCGTGCGTGTGTACGTATGTACGTTCGTACGTCCGTACGTCCGTACGTTTGCGACGTTTTTTTCGTAGTCCATAGCTCAAGAACCAGTCGCGATATCGACTTCAAATAAATTTTGTTATACAGATAACAAATATATGCAGAAAGATGCAAAAAGGACTCTCCAGAAATGGTGGTTTTTTTACCATAGCAATTTAAAAACAAAGTTAAAAATTTTGGTTAACCCTAAATATCTCACGAACCAATAACGCTAGAGACTTGAATAAAATTTTATATTATAAATTGTAATGCGATACCAAACAAATATATTTTTGGAAAAAATCCAATTAACGGTTTTTGTTATAAAGCAAAAAAACTGGACAAAAATATTTGTCACCTCGAAAATTTTATGATTAAAAAATGATTTTATCTCCAAACCAATTTTGTGCAACGAAGAATAACGTTTTTAACATCTGGTAAAATTTTGAGAAAAATCGAATTGACGCTTTTTTTATAAAAATTAAAAACCTAAAAAAAAACATTACTCAAAGTTGGTAAAAATTGATTTTCGACTCAAATATCTTTCCAAAACGTTGAGATTATGGCTTCAATCTTATCTTATCTCATAAAAAATATTGTTTTCAACATTGGGAAAAATTTTGAGAAAAATTTGAATTGACAGTTTTTTTTACAAAAAATTAAAAACCTAAAAAAAAATTACAAAAGTTGGTAAAAATTAATTTTCGACTTAAAAATCTTTTCAAAACTTTGAGATATTAGCTTCAAACTAATTTTATCTTATAATAAATATTGTTTCCAACATTCGGTAAAATGTTAAGACAAATCGAATTGACAGTTTTTTAACAAAAAATAAAAACCTAAAAAAAGCAAAATTTTAATTTTCGACTCAAATATCTTTTCAAAAATTAAAAATATTGGCTTCAAACTTATTTTATCTCACGGATTGTTTTCGAAATTCAGTAATTTTTTTTATAAAAATCCAACAGTCCATTTTTCCATAAAAAAATAAAATCTACAAAAACTAGTACGCAAATTTGGGAAAAAATGATTTTCGGTTCTCGATATCTCGTGAACAATAAAAGTTAATTGCATTCATCCAATTTGTATTTGTTTTTATAAGAAATACAAATTTTTAAGAATTGCTACTAAAATTGGTAAAAATCGGCTTTGGACTAAAAATCTCGCTAGCAAAAATAGATTTCCAAATCAAACTATTTCTTTATATGCAAAATATTGTTGGTAATTTTTAAATTTTTAAGAATAATTCAACTGACAACTTTTTTAACAAAACACGAAAACAAAACACGCTGCTTGATTTCGAAGGAAATAAGAACCGAGGCTGTCGACTGCGTGTAAACCTAAATGATGCAATGCTGAGGATTGTCTGCCAATGTTACTTATTTTACTTATTGAAAGAGCCATGTAACCAACAATGAGCTTCATCTCTTAACACCGTAAAATGGACAAAGTGCTCTATATACTTCGTGGATAGTTTTGTTTTTATCAAAACCTTAACCTTTTTTGTAGTACCCGTGGCATGATGGTTAGTGCGTTGGACTTTCATGCCAGAGGTCTTGGGTTCGATCCCTGCCTATGCCATCTAAAGTATTTTTTCACGGGCACTACCTCTTGCGAGAAATTGACAAATTCTCCAAGAGTAGTTCTTGTCCATTAAAAGTGCTTCCTCAAATCAGCCGTTCGGATTCGGCTTAAAAACTGTAGGTCCCCTCCATCCCTGACAACAGTACTCGCACTAAGGAATGGTTGAGAGTAGAAAGTCACTAGGCCCTACGGACTGTTGCGCCACCCAATTTATTTTGTTTAACCTTTTCTGCCAACCCTTACTGAACAAAGTTTAACATTCACAGACAACAACCATCGAAACTTCTTAATTCGCAAAACAAATACACCCTTATATTTACTTATTTTGGTTTCCCTTGGAGGAATTAGTTAGATGTTTGTGATCCTTTTATCAATACGTCTCGTCTGGCACATGTAAGAGCATTACTTAATTAATTAATGATAGCCTTTGTCCGTTTCAATAATAACGATTGAATATTCAATTAATATACCTAACATTCTTTCTTTCTTTTATTTTCTTTTTATATAAACTCAGGGTGAAAGAAAATCCTTCCAGCATCAAATATAATATGTAGACTTACCTTCCTAATCAAATTAAAAGAATTCTCTTCACTCTATTGAATAACTGTGTTTTGTGTGTGTGTGATTAATATTAAATTAATATTCAAAATTATTTCATATATCTACCCGTCGTATATAGTTAGTTATGGTAGATTGAATAAATTCTATAAGGCGTTGAAACTGGAATCATTATTATGTTATTCATCATGATCATAATAGTTTGCAGAGAGTTGTGCATTAACATAGATACTCCTATAGGAACTTATAGATAGATTTAACATAGACGAATAGATAGATAAGAATACTTTATTTAACTTGCTTCACCACTTTTACCTCGTGCGAGGAGCATGAATCTCAAGTGGAAATTGATGGTCTGGCCATACATAACAAACACGCGCCGTTATGGGCAAGCTTTTATTTCTTTGTAGAATTCTTATGCACTTAAAGAAAAATTAGCTAAAATTAACTAGAAGCAAAAATTAAGGAAAAAACTAAATTTGGAATAATTCCCCTACAAGAACCTTCTATAATCTTGAAGAAAAAACTTTTTTCCGTAGCATACAAAAAAGGGAAAGTAGGGTTAGTGTGTAGGACTGTCATGCTAAAGGTTTTGGGGTCAACCCCTGCCTGTGCCACCTAAAATTTTTTACGGGTACTGACTATTGCAAGGAATCGACAAAAAAAAAAAAAAAAAAAAAAAAAAAAATCCCCTCCATTCCTGACACTACTCGCACAAAGGAATGGTTAAGAGCTGTAATTCATGGGGCCCTGGTTTTATACAGACTGTTAAGCCACCTAATTTTATTTATTTTATAAACTTTAAATTATAGTATATCAGAAAAATTAAGGATTTAATCTTATATCTTCATGTAATGATTCATGATGAATTCGTGTTTTAAAATAGAATGTACCCACAATAACTTCAATAGGATGGAATTACGGCTTATTTTTTTTTTCAAAAATCAAAGTTTTCTTTTTAATTTAAAGATCTTTAAAAAAATTACAACAAAATTTTTGAAAACTATTTTCACTTTATTTAGTTTTTTTTTTTATTTTGATTGTTTTTTTTAAGATTTCGCGAGATTGTGAAAATATATTAGGATACTTTTAGAAAAACGACATGGAATTTTGTAGATAACTTTGGATGTTCGAAATTTCAAAATTGATCTATTTAGCCAGGTATACAAATCAAACATTTTGAATGTCTTACAGAAATATTGTATTTTAATTTCATTTTCCGAAAACGTTTGTTTACGTTCTTGTTGCTTTATTTGAGTTATTCTGACAAATGTCTTTGGTATTTTATTAAGTTTTTCTTCAATTTATGTTAAGGTAAAATTAAAATAGAATTTTCAAAATTATATTTCTTGACGAACGCAGGAATATGGTTATAAAAAACTAGTTGTATTTTTTACTTGTGACATATAGGAACTATATGACATTACCATGGTAGAGAAGTATAAATTATGTGGGTCCCCCGATTCCTACCGTCTGTCTGTCCGTCCTGGATCTATAGCCCAAACTATTGGGTCGATTGACCATAAATTTTGAAATCAAGGTTTAAGGCCAATTCGAGTTAGGGATTTTTTTTATTTTTCTTAAAGACTAAAAATAACAGTAGTCCCCACACCAATTTTTTGGTGAGAAATTAATATTTCCTCAAAAACGAACCAATAGTTTTTTTTTTAATTTCCTCTATTTCTCTAGAAGGGTGCCCCCATAGAACCGTTATTTTGTTTTTAAGTTTTTTTTCAAGAACTAATGATCCGATTTCTATCATTTTTTTTTCTGCACAGGTTCTTATATTATCTTAATAACATTTTAAGGTTAAAAAGCCATTGTTTTTATTTTTGATTTTTAAGAAAATATTAAACATTTTTTTCGAAATTCGATATCTCGAAAATGGGTCATCATTTTCTTACGAAATTGAAATGTAAAACGTATATTAATAAGCTCTAAATAACTGCATAAGAAAAATATTTTTAAACTTAAATACAAATATTTTAGATATATAAAAAAAACCTCTCTAACGATTTTCAAATGAAATAAAACCAGCGATGTTTTTTTTTCAAAAATGATGTTTTTAAAAGAGAAGAAGAATAGAAAAGGTAAAAACCAAACATTTTGTATGTCATACGAAAATGTCTAAATTTGTATTTTATTTTCATTTTACGAAAAGTTATGTGCACATTGTTTTCGTACTGTTAGAGTTATTCTTGAAAGTTACATATCCGGTTCTCAAACTTCCTAAATTACTTAAAACAAGTTTTAGAAATGTTTTTAAACTTTTTGGAGTTTAAAAAAAATGAAGCTTAGGTAAAAATAAAACAGAATTTTCAAAATTTTTATATTAAAAAAACATAAAATTATTTCAATTTTGTATTAAATCAAACTCATTGAAAAGGTAGAACAACGTCCACCGGGTCAACTAGTTAATTGGCTTATTAAGCTTAAAAAAATAAAATTGGTTTCTTAAATTTTTTATTAAATTTAGGCTTTATTGAAATTGCTTACACTGACTTTCGACTTTAATGTAATTTAGGTTAGACTCCGGTTCTATATTTAATTTTGATCACTTTATTTTCATGTTTTATTTAAACTGTTTAAAATTTTAAACTTTTCAATTATGACATAAGTAGTTCAGCTCAAGAATACAGCATAGAAAAATAATAAATTATATTTGTATACGCAATGTCCCATTAAAATAGTGAGTTACATTCTACCCATAACACAATTTTTCTACAGCTCAATTTTGGACGTGCTCTCAATAATAAAGATTCTTTTTCTATCCGCACATCAAGAATGTGGAATGTTTTACCTAACTCGGTTAAGACCAAAGTACACTGCAATTGCTCCTGAAATTATTTCATATTTTCTTAACGCTTGCATTGTCTTTAAATTTTAAATATGTTAAGGCTTAAGAGTATAGTAGTAACCCCATTAGTGACATAATATTATAAACAAAATGAGCCAATTTATACTCATTTTCAATATCAGTGTTTTGTTGGAAAATCTATCCATAGTATAGTAGGATTTTACACGAATAACAAAAACAATATCCATAGTATGAATAACACCGATAAAAGTTAGAGTAGAATCTTACTATGGATGGGTTTTTGACATTTATACGAGTCTCGAATGGATCTTATGTGATTTCGTTCTCAAATGTTGGTACGATTGATATTGCATTTGTATCTCGATGGCTGTGTTCGTTGAGTAGTTGTGCATTTGGAATCATGTGTGTTTTCCATTGGGGGGAAAAAATCAATCTATTACTGTTGATATTATTAAGTTTTGTTAGTGAAAATGGACTAACTGGGCTTATTTTGCAAGAGAAAACAATAGAAAAGATATTTATATTTTGCTATGTTTCCCCCAAAGGTTTATCTCAGTTTAGATTAAATAAATCTTTTTGATGTTTCCACCGCACAAGAAGATTTAAAAATGATTAAGCATGACAGCACTTTTTAAAATGCAAATGGTGTTTCGATGTTTTCGATGTGTGAAGTGCAAGTGAGATAGTTTGATTCGTGTTAAACAATGGAGAACTGATTAGTTCAGCACCATATAAGAATATGCTACCTACTCCATGTGCAATTTTTTTTTTTAATTTGTTTAAAACAAAACTATATTTTTTGTACACAAACATGCAAATAAACAGACCATAATGCATTATCTGTTAAACCAACTCCTCCACACAGGTTTTTCTTCACAAATTTTGACTCGACTCCGATATCCGACAAGAATCGAGTCAAATCAAGCTCATTTCAACTCGATTCAGGTATATAAAGAATTGAGGCGATCTTCAAGCTAGCTTCAACACCACATGTTAATGTAGTAGTCTACGAACAAACCCTCAATTTCGAGATATTTTCTTAGCATTTCTTCTTAAAAATTGTCCATTTTATTAGTTTTAGTTACTTTTTTTTTTGCTAAGTTAATTTTAACATTTGATTTTCACAAAACTTTCTTCTATTTGTGTGTTTTTTTTTTTTAATTATTATTCGAACAGATCTTCTTTCAGTTGTACCAATTTTTAAATACAAAAATCTCGCTACTGCGGACCGTTTTGTTGGCAATTTCTCACTGTACTATATATGGAATACCAAAAAAACGCACTTAATATGTTCACTTTTTGTTTTCAGTTACACAATCTAGTCAGAATCAAAGAATTTTTGGAACTGGGACCGTTAAACTTGAGATTTTTAAAAACATTTTTGAACCCCAAAAAACGTGTGTAATGCTCCAAACTTTGCTCATAAAATTTAACAGTCCGTTTAGTTTTCAAATATAGTTTATAAATTACAAATATTCAAATATTTTGTTTTAATTCGACCTTAATCTGCCCAAAATAGGACCAAAAGAATTTCAACCGATAGTCCTAGCATGAAAATTCGAAGAAAGAAGACAATTTGACTTAAAGTTAGTCGACTGTCAATCATCATTTAATTTTAACTCTATTTTAACACATTTTTCAACACCATACTATTTTCTTTCGGTGTATTGCTATCTGTTCTGTGCCTGCCTTTCAGAGAATTAAGTAAAATTCTTTGTGCATTTCCATAAAACAAATCCTTTCCGCATAAGAATTACAATATACGCCGCTCCACCGCCGCAGCCGTGATAAACTTTATGTATAGTTCGAGTATAGATACGTTTGGATTTCACCTACTTTGAAGCACCTAGGAACGAGTACCTATATAAATTATATATATGGCCCCGATTGGCAGGCAGGCAGGCAGCTCTTAGCTTTAGTTTGAGTATTCATACATTTATATAGGGTTGGTCTAGCTCTAGGTGTATCTGAAAGTATGCATCTGCAGCATAGATGGCGGTGCGGCCGGCGCGGCGTGGCGGTATTCGTTGGTCAAGTAAATGTATCTGATGAAACAACAACCATAGTAAAGTCATAGATACTCGTAGCTCTGTAGAAAACACTTGAAACGCGATGAAGCGTTTCTGAATCTGACATTTGCCGGTTTAATTATATAATTTTGTTGTTGTTGTTTTCTTTCTTTCTTTTTCTGATTTTCTGAACGAAACGAACGAACGAATGGACAGAGCACAGTAATTTATGTTGATTATCTATTTGGATTCGCTCCAGACACAAAAACATTCGAATTGGCATTGATAATAAGAATGACAACATGATTCGAATGCGGGGATGCCCAATACCCATTCATCTGAGTCCACCAAGCCTGGAATTTGGAACTTAAACTGGATCGGGTCGGTTTGGCACGTTGTCGATTAATTTTCGAAAATTGTAAATTATGGTGTGAAATTGGTGGAAGGTTTGTTTTCTGCGATGTCACAGATAAACTGATGTTTATATGATTGGCTTAAATAATAATTTCATTGTTGTTTTGTGAATTGGGCCAGTTTATTTATACTCGTATTTCCAACCTACCTGCCAATCTAGACATTTAAATTTAAATTGAATCTTAATTAATTGTTTGGGTGGTTTAATAGATTTGTTGAATTTTGTTATATGACAAAAAGATGTTTTTTTTTTATTCGCGAGGTTAAAAAATGAAAGTAGACATTCCAAAATTAATTTTGTGAGAATGCGAGAATGTAAATTTTTCGTTTGTTTTGATGAATAATTTTGTTTTAAATGTCATTTGCCTCATTTAAATTAATTTATGTGCCTTTTGAATCTATTGACATTTGTATTACAAAAAAAAGATAGTTTAAGTCTTCTTTTCTTTGTAAATTGTATTCCGGGCCATCACTTGACCTCTAGATATTTTCAGGGTTTACATTTCTTACAACTTAAATTTATAGCCTAAACGTTCCTAAGGTTTCCTCTTTTGCAGTACAAAAATTAAAATTTAAATAAATTAAGAAAAAAACACCATCATCGATTTATCGATTTTATTTTACAGAAAAATGTTGATCAAAAAAAGACTACAATTATTATTTATCATAAGAAATCTAATTAAAATGACTATTTTAGATAAAATTGATTTGAGATAAAAATTAATTTAAACAAAAAATTATAAAATATATAAAATTAAAAAATAATAATAGTGATTTAGTGAGAAGAAAAGAGAAACAAAAATCAAACAAAATGAAACCACTGACATTTGAGTCGATACGAAACTTTCTTCGTACAAAGAAGAAAGCTAAAGATAAAGATGGCATCGGTGGTGGAATTATGGATGCTAGTTTCAAGCGTAGCGATTCATTCAAGCGTATCAGCATTCGAAAAAGCTATCTAGATCGGGGTCGTAAGAGAGCTGCGTTACGCGCTAAAGCAATTGGCGCCAATACAACAACTACTGGCAGCAGCAGTTGCAGTGGTTCAGGTGGTTCGGGGACTGGTGGTAGTGTCAGTGGCAGTGGCGGTGGCGGCGGAGGCAATCATCATTATTCACCGCCAACAACAAGTTCAATGATTGCTGAAGAGTTTGAAGCAAATCCAATTTTCAAATTAGATCGAAGGAATGATAACTATCATCATCATCACCAGCACCGTCAGCTTCAGCATCATCATCAGCATAATCATCATCAACTTCGACCAGCATCATCATCATCATCAGCAGCAGCATCGTTGGCACAAGCTAAGGCCAATAATTTTCCAGCGGCAATGATGACTGTGCCGGAGGTAAAGAATGGCATTTTCATTGGATCGTTGAGGAGAAATTCTGTTGCTGAAGAAGATGAATACAATCACAACGAGGATGACGATGAAGTTGGGTATAATGTTGTTAGTAATCTTTTGGGCGGCGGCAGCGGCAGTGGCGGTAGTATTGGTGACTGGGAGGACCCAAGGAAGCCACTGCCAAGGCAAGAGACTGAAGTCCAAGTGGTTTCGGTGGATTTTCAAAATTCCAACAGTTCCGAGACGATCTACAATGATGTCCTCGAAGAAGCAGGCTATGCCGACGGAGGACGAGGAGGTGCTAATGTCTCCACCGTTTCTGTGGGAAGTTTACAAGACGACGATCGTTCTGTGATATCTGAAGAGAATATCTACGAAAAAGCCGATTCAGTTCGGTTAGATTCACGAGGCATCACGTTCAAGACCTTTACATCATCGCCATCATCTCCACCTGCCGTCAAGAACTATCTCGAGACTAATTTTGACACTTCTCAGGAGGAACTCGATGATTTTCCCACCGCTGCCGCTACAAGTTCGTCGTCAAAAAAATCAGACTTGTCGTGCTCAAGTCGACAGAATGTTTCGAAAACCACACTGATTTATGAGGATCCCTTCGATCATATCCACCGAAAACAAATCAAAAACCACCCAGGGGAGAGTATAGTTATTCACATCTCCGGTACGAATCCCCCGGGACTCCCACCGACGACGTTAGAAGCACCTCCAAAAATAGTCGAATCCCCTGAAGTTCCTGATCATTATCAAAAGGAACCTTCGGGAAATGCTAAGTTCACCTATGAAATCTTTAAGGAGTTACAGATGTCCAAAAATGGGCCTGCAAGTCCTGTCAAAAAAACCATCTCCCGTAGTTCGTCATTCTCCGAGGTTCACTATGGAATTAGTACGATTTGTGAAGATCCCGATCAGTCGCCGGAGATGGCGGCGGATTACAACAAATACCAGTCGTCATTTTCCTATGATCCCGAAGTCGAGATGTACGACGATGCTGATATGATCTCTCCGGACAGTTCCATACCATACCCGCTGAGGGTGAAAATAAACCCTTTTACCAGACAAAAAGAACTGTATGCGGTCAATTTGGGAAGAATCTGGAAACAGTTGAATTTGGGGCAAGGTGAAGATCTGGATATGCGTGGAAATTTCAAGAAAAAGAACGAATCCTTCAAGTCTATGTCTTCCCGGGATTCCGGTTTCAGTTTGACCCTGACAAAACCGAAGAGTATGTTTCGAAGGCGACATGCCCCCGAGGGGAATAAGGATTTCCGATTTCAGCGGAATTCTTCAAGGAAACGAAAGTCCCGACGAACTTTGGCCCCTATTGCATCTCCCCACGAGCTAAATCCAAGTCAAGACCACTTCGTCAAGGAGTTCGAAGAGTTCTGCATGGCTCGCCGGAGACGCATGAAAGCGCGGAAAGAGTACGCCGATGATACCTTTAACCAGGAAATCAACGATCTCGAGGCGTTTTTCGAGGAGCATCTGAAGCGTCTAAAGGAGTATTATCTGCAGCGCAAGAAGATAAACGATGCGACCTTGAGTGAGATCTACGCCGATATGTCCCCAGCCGAAACCCAGACTTTCGAGTTCCCTCATCCTGACAAGAGAGTCACGAACAACAAGAAGAAATCCAAGTGTCTGTTTCAGGAAGTTCGAACCTTTAACGACGAGGACCACCACGAAGAGGACGCCTATGCCAGTATCGGAAATCATCGGGACACTGAGGATCTGTTCCACTATCCCAAACATTGGCGCATGACTTCGCCGCGAAAAAAGACCCTCGGCCGAGGTCGAAGTACCGGACGTCGCTACAAGAAGTCTGAAGCCTACAAATCCCGCCGGGAGATCTCTCTGGCCAATGTGTTCCCCTCTGTGTACGACTCAGATGCCATACCGCCGCCGCCGTCGGGCCACCGCGGTGGACGTCGACGACAGCAGAAACAACCCCCACCTTTGAATCCCGACGGGACTTGCTCGTATTGTTTCAAACGTATGCGTGACGCCTCGCGCCGGTGCTCGTCAATCGCCAGTGATGAGTTCAGCGAGCAGGAGTTCCTCTCAAACTGCGACGTCTGCTGGAACTGTGATAACCATTTAGCTGATTGTATTTGCGCACCGATTCCCAGCACTGACTTCTGTTCCTGTCGACACGCCTCGATGGCGGCAGCGAACTCGGGAAGCCCGTCGTGCGGCCGCAAGAAGATTCGTCGGAAAAAGTCCAAACGAAAAGTTGGCAAGAATCATTCAACACTCAGACGACGCTGCACTGGAAGTAAGTTTTGCAAAAATTTAATTATTTGTTCCATAAAGTGTAGGAGGGGCTGGGATAAACTGGGGTGTGATAGAAGGGTTCTACTCTATCATTTGAATTGGGTGCAGGCAGACGAACTTTTGTTCAAAGACCATCAGAGATAGATTTCTGAGATAAAGTGGATGCACTTGCAAATGCTTAGAAAACTGACACCTCCATCGAGCTCTTCAATATCCTACTACTCGACTCTTATACATTTATGCAAGAGGAGTCTCCTCCGTATTATTCTGATTCTCCTAGATTCAGGATTCTGATGGCAATGGCAATGTGGACAAAGTTTTAGCATTTCGAAGTGAATTTTCAATGAACGCGAACAAGTGGAGTTGGCAAAAGTAGTGGCAAACAATAATTTCTTTTATTTTGTTGTTGTTTTTTTTTTTTGCATTTTATTTGTTCTACGATGCTGAAGAAGTCCTTTCATAAATTTTTGCCTTGAGAATCCTTACAAAATTTTAGAAAATTTATTTCAATTATGTACATAGGTAGGTGGCGGGCGTGAGTGAGCGTCTTAGAGAACAGAAAAGATATGGAACTGACAGTGGTACGGTAGTGGGGGATAGAAAGGAGGGAGGGAGGTCGCATTTTAGAGAAGTCAATAACAGTTGACTTTTTCTTTTTGTTATTTTTGTTTGTTTTAGTTCGCGGTGAATAAAATGAAAGAAAATTTTAAGTAGAACGCAGAAAAGTTATTATATTTTGTATTTTTTTGTTTGAAGAAATCTTTGAAGTTGTCCGCTATATAGGCAGCTTCTTAGGAAAATAGTCTTCAAGGAAATTTAAATGAATTTTAATAAAAAATAGAGCTTGGGTTTGGGTGGTGCTATTTCTATAGATATTATTTTGGGTGAAAAGAAGATTTAATTGGATATTGAAGCATTTAAAGGGTGTAACACAATAAGTTAAAAGTTTTCTTTTCCAAAAAGAAAAGAAGAACATCGAGTGCAAAATTTGTATAATGCCACAGTACGACTATAAACGGTATAGAAGCTTTTTCTTTACTTTATTAGGAAGTTTCTCACCAACAAAAGGACGAAACAAATTCCTTGGGAGGCAAAGTAAAATGAACGCCTTTTATTTTTAAGCTAGAAAATTAACTCTAAGGGATTATTTTTAACTTTTTAACTTATTTTAGTTGCATGTACTTTATTTAATTGTCAGTTTAATTCTTTTAAAAATATTGACTTATTCGCGTCCAAAAGAAGACAATTTCTTTGTACAAAGGCGTTTATTAACTTCCTATAGGATGTGGTTGGAATCGTTCCTATGTCCCTGCAATCTAAATCTTTTGTTTTTGAAAAGATGTTTATGTTTGCTTTTTTTTTTTTAGATAAAAGCAAATGATAGATCTTCTTGTCAAAGTTCTTCTTGGCTCATTACAAAAATTAAGTACCTATAAGTGTTCACAGCGATTAGAATTTAATAGTTTTTTTAGGTGTTGTAAAAATTGGGACAACGTAAATTATAAAAAATTATTTAGTTCATTGATTTGGGTTATTTTTATAAATGATCTTTTGTCCGAAACTTCTAACCCACTTAATTGTTTAGCTGATGACAGTACCCTCAGCTTTTCATATTCGTTCTTAGATTCTCATCCTTGTACTTCGGATGTGGACTACTAACGGCAGTGTATGATAAGCTCATTAAATTCTGATCTTGAGAGCATTGGCCAATAGGGAATTATTAATCGTGTAGAATTTAAAGTCAATACCCGTGTTTTTTTTGGCATTCTATAAATAGTACCTATAGTAGAAAATTCCCAAGAAAACCCATTGGCAGTAGCCAGATTTTTATATTTAAAAATTGATACAACTGAAGGAAGACCTGTCAGAATAATAATAAAAAAAAAAAACACAAATAGAAGAAAGTTGTGTGAAAATCAAAAGTTAAAATTAAATTTAGCAAAAAAAAATAACTAAAACTAATAAAATGGACAATTTTCAAGAAAAGATGGAAAACATCTGGACTTTCACACTTGGCGGTTTCAATTTCAAAGTTTTAACCAAATAATTTGACATAAAATAAAAACTTCAAGAAGGGGGTTTGTTCGTAGACCACTACATTAACATATGTGATGTTGAAGCGAGCTTGAAGCTCGCCTTAATTCTTTATATACCTGAATCGAGTTGAAATAAGCTCGATTCGACTTGACTCTACTCCGATCCCCGACCGGAAGAAAAACCTGTGTGGAGAAGTTGGTTTTACAGATAATGAATTATGGTCTGTTTATTTGCATGTTTGTGTACAAAAAATATACTTTTCTTTTAATCAAATAAAAAAAAAATTGCACATGGAGTAGGTAGCTTATTCTTATATGGTACTGAGCTATTCAGTTCTTCATTGTTTAACACGAATCAAATTATCTCACTTGCACTTCATAAGAAACATCGAAACACCATTTGCATTTTAGAAAGTGCTTTCAAACTTAATCATTTTTAAATCTTCTTGTGCGGTAGAAACACCAAAAAGATTTATTTAATCTAAACTGATATAAACCTTTGGTGGAAACATAGCAAAACTTAATTGTCTTTTCTATTGTTTTCTCTTTCAAAATAAGCCCAGTTAGTCCATTTTCATTAACAAAACTAAATAATATCAACAGTAACAGAATAATTTTTTTTCCCAATGGAAAACACATGATTCGAATGCACAACTACTCAACGAACACAGCCATCGAGATACAAATGCAATATCAATCGTACCAACATTTGAGAACGAAATCACATAAGATCCATTCGAGACTCGTATAAATGTCAAAAACCCATCCGTAGTAAGATTCTACTTTAACTTTTATCGGTAGTATTCATACTGCGGATATTGTTTTTGTTATTCGTGAAAAATCCTACTATACTATTGATAGATTTTCCAACAAAACACGGGTAATGCTGTCTACTATCCATGGGTAGTACTTGCAGCTTTCAGTTCTAGTTATGTGCATCACAAACCACTTGTTTGTGATCACATATTTAATATCGCTTAAAATGCTGCTAAGTGTTTAAGTTTTCTCTGACGATGAAAAAAGTTGTACCCCTTCTGATCTAGCTATAATTTACCAAGCTTTTATTCGTCCAAAACTCTTGTATAATTCTCATATTTTGGCTGGTGCCCCAATAACGTACTTCTTGCGGATAGAATTGAAAAGAGAGCTTTCAAAATTATGAGAGACCGTTTTCTTACCGAGACATTTGCTTTCCTAGAACACCGCCGGCGCAAGGCCTCATGTCTATCATTGTTTTATCGTTATTTTTATAAACAATGCTCTAGTGAAATAACCAGTTCCATTCCTCCCTTTAAACAATTCAACCGTAGTACCCGTAGTGCTAGGATTGCTCATCAGTTTACCCTTGAGTCCGATTTCGGACGTACTATTGAGTACGGAGATTCTTTCTTTAGCCGCACTACACGAATGTGGAATGCTTTACCAGGCTCAATATTCAGATTTTAACCTCAAATGAAAGAATTGAGCTTCTTACAGTTTATCCAATTTTTTAAATTATAAAGTTATTCTAAAACTTTGCTGATAAATTAAAATCGAACCAACTTAGAAAAAATGTGTCAGTAAAAATGTTAACTTACAGTACTGTGCAAAACATTTGCAACTAAAACCTCCAACATTTTTCATTGAAAAAAATTGGTTAGCAAATCAAACAGCAAAATTCTTTATTTAGTTTTCTAAACTTTTTTTGATATTACGTTATAATTGTTGGAAAAAAAATTACCACTCTTTACTTAAACAAAAAATAAATAAATACATACTTCAATAGTTGGTAAAATTGCTGTGGAAAACATTTGCAACTTAGATCTCACAACTAAATTTCAAATTATTTTCTTACTTCAAGGCAAGGAAATGTTAATATTTGTTTGCGTACCCTTTATTTTTTATAACGGCTGTATACCTTCTGGATATCGAAGCTATAGGGTTATTAATAACCGTTTTTGGAATGTTATTCCACTGCCTCTGAATTCCAGCGAATTCAACTCTTCTCTTCACAATTTCCTACAGGTTCTCTATTTATTTTAGGTCTGGGGATTGGGCTGGCCATGGTAAAACCTCAATCTTTTTTTTTTGTAATCCACTTTGTGTCCAACTTCGACTTGTGTTTGGAATCATTTCGCAATGGGCATAAGGCAGCATAGTGTTACAAAGGATGTCTACATAGTCTTCAGACTTTATTATGCCCTCTCCTTGTCGAACTGGCCAGAGAAGCAGCCCAAGACCAAAATTGAAACACATCCATGTTTGACCATCCCTTTAGTGTATTTTGGATTTAGCCTCTCACCTCCTCTCACATGTTGTTTTTCACCCGATCCGCGCATATTGAATTATGATTCGTCAGAAAACAAGGCCGTTTCCAATTTTTAGGGACTCCAATTGAGATGAGTTTTTGCAAAAGCCAAAAGAGCTTTCACATTTTTTTTTTAAATAAATTGATCTTTTGCTATCTGAAAACCACGCAATCCCGCCTGCAGTGGCGTCTGATAGCTGATGGGGCAATGGGTAACCTAAGTTCAATTTTTGCTTCCCTGGATGATTTCGTGGGTTTTCTTGGATGAATTTTTGTTTCCCGCCATTTTTAAAACAAAATCTTTTTTTTTCAATTTAAAAAGAATTTATCTTAAAAAACCGTTGTATCGATCAAAAAGTATTGGGTTTTCCAAAGGACAACATTGAATTTACTTTGTGAACGCACCCTTTCACTAATTAATCATCGAACTGGGACCATCATCCCTGACTTTGACACCTAAAAGCATGCCGAGTCCGAACGGTTAGTTTGAGAAAGCACTTTTCATGACAAGAATTACTCTTGGATTAATTGTCAATTCCTAGTAAGATGCATTACCCGTGGTACGTTTTGGCACAGGCAGGGATTAGAACCAAGACCTCTAGCATGACAGACCTACGCACTTACGCGATATTCTTTCTTAGACGATAACGATCGTCACGTTACTGTGAATGGCACGCATTATCGCGCCGTCACAAAAAAATCATAAAATGTTGATCTACAAAATTTGCAACAATTTTCTATTCTTTGCAAACGACCTCGCCGCTATTTTGCAAAAGAAATTGCGAAACTTCGAATAGAATTTTTAATTTTTACAAAGTCTGATTTTACAAAACTCTTACATTTAAAATTGACTGCGCGTAACTTTTCAATTTAAGTGTTGACAAAAAAAAAAAAATCGGAGCAATGTTTCTTCTTTTATGCTGCGAAGAGAAGAAAGTTTCAAATGTTTGGAAATTGCGAAATTGGTGTCTTAGTTTTCAAACAAAGAAAATGCAATTGTTATGTGATATGTTCGAAACCAAATTTTGTGAAATGTGAGCTAGTACTATTTTATGCTTTTCTCTATGCTCTAGAAAACTAAGGCTGTTGAGAAAAATGAAAAATCCTTAGACTTCTCTACTTTCCAAACATACCAAAACTAAAACTTTTTAAAATTTGTGAACGACTTTTGTATGTCTTTTTCCGTTTTTCATTAAAAAAAAAAAAACGTGCTGCCGTAGTTAGATTTGGAAAACCATGAACCAACCATTCCCAAATTTTTAGATGAATATGTAATAGTCCAGTCAAAATAGACAAAAATAAGTCATAACTTAGCCAAAATTCGCATAGAGCTGAAAATTGGCAGAGACGTTAAATACCTCATTACAATTGAAATGTCAAAAATCCCCTTCGATCCTCCTTGTGCAAAAAATTCTATTCAAGGTCAAACATACAAAATTACGATTTTTTTCCATTTTTCTTGGAAACGGTAAATTTTATGGTGAAAATAGATCAGACAAAACTTGTAGATCACACAATTCTCTACAAAAATGGTCCAGGAACTTTTTCTCATAAGACTCACCATTCGTGAGATATCGCGGTTTTAAAAATTACAAAATTCAGATTTTACATAATATGCACTTAAATGCAGTCTGTATACATCATCGGACGTTCAATATGAATAAAAATAAGTCTCGCTTCATTTCAATGTTATGTGAAGAATTTACAGCTGCTGGTGTTTCAATAAAACAAGCTGATAATGATGCTGATGTCCTTATAGTTGAAACAGCAATAGAACAATGGACAAGTTCAAACATCAAGTTGTTGGGGAAGATGTTGCTTTGTTGATATTACTGACTGCACGGCACGGACTCCAAATGATAAAATTATTTACTTTTTGAAACCTGGGAAAGCTCAAGTACAATCAGAATCATCGAAATGTCAAGCTCATATTTTATTTTTACATGCAATAACAGGTTGCGATACTACATCAGCAATGTTTAAAAGAGGTAATATAGCAGTATTTAAATTGTTCGAAAAACGTAATGATTTAATTGATTGCGCAGAAGTATTTACAAAGATTGACTCTTCTCCATACGACATCGTTACAAATGGAATTCGTTTTCTTCTTGCAATGTATGGTGCTCCAAAAAAAACTGATTCCATAGACAAATATAGATATTTAAGGTTTGTAAAATCTGCATGGAACATTAAAACAGTACAGTTGTCTTGTCTGCCTCCAACATCTGCTTCTGCATTTCAACACTTGTATCTTGTTTATTATCAAGTTTAAGTGTGGCTAGGCAATGAGCTGGACCCAGAAGAATGGGGTTGGAAATTAACGGATAATTATTTGGAGCCAATTCAAACTCTACTCCCACCTGCTCCAGAAGAACTGCTTAACACTATTTTTTGTAACTGCAAGACGGATTGCAGTAAGAATTGTGGCTGTCAAAAAGTGGGTTTATTTTGTTCACCAGTATGCATTAGTTGTCAGGGTCAGATTTGCTCCAGTATTGAATTAAATACAACAGATGAAGATATTTATGATAAAGAGACTATGCATCCCTTTTCTTAGAACAGAGAACAGAAATTCTGAAAGAAGAAGAAAATGAAGATGAAGAAATAATTGTCGAAGTAGAATTAGACAATTATCTATCATAATAACATTTAAAAGGAAACAACCTATTCATCTTCGATCATTTGTGATGAATATATTGCTGATTGTACTTGAGCTTTCCCAGGTTTC
This sequence comes from Eupeodes luniger, assembly GCA_951509635.1. Classification (NCBI taxonomy): domain Eukaryota; kingdom Metazoa; phylum Arthropoda; class Insecta; order Diptera; family Syrphidae; genus Eupeodes; species Eupeodes luniger. Next base: position 40,243,092 of record OX608073.1, read on the forward strand.
AAAAAGTAAATAATTTTAAAATTTGGAGTCCGTGCAGTCAGTAATATCAACAAAGCAACATCTTCCCCAACAACTTGATGTTTGAACTTGTCCATTGTTCTATTGCTGTTTCAATTATAAGGACATCAGCATCATTATCAGCTTGTTTTATTGAAACACCAGCAGCTGTAAATTCTTCACATAACATTGAAATGAAGCGAGACTTATTTTTATTCATATTGAACGTCTGATGACGTATACAGACTGCATTTAAATGCATATTATGTAAAATCTGAATTTTGTAATTTTTAAAACCGCGATATCTCACGAATGGTGAGTCTTATGAGAAAAAGTTCCTGGGCCATTTTTGTAGAGAATTGTGTGATCTACAAGTTTTGTCTGATCTATTTTTACGATAAAATTTACCGTTTCCAAGAAAAATGGAAAAAACCGTAATTTTGTATGTTTGACCTTGAATAGAATTTTTTGCACAAGGAGGATCGAAGGGGATTTTTGACATTTCAATTGTAATGAGGTATTTAACGTCTCTGCCAATTTTCAGCTCTATGCGAATTTTGGCTACGTCAAATGTCTATTTTGACTGGACTATAAGTAGTATATTGCTAAAACCTTGAAAAATAAAAATTGCGAATGAAAAATGATACATTTTAACTTTTTTTTTATGATAAAAATTTACTTAATACGTGTATATATTCATAAGTTGTACACACTACTATTTTGAAGGATTTCAAGTTGGTAACATTAGAACGCAAAAAAAGTGAAAAGAATACCAAATTTTTCGCAAATGTTGCGAACTTCTGCCACAGCTTCTTTCACTCTTCAAGACGTTTCCTAAAACAAAAATATTATTATTGGACTTAAAGAGTTTCATGAACTTGGTAGAATTATGTGAGCTTGTTATAGATACCGTCATTACCTATCATTTGAAGTTATGCTAGACCTTCAAGTCTTTTGCATTAGGAACTTCTCGCAACAAGAAAAGCAATTAATTGAAACAAACTGTCATAATTATTGTGCTACCATCCTTGTCTTCAAAAGTCTTACGCGAGTATGATTACTTTTGTTTGTCTTTTTTTTTAATTCAAACTCTCACGCTTGAAGGCGCAATTCAGTTGAAGGTGATAATGACAGGTTTGGCATCCGAACTGTACGCTAGCTGTTGTATCGAAAGCTATATCTACAATCAATTTTCAGTTCATTTGTGTTGAAACGGTTTATATGCTATACGATATGATAGAAGTGTAATTAAATTGCTATGATAAAAAGTGGGCGCTATGTTATTTGACAACAACATTAAAACACCCACTTTCGAGTAAAATTTTAAAAAACTATCTTCTCTTGTGCGCCAACTAAATGCGGTGGATTGCAATTTGGCCTAATGAAAGGCGTGTTTTTCTGTTTTTAATTCTCTCATTTACATGCATAAACAATTGATTGTGGGAAAACAGAAAACACACCTCGTCCTCAACGACTTCACAACGACATTTTGGTGACATATTTTCCAAGTTGATCTGCGTTTTCAAAAACTCCATCAACTATATAGATATAAACTGAAACCCGATGATGATGGCTTTATTTCTGGGAGTCATTTTGGGTAACGGCCGTTGCCACCCGCAACAAATTTAAACTACATCAACTTGGCACATTCACTTAGGCGAGGACCGCATATTTTCAATTCGTTTCCAATCAACCGAATTCCTAATTAACAGGCTTCGTGCGCGCGATGTCGTTTGTTGGTTTGGCCAATAATAAAACAAAAAACTGTCTACAACTAGAAGGTGGATAAATTCCATCAACTCAAAGCATACTTCGACACGACGAACGGCGGCGGCGGGTGCGTGCCTCCCTTTAAGATACAATTTGCCATTGGGCAGGGGAGTCAGATTCAGAATCAGCAGCCGCCAAAAATGTTAACATACACCGTTTCGTTTTGGGCTCGAAAACCGATCGACTGACTAACACCGCCATCGCCGTCGCCAACGCCGCCACCGCCACCGCTGACGACGACACCTGAAAGGGTGTGACATGCGTTTGTGGTTTGATTTGGTTCGGTTATGGAATGGTTTAGTTATGTTTGTTCCTTTTTGTCCCGCAATCTCGAATCCAAAATCCCAATTTTCCAACCCGCAACTAGTTACTCAATCACACAATTCAATAATCACGTGGGCAGAGACGACAACATTTATACAGAGTTGAGGTATAATGCAGCTTTTATAGCAATTCGTATGCCATAGTGACACTTGGGTGTAATTTTGTGCAACAAACAGTGGGGTAGGTCAAGTTAGTACAGAGCTGAAATTGGATGATAAAAAAAACTTGCTAAAAGTGAGGTCGGGAGTATTTTGGTGTTAAATATTAATCAGCGGTATTTTTTTAGCAGTTCTTCTTGAAGTTTAAGTTGAAAGTTTTTGTCATAATTCCACTCCATAATAGATTTGAAATAAAAACAAATGTATAGGTAATTTTATATTCCTCACTTTGGTGCTAAGATTCTTATTAACAATTTAATAATTTTATTTTAAAACCACGATTTTAACACGTTGTTTCTGAAAATTTAGTAAGATTTTGGTTAAGCTTTACAGCAAAAACCGTACAGAGTGGACGACAAGTATCTTATCTTTCCTACAGTGTAAAGACTTAGCGAGACCCTTTTGGAACATGCAAAATGTGTTTCTATATATTTCAAAAATCCAAAAAAGAGCCTGGGTTACTATCTATACTCATAACTTTTTATTGCTGTCTTTAAGGTTTCCAAATGATATTTCTTTGTATTAAGTTAAACTGACATTTACGAAACTTGGAAAAGTAGAGGCTTTTCCATTAAAAGACTTCATTTCAAATAGTAAGCTTCTTGGGTAGCTGCCACTTTAAAAGTTGTCATATCTTTTCATTTGACGAGTAAAACAACGCTACTGCTAAATGGAAAGAGAAATGTAAAATTGTTAAAATTCATCCCAAAAAAGTTGAACATTTGTTAGTCCCAGTTTGCAAACCTAGTAGTAGTACCCGTGGTATGATGGTTACAGCGTTGGACTGTCATGCCAGAGGTCTTGGGTTCGATCCCTGCCTATGCCATCTAAAGTTTTTTTCACGGGTACTGCCTCTTGCTACGAATTGACAAATTCTTCAAGAGTAATTCTTGTCATGAAAAGTGCTTTCTCAAATTAGCCGTTCGGATTAGGCTTTAAACTGTAGGTCCCCTCCATCCCTGACAACAGTACTCTCACACAGGAATGGTTGAGAGTTGTAAGTCACTAGGCCCTAGTTCTCAACCTACTGTTGCGGCACCCAATTTATTTATTTTATTTATTTAGTTTGCAAACCTAAAGCACTTTTTGATGTTTTCAATCGAAAAATTATATTGTTGAAAGGCCTCTAAATCTAGAAGTGGCCTTAAAAAATCGTCTTTTATCATGTCAAAGAATTATTCTAAAGGTAATATCATTTTTGTTCTTAAAATTTTCGAGCTAAAACATATTTTTTCTTTTATTCTTACAAAGAAAGGTAAGTTGATTTTTTTTGATTTTAACATTATTCGTTTTTTAAAAACTATTGTTCTTAATATGGAGTTACTTTTTAAGAAAAGTTCAATCGGTATTTTGTTATAAGAGATAAAAACTTGTAAAACATATTTTTAAAAATGGTTTTTTGACTAAAATATTTCGAGAACACAAACAGATTTCGAAATCAAATTTAACTCGACTTAGTTAATGAACTTAAGTGCTTAAAAAAATCCAATTGACGCCTTTTTTTTTACAAAAAACGAAAACCTACAAAAACAACTCAAAATTGTCAAAAAATGGTTTTTGACTCGAGTATCTTGAGAACAAAGAAAGATATTAACATCCCAGCCCTTTTTATTTTTGGAATTTGAATTTATGTACATAGTTCTAATTTAATTATTAAACTTTATTCCAAAATTTTAACTCTCCTTGCCCCACTGTCAATTAAAATCACACTAAATACCTATACGTACCATTGGGAGTCTCTTGCATTAGAAACAAAAATTGAAAAATTAAACTTAAAACTAGTTCCCGTTTGTTGTTGTACTTACCTAGTCCGAGACGTATTTTCAGATTTACAGTTAGATATATTTTTGTATCTTATTTGTACCTATGTTCGAGATTTTGTGCACCAAAAACACACAAACCCCACAAACGAAAACACACCTGAAACACATTTGACATGGAACTTTTGAATGCCTGGATGTCGTATAATCGTCGACGTCGCACTATGGCTCTAAAATGCGAAAATCAAACCTAGTAGGGAAGTCAAGAAAGACTGGAAGAGGACGGTGTGGAGAGGGGGGTTTGGTAGATTTGCGCAATGCCGGTGACACCTGGCGCCAAGCCTTAATTCTCCATCACTCACTTTATAATATGCATGCAGATATTTTATTTGTTAGCTGCATATATGCATGCATACATATGTCCTCCATCAAAGAACACCTTTGTCTATTGTTTTCAATTCAATTTACAGTTATACGGCTCTATCTAAAAATGTATAGATATTTCTATAGTATATATCTAGCTATAAAGTAACCTACTCACTATAAGGTATGTGTCAAGATTTATTAGATCTACAATGTTGGTTACGTTTAGGAATTATTGAGAGAGAATAAACCTTTTGTGTGTTACTCTAGTTCCAAGCCAAAGAGAAGCCAAAGTCCGAAAAATAAGTTACTATATAATGCAGTAAACTTTTCAAGTTGTCAAACTATATAGACATATACATATGTGTAATGTACTAAGATATGAAATGTGCATTCAGATATATGTTTTGACATATACAAGATTGACTTTTCAATGGAAATTCGTGCAACGAAAAATTTGTTTATGCTTAAAACTGGTCCACAAAAAGAAAACCTAAATCTACCTACAAAGTCAAAAATAAAACACGGGGTTTGAGTTTGCCTTACCTTTGAGATTTTGCAACTTATATATGTATATTTTTATGAATTATTGATCAAGGACATCATGGTTCAATATCGGTCCATTGATCTTTATTTGAATTTATTATATTTATGCATATTGTATTTTTGTTTTTTTGAGAATTTGGTACAATTTAGAAGCTGGATAAACTTGTTTAAAAGTTTTTGGTTTATGGTTGCATTATTGAGTAACATACAGAGTAGATGCATATATGTAGGTGCTTAAAGGAGGTCAAATCGTTTGCAGAAAAATAGGGTGCCAATCCTTTAATCTTAATTGCAGTATGGTTAAGTCACTCCGCACAATATTATAATGAGGTAGGTCAAATCAGAAGTTTTTGGTTGTACGGTTTTCAATTTTTGACACACAAAATTTATCATTTCTGAAAGTAATAAACGTCTTATTGATTTTAAGTACAGGGTGATTTTTTAAAAGCTATAGGAAAGTTTTTCAAAAAAAAAACACATACAATTCAGAAAAATGCATGAAATCTTTATTTGAATCGATAGTACGGTCCATATAATTTAATGTTTGAAGATTATTTCATGCAAATGTTGACCGCTTAGTCCAATTTTGGCATACTCTTTCCAACATTTCGGCCGGTATCTCACGAATAAATACTTCAATGTTGTCTTCCGATGCGTCAAATGAAGCGGGCTTGTCTGTATAGACATGAGCTTTAACATAGCCCCACAAAAAATAGTCTAATGGCGTTAAATCGCACGATCTAGGCGGCCAATTGACCGGTCCCGAACGTGAAATAAAATGTTCACCGAACTCGCCTCTCAATAAGTCCATTGTTGCGCGTGCTGTATGGCTCGTGGCACCGTCTTGTTGAAACCACATGTCATGCAAGTCAAGCTCTTGCATTTTGGGCAAACAAAAAGTTGGATATCATCTCACGGTAGCGCTCACCATTCACAGTTACGTTACGATTCGCATCATCTTTGAAGAAGTACGGTCCACTGATGCCACTAGCCCATAAACCGCACCAAACTGTGACTTTTTCTGGATGCATTTGTAGCTCTTGCAATACTTCTGGCTGATATTCACTCCAAAATCGACAATTCTGCTTATTTACGTACCATTGAGACAAAAATGAGCTTCGTCGCTGAACACAATTTTTCGGTAAAAAAGTGGATCTCCGGCCAACTTTCCAAGAGCCCATTCACCAAAAATTTCACGTTGCAGTAGGTCGTTCGGCTTGAATTCTTGCGCCAGCTGTATATAGAAAGGCATCACACAATCACACAGAATTTTCCACTTTGTTGAGTAACAGAGGCCCAATTGCTGCGAACGGCGACGAATAGATAATTGATGGTCATCATTAACACTGGCCGATACCGGTGCGATATTTTCTTCAGTTCGCACTCTACGTAAGCGTGTTGGTGGTTTAATGTCCAACAATGTAAATTTGGTGCGAAATTTAGTCACAATAGCCCGAATAGCCGCTTCAGTGGGTCGATTAAACTGACCATAAAATGGAAGAAGCGCACGATGAACTTTCTTAACCAGAGCACGCATTTTGATAATAAAATTCAATAATTTGCAAGCGTTGTTCGTTTGTAAGACCATTCATGGTTAAATTATAGACCAAACTGAAGATGTTTGACAGTGAAACAAAACACAAAACGTGCGTCAGCTGTTTGAACCAGTGATGCCAAAAAGATAATAGCTAAACAATCACCCTTTAGTTTTTGAATTAATGCGATGCGACTTTGGGGCTCTTGAAAATTATATTTTTGTCACAATAATTGTCATTTAAAAATTTTCTAGAAATTGTATAAAATTTTAATATCATTTTTTCAAAATTTAAGTAGCATGGTTTTTTCAATTAAAGATTTCATTTAAAAAAAAAACGGGTATTTCTTAAGATAAATCAATGGATAGTTTTTTTTTGTATTGTAAAGATGAATTAATTCCCTTAACAATGGAAAATTTCCGCCACTCTTAAGGGTCCAATACCATATTCTTTTTATCAAATTTTCCATGACCAATTTACACATTTGAGGCTGTATGTACTCGATATAACTTTACGAATTCTATCGTTAAAGTCTTGAATCGATTGGAATGGACCATTTCTTATAAAGATGTAATATCAAAAGATTTTGTTGGCCAACTGTTATCAACTTTTCGAGAAATAACACGGTCAAGAAACTTTTCTTCCGAAATTGCGATTATTACGTTGCATCATCTTTTTAAAAATGTCTTTCACATTAATATCTTCTAATTTAGGTCATACAAACTTTCAGTAGCGTAATTCATTTACGGCCCCCATTCTAGCCCGAAAGCAGCACCAAACACTGAAACGTTAAATATGGAAAGGCTGACGCATATCAAGAGAAGAGAAGCCGTTGTTAGTAATCGTAATCGACAGGCTTTAGTTCTTGCGTTGATTGGAATTTGAAAGCTTTAAGACTTAAGTCTTTGTGCAAAATGCGGTGTATATGAGGAAAACCTTATTCCAAATATCAACAAACCTGGGTTTTCAAATTCACTATCTGCCTACATCGGCATAGTATTTCAGTTGTTTTTAAGCGACGATCGACGCGACCCTTCACGATGTACACAAAAGTGGTTTTGCAAAATTTTCAGCATTTTTGTAGTGAATTTTAACAATTTAGTTGCACTGTTGAATGGCGTAGTTTTATTTGACAAATGTCAAAAGATGACAGCTTCAAACGTGATAGTTTCCCAATTAGTGAAAACCTCTTATAAAAAAACTCCTACGCTTTATTTCAACAAAAACATTTTGTCTGATAATAAATTTAAGTCAATATTTGTACCTGTCTCAAAACATACTGAAGTCCAAAAGCCGTGCTTCGGAATTTCATTGATCTTGACGTCGAGAAATGATATTTGATATTTGAATATGAAAATATTTTTAATAAAGCAGTTTGAATTTATTACAACAACTTTCATTTTGAACTTAATGAAAATAATAATTTTTCCTGTATTTGGCTCCGTTTTTTAACATAATACTAAATTCTCAAAATTTTTCCTATAAACCAAAATTTCATTAAATTTTAAACTAATTTGTTTTTTTAATTTTATTTTTTCAGGTGATATCACACAAAAAGGATATGAAAAGAAACGATCAAGACTGTTACAGCCATACATGACAAAAGGCAACCAAGGTAAATATATTTGTATCCATTTTAAGGCTTGAAAAATGAAAATCTATTTCAAAAGAAGTGAATCCATTCGTGAATTTTATGTATGGTTGTATGTGTGTGTGTGTGATGAGATTGTTGCTTGTTCTAAATAAAAACTACCTACTAATTGAATAATTTAGTTTAACAAAATTGATTCATTACTTTGAGGTGTTGTTCATTGGTTTGATTTATCTTAACAAAATAAAACCAAAAAAATTTTAAACACTCTTTCTCCACAAAATGCACACCCAAAGAGCCATCGTCGTCGCTTTCGTCGTTTTTTAACTTGTTGTTTAAATGGATTTATAAATTTGTAAGCTTTAGGAAACATTAAATAGGCATCTATACCTACGAGTACAACGAAGTAGGTTCAAAATTTAACTTCACAACATCAACTCAACCCAATCCATCAGGAAGGCAGCCTTCTTGACCACCAACAAACATTAATTACCATTTTACATTAGGTCTAAAGAAAGGAAGGAAGGAAGAATCTTTTTATGGGCTGAAAATAATAGGGTGAGTTTGATTTGACGGTGTAACAAATAAGTTATGAAAAAATAGTATAACTATGTTTGATATTTTAAGATAATGAAAACTGTTAGTAGGCATTTATAAACAAGACCAGTTTATATGTACACATTTTTGTTTCAATCTTCTGATTGGTATAAACTCATACAAAAGGCAACAACGTCAAAATTGAATCAATCTTTATAAAAAAAAACCATCAAATCAATCGAATTGAATCGAAAACCATTAAAGGTAATTGCAAACATTTCTTCAGAAATCCTCTGATTGGTATAAAACGTTTGAACACACAAAACCAAGCAACGTCAAAATTAAATCAGTCTTTAATAAAAACCATAAAATCAATCAAATTGATATAAAAATTCTTGAAAACCATTGATTGTTTTATTTGACTTAAATTATACCATTTAACTTATACTAATCGTAGTTTTTAATGGGTATCAAATAATTGAACTTCCAATATACAAATACGACAAAATGAATAAAATGTGAAGTGTATGTCAAAAAAGGGCATTTTGTGTTTCTTTGATGGCCGGTTAAATTTCATTAGACCATTCATGTGGTATTATTTACTATGATATTTTCTTATAATGTGCATTAAATCAACATGAGTGATGAAAACGTTGGATATAAAGAAAAGTTATTTTATATTTGCATATTAAAGAAAGAAAAATTAATTTTTTTTTTTAATTTTGATTTAGATGTCATTATACCATTAAGCTTTTATTGGATTTCGTTTCAAAATAATTATCACATCAAATTTGCTTATATGTACATAAATACATGCAAATGCTTTGTTTCAAATTTAAACGAAAAATATAAACATTAATTCTTTATTTTTAAGTGTTATCTCATTATACCATTCAAATTCCATTATTCTTCATTTCAAAATCCGTATCAAATAGTACATAAATTGAAATTTAAATGAGTATGTTATTTGAAATTTAACCTTAAATGTTATCTTTATGTCATATTATCATTATACAATTTAAAAGTTAATGATTTTTTTGTAAAAAATTTGCATTAAATGAACACATTTCTATAAGACTATGTGCAAATGTATAGCACTAAAAATGTGTATCAGGAGAAAAGTACACATAGCCTTTTATTTTAAATAAGTCAGTGTTAGACCATTTAACTCTTGTTTAAAATGTGACAAAAATCCGACTAACTCAAGTAAAAATACGAAGCAATACTTAAGAAAATGCTATCGTTTGTCTTTGAATTTTAATTAGACCATTCAACTGTTATTCTCTTCTTTTGCATCAAACCAACTCATCTACAGAAACAGATAAGTTTCTATCTTTTCATAAAATTAATATTAAAAGACAAATATTCATTTCTTTTCACTTACTCGAAAATACACACATTTATACCAAATTAAAAAATTTTGGTCTCTTTAATTGAACTAATAGCACTAGACCATTAAATATATATTTTTTCAAAGATTTTTAAACTGTAAACAAATAAATAAAACATTAAATTTGGACCAAACAAAATTCCCTAGTTGACTCATTTTTTGATTTAAATTAAATTAGACCATTTAAAAATTATTTCTATTGAAAGTTTAGAAGTCGACCAACTAATTTTAAAGTACATTGATTTGGTATTATGTAAAAATCATAACTTTAAAATCAAGTCTAGTGTGAATACAAGACAAATATGTAATATATTAAATTGGTATAAACTAGTCGAATATACAAATCAACTTTATAGGGTATCACCTAATTGCTTCCATCATCACAAATAAATCGAAGTCTTCCTTGTTCATTTTCTTGTTCGCTAACTTGTTTTCTTATCTAAGTCTAGCAAGACACGACTCAATAGTACCACACATCCTTGCTCAAGCACATTCTCAAGGCAGCCTTATAGCCTAGCTTAGTCAAGCCAAGCTATTCAGCTGCAACGTTCGGTGAAATATGTTACCTTAGATCGGTTATGCGATCTACGATGGAACATGTTGGTGATTAATTGGCATTTTTCTTTTTTTCCCTCCATCAGGCAAAAGAGTCGAATCGGCTAGAAAAAGTTAGAAGTGAATATCCTCTACGGAGTGTAGCTATAGAATGGTGTTGTCACAGGGTTTCCTGCTGTCCATTCTCCATATAAGCGATATCAAAGAAGGCAACACAAAAATGTTATTCTATAAATAGGACACATAATAATGTACTGTATATACGGTGTACATTAAACATCCTATAGAGGACTTCTTTTAATCTAATGAATTTTTGCTTTTTAGATTCTTGTTCCACTATCGCTCGCTGATGACCATTCCAATTGGTTTGGTTTGTTTTATTATAGGTATGTGGTTATCCTCTATCTAAAGAGTATAGAGTGCGTGGTCGTAACAGCTCAACACAGTTCAGTTCAAACGAGGATGAGGACGATGATGTTTTGTGTGGTTATTTTTAGAAAATTGTATTTTTAGTTACACATCATACCTTTTATACCTATATCCCCTAAACCTACCTTACCTATTCTGATATACTGAACCCACACGAAACAAGTTTAGTACATCTTTTTTAACTAAGCTAATCAGACTTATATATGTACTATAATGTTTGAGTATATTTTCCAACCAGCAACCAATTAATTCAGCCCAAAGTTTCACGAGAGTTTTTGTCCCTAGAGAATGAAAAACAACAAAAATAAACTTATAGATGGACATAGAGATTTTTTGGACTTTGTCCTTCCTCTATATCAAATGAAGCCTCTACTCTGTCGCTGAAGGTAAACGTGACCACATTTTCAATTTTCATTTTAGAAAAAGAGAAAATGTGGTTTTAGTTTTTCTTTTTTCTTTTGCAGATTCGAGATTATAAAATAAGTTTTTGCAAGTGATGTCGATGTGATGAAGAACAATTTTAAGACGATAATGGTTTCTCGAATATTCCGCACTCCAATCAATGATCTGCGACATGAGAAAGGTTGGTCTGATGATATGGTTTGGTTAGGTCAGTTATCAGAATCATCAGTACATATCATGATGGATGCGGATGAATGAGGTTGATTTTAATAAATTAAGTGGTTGCGGTCGGTGTGGCAGTGATGGGTTGTTGCATGCAAATTTTGATTAAGATTGAATTTGATTGGGGTTTTGGGAGGAGATATGTTTTGAGGCGGTCGGCTTAGTGAAGCATCAGTGAAGGTTGTAGAATTTAGATCAGAAAGTTTGACTTTGGTGTTTTCTGCATCGAATCTTAGTTTTCACTTCGATAAAACTTTCTTATGAATGAAGCTCTATGGGTATTTGGTTTTTGACTTTTGTCTTTATTGTCGAAGTAAAATATGAAAAATTGAGGACTTTTTAAAAAGTTTTCATTTTGCGGCAAAAACAGATGATAAAATCCTTCAACAACATTTGATTGTTTTTTCTTAACAATTCCAGATTTGATGTCCTATCATCTATTCATATCATTCAACATGATACCTATCTTTGTCCTTAACCTAACCAACACGTTTTAAATGTATTCCGCACAGAAATAAATAAAACTACAAGAACCTACATAGAAACAATGTATCTATTTTTATATCGATTAAAACTGTTTCACTTTAACAACGTCAACAAGAGTTGTCTATAATAATTCTATAAATAGATTAAATCCTTTTTTCTTGAAACAATCTTTTATTTCTGCATAGTTTTTCTCTCTATTTTTATATCGTTTTTCTTAACGTTTATTTTCTCAGAGTAATTTCTTAACGTCAACAACTTGTCAGCTAAATCGCCGATATTTTATTCTCCTTTACCTTTTCTTGTTTTTTAAGTACAAGAGACACACACTCATCATCAGGATCAAAAACACAACGTAGACTATAATTACAAAATTTATACAATTTATAATACCTACTACCTTTGTACACTGAGAGAAAAGTTTAGTTACCTGCTAAGAAAAACATTCTTAAGAGTTCTTTTTTACACGTAAAGTTTTTTCAGGAAAAATAAAATTCATATAATTTAAGATTAGCCAAAAATTTAGCTTTAAAATATAATTTCGGACGAGTGGCTTCGCGGCTGGCTTGAATAAGCTCTAGCCGAAGGAGAACAATTTTTGAAAAGTTTTTGCAGCAATTAAGGCCGTATGTCAGCAATAACTATTTATTAGATTCTTCCTCCCTTTGTAAGCTTTCCGTTTTCTCTGATTTAGGTGTTATTCTTGACAGTAAATTAACGTTCTGTGACCATTATAACTTTATAGTTAAAAAAGCTAACAAGATTCTAGGTTTTATTAAACGTTTTTCTCGTGACTTTCGTGACCCCTACGTCTTAAAACTTCTTTATGTATCATTTGTCAGGCCAATACTTGAATACGGCTGTATTATATGGGCACCATACAATTCAGTCTATATAGACAGACTTGAAAGTATCCAAAAAAGATTTATGCGTTTTTGTCTTCGTTTTCTTCCGTTTTCCCAAATATTCACACCACCTCCTTATTCTCAGAGACTTTTGCTAATAAACCTCCATACTTTTTCACAACATAGACAATATCTCCAATTTTGTTTTATTTTAAAATTAATTAATGGTTCTATTATATCCGCAACAGCTCTGAATCGTCTAAATTTTAGCTATAGCCAAACTAGCATAAGAAGGCAGATACCTTTATGTCCGATCTTTAGCAGAACTAACTATGGTATGAATAGCCCTTTAAATCAATTGATTTCAGTCTTCAATAAATTTTATAATTTAATTTCATCTGTTAATGACAATGTTAAAAGTAAACAATTTAAAGAAAGCTTTTTTAATATGTTATAGTATTTATTTATTTCTATGTTAATTTAAAATTTCAAATTAAAAATTATTTAAATAGCTATAAGTTTATATTAACGTTAGATAATTAACGGATTAAATAAATAAATAAATAACGCGCCGAATATTCTTTTCCAAATCGTCACTTTTTTTTAACAGGGAAAGATAGAGCGTGGCAAGGCATTCCACATTCGTGTAGTACGGCTGAAAAATGAATCTCTGTACTTCATAGTAATGCCGAAGGGTAAACTGATGGACATTCCTAGAACCGCGAGTATTTCGGTTAAATTGCTTAAGTGGAGGAATTGCAAGTGGCTATTTCACTAGAGCATAGTCCATTAAAATAACGGTAAAAAAATTGAGACATGATAATTTACGATGATGTTTGAGTGACATAATCGAGTTTATGATGTTGACTCCTTGAGATGGAAGTTATGTGTTCAAGTTTTGGCAGTATATAGGTTTTTAAGATTTTAGCCAGATTAGAAAAACATTTTTTATATGGTCTCAAAAAACCTAGACATTTTGCGGAATTTTTGGCGATATCGCTTACGTGATGGCTCCACAAAAGGTGGTTGCTAATGCCCATTCCGAAGATATCAATATTTTCAGTTTGATGCAAATGACACTTATAGATAGTGGCAAGGTCGTTTTAACGATACAAGACCGCATTGGGTTTTCGAATCATTACATTCCACACGGTTTTTTATTCCCCATTGTACAATGCTGTTTAGGTCGAAATTTGATTAGCTTATCATATTTCGTCGTTGCAGTTCCACATCCGAAGAAGAGGGATGTGAGTCTAAAAAGGAATAGGAAAGGCTTAAAGTACTATCGTCAGCAAAATAATGTATTGGATTAGAAGTTGCAGACAGGAGATCATTAATAAAAATGAGAAAGAGTGTTGGAGATAGAAAAGAGCCCTGGGGCACACCAGAGTTTATTTTGTGGTTTTCAGACTTGAATCCGTTATTGACTTTTGACCGTTGTTTCAACTTGTATTGAACTGTTCAAAAGAACATTTCTAATTCAACGAACAAGAGATTCTTCGAAGAGAGCAAGATGCCAGACTTTATCAAATGCCTTTAAAATATCAAGTGCAATAATCTTACTTTCTCCAAAACGATGTAAAGATTTGCTCCACTGTTCAGTGAGATGAACCAAGAGATCACCAGTTGACCTATTGCTACGAAAGCCGTACTGTCGGCCATTAAGAACCTTTTGATCCTCAAGATATTTTTTAAGAACTAATCAGCGTTTCCGTTACATTAGAAAGAAGGGACTTTAGTGTTATTGGTCGATAATTTGAGGGAGAAGAAGATATTTTTTTTTATGTTTTTGGAATTGGCTGAACAAAGGCTGTTTTCCATCTGCTCGGGACGAGTCAAGAAGAATAGGATAGATATAAAAGCATACGCAGTGGTTTTGCTAGCATAGAAAAACACCCCTTCAGAATTATAGCGGGGATACCATCCGTTCCAGCAAATTTATAAATGTTGAGATCTATCAAAACTCTCGCCACAGCTCGAGTTCGAAAAAAGATTACTTACTTACTTAAGGTGGCGCTAGAGTCCTGTGTGAACTAGGGCCTCGCCCTTCAAACTTCTACAAAGATTGGTGTTATAATGGGTGATTTTTTTGAGGTTAGGATTTTCATGCATTAGTATTTGACAGATCACGCGGGATTTCAGACATGGTGTCAAAGAGAAAGATGCTCAGTATGCTTTGACATTTCATTATGAATAGACTTACTAACGAGCAACGCTTGCAAATCATTGAATTTTATTACCAAAATCAGTGTTCGGTTTTTTTTTATCGACAAATTTTTTATCGACAAATTTTGTTCAGCGATGAGGCTCATTTCTGGTTGAATGGCTACGTAAATAAGCAAAATTGCCGCATTTGGAGTGAAGAGCAACCAGAAGCCGTTCAAGAACTGCCCATGCATCCCGAAAAATGCACTGTTTGGTGTGGTTTGTACGCTGGTGGAATCATTGGACCGTATTTTTTCAAAGATGCTGTTGGACGCAAAGTTACGGTGAATGGCGATCGCTATCGTTCAATGCTAACAAACTTTTTGTTGCCAAAAATGGAAGAACTGAACTTGGTTGACATGTGGTTTCAACAAGATGGCGCTACATGCCACACAGCTCGCGATTCTATGGCCATTTTGAGGGAAAACTTCGGAGAACAATTCATCTCAAGGAATGGACCGGTAAGTTGGCCACCAAGATCATGCGATTTGACGCCTTTAGACTATTTTTTGTGGGGCTACGTCAAGTCTAAAGTCTACACAAATAAGCCAGCAACTATTCCAGCTTTGGAAGACAACATTTCCGAAGAAATTCGGGCTATTCCGGCCGAAATGCTCGAAAAAGTTACCCAAAATTGGACTTTCCGAATGGACCACCTAAGACGCAGCCGCGGTCAACATTTAAATGAAATTATCTTCAAAAAGTAAATGTCATGGACCAATCTAACCTTTCAAATAAAGAATCGATGAGATTTTGCAAATTGTATGCGTTTTTTTTTTTAAAAAAAGTTCTCAAGCTCTTAAAAAATCACCCGATTGAATCGTTAACCCGTTCAAGAACTGGGAGAGCCATAACGCTATCTTTTAAGGTGGAATTTTCATCGAACTTCCTTACAAACAAGTAAGCTTTCTCAATAGAGCCAACTAAAGAAGTGTCATTGACAACAAGCATAGAAACCGATGAAGAATGACCAAACATTCTTACTGCCTTTAGGATATTGCAATATTTTTGGTCGTAATTATTGGTCATGCTAAAATTTGGTCCTTCGAATATGGGTGTTGCAGGCCTTCCTGGCTTGCTTAAACCTTTTCCGGTTTTCCTCTGTTGGGTTGGCTCTAACACATCCGAAGCTCACCTCTTTCTCTTTGATAACCTCTTTGCAGCTTGAATCGAACAAGAAATAATCCAACGATGTTAAATCTCACGATGTTGGATGCCACTTCACAGGCCCGTGAGGCGAAATAACGCGCTCACCAAAAGTTCTCTTTTATAAATTGATGCGTCACGTAAAGCGAACAATTATTTTAGTAATAACTGCACGATTTGCAAACGTTGTTTCAGAGTAAGTCTATTCATTATGAAATGGCAAGCCAAACTGAGCATGAATCAAATGACAGCTGTCAAAAAAAACCAACTCCGAAAAGAGTATTGCTAAATTGACACCCACAAGTTTAAACAAAAGTCCCATTAAAAGGTGTTTTTTATGCGCTAAAACCTTAAAGCACGAAAAAAAGGAAAAGTTTGATTTAAAATATTCAGCCTCCTTCTAGATGCGTTTTGCATTATTTAGTCTCACAAAAAGTTTTTCACTGGCAATTAATATGACGGTAATGTCAAGAAAATTTTGTATAAAAAGAACGAATTCTGAAAATCACCAAAGTGTCCAATCTCGAAAACCTTCCTTTAAACCAATTGTTTTTCTAGTTTGTTTTTTCTCTCAGTGTACAAGAGCCCTTTATTCCACATAAAATGTAGGTACCATAGGAAATACAAATAAATGTCTCAGATAATATCAAACCAACGAGATTGTTATAACATTTTTTATTCACAGCCAAACAAGCTATATATGGATAAAGGTTGATATAGGTGCCTACCTACCTACATTAAGATACATTGCTACTGCAATTCTCATCTTCATCTATATCCTCTGCATCGCCATTACCATTATCATCATCATTATAATCATCATTGAAGAAAAAAGAAAATTAATTTTTAATTGAAAATTCCACAACGGTTTAGTTGTAAGATTATGGCTATAACAAAAAAATAAAACAATATCTCGACATTTATTTTTGCAACCTTGAAGCCATCATCATCAGCAAACGAATGACTCCCGCAAGCTAGAAAAAAGAAATAAGTATAATATTATATGGAATCATATATAGGATAGGTAGGTACACAAGTCCACATCAAGAATAGTCTAAAGCCCTATATTGACAGATGAATATATCCTCTGTCTCTCCAAAGGCTATAGTTAACGATTGCGTGGTAAAAACTACATAGGAACGTGTATCTAAAGTCTATACCTAACCTATCTACGACGACCGACTGAACGACGCGACGACATCTCGATGTACAACCAACTATTATCCTAGAAATGTGTTGTAGACGCTTAAAATAACAACACATCCTATAAAAGGAGGCTAAATAACCCCAAGGAATACAAATTCCTAGACCTACCCTAACCGACAAAGTATTCTTTAAAAGTATAGCCTTACCTACATACGGATTTTACGATTGTGAAAACCAGCGATAAAAATTAAATAAATTGACATGATGGTGCGCTTGTTTGAAGCCTAAAGGCAGTTTATTTTTTCTCTGCTTTTTTTTTAAGAACAGACTTTGACAGGATGACGGCAAAAATAGAGGAGATCCATTGATTGAAGTTTACTTGGTCGGTTGGTCTAAAAATGAAATACTGTGTAGATGAATCTTAGTCGGTTAACATTTTAACAGTGACCGAGTTTACTTTGATTTATGATGAGTTGAGTAGACGAAAGAGTCGAAAGCCCTTAAGACCAGACTTCAAGCTGTTCTTTTTTTTTTTTTGAAGTAAAGTGAACAAAGGATACAATTTTTTTCAATTAACATTTTTATGGAAGATTGATGCGAAAATTATTTATTTATGTACACTGTTTTTTAACTTGAGGCGAATACTGAAATACATGAAGAATATTATATAAAGGGTTTTCCATTAAGAGGTTTCATTTTGAACAGCTCGCTTTTTGGAGAGCTGTCACTTTTAAAGTTGTCATCTTTTGACAATGCTAAAAACGCTTCAACAACTCATTGGAATTGTTTAAATTCAACAAAATGAAAAATGGTGAAAGTTTGCCATTTAGCCTTCTCGGACAGCAGCAGTAAAATTTGAGATGCTTGGGCAATCGAAACCGTGTGCTCTGGTCAAAAGAAGCTGAAGTATTGAAGAAAACCCAGGATTTTCGATTCCTACGCTATTTTTGGAACTAGGCATTTCAAAAACGACATAACAACGTATTTTGCTTAAAGATTTGGATCCTTAGGCTTTTTAAGTTCAGTAAACACAAGAAGGCAGGCCGATTACCTGTAACGTCGTATCTTCTGATTTGGTTCTTAAAATGCATCCATCCAGATTTGTATCGAAAAAGTCTTGTTCAAGGTTAAGGCCCATTTTCAGTTCAGCATTGCATTTTTGGGGCTAGCAAAATTCAAGACCTATTGTGGAAAACCTCTCCATCCTTATCATGTCGCTGTTTAATACAGATTTTGTGATAGAGAGATGACGGTGTGAATGGACCTTACTTAGGCGAAAATAAGGCTGATGGTTTAAAATTTCCACTAGTGAAATATATGAAGTATATTATAAAAAGGGTTTTCCAATAAGATAATTTATTTTGAATAGCACGCTTTAACATTGCTAAAAACGCTCCAACAACTCATTGAACTGGTTGAAAAATTTGAGCCGCTTCTTGGGCAATTTAGTGATGTACAAAATCGAAACCAAGAACAACGAAAACCCTGGTTTGTCTATTCCTTGTCTAATCTAAGGCATTCCACAAACGACATAACACCGTATTATCATTTACGATTTGGGTCCTAAGGCTTCTTAAGTTCAGTTAACACAAGAACTCACGCGGTCCGATAACCTGTAACAACGCATCTTAGGAGATTGGGTCATTGAAATGCATCCATCAGCATTATCCGAATTTTCTTCGAAACATTTTTTCTTCAGCGATAAGGCCAATTTTCAGATCAGAATTGGCACATGGTAATGGGGTGCGCAAAATCCAAGACTGATTGCTGAAAAGCCTCTCCATCCTTAACGTGTCTGAGAGATGCTTTGAATTACTGGAAGCAAAAGATATTGACGTGGATGACGGCACTTAAACCAACGAAACCAAAGCAATTTTGCTAGAAAAGCCTACTGACCCTACAAATATTTCGAAAAGGTGATCACATAAGGCCTCCGACATCTTGTGATTTAACACCTTTAGGACTTTTTTCTAAAGTAA
The DNA here is from genome assembly GCA_951509635.1 of Eupeodes luniger. Classification (NCBI taxonomy): domain Eukaryota; kingdom Metazoa; phylum Arthropoda; class Insecta; order Diptera; family Syrphidae; genus Eupeodes; species Eupeodes luniger. Next base: position 40,262,475 of record OX608073.1, read on the forward strand.
GATGAGGTATATAAGAGTTCTTCACAAACGATTAAAGTCATTAAAAATTGAATTTGATTCAAGTCCTTAAAAATTGAATTTGCGAAGTTATCGGAGATACCTCAAATGTGCTCATCATCAAATAAATCAAAACATTTCTTGAAAAGATTAATTAAGCTGCAACCGTAGCCATGGCTTATATTTTGCTGAGAGGGTAATTGCATACATTTCTCTTTACAATTTAATAACAATCTATTTATTTCCCTTTAAAAATACTTCTTTTTCTTAAATATCAAAATGAAACCTCTTATTGGAAAACCCCTCATTACGCTAGCTTCTTTTTTGAATTTTCAATTGCTTTCCAGCAATTTGGTCAAAAGCCAAATTTTTAAACATGGAACATGATCTTGATAAAGAACCGAACCTCGTGTGATTTTAGTTTAAAATCAAATTTAATTAGAACTTTTATGTATAATAGTTAACGCTTATTTTTGTTTCCAGGCCATTTGCCATATAATAACCAATTAAATGTAATTAAAACAATAATAATTTGTTTATAAATTGAGCAATTAAAATTAAATTTAAATCAAATTACAAAAATCCATATTCATTTTTAATTTTTGTGTATAAATTTGTGAGATTCATTTTTCCAAATTCGAATTGTTTAACTTTTGCCATCATGAAATCAACTTTAAACATTTTTCTTATTTGGATTTTTTACATCTTGTTACATATTGTTACTGGAAAAGTAAGAATTATTATTAAAAAGAAATTATTGTATTAATAAATGTTTTAATTATTAAAATTTTGTGTTAGCGTGGTTTTGATATAGTAATGGAAACATTAAAATGTACAGCTGATCCCAAATACATAGGTACAAATAATTGTTTTATTGATAAGTCCATAAAACAAGGTAAAGCAAATGCTGAAATTGAATTCATTCAAGAAATACCAACACTTACTTATTCATTAACAATTGATGCTCTAAGAGGTAATAGTGAACATTTTACATTGATAAATTTACAAAATGCCGATGGATGTGCTTTTCTTGAGGGAAAACTTGATGGAAATTTAGTTAAAATCTATAGAGATACATTGATTCAAGGCGGAAATTTCCCAATAAAGTGTCCTATTGTCAAAGTGAGTTTTTAAACCTCTACGTAAAGGTTTTTGAAATATTGTAATTTTTGATTTTTATGTTTTTAAAGGATTACCATCTTCAATTGAAAAATATTGTGGTTGATGTTGAAAAATTTCCACCATATTTACCAGAAGCAAAATTTGTAATTAAGGCACAAGTTAAAATGGAGAAAGTTCTAGTTTTAGAAATTGAACTTAATGGGACAGTTGTTCAAAAACGTAAAATTGGATAAATCTAAAGTGACTTTTTTTTCAATATACATACATACATATTTGAATTGTATTAGGAATTAATAAAATTTTATTAAAGTTCATATTATTTGTATATGTTTGATGATTCCCATTCCTATTTCAAAGTTCTTTATTGTTGAGTACTTGATTTTCGAAAAAAACAATGGTTAAGTTGAATTTGATAAGAGTAACACTTGTGAGAGGTTTTTATTGCAAGTTTATTTTATTTATCAATAGCTTAACTACACTATTAGCCCTATTTCAGAAAAAATCTGCATTTTAGAGTTGTAAGAAAGTTGAGGTTATATAAAAATAATTAAAAGCGCCAAAAAAAGGAACGGTTGCAGGAGACCCAGGAGTAATCGATTCCTTGCCTTGAACAATAACTCAGAACGTTCGAAAATTTCATATTCATTTGTAAGATTATAATCTTTAAGAAGAGCGATATATTATTTTTTTAATCCGAAAAAGGAGAGCTGTAGACCTTACAGGGTACTTTTAAAATAAAGTTTTACATAGATCTTAAATATGGTTATAAACTGCCAAATTTGTTTGAAGGCTTAAAAGTCTGAAAATTCAATGATTTATCATCGTAAAATGTTCGGAGACAAAAATAAACATGAATACTTACGTAAGTAGTTATGGTGTGCATAAATGTATTTCCTAGCCCCATTGGACAACACAAGATTTGACAGCCAATAAGTTAGTGCATGATAAGGCACTAAATTGAATAATTTGTTTAAATTTCATTTCAAATAAATTGTAAAACTTAAACCTATAGAAGTCAATAGTGTTTAATACAAAAAAGATTTTTAAGATCAAACTGTCAGTGGGTTAATGACTCCGCCTGTACTTAAGCGAGTTAGTGATTCCATGAGACCAATCTTTTTTCGCAATCGTACTGTGGCAAGAGTGCTTATAGATTTTAACACACAAAGATCCGCTGGTCTGAATGGCATCCCCGCTATTGTTCTGCAGAGGTGTTCTTCAACGCCGGCAAAACCACTGCGTCAGCTTTTTCATCTGTCCAAGTCCTCGGGTCTCATTCCGAGGGGATGGAAAACAACATCCAGCCCATCCCCATAAAAGGCGAATCTTCTTCACCCTCTCATTACCGACCGATTGGACTTACGTTCCTTCTTTCTAAAGTCATTTAAACGGTGATTAATTATCATCTCAAGAAATATCTCGAAGATTGAAAGATTCTTAATGACCGACAGAACGGCTTTCGCAGCATCTCATAGTTCATCTCACCGAACAGTGGAGCAAATCTTTACATCGTTTTGGAGAAAGTAAGATCATTGCACTTGACATTTCAAAAGCATTTGATAGGGTTTGACATCAGGCTCTCTTATCGAAAATGCGTGCTTTCGGTTTTCATGAATCCCTTCTTCATTGGTGTAGTAATTATATTTCAGATCATTCAATACAAGTAGTATAATGATAAATACAAAATAAATGCTGATGTGCCCCAAGACTTTTTCTCCCCTTCTGATCTGGCTGTTATCTACAAGACTTATGTATGTCCAAAGCTTAACTCCCATCTCTGGGCTGGTGCTTCTGCAACTTACTTAAGCCTTTAAGACAGTATTGAACGTAGAGTATTTAAACTGATTGGTGATAATATCATCGTTGGTTCCTTTACGTCGCTTGAACATCGTCGTAAAGTTTCTTGTCTCACCCTTTTTTACCATTATTTTAACAGTTTATGCTCTAGAGACATAGCCAGTTGCATTCCCCCGCTTAAACAGTTCAACCGTAATACTCGCGTTTCTAGAAATGCTCATCTGTATACTCTCATGGCCATATTCGGTCGTACTGTCAAAGATTCGTTCTTCAACCGTACTACGCGAATGTGATGCTTTATCACACTCTGTCTTTCCCAGTTATTGCAGTTTATAAGTATAAGTGGTTTTAACTAAAATGAAAACCTACGACGATATTGCAACATGCAAAACAAAAGATTCCCCGTAAATTAAAGACACAGAATTTTTGTAAAATTGTTAACATTTTGGAAACCTGTGTTTTTCGTGGTTCGAGATAATTCAAAAAACATTGCTTATCTTTTATTTCAGTTCTTGTTGTTTTTTTACAAAAAATTATATTTTTGTAATAGAAAATGAACTCGAAAAGAAGGATAAAATATTGTTTGTTGAGTTAGTTGGTACCGTTTCCACAATCATTTTGTTAAAATGGTGAAACACGGTTTTTCTAGGTTCACACCCGCTACTTTTAGTGTTTTCTCTTGCGTCTTATGAATTGTCATAGTGAAACAAAAACTTTATTGGAGAATTGAAGCCTTTTGAATGAGAATGGTTCATCTGTAAGAATTATTGGAATTTGGGAAATAATATCATTATCACCCTTTCCAACGTCGCCGTTTAAGATATTACTACTACGAAGTCTTGTACCCTTAAATAGTAGAAGGGCATTTAAATTTCGTATAAGCATTACTGGCACGCCAAATTTCCATTGAAACTAACGTTAGGGCACACCGGACAGCTCAAGTGAGCTAAGAAACTCTACTGGGTATGGATTGCTTTGTTCTGAGTCCATTACAGTGTCTTTTGACAAATACCCCTCCCATATTTGAATTTATTTTCAAAACAACATCGTTTCTTAGTGCTTCGTTATTTGACAGAGAAATTGATCGTCATGTATGTTATATTATAAATCAAGGTTAACACTTGCAATAAGTTCAAAATTACTCAGTGCTAAATAACAAAAATCTTTCTTTATTGTCACATAGCCCTCGGCGTTGGTTTTTAACGGCCTAATTCCTATTTTAAATAGCGCATGTCATAAGAAACGCCTAATGATAGTCAACGATGATAGGTCCACCTAATAATATGCTACTAATTAGTGTTCTTAAAAAAAAAAAGAATCTTTTGAATATCTGATTCTAAGTGTTACCGAGGGATTTGCTCGAATAAGCTGTGAATGAGATATTTTAACACTGTAAAAAGTAGCTTAAATCATTCTCTAACCTCGTAACTACCTACACACAAGAAATCATGCCATAATATACCTTATTTGCGACGTGGAGGACGGACAAACACGCAAACAAACAAACAAACAAACAAACTGACTTTCTCATTTATATTATTAGTATAGATTGCCTATATTCCATGAAATGTGTGTATATTAGTTTTTCTTGCAATAACGGTCATGGTATAAGAATACTGTAGTTTAAATTAGAACCCTTTAATTAATTAAAAACATGATTTGTATAAGAATATTTTTCTATAAACTTTTGTTCTTATTAACAACTGATATATGTAGTTTAAATTTGAAATAAAAAATCTGCCTTTTCCCAGAATATGTCAAATCCTTTCTCACAAAAAATCACCTTAATTTCAATTAAGTTAAAAAATTTCATATTTTATTTAACATATACCTACCTTAAGCAAATTCGTGTCATATAATAATTCTCAAGACAGCTTTAGTCATATTAAACGTGTCAGCAATCACCTAATTTAGTCCTTCAAATTAAAAGAAAAAATTAATTATAGAAAAACTTTCTACACACACTTTCACTTTGAGAGGAACAAAATGACCATAAAGGAGAAACCCACACATCGTCGTTGTCGGCGTTGTCGTAGCTCGTAATCGTTCAACCTACCTACCTTTTTTCGTCCTTGTGCTTGTTTTTCTGTATTAAACTGACATGTCAATTGATATAACAAAAAAAAAAAAGAAATACAGGTCACACCGTGATGATGGTTACGGTAACTAACATTACGAGAAAACAAAAATTTGAGAAGAGTCCTTTTGAAAAAAGTTAAGCACACGACAAAATGTCATTAAACCCGCATGTGTTGCTTAAAACAAACTCAAGAATTATTGTTCACACCCATTAAGCTTCTGTCTTTCCTCATTTATACTTCTAGAAATACTCGTATCTTGTGTCAGAGGTTGTATTTCCTTTTTGCCATCCTCCATCCTTCTCTTCTTTTTTTTTTCTTAAAGGATAACCCGCCTCGATTTTTGTATATGTATGTACATACTTTTACCTACCTTCTACCTTTTATATGACTCTATAAAGCCTTCCCCTATTCGTACGTCGGTCGGTGTACTTGTTACGTCATTTTGAGTGACACATCAAGTTAAGCTACTCTCGTCGAGGATGTCATTTTGATTGAAATTACTTTTGACTCTAACATACTTACGTAGGTATATTCCACCTAAAATAGAAATAGGACATCCTTGCTAGCTCTCTATCTCTCATCAGAGCCGTGTGTCCTTATTCATTACCATAAGCTGGTGTTTTGAACCATTCCATCAGACATTAGAAGGAGGAGGAGGGTCGTTCTGTTTTTGTTTTCGTTTTGGGAACCGGAAGTACCTACTTGGGAACATCCATCCATTCATTCACAAAAATAACTTTGGCAGGTAGATGTCGCTGGCTCTTTGTATGTGTTGTGTACTTTGGGGAACGTGTCAAAATTGACTAAAGCCTCTTTAATGTTAATCTGAGCGTGTGTCTGAATGTTTGCATGAAACTTGTATATGTATTATGTCCTAATTCATTAACAGTTTTTTAACAAACTAACATTGTGTAACATGTATTTCTAAAAATCCTTGAACAAAAAATCATAAATAAAGGTGGCGGTGGTGGTGCTAATAATGCCGGTAATGGAAGCAGTAATAATGGCGGCGTGGGTGGAGGCGGTGGTGGCGGTGGCGGTGGCGGGGGAGGTGTAGTTGGAGTAGTTAATATGCCTCCCTACTACAATCTGAAGGATCAACATCTGCAACAACAGACCGGAAATAATGGCAGTGGCAATGGTGGTGTGCAAATATCCAGCGAAGGATACAGCTATGTGACTGAAGTTCCGTCGTTGCCATCGTCCCACCATCGACATTCTAGTTCACACCACAAATCCTCATCGTCCCATCATCATTCCGGAAGCGGTGGTGGTGGTGGTGGAGGAGGGGGTGGTGGAAATAGTGGTAGCAGAGAAGGAGGAGGAGGGGGCAGTAGTGGAGGCGGCGGTGGTGGTGGACATCATCAGAATCGAACACGAAGGACACAACGAAGAGTTACCCACAACGAGAAGCGATATCATTCAGGTCGGGGTCGCTTTTGTTTAATATTTTATCACCCTCTTTTCTATCTCCTCTCTCTAAATTTGTTGTTTTGTTTTTTTTTAGAGAGATTACACTTTTTTGTTTAAATTCAGTTCTGTTTTTTAATCAATATAAGGATAAAAATATATATACACCCCCTCCACCTTTTTTTGTTTCATTTTATTTCCAAATCTCACGTTTTTGTATGAGTATGATGTTTTGAATTTATTTCTCTCTGTATTTTGAAATAAATGTTTTCATGTTGAATTTTTATTTTAACTTATTTTATTACTATTTTTTGATTTAGAATTTTGTGCTTTATGAATGAAAGGTGTTTGAGATATGTACTTATATGTTTTAGATAATATTTTATATCAATACAAACATTTATATTGCATGAATTTAAAATTTTAGGACATATTTTTGAAAGTGCATGATTCTTTTCCATATATATAAATGCAATTTTATACACACTGAATTTAGTTAAGATTTATTTAAATTGTCAAAAGATAGAAAATTTATTTGTAACCGTTTTTGTTTTTTACATACATAACTATAAAATTAAAATATTACGGTAAGTTAAACCAATAAAATTGTAATATATGGTTTTAATACAAAATACACACATAGGCAAAAATTAAACAAAAAGTTTAAAATTATATTGTCTTAATTGTAAACAAAATATTAAATAAATATAAAGAGATTCAATTAAAAAAAAAAAAAAAAAATTCATACCATAGAACAACACTTTAAGTGCATTTTTTGAAACCAAATGGATAAAATATCAGCATATTGACGTTTAAAGTTACCTCATCGTCGTAGTAAAACGGTCCTAAGAAATGTTGGAAAAAATGGCAATAACTATTAACTAATTTACATGATTATTATGAGAATAAATTAGGAACTGATTTAAAAATCTCTAAAATAGCTTCATCAATAAGTTTCTACTGAATACTTTTGTACATGTCTTTTTTATTTTACAAAAGAATCACTTGCTTGTCACAATTCTTACTCAGATTTTTGAAGTATAGAACCCTTATGACTATGAGTTATGACTATGAAATTTTAGGTATTTGTCTTAAAGGTAGCACCAAGTGACTTTATGATGATCTCAAATCTTCGATTGATGCGCAACGGTGACTAGAAAACATTTTAGGAAAGTGGCGATTTAGCTAAGTTATTATTTTTTAAGTTTATAAATCTTTTTTACTTATCATCCTATTAAGAATCAAGTCTATATAAACTACAAAAGCCTATTTCTGAACAATTCTTTATTAGTTGCATTATTTAGAAACTAATATCTGTCAAAATGTTTAAAAATCAAATGTTTTTTAACGATTTTGAATTGTATCTTGGCCAAAAATAGTTTTTTTACTTCCGACATATAGGAACATTTGTACAAATTCTAACTGTAGACATTACGATGGTAGAGAAGTCGAAAAAGTGGGTCTCCCGATTCCGTCCTTTTCTCTGTCTGTCTGTGGCCCCTACAGCCAACCATTGGGGCAATTTAAGATTTTAAGATAGATTTTTTTTAATTTTCTCTAATTTTTTTTTCCTAAATTGGCTTCAGAAGGATACCGCCCATAGAAGCGTTATTTTGTTTTTAAGTTTTCTCACGGACTAATGAACCGATTTCAATAATTTTTCTACGCAAGCTCTTATACTGTCTCAATAATTTGTATTATCATTATAAAGTGGGTCCGTTGCGAGTAATGTTGTCAGAGATGAAGGGACCGACAGTTTTCAGCCGAATTCGAACAGCTTACTTGAAAAATCACATTTCATGAATCTTGGAGGATTTGTCAATTCTTCGCAAGAGACAGATGACACAGCCAGGAATTTAACCTAAAAACTCTAGCATGACAGTCTTACGCACTAACCATCACGCCACGGGTACCACTCAATAATTTTTGGTGATCAAAAATTTCATTGTTTTTATGTTTGATTTAAAAAAGAATGCTTTATCCATTTATCAATAGAAAATCACCACTATCTAAAAAAAATAAAATACTAATTCATAAACTTATTTTCCAATCAATTCTGCTATATGGGTGCCCTATTTGGGAAAATGCAGCAAAATCTCACATTAAAAAACTACAAATCTCACAGAATAAGATTTTGAAGATGATGTTAAATCTTCCTTGGTATCATTCCACCCTTGATTTGCATTATAGAGCGAATGTCGAATTGATTTCCGATAGGATTTGCAAGCTTAAGAATAATTTTTACAACAGTTGCGAGATTTCGGAAAATCCACTCATACAACAGCTTACTTCCCTGTGATAAAAACAATTAACTTATTTCGTTTTGCTCTTTATATATTATTTATTTTTGTACTATATGTACTACATGTTCAATTGATGTCATTTATTTATTTTTTTGTTTCTATTTGTTTCATTTATTTATTTGTTTATTTATCTATTTATTTATTTATTTATTTAATTATTTTTTATTTATTTATTTATTTATTTTTTATTTATTTATTTATTTATTTATTTATTTATTTATTTAGTTATTTATTTATTTATTTATTTATATATTTATTTATTTATTTATTTATTTATTTATTTATTCATTCATTTAATTATTTATTAATTTTTTTTGTTTATTTATTTATTAATTTATTTATTGATTTTCATTCACGTTATTTATTTTTGTTTGCTCTCATCTACATTATTTATTTGGTGTGTATTCCTTATTGTATTTATTAATATCTTTAAGATATTTATTGTTATTATTTAGATATTATCTATTTACTTGTTATTTATTTAACTAGTATTGTTATTGTTATTATATAATATATAATAATTAATACTCTTGTGCTATAAACTCTTTAAATATCATGTATCCTAGCGTATACAAGTATGTATATTAGCGTATACATACATATTATTTTATTAATTTAACATTTTTTTTTTTCTAAACTATATGGAGGTTTTTCAATCGTGTTTTCCTTCTATTAAAAATTTACTTTATTTGTTGTATTTTTTCTTTTGTTAAATAATGTTTCAGTAGTAAGAAAATATATTTCATATCTCTGAATGTAAAACGTGCGGTCATAGGCTTTTAAAAAAATTATCACGAAAAAAAAAAAAGAATGACATTTTTTTTTCGAAATTCGATGTCTCGAAAATTGGTCATCATTTTTTTCGAAATTTATATGAAAGACTTTATATTTTCTTAAAATGAAATAAAAAAATTTATATATAAATAATATATTCACTTATTGAATTAATGTTTTTAAAAAGAATATCAAGAGCGGAGCTCTTGATTTTTGATCTTTATTCTTCTCGAGTAATATTAGAACTAAACTGTACCATCGCAGATGGACAGTGTGTTTGCGTGACAAATATTCTTAATGATTCTATGTCAGCGATTTTAGTTTTATCTTTTGAATTTTGATGACAATAACAATGACAGTGACAGGAAATGGTATCAAATGTATATTCGATATGAGTTTGATTCCATTTCCTTTGTTTATAAATAAAGTGAAATCAAAAAATGGATTTTGTTATTTCTGATGTTATAACTCCTCCCTCCTTAGAGGATTCCAATGGTTTAAAAGTAACCGTTGGGAGACTTATGTTTGTAATGGATTTTTTATTTTTTAATTTTATTCTTAAATAGATAATTACAAATATAACAATTATTATTACAACCGCAAATGTTACCAAGTTGTAAGTTATGTGTTTATGTATTTTGGATTCTAACATATCTATGTTATCAATTGGTTTAAAGTTTAATTCTTTATAGTAATCTGCTGTAAAATTATAATTTATCAATGGTATAATTTTGAAATTATTTTGGTATAATTTTTTGTTATAAGTTTTATTTCTTATTTCTATTTTACAATCTTCTAATTCTAAAATATAATTTCCTTCTAGAGTGTAATCTAGATTGTTACAATTTTGTTTGATCTTTTCTTTTTGCAAATTTTTGATTATTAGATATTTTTCTTTATTTATGATTATATTTTCTTCTTCAAATTTTTCGGTTTTGCAATCTAAGTTTGTGCTATTTTTAAATAGGTTTCTAATACAATTGTTTTTTATTTCATGTAAGTTCTTAATTTCTTTTGTTACATAATAAAGAGTGTTGTTTGTTTCAATCAATTCGTTGCTTGGTAGTTTAATTATTTTATTCTTTACAGGGAATGTTTGTATATAAATTTTGTTAAATAGTTTATCATTAAATTTAGGAATGCTTAAGATAATTAATAAATTTTCATTATAAGTTGCCAAAGTTATCTTTAATTCTTTAAGTTTATCGAAATTTATTTCATACTCGAATATCTCTTGAACTGTTAAAATGTCTTGCGTTAGGACACCTGTTCTACTGGTCATTATGATGTCAGATATCTTCCCTATAATTTCTTGTACTTCTAATAGGTTTTTATTAAATTCAATTTCCATACGTAGGGAATTGATTTCGTTTTTGATTTCTTTATATTTGTTTAATGTTTTTGAACTTTGTTTAAAAATGTCTTTTAATTGTAGAAATTGTTCATTGAACTGTTGGTTAATTTTTACCTGTTTATTATTATTTCTCAATAATTCCTCGTTATTTTCTTCTAGAGCTTTTAAGCTTTGTTCTATACTTTCTCTATCGTCATCGTCCATAGTTCCATATACGAATCTCATACCTTTTCCTATAATATTGATTAATCCTCTTTTGTGTATTATATGGTGGGGAATTATAGTTTGAAGTTTTATTTCTAGAGTGTCTAGTTTCTGTTTTTGCTGATCATCTTTATCAGGTAAGATCTGGTATTGATCTTTTAATTGATTAATTAGTATTTGGCACTCTGTTAGGTTAATAAAGTGTAGAATTATATCATAGTCGGTAATCAGTTTTACTTGACCTTCTTGTAATAAAAAGAATTCTCTGTCTATTTTGGTTATTTCGAGATTAGATCTCACTAGGATGGTTATTGAAAAGAGAGTTATTACTGTTATTGTCTTCATTATGGGGTTTGGTGAATTTCTTTTTCTTTCGAAACTGATCTTTATGAAGTAACTGTTTTCTAAGATGGGGTTTAATCAGTACCTTTTTATCTTGTACCTTTAATACTTTAGTCTTCTTGTGTTTTGTTTTAAGTTTATTAAATTTTTCGGGATTATTAATTTTTGTGAAGTTTGGATTTATATTTGTATCTTTTCTATCTTTATTTAATCTTTCTAAAGTTTTTTCTTTTGTATTTTCTATTCTTGTAAATATAATTTCATTGTCTATTTTTCCTAAATGTGTATCTATTGGTTTTTCTTTTGTGGTAAGATGAATAGTCTTATTATATATGTTTATAGCTTTAATCACCAAGTTAAATGTTTTTTCTGATTTTTCCAGTAATCTGATGTGTTCGTTGAGTGTACTATGTAAACGTTCTACATCGGAATTTCCGTTATGTCTGTAGGGGGTAGAAAAATGAGTTAAGATTTGTTTCTCTTTAAAATAATTTTGGATAGTATAAGTTTTGAAGGTGGGATCGTTGTCTAATGTTATTTTGATTGGCTGGATCATATAACTGAATATTTTCTCTAAGGCGTTTAAAATGTCTGTTTGATTTTTTGTTTTTATCTTTTCTGCAGCTGCAAATTTTGAAAACTTGTCGATGCAAGTAAGATATTTTTCATTGTTAGAAAGGATCCATATGTCTATATGATAATGGGTGTGTGATTCTTTTGGTGTTTCTGTTTTCTCGTATGGTAGTTTAATGGGGTTTCTCTCTATTTTTAAATTGCAAATATCGCAATTGTTTGTTATTTTATTTATTTGAAGTTTTAAATTAGGATAGTAATATTTTCTTTTAAGTTCAAGATAGAGTTTTTCTATTCCTATATGGTTAAAGTCTAAGTGGGTTTTATGGATTATGTTTTCGATTTCTGGTTGGTCGTAAACGTCTATAAGGTAGATCTTTGATCTTACCAATACTTGATTATTATGGTTACTCTTCCAATAATCTTGGAATTTTAGGAACAATTCATCATTTTCTATAAAGATTGCATTTTGTCGATCTACATCAATTTCGGCTATGATTTTTTCAAAATCTTCTTTTTCAAATTTAGGTTTAGATATTTTAATTCTTCTTTTATGGAAGGGAAAGGTAATTTCGATATTAGGTTTTTCATTTATTTCTACAATCACTTGTCTCATGAATACGTTTATGGGTTTTTCGGTAATGGGAATTAAATTAGAGCTATCTGATTCATTTGAATGTTTGGTAGAGATCAATTCTATTGCATTGATTTCTTCTATTTTTATGCGAGATAAAGCATCAGCTACTTTATTCGTTTTTCCTTCAATGTGTTCAATTGAGAAATCAAATTCTTCGAGTTTGATTTTCCATCGCTGGAGTAGTGAATTGGGCTCTTTTAAACTATGTAGCCAGGCTAGAGGTCTGTGGTCTGTTTGAATTCTAAATCTTCTTCCGTAAAGGTAGTGTCTGAATTGTTTGGTTGCCCAAACGATTGCTAAAAGTTCTTTTTCTATAGTGCTATAATTGCACTCATGTTTATTTAACGTCCTGGATGCAAAGCATAATGGGCCATGTGTTTGACTCAGAACGGCTCCGATTGCAAAGTTACTTGCATCCGTAGTTAATACAAATTCTTTTGTGAAATCGGGATGTCGATTTAGTAGATCTTCCGACATTATTAACTTTAATTCTTCGAATGCTTCTTTGTAGTTAGAGTCATTTATGTTTATTTTAGCATTCTTTTTTAGGCATAAAGTTAATGGTTTTATAATTTTAGCGTAGTTATCTATGAATTTTCGATAATATCCCGTGAGGCCCAGGAAGGATTGGATTTCTTTAACTGTTTTTGGGATAGGAAAGTTTTTTATAGCAGTTATTTTATTTGGATTGGGTTTTATCCCGTTTTGGGTTATGATATGACCCAGGAATTCACTTTCCTTCTTCATGAAGTCACATTTGTTTAAGGACACTTTCAAATTAACTAACTGCAGTTTAGTAAAGATTTTTTCTAAAGAATTAATGTGTTCTTCTAATGATGTAGAAAAAACAATTATGTCATCCAGGTATACATAGCAAATTTTTCCGATGAAGTCTTTGAGGACTTCATTCATCATACGTTGGAAAGTTGCTGGTGCATTTTTTAGACCGAAAGGCATTCTCAGCCATTCATAGTGACCAGATAACGTAGAGAACGCGGTCTTCTCTCTGTCATCAGGATTTACTTCTATTTGGTGGAATCCTTTTGTCAAGTCTAACGTGGAAAAATAATTAGCTTTTCCCAATTTATCTAAGATATCATCGATCAATGGGATCGGAAATTTATCCTCTTTAGTAATGTTATTTAATTTTCTGTAATCTATCACTATTCTCCATTCCTTGTTGCCGTCTTTGTCTTCCTTTTTTGGGACAATCCAAATGGGTGCATTATATGGCGAGGTGCTTGGCTGTATAATCTTTTGATCTAGTAGTTCCTTTATTTGGTTGTTTACCTCTTTTTTATGAATCTCTGGATATCTGTAGATTCTTGTGAAGATTGGTTCTTCACTGGTTGTATTAATTTTATGTTTTACATGGCTTGTAAAACTTAAATCTGATCCTTTTTTAAAAAAGGTATTTTTATGTTTATTTAATAAATTTTTTAATTCTCTTTTTTCTTCTAGATTCAAATGTTCAATTCTTTTATCGTCCAAATTTTCTACGTGATTGATTTTTTGTGTATCTAGGGATTCAAAGGAATTAATTTCTTTTGTGTAATTTTCTTCTTCTTCATTCGAGAAAAATATTGGTAATTCTTGATCATTTATTTTTATTATTTTTGTTTTATAATCAATTAATGCATTATTAGGAAGTAATATATTATTTCCCAATAAACCATCATAATTTTTATTGAAATTGTAAATTTGGAACACACAATCTACGCAAGATTTTAGTGTGAATTTTTCTTTAGGGATAATTAATTCTTTTTCTATAAATATTGGGTTTCCTACTGTACTTATTTCTAAAGGATAATTTCTTGTTTTTATATATTGAATAGGAGCTTTTTCTTTATTAATCAAACTGTTAGTTGCTCCGGTGTCGATTAACAGTCTAAGAGTTTGATCTACTTTCTTTAAGACAATAAAGGGGAGTTTACTGTCTCGTTGTGTATACAAGTTTCCGAGGCTATATTCGGAAAAACCGTATCACTTTCATTGTAATTTGCTTGAACCTTTTTAAGTTGGCTAGATGTAGGGTCTACATCCATAGGTCTAACATTTCTTGAAGGTGGTTTATAATTAGGATTATAATTATTTCCTTTATAGTTGGGGTTAACTTGATGGTTAAATGGTGGTCTAATATAGTTGGGGTTTTTTGGAGCAAATTGATTTGGGTTATTGTAATTTTGGTTTTGATGATTAAACGGAGGTTTTATATAGATAGGATTTCTAAGTTGGAAATTGTTAGGAATAGAATTGTTATTTCGAATTTTTATTGGTTCGAATAACTTTTTGGGTGTTTCTTCGGTTCTTTCATTTACAAAGCCTGCTTGAGTGAGTTCGTGCAGGGCTGCTTGTAGATTTGTAGGTTTTAATGCGAACAAGATAGTACGCATGTGTACTGGAAGTCTTTCTTTAAATATAGTTAGAGCAGTTTCGTTATTACTAACGACCTCCTCGGATTTCGATTCCTGAACCGTTTTTTGATTCAATTCACATAGGTTTTTCTGAATCTCATTATAAAATCCTATAACATTGCCTTTATAACTTGTCTGTCTTAATTTGTCATATAATTGTAGTGGGGATTCAAATCCTCCGAAATTGTCAATTAGTAATTTTTTAATGTCTTTCCATGTATGAAGGTGAGAATGAATCTCAATGCATCTCTTTGCCCTACCTATTAGTTTGGACTTCAAGATGTTGATGCACATCTGTTGGCTTTGGTCATCGTATTTATTTAAAGTGGGAGTAATCCCGTCTACATTTGTCAAAAAGGTATATAAATCTTCTCTTCGCCCATCGAAGGGTTGAAGTTTCTCTATATACTTTAGGGGGTCGAGAGTTAATGTTAGTGCCATTTTTATATTTTCTATACTAGATAAATAATTTTCTATTTCAATACTTTTATTCTTAAGATTATTCTTACTGTTATTTATTATTTTATGTTGGTCTTCTTCAGATGATTCGTCTTCTTTATGATATGGGTCTGGTTTCTTCTTTTGTTTTCGGCTGATGAAACTCATTAGTTGTGTGTTGTCATTGGTTTGTTGAGTCCGGTTCACTGATGTATTTATTAGTTTGTTGGATCTCGGTTCACTGATGTAGTTTTATTAGTTTGTTGGATCTCGGTTCACTGATGTAGTTTTATTAGTTTGTTGGATCTCGGTTCACTGATGTAATTTTATTAGTTTGTTGGATCTCGGTTCACTGATGTAATTTTTTTATATATTTTTTTTTTCTTGATTGTCAAATTAATTTCTCCTCTATGGAGTTCATAACATTACCATATGCCGTGGGATGAGTTATTAATTAATTTTTTATTTGTGAAAAGAATCGATTTTCGTTCGACTTGTATTTTTCACTGTGTTGCTTTTACACTTTGAGGTTTTTATCATTGATTAAAATAACTTGATAGATATCTATTAATCTTCACGATAAAAAGTTTTTACACAAGGATTTTTAATACTGATGTGCCCTTTCATGGGTTGGTTAAAAACACTTTCGTAAGTTCTTTTTTACAAGGGATGCTCATTTAAAAAATGGCATCCTACCGACTGCGCCAATAATATATTCACTTATTGAATTAATGTTTTTAAAAAGAATATCAAGAGCGGAGCTCTTGATTTTTGATCTTTATTCTTCTCGAGTAATATTAGAACTAAACTGTACCATCGCAGATGGACAGTGTGTTTGCGTGACAAATATTCTTAATGATTCTATGTCAGCGATTTTAGTTTTATCTTTTGAATTTTGATGACAATAACAATGACAGTGACAGGAAATGGTATCAAATGTATATTCGATATGAGTTTGATTCCATTTCCTTTGTTTATAAATAAAGTGAAATCAAAAAATGGATTTTGTTATTTCTGATGTTATAACTTATATATATAAAAATGAATTTAAAAAAAAAATGAAATTTTAAGGTTTTAAAAAATCAAATGACATTTATTTTTTTGAAAACAAACTTTTTTGCAAGTAGATTTTTAAATCTTAAAATACAGAAAATATTCAGCAAGTTCGTGCGACCGAATCGTGAACTTATATTGACCATATTTGAAAATTAGTAGATAACTAAATAACTCAAATCTAAAAGCGGACTTCAGTACTCAAAGTCTAAAGAAAACTTAATTGTTCATACCAATTTTTTGACAGTATTTTCTTGAGTCAAGATTCTTATCAAAAATTCAGATAACAATGAAAAAGAGATAATAAAGTAAGTCCTGCAATTTTTGCTGTCTGATTCTTACCCAATTCTATGATTGATTTAAAATGTAATTATGAAAAGTTAAGACAATTTAGTAGTATTTTTAATAAAATCCTTAGCATGCTTAGCATGTATTACGAATTCAACTTTCTGTAAATACAGATTCTTTAAAAAATAAAATTCGCCGGACGCCGAAAAACAATTTTTGCTAATTTATTACTCAACATTTACTCAACCCTCGACACCTGCAGCCTATTTAGCGCTTCCTGCAGAAATTCAAAATTTGCAGATTTAATAAAACTAAGAATTGAATTATGTAAAATGTTAATAATTCAAATCCAAAAATATACATATTTTGCAGTATAGAAATATCGAGAAGTCGTCAATACCAATGTTTTGGTTACAAAAAACACGGTATTTGATTTTTTTCCAAATTCATACCAAATGTTTGAAACCTCACAACTACCAAGAAATTAAAATCGATAGCTTTTTCGTTTATAAAACATTTATTTTTTAAATTTCTGTGGTTAAGGAAACCTTCAACTTGTTTGTTTTTTAGGTTTTTATGCACAATTGTTTTTTACCTGTAAACAAAATGTTTGAAGTCGATATCCCACCTTGTTGTTGAGATTTGCTTAGAGAACTTAGGTATTCCGAAAATACGAATGAAGCATGGATTTAGAATGTAAGTACATTCAAACATCGAGAAATTTAAAAAATTTTGTATTTAACAAATAATTTTGAAAGGAGAGGAAAATTCCAGAAAATTTAAATAACTCAAAAGTCACGATTGTATGCTTTTTTAAAAGTTTGTATTATTTTAATATCATACAAAGAAAAATGTTAAAAAATTCAAAGCAAAAACAACAAAACCAAATATTTTTTGTTCGTGAATTAAGTATCAGCTGTAAGAAATTTGTTTCTTGAACCCAAAGTTTTAGAATATAGAATTCAGAAGCAATTTCTGAATTTTGAATAACAGTCGTACACATTTTTTTTAGTGAAACAAACCTATGTATATAAATATTCAAATTCCATAAGTCAATGTCTCACAAGTCACATCTATATCAGAATTGTAGAGGAGTACTTCTTCTTACGTCCACATTCGTAAAAACAAGTTATTGTTGAACAACCTTCGTGTCAATAGTCCTTTATGGATATAAAGGAAATTTCATATCTAAAAGGTTTTAGCTAAACATATACATTACATCCCATCCTTAACTCTCCCACAAATTACACCACATAAGACGTGTCATCTACACAAAGCAAGTATAGTAACGATACTATACCTATTTTAAGCTTTAACATAACCCTTTTTTCAAAAAATAAAAGCAAAACCTAAGGTTAACCCGCAAACAATAAGTAGGTAGGTTATAATGGAGCTTATTTTGCATGAATGCTGCAGTAAGTGAAAAAACGTCTCAAGTAACTTTATACATTACTTACATATGCAACCCTTTCATACAATTCACAAAATGCTTGAACAAAAACAACAACAACAAAAACAAAAACTCTATGAATAAATATGCAATAAGTAGCATTCTCTAACGCCTGCAATTGCGCGAACATTAAAAATGTAACAAATGTAAGAAAAGAGTTAAAGTCTACATCAATTCTCATTTCGCGTAGATCTTGAAACATACAAGTGGGCATATGAATTCCATTATGCAATATGCATCAAAAGTGATAGCATCTCTACGATACAAACTTCTATGCCTCAATAGATAAGGCTTGCATCAGTTCCATCAAGAAAATAAGCAAGAAAAATCATTGGATAGAAAAATAAAACATTTAAAATTAGCTCAAGATAAAAACACACAAAAAAACAACTAAAAAAGAAACAACATACAAATTGGAAACAAACTTGAAGGAAATGCAATCTTTTTTTTGTAGGTTTATAGATACTTTTCTATCTTACAGTTTTATATAGTAGAGCGATGAGATGATGATGGCAGATAGATAGAGAAACCTTGCTCTGGCCATTTATGCACATACGTCTATGTCTTGAAATGTGAATTCCATTATTACATCAGTCTATGATGCTGATACCTTCTTTGGTCTTGCCGCTGAGAAAATGTCTGTCTTCTTTAAGTCGCGTTGTCGAGTCGTCTCGTCGTCGTATACATGTGGATTTTCGTAAGTTGTAGGCAGTTACTGTAAATATGGCCCGTCTGTATAGTGCATCAATACTTCCATTGTATTTACAGTTTCGAGCAATCAAGAGAAGCAATTTTTTTGAAAATAACTTATTAGATATTTCATCAAAATCCATTAAGTTATTTTTGAGAAATTTCTAATTCTAGATGAGTTGAAACCAAAATTATTTTTTTTTTTCAATAAATCGCAGAACAGATAATCAGTACCATATTTAAAGCTCATCGATGCAGCCGTTTAGGTTCTAGATCCAGTATCTCTTTCATCTACTTACAATAAATACTTTGTACAGAGTGTGTTAAAGCATTTCAGTAAAGTACGGCTAAAGAGCAAATCTCTGTACGGGGGAAGTTATGCTCGAGGGTATACTAATGAATACCCCTGTATGCTCGAGAATTACGGTTGAATTGCTCGAGAAGATAAATGCATTTGAACTGCTCCAGTATTGAGGTGATTGTGACAAAATTTCGAGTTTTTACGAAATAAGCGTACGAAGTTCATCAATCGTCTTGTTGGCATAGACCAAAGACTTGATGTAGTCCCACAGGAAATAGTCTAACGGCGTCAAATTACACGACCGAGGCGGCCAAGCGACTGGACCTTTTCGTGAGATAACACGTCCTCCAAACTTTGTTTCCAATAAATTAATTGTGATATTCGTTGTGTGGCTTGTGGCGCCGCCGGTCCTGTTGGAACCACATGTCCTCCAAGTCGATATCATCCAATTGGGGCCAAAAATATTCGGTTATCATCGAACGGTAGCGATCCCCATTCACAGTAAAGTTCCGGTCTTGATCATCGAAGAAGTACGGCCCAATGAAGCCGCCGGCCCATAAACCACACCAAACCGTAATTTTTTCGGGATGCAATGATGACTCGTGGAGTATGCCTGACCAATACCGAATATTTTGTTTATTGACGAAGCCATTCAGCCAGAAATGAGCTTCATCGCTGAAGATGATTTTTCGCCACTGTAGGCCACTGACTCCGAATTTCGGTAGTAAATTTTAAAAAAATTTGGACTCGTTGTTTACTCGTTAATCTTTCCATCATGAAATGGCAAACCTTACTGAAGACAAATGTCAAAAGAGCGGCAAGAAATATGGCGTCGTTTGCTGTCCCTGTCGCCTTCGTAGCGTCCCTGTTGAAAACCCCGTTAGCTTAAAGATGGTTAAAACAAGAAACTTTTATGACAAGATCAGCTCTTCGAAAAATAATTCTGTCAAGCAACTTTTCCTTCAAAATTGATATTTTTTCGTAGCTTGTGTAGAACACAGCATCATCATTATCTTCCAGTTCTGGCCATAAAAATCATTAAGCACACCTTTAAACATAATCTATCAACGTAGCAGTTTTACTAACCTCTGTTTTGAATAAGTAAGTTTCAATCACACCGCGATCCAAGGCAATAACCACGCCAAACAGTAACGAGTTAGAAAGGAGTTTTCAACAATCATTCTTGAATTTTCCAAGCCACAAATTTGACAGTTCTGTTTATTAACTAGCCTTCGTGCTCCATCAATGAAGATAATTTTTCGATGAAAATACTGACAATTTTTCCCCATTTCACGTACCCAATCAGCGAGACGTTGTTGGTTATTGACCTGGTTGAAAACGCGTGGTAACTGAACTTTAGAAGCTTTAAAATCAGAGTCTCCATTCAAAAAACGAGGTAATGTCATTTGTGGAATGCCGATTTCTAAAAATCAACAAACCTAGATTTTCGTCAACACCCAGCAATATTGTCAGTTTTTCTCGAGCCACACACATAAGTTTTGCAAACTGTGACAGTTGCAAAATTTTTAACATTTTTGTTGTTGAAGTTGTATTCGTTCCATTTTAAGTAATTTCATTTTTTTAACTATTAAAATTCCAAAAAATGACAGCTTCATAAGTAGCAGGTGCCCAATAAACGTGCTTTTCAAAATGAAACCTCTTATTGGAAAGCTCTTAAGTACTCTTAATAGACACTTAAAGTACAGGACAGTATAAGTAAATCCCATTTTTGTATGCTTTTAAATTCTTCCCTTCCAACTTCTTTATCAATAAAAGAAATAAAAATCTGTAATTGCCCCACATTTACAATTTCATAAAAACCTTCTTTTGCTAAGGTGGTAGATGCCATTTGTGAAAGCAAAGAAAAGAGTGTCACATAGTCCAGCCTCGCTTTTGAAATAAAATAAAGTACTGCCTCGAGTTCGAGTTCATATAAATATACTGCCCATAAAATACTTTGCTATGGATTTTTTCTACCATTTCACACCCTGCTAAAATGACAAGTTTGACATCCTTTTTTTTCGACGAAGGGTGAAGAAAAGTTAGGTACACTATCCTTCGAGTACCACGTACCTAATATTTCAATGAAAAATTCCTATAGAAAACTTAACCTTCGGGTTTTTGAAAGACGACCAAAAGAACAAAAAAAAAGCACCATCCCCGGATATTGCTCTTAGCCATCAAATGACATACATCTATTCATTCATCTATATAAAGAAGAGGCAGAGGAAAAAAATCATAGGAACAGGGTAAAACGACGAAGTCTTTTTCCTCAATCTATATTTTGACCTATTTAATGGTTTGTTTTTTCTTGTGTGCTTAACATAAATCTTAAGACTAAGACTATGTCGAAGTTTATAGACCAAAAGTTAATCTTTCATATTCGCTATGGGTGAATGCTTATTTTGTTTTCTACATTTGCCCTCCCTCTGATATGCTGGGCATGTAACGACGACAACGATGTCGTCTTAGTAAAAATCCACATTGGCTAAGTCAACATTAAAATAACTTCAAGGACGTACACTCTCATTCATTTGATTTAGTACAAACTTTAAAAACTTGCATTCGTTCAACATTTCTGACTAAGCTAAGGCAAAAATGCATACATATTAAATGCATGCATTCTGAAAAAATGGTCACACTTTTCTTTTGAAATGATTTTTTGATAAAAACTTGAAAAATAAGCCGAATATAAAAATTTTACTTTTTATTGAAAAATTGATTTTCTTCAAGAATACATTTTTATACAATTTTTAGAAAAGATATCAAGGAGACAAAATTACAGAAAACATACAACTTAAAAAATAAGCCCATTAACTTTTTGATGACAATCGTTAACCTACACCAATAAATTTTAATATAATTTTTATTAAAATATAAAGGGGACAAATTATAATAACCATCCTGACTAATATTATTTTTAACAAAATTGCGTACCAATTTTTTCGAAACTTAACAAAAATAAGCACAATAAAAAACTTCTAATGAGTATTGAAAGTTCTATGAATTAGTATTTGATATCAATCAATTGTTTTAGAGTGTTAATTTCCGATAATTTAGTAAAAATGTGAATATTAACGATATTCGATCATAGTTTTGGCAGTTACTTAGCGCTCCATAGAAGTTGATTTTTGACTAAATTTGATATTCCATTCATCATACATATTAATCCATAAAAAGTCATTGAAGAGAGAAAAGCTTTTATGAGACTACATACATACATTTTCGTACATAGTACTTCCATTAATATTAAACTTAGACGAATTTACGATTTTATATACGCATCAAGGACCGATGTGGGTTATATGAAGTTTATAATTTGCGGTATCCTTCCTGTCGTATATACATACATATACATATATAAATTAAATTGTCTATTAATGCAGAAAATTTATAGACAAACTATGAACTTCTACCCCAAAATCTACTTGAAATTATTGATTATAAATTAATTGAATAAAGTTTAGGGTAGGACCAGCCAAATGTGCGATTAATGGAAACTGATTTTAAAATTTTTAAGCGAGTAATTTAAATTTCAACTCAAATTCAGACTTTTGTTTAGTATTAATATTTATTTAAGCATGAATCTTTATTTGAATTGGTTAATAATAAAAAAATATTTATGTATATCTCAGTCAAAAACATTTGATTGAACGTGAATATGGAATCTTATGTTTTATTTTTGGTTAGATTGGATAAGTTTGACATATGTACTTTTTAAAGTGATGTGAATTATATAAATAAATTTCATACCTCAGGTCATATATTTAAGGGTCTGAGTCCATTTTTAAAACGTATTTTTTTTTTTGCTATTAAAAAACTGTAATTGTTCAAAATTACAGTATACGCCTGAGTGAACCATTAATACATAATTATTTTGTTTTTAAGGGGGAAAAATGCACAACCATCGCAATGGTAATTTTTAAAGAGCTACTATGTTTTTATGATTTATTTTTTATCAGATTTTGGATTGGACTTTTCTAAAAAAAATAACTAAACTTTTTACAAATTTTGTGCAGTATTATAGTAGATTTTTATTTTTTATAAATCAACAAATAGTCAATTTCAATTTTCTAAAAATTTTACCAAACGGTTTTCATAAGATATAAATAAGAAATATTAGGAATCATTTTAAAGCCAAAATCTACCATGATTTTGTCATTTTTCAAAGTCGACAGTCGACTCCCTCTAAGTCGAACTTTCACGGGATATCATAATAAGTTCGAGTTAAAAGTAGTTTTTAAAAAATTCGAGCTTTAGAAATTATTATTTTTTTTATTGAATATAAGAAAAATAACAATCAATAAATTAATAAATTAAATAAATAAACAAAAGCCTCTTACTTCTATGGTTCATTTATTTATTATTTTAACTCATTAGTAATTTTTGATTGACATATCATATTGGCTGGAGTATTAACTCGTTTTAAAAATAACTCTATTTTAAAAAGGCTGTTTTGCACCTCATCCGGTTTTTGATGAACTTTTAAATTTTGTATAATGCCCATGCCCTTTGGTTAAACTATTAAGGTGATGTTGGGGGGGGGGGGTTGGTAAATACTCAAATTTTATAAACGGGGCAATTTTATCCTTGACTTTATTTGGATGAGCAGGACAGTTCTCGATGAAGAATTTGCACTTTGATCGTCCAAACTTTGCATAGAGCTTTAACATCCATCTAGCAAGAAGATCTGTTGTCATTCAAGAACGTTGGTTGGCTACACAATCAACTGGCAAAGATTTTATTTTAGTAAAACACTGAGGATTTTTGTTCTACCCTACCCTGTCATGTTGGACTCCACAAGGTATGTTACTCTTTCTTTGCTGTGCTTCGCTACAAAACATTTGTCCCTTTTCAACGCCAAAGTACGTGTCGGCAAACATTTTTAAACAAAAATCCCGTTTCATCGACACACAAAATGTCATATGGTTTAAATAATCGAACGACTTCTGAAATCTGTTGTTTACATTCATTGGCTTTATTTATATCAACAGAAGCACTCTCACCAGACAAAACATTGCTACGGATACTATGCCTGGTTTTAAATCTTTTTAGCCAACTCTTGCCTTGAACTTATTCAATCCTAAGCTGTCTGCAAATTCCACCGCTTATTTCGAACCATTTGAAAACGACTTTGCCAACATTTTCATACTCACTAACTTTGTTCCGCTTTAGGTGGCCACTAATATTGGTGCAATCTTGCTGAATTCTCATTTTCCCTTTCAGCCCATATCGAAGAAAGAGTACTCTTAGAAAGACCCAAAATCTTCAGCAATTTTCATTTTCTTTTCAACTTCCTTCTCAATTTCTTCAATTTACCGAATTTTCGTGGCAAGATCAAATGTTTTCATTTTTCTTTTGGCCATAATTTATCTGAAAGTTAGCATTGAATTGTAAAAACTAATAATTTCCTTCACATGAAAAATGCATTACCTAGCAAACTAATCATAAAGTTATTTTAAAATTAACTTTTGTAAAATTTTAAATTTTATAATTTTCTGTTAACTTTTATATATAGGTACATGTACATATACAAAAAATCAACTAGGGTGATTAAAAATAGACCAAGAATCTAAAGAATTTGTTCAAGGTAGAGGGAATTTCGACTTGGAGGTAGTTCAACTTAGAGGATGGTTTCTGTGCGCAAAACTGAGGGGAATGCAAAAATATGGCGAAAAAGCTCGAGTTAGAAAGAAATTCGACTTAGAGGGAGTTCGACTAAGAGGGAGTTGACTGTAGTATTTTTTAAAAGCCCTTACAGCGTCTTCTGATATTATTATCTGTAAAAAAATGTATTTTAAGTCGATATGTAAACTGGTTCTTGAGATATGGTTAACGAAAAAAGATATTCCGATGGTACGGAATTCTAAGGACCTTTAAACTTCCAGAAATGTAAAAATTTCCAAATCAACAAATGAGACTGATTACAATAACTTCCTATGGGAAGTTGAAAATAAGATAAAACTACAAAACTAAATTTTTAACATTTTATTCAAATATTTCAAAGCACCAGAAAAAATTTAGAATGTTTTAATTTTTGGAAGAAATTCAAGTTTAAAAAAAGAAAGACCTATTATTTTTCTCCTTGTAAAAGGTCCAAAATGTAAATTTTTCTTGGTTTTTCTCTTTTTTGTTTTTTGTTTAATTACAAAATTCTGAATTAGAAGTTTTAATTTTCATTTAAATTACTTTAAAATTATTGTTTTATAATACATACATACAAAATGTTTAACGAATCAATCGGGCAGACGGCAATGCCACGCCCATAACTTTTTATTTACTAAAATTTGAATTGTAAATTTTGTAAACTTTATTATTGAAAAAATAAAATTTAATTTAATCACCTATTGTTTTGTATCGTCGAAAATTATACAATTTATAATTTGAATAGTAGGTGATTTCTTTTGAGATATTTGATATTTATTACATTTTAAAATATCATTTTTCGTTATTATTAACTTCCCGTAGGAAATTATTGCAATCGGTCCGATTATGTCCAATTGAAAATTTGACATTTCTCGACGTGCAAGTTCCCTAGAATCTAAATAAAATATTTTTACGAACGTACGTGTGTACGTACGTTCGGGTAGCTTTTTTCGTCGTTTATATTTCAAGAACCAGAAGAGATATCAGCTTCCAATGATTTTTTTTACACACATAATAACGCAGAAAGATGCAAAAAGGACTTTAAAAAAATAACGTTTTTGACATCTGATACAATTTTGAAAAAATCGAATTGACTGTTTTTTACAAAAAATAAAAACCTAAAAAATAAAACACTACTAAAAGTTGGTAAAAATTGATTGTCGGCTAAAATTTAAGATATTGCCTTCAAACTAATTTCATCTTATAAACAATATTGTTTTCAACATTCAGTAAAACTTTAGGAAAAATCGAACTAACAGTGTTTTTACAAACAGTACTAAAACTCGCTTAAAAGTAATATCGACTGCAAAAACTTTTCAAAAGTTAAAGATATTGGCTTCAAACTAATTGTATCTTATACAAAATATTATTTTCGACATTAATTTTTTATAAAAATCCAACAGTCAGTTTTTTCTTAAAAATTAAAATATACAAAAAATAGTAGGCAAAATTGGTAAAAATTGATATTCGATTCTCAATATCTCGTGAATAAATAAAAGTATTGACTTCAAAATAATTGTATTCTGTTTTAAATTTTCTAAAAACTTTCAAGAAATGCTACTAAAATTGGTAAAAATTGATTTTGGACTAAAAACCTCGTTAAAATCAAGCTATTTCATCATATGCAAAATATTGTTGGAAACTTTTAGTTTATTTTTTAGAAAATTTCAACTGACAACTTTTTGTAAAAGTTTTAAGCAAAACAAATAGACAGACAGGTTGAGAACCGTTAAACCATCATAATGTCATGATGTGTAAAATAAAATTGTGGTTATCTCTGCGGGTTCTTCAAGTATGGGGGACGAAAAACCGTGGCGTTATGGTAAGTGCGTATTACTGTCATGCTAGAGGTCTTGGGTTCAATCCTTTCCTGTGCCACCTAAAGTTTTTTCTTCACGGTTACTGCCTCTTGCGAGGAATTGACAAATTCTTCAAGAGTCATTTGTGTCATGAAAAATACTTTCTTAAATTTGTCGTTCGGAGTCGGCATGAAAACTGAGGTCCCCTTCATCCCTGACATTGCTTGCACACAGAAATGGTTGAGAGTTGTAAGTCACTAGGCTTTAGTTATCTATTGACTGTTGCTCCACCTAATGTTTTAAAAGTGCGAACGTAAATTTTTAAAATAAAAAAACTCATATTCGGCTTATAAACTTCGAAAGTCTATAATTTTACCTTCACAGAAAAAAATTCCTAACGAGTTTTGCTCTAAAAATCATCCCATTTAGGTAGAAGAACACATTAAACGTATAACTTTTGAAAGATAATCTCTTTTAAAATGGATAGAAAAAATAGTCCTTAAAGTCACATGGAAGTTAGATGTAGGTATCTATTACAAAAAACGAGCAAAAAGAATAAAAAAGCAACATAAACCTTAAGGCGATACTGTCATTAAAGCAGTCGGATTAATAATTGAAAAAAAAATAAAACTAGAAAACACCACCTTGCAACTTGCAGCATAATCATCTTTCTAAAGTAACGACCTAGAAAAATTGCTCCACAAGAAAAAGGATACAAAGGACTCTCATGGAAAGACAATCTCACACGTAATATATAAACAAGAGCAAAATGTTAGGAACATACAAAATAAGAAAACATTTTTTCTAAAGAGTTGAAATGCAAAATAAAAAAAAAATAAACCAAAAGCTGTCATCATTCAGTTTGCATTTCAGAATAAGGACGACGACAACGACGATGATGAGGACGACGAAGAGAAGTCGCTGACTCCGGCGATGATGACTACGATGACGAGGAATACGACGACGACCGCGACGAGGATGTGAATGAGCTGGAACACTTTACATAGTGTGCAAGTTCATTCACACTGTAAAATAAGGATAAAAACAAATACAATAGTAGGATCTAGGATATAAAGGACGAAGCTGTAGGTATATTATCTCTTGCTCTCTCTATATCTCTTGGTTGGTACATAGGTACCCAGAAGGCTCAATGCGCGGTACTTCTTATGTTTCTGTTTATGCTCCTGCTCCTACTGCTACTATCCTGATGATGTTGATGATGATGATGGTTGAAGTGTCCAAAAGTATTCACATTTTACTTTTAAATGAGACTTTAAGAGCATCAACAATTTCACATTAAATTACTAGAATATTTCAGTGGCTCCCAGAACATCAGAGCCAAGGCGCAGTAAGTCCTTGTTGCTTGTTGCGGAGAAATTAGCTCTTGAAAAAATAATAGAAATACAAAAACAAAAAATTAAAACAGGAACACGCAACTAATGAGCGTTGAAAGTGTATCCTTGATGTTAAACAAAACAAAAATAAAATAACATTCATGTATTCAACCTCTTTGAATGGATTGGCTTTTGTTTACTTTGCTTTTCTGGGAACTATTCAAAAATGTAATGTTTCTCCATTAAATAAAGGGTGTTATAAACTTAACCTTGAAACAAGTCCATGTGTTGAAATTTAGAGGCTTTCGTTTTTGATATGAGAATTTTTTCTATTTTTGATTTCCTGGCCTTAGAAAAAGAAAAAGAAAAAAACACCATTTTTAAAATACAAATGACCAAATTCATTTCTATGTCACTTCAGCCATTAATAAATCTATAATATAAGGTCGTTCGTAGGTCGTGTAAAGGTCGAATAATTTTGTCCTAATTTATGTTAATTTATTACTTGTCTAAACCAAGGCATGTCTACTCTATGCCTAGTCTAGACTTTTATAATTAATTTTCTTTCAATTTATGACTAAGAATCATTCTATCATCTTTTTCCATAAAAATAAGGCTTAAGGTTAAATCAACAACAGTCTGTAGCAATTTTCTTTTTTTTTGTATTAGAAATTATGAACACATGTTTTTATGAAAAGGGACTACAATGCAATGTCTCAGGATCAAAATAATTAAAACCAAAAAATAAATTGTGTCTGGAGTTCTGTAAATAGAAAAATACAAAAACGAGACAGAAAAATTGATGCAAAAACATGTCTACCCCAACTGACGACCAACTATGGAAAAAAAGAAGATTTTTTGGAAAATTTATGCTTAATTTTGTTTTGTAGTAACATAAGAAAAATGAACGTGAATTCGTGCCAAGTTAGCCAGGTGCCTTTAGGGAGATTTAAAAATTCGCTGAATAAGGGCTTATATTGTCTCGAAGAAAGATAACACAATTGTGTACGTTATGATTTGTAAAGAAACTAGTTACTGTGAAATAAAATGTCGTCTTTCATGGAGGTTCTCAGAAAATTATTAATTGCCAGTTGTTTTTCGTTGTATTTTAAGAAAAAATCAAATTCCTTTTTGTGATATGAATCAATTGGATTTTTTATTAATTTAAAATATGAACACAATATTTACTTAAATAGAATTAACGAACTTTTTATGCCTGCGATTCAGAACCTTCTAATGACACAAAATACAGGCACTGAACTAATAATTTGTAGTTTCGTAATTTATAAGCAGCGTCTTTTTTGTTCCTTCAACTAAAAAAATGTAAATTGCCAAGATTGTTTAATAAAATTATTTCAAATTTCTTCAAGTCTAATATAAAATTAATGCAAATAGTATACAATAAATTCGTGCTCTCAACTTAAATGACGAAAAAACCTGGAACAAAAACTCAAAAATCCAAAAATCCAGCCCTATTTCGATTCGAGAATTCAATTTTGCTCGTAAATCGTAGGTAAATATCTTATGTCCAATGTTAGATATTGTCGCTAAATGTTAAACCATTATGTTTAATGTTAAAAGCTATTTTAAAAAGATGATTTAGGTAAACTTACACGATATAGGCTTCTTACTCTGTTTTAACACTTCATTTAACTTACAAAATGGTTCGAGAATTTTTTTTTAAATCCATTTGACGTTCGAGTTTCCGACATTCTGACTATTACAGATATATTTATATGTTTGGATATACCGATTTAATAAAAGACGAAACCAACACAAAAAAATTAACTTTGAAAGGGCAAATGCATTTCTAAATATGTATTAAAAAAATAGCATTATAGGAAAAAAATATGCGTTTTCAATATTGAATAAAGGTACTAGAAAAAAGATCGTAATTAATTATTTTAGTGACATTTTAAATTGCTGCATTGGAAATTAGTCGAATCGAGATTTTAAAACAGCATTTTGAATCCATAAGTTTTCAGATTTTTAAATTAAAAAACATTTGTAACCACATGCCCCACGGTGTTTCGGGAATCAGCGTAAGAATAAAATATTATAATACTTTTTTTTGTTATTTTTTTTTTCTTTCAATTTCAAAATTGAAAAGAAATTCTGAAGTGAAATACAATTTAGTTTGAAAGGTTTTCTAAAAAATTTGTAACAAACTTGTTCATTTTAATATCTTTCTCAACACATTTTGCTATAAAAATCTAGAAAAAAGTCGAAAGAAACAATAATTCGATGAAACTAAAACCTTAACTGTAAAATACCCACACACAATATTAAACCTTTCATGAAGATGAGAGATTTAACAGTTAGTTTTTCTTTAAAAAAAAACCATAAATGTTACAATTTTCCAGCCTTTTTCCAATTCAAGGAAAAAATAATATTCCTTTCAGAGTCTTGTAAGAAATTCAATCTGATTTTCAGAACTGCCATTCGATTTTCTTTACAATATGTTCGATTTGAAGTTCAATACTACTGTAAAAAAAAGTTCTACCAACGATTTAAAAGTTGAATAAACTGGGTTTATTAAGAAATATTATTTCCGTCTGTATTTCCATTGACTTATAGTACCCGAAATACTCGTCATTTTAACCAAAGATTTGGCATTCAGAAAAAACAAAAGAGTGTTGAAAAGTTTCAAGTTGAATTTTATGAAACGTTGCGTAGTTACTTAGAAATTTTAATTAAAATAAATACACATTTAAAACGACAATTTCAAAAATTGAAACTGCTTTCGAGTAAAATTGAAGAAAATGATTTTACGCATCTTCAATTGATTTTTCTCTTGCTTAGTTTTTTAGTGAGCGTTTTTTTACTACAGCAATTTTAAAAATACTTTCTTACTGGCCTTAAATTTCTCACTTACCAATATTACCATTGTTTTCACTAAAATTTAATTCTACACATTATTACGTAATATGTTCATAATTTCTATAAACCTAAACAGAAAATCAACCCACAGGTTAAATTTAAATTTGAATTTGAAAAACTGTGCATTAGTTTCCAATTCAAACCATTTAATATTTTATTGTTCCTTGCATTGTAAAGCCGTTTTTCCCAAAAAAATGTTGTCTTTGGTGTTTCAATACTTGAAAAAATACTTATAAAATAAATAAAAGCAGTCTTTTCTTGCTCGAATGTTGCAGAGAGTACAGGATTGCTGAAAATTTTCGTTTTATGGATTTCCGTTTAAGGGCAGCAGTTCACATCTGTATTTGAATATTTCTTTATCGTTGACTGTGTCTTGAAAATAATTATTATTTAATAGGTTATGATTGAGTTGGGAGTCTATAATTCTGCTCTATGACTAATGAGCTTCTGTTTCAAATGTTTCTCAAACAAAGTCTTCGTGCTTTTGAATTATATTGTAAAGAAGACTTTCAGTTGACCTTAGTTGTTTGGATTTAAATAAATATTGGCAAAATTCTTTCACTATATTGGTCAAATGAGTATCTGAATGTGAGGCAACTTTACAAATATAGTCTGCCTGTTGCTTATGGTGCTGGTAACAAATTTTGCAAGTCCCGTTTCTGTGTACACTGCGTTTTTAGGAGTTCTATTTGGTAGATTGAAAAGTTTTTTATTAATAAAATTTCGTTGGAATTTTTCTACTACTTCAAATTCATCCATTCCCCAAACTTGTGCTGCATAGCAAAATGATGATTTCAAAATCCATTGGAATATTTTGTATTTAGCTGATAGCAATACTTTATGGTTTGAGAAAATATTCTTCCATGTCATATTCAGCAAACTTTGGGAAAAATTCGCCTTTTCATTAAGATGGTGTTTGACATCCATCGCTGGGTTCAACTTGATTCCTAGATAATTATAGTCTTTAGTGATAGACGGTGACCATTGAAAACAAACTGCCTCTAACAATACTCTGAGATCCTTTGAATACCATGATTTTAGATTTTCCGCATTTATTGCAAAACCCCATGTATTGCTATGAGTTGACAACCAGTTTATCATGAGCTCTACATTTTCTGATGTCTCTGAAAAAATCTGAAGATCGTTTGCTTACAAAAGAATATTTGTTGTACAATAAGCAATCCTTACTCCACCGGGCATATACTTGCCAATATCATTTATAAATAATACAAACTAAAAAGCACTCAGAAGGCATCCTTGTTTAAGACCAGTATATGTAAGTATCAAACCATGGAGAGAACAAAGATCCATTCCACACATCTGCTTCTGAACCAGTATACCATATTCCCTAAAAGATTTAAACATTTTGTAGAGCTTCGAAGTTGAGAGAGTTTATACCTAAAGTGCGTTTCTATTCACAAGACAGAAAGCTACCTTAAAATCAAAAAAAATCCGCCGATCTTTTTATTTCTGTCTTGGAATGCTTTCAAAATCGACTTTAATGCAAATATCTAGTCCAAGGAACTTTAGTTTTTTGTGAATCCAGCTTGAAAGTCTGTTAATATGTTGTTATCATCAAACCATTTTTCTGATCTGTTCATTAGAATCCGTCAATATATTTTACCTAAAGAGTTCATAAATGAAATTCCCCCGTTCATTATCAACTTAGTTTGGATCACCTTTGTTATCAATAGAGCAAATAACTGATTTTTAACGAAGAGGGAATGAAGAGGAAATGTTGTTTTTAAAGAAGTTTTAGGTTATTAGTAAAAGTTGCGTTGAATTTTTGAAATTCTGAATTATTTAATACGGAATTCCGTCTTCACCTGGTGCTTTTTCATCATTAGGCTTTTTGAAGGACGACTTTTATTTTATTAGTGTCTATTTCTGAGTCCGAAATTTCGGGCACTTACCACTTATTTTTGAATTTTGTAATTCAACCAGAGTGTTGCGTTCGTGAAAAATATCTGATACACGAAATTATACTCTTTGAAAACAATTCGATAGATTCATTAGATGAAGGAGTTTCAGCTAAATAGGTGACTAGATTATTTTGATATTTATTCATACTATCATTCCTCCATTTAAGTTTTGGTGATGGCTTCAAATGTTCATGTTGAAGTCTATATTGACTGGTCCATTGGAATACAAGTGGCATATGATCAAAATAGGTTTTATAACCAACCACTAATTATGAGAACAAGTTCATCCAGACCAATCAGAATAGTTTAATTCTACGAAGCCTGACATTTTTGACATCCGATACAAACTTTTAGACAAATTTAACTAATAGAATAAACAGTTAAAAAATGTGTTTTGACTCGAATCTTAATTACTTGAAGCCAATTTGAGCTCATGCTCAACTGATAGATTTAAAAATATATTGACAAGTTTGTTTCCGTCTCGAAATTACTACAAAAATCAGCAGTAATTTGTATTTTTGTATTTAATACTTTATCGAGAGGGGAAAAGTTTAAATGCAAATAATCGTGTTCAAAAAACTCTAATAACTTTACTTTAGTGTCAAGTAATCAAATTCTTCCTACACTATTTTTGTAACATTACATTTGTAACGGGAATGAAATTAATTTCTTTAAAATAAAACTAAAATCTTTCTTTTCCTAGCTTAGAATTTTAATTAACGATGACAGTACCAATTTTGTAATAAAGGTTCCAAAATCAAAACAAATTGCTTATAAAAGTGATGATTTTTGGCCCTTTTTTCGAAAAATTTCTTAAAAATATCGCATGTCACACCCGTTTCAAATTGATGACAGTTAAAGACAATTTCTGCATCAACTAGAAAAATTCAACACACATCAAAAAGAAAAGAAATCATGTATCCATCTGATACTTTTAATTAATGTAGGTATCCTAATTACTGTTGGTCAGGTGAATAAAATATGTACTTAAAAGTTTTAAATATTAAATAAAATTTTTGTCTATGTCCAACTCGCCATATACATTGTACAGTGTTATGTTTCATTCCTGAAATACATACCTCAACTTTAATTTTATTACGGATAAACTTTTTCCCACATAAAAGATATTCATATAAATGTACATAGGTAAAATTCCTAATCGAAAATCCTTGTTATATCCTTTTCATTGTCATTCAAAAGATAAGTCCTTATCCATGTTTATATCTTTCTCTATGTCTAATTAATATAAAGGTCAAATGAAATTGAACCTTCTTCTTCATCTAAAGTAACATCAATGTAAATCAAATAAATGAAAAAATAAGAACAAATTTTGTTACAAATTTGAGTGACATTATCTTAATACTCCATTAATACAAATTTGTTTCAATTGATTTATTAAAATATCCTTTCAAAAAATATAACAACTTAAACAATGTAGAGTAACAGCAACAAAAGCCTATAAAGAGAATTGTTCCTTTACAAAATATAGTGAACTATTTCTTTGTTTGTATTTTAAGTCCTTAAATCTGTTTCACTTCGAGAGTGAACTTTTGTATATAGGAGAAGGATATGAAAAGATGGGTATTTAGTATAATGCCTTGCACTATTTTATATCATTGTTTTATGTTTTTCGTGTCAATGCACTTGTTTATCTCACAATATCCTTAGGGGGTGGTTGATAAATGAGTATAACAAAAAAAAGTAAAAAAGAAACTAAAAATGTAAAAGGATATGAACAATACAATTTTCTTCCTTTTTTTTTATTTTTGCTGGCATAGTATAGTTTTATTCATAAAAGATCTGAGTACTCGTATATTTACTTCACTTTGTGTGGATTAAATTGTGTAGTTTTGTAAAGTATTCTTTGTGTAAAATCGATTTATTTAATAAGGGAGAGGTTTTAAATTTTTGATATTTTGCTCACAATGAAAAATAAACTTAAGCATTTTTTCTATCTTTTGACAATTTATTACTAACAAATAGTTATGCATGCTTTTATTATTTTATAGAAAAATAGTTTATTCAATATTTTTAAGTCACGAATGTTGCACTTCGAATTGAATTTTTCACACAAATTATATTTAAATTTTAATTTCTATTTGAATTTTCTTATTTATTTTGTTTTTTATTTTCTTTTGTTTCATATTTTCTTTGTCGTTTTCTGACGTTTCTAATTTCCAAAAAAATATCACAAACACAAACAATAAAACAATTCACCAACAACTATAAATTATGAAAATATAAATAATTTAAAAAAATAAATCAAAACAAAACAAAACTCCAGCTGGACCAATTACATCAAATGTAAAACGTTCAGGTGTTGACTTAAGCAGTCAGCTGGCAGCCCTATCAGCTGAAATAGCCGCCAAATCAAATTTCAAAGGATGTCGTCCTTACAACAAAAACGAACCACAACCTCAAGGTTCGCCATTATTGCAAACGCGCAAATATTCCGCTGGAAGCGGTGGCAGTGCTGGCAACAGTAGTGCTTCATCCAGCATGGAAAAACAACAATCCGCCCTGAGCAAACAACAAAAACAACAAGTGCCATCATCAATAAACTCAAGGACATCATCTTCATCAATTCAACAGACGAACAGCTCGATTTTACAAACATCTGCCAATTTGCTGGCACCAAGTGCAATTTTGGCAGCTGTCAAATCGATGCAAGGCAATAAAGTGTCAAAATCAGCAAGTGGCAATATTAAGACGCCGAGTAATATCAACAACAACAACAACAACAGTGCCAACAACCGTAGCAAGTCAGAATCACCAAGTGGTACAGTGCTAGGGGGTGGTGGTGTTGTAGGACCAGGTGCAGGTGGAGGTGGAGGAGGATTAGGAAGCGGACACATTGGTGGACGAACTGCAGGATGTGTAGTAGGTAATAGCGCTGAAAGAACTGTCAAATCAGATCATAGTAAGAATGCCCAAAATATCAATGCCAATGCCAATGCCAATGCACAGTGCGCACAAAATAATAGACCCAGTCGACGCTTGGGAAGGCACGAAAGTCGCTACACAAGTGGTAAACGCAATTTGATATAATTTTGTCTTATCCCGTCCAATCAATCAAATTATAAAAAATTCAAAAATCTAACCTTTCATCCTTATTTTTCTTGTCCTTTAAAAATGTCCTGTCAATACACTCATTTTATTATTTTATTGATTCAAAGTTTTTTTTGCAAAACTATATCTTTCCTCTCATTCCTGTTCCGCTCCGCTCTTATATAATCTGTAAGCCATTGTTTTTATTTATTTATAATAATTTACCTATTAACCCCTAATTCATTGACATAGATAATAAAAGTAATGGACTGCTTTTGATAATTGACTAAAATCCGGGGTTTACACAACTCTACGTACTACGTCATAAGTATCCGAATAATTCTATATTTTGTGTGTTAATGTTAAACAAACTTCTTAACAATAATTTAAAACGAACATTTAAAATTAGTAACTTTATTTAATCTTCCTTTAAACTTCCTTAAACGTGGACAATAATTAGGCTTTTAATTTTTTGTATTTTACTTTTAACAATTTTAGTCCAAAAAATATCTCCCCATGGTTAAGAAAATGATTTTTTCAAGTTTCTGCTTAAAAATAAATCGCAAATCTTTTAACCTCTATTCTGTTGTGTAAACGCAGATATTTAGTTTTTAGTATAAACGAGTATTTCATCTTTTCTGAGGAACCTTATCTTAAATTTTTGAAGTTCTTTTTGTTTCGTTAAATCAAGAATGTTTCTAAGTTAACTTTCTTATATGAATTTTTGAGATAAGAAAGTATTTTCAGTGACAAACAAGTTAAAACATTTTTAAAATTAGCTTTGTTATAGAAAACAAACAAAAGAACTCTCATAAAGTTAAGGTAAAATTTTTCGGGTTCGATGATTTTGTAGTTTATTATCTTATGTCAATGTTTTTGTAATCATTATCTTTTCCAAATACAGAACAAATTTATTAATTTGCGTGTATCGCTTGGTATAGTCTCGCTTGAGAAAATCTCATATATTCACCACTTTGCAATCTATAAAAATGCATTGTTGCAATATTAACATAGGCGCAAATAGGTATCAACAAAAACAAACCTACAACAAATTTAGCAATAATTTTAATTAATGCTTAAGCTAACCTTAAACCACAACAAATTAATAATAACATTATTAATCCTATAACATTGTAATCAATTGTGTCATTATTCATTAGTCACTAATAATAATAATAATAATCCTGCTATCAAAAAGTGTCAGCTTTATCATTAAAATGTAACTGTTACATTTCAGTAAAGTCAACATGAATTTTTTGAATTGAACTTGTAGCTTAGTTTCCTAAATTTTTAATACTTAAAATTAAGCTAAAATGGCAAATATTTCTACTTCTTTTATGTGATGTATACATATATTTCTAAATTATTTGAGGGGGTTAAAAACGGCATAAAACATATAACTTCGTGTACTGTAATATTTTTGCCTGACGAAAAACAACGAAAATGAGTACTTTCTTTAAATTTATGTCCAATTTACATTTAACCCTGAGCTTATATTTAATTTTTAATGGGAATTAGAAGTCTTGGGCTGTCTGTTTCAAAGTACATTTCTTATTTTTTTTAATAATGCTCATAACGTTTTTTGTAGTACTCTCAATAACCCTTTTACATGAGCCCAGTATCATAAATATCGCTAACTTTTGACCAATTAACTATCCAGGATGGAGTCATATGAACCATAAAGCTTTTGGAGTTAAGTTGTATACGTAATGATTTCATCTAAAGATTTGTTAGTAATTTAACCTTATTCAAAAAAAAAAACGGTTTGCTGTCAAACATAACTTAAATATTTGTTTTCAGAAAATTAAGGATTTGGAAAAACTTCAGTTATGCCTCAAATTATTTTCACAAGATCTTTTCTAAGAGAAAGAGCAAATATTCAGGTTCTTAAGAAGAAATCTTGAATAAAAGATCGCCAATTTGATATTAAGTTGGCAATTTTGTTTACGCATATAAATAGTGTAAGACTTTCTTAAAGCGTTTTTTTCTTACAAAATTGATTTTTTATTAAATACAAAACTCTTAAGACCTTACAAAATTAAAGAAATCTACATTTTGAAGTTAATTTGCTTTATATGCTCTAGAACTGAGATTTAAACACGAATTTCAAAAATATAAAAATGTCCCAAAAACTGCAAAAGTGACACTTGTGTTAAACTTATGGCTAATTGAAAAACGTTTCATATCAATTAATTTAATATAAAAGCCTTCAATCTCTTGAGAACTGAAGTGGAAAGAGATTTACAACGTGTAGTTTGTGAGTGCCACACTAAAGTTTCTTCTAAACTTATTTATTTACCTTAGTTTGCTTTTATTTAATTTTTTGAAAAATTGTGTACTTATTTGAACCGATTTCCTTAAATTCAAGAACCAAACATTTTTGTTTCTACAGTTTTTAAGTTTTGTTGTCTCCTTTAAAATCAAAATATTTTCAATAGGTTCACGCAAAACAGTAATTTCTTAGAATTTGTCTACTAGCATCAGCTCTAATCTACAATTAAGCAGGCTGATTCCGATAGCATTAATATACTCCCTGAAATAAAGTCAAAAATACGTTAAAAAAGTAATACAATTTCATGTTAGATTTTGTTTAAATTTTTCCTACGATAAAAGATAGCATTGTTTTGGAAAACTTTCTCACTGTCTGGGTGTTTGCATCTATATTTTTGTAGCGTTTCTTCGCATTTAAAAAAAAAAAAAAAAAAAACGGGAAAAACCTACGTTTCAACACAATTTCTAACAATTCTGAAATGCACCAAAAACCCTCTAAACTATTGTAATTTACTTCTTAAATCTGGCATATTTAGAACTCTTGGAATCTTGGAATATTTTCATATGTAGAAAGTCGTCCAAATTAAATAGTAAGCCCCTATCTTGCTGCACAATAGTGTTCTAAAATAATCTAATAACGAAAGCTGTCACTTTTGCAAATATGTAAATTTAAGGTTAAGATTTCCATTATATTATTTAAATTTTGTCAGCCTCCTTAAGAAAACATTAAAGACAATTTCAAGCAATTTCAAGCAGTGTTGAAAAATTCATTTCATCTCAAACCCCTCTAATTATTAAAAGACTGGATCCGCCCTTGGGGTCATTCTTCTTTCGGTCCCACTCTAAATATTAGTTTTTTGACTAATGTATCACCAAATTTTACGTCCGTTTTTCTCCAAATCTGAACTATATGACAAAATGTTTCCATCTTTTTTGTGTAGAACTACATGAACTACAATAAGTTCTACGACTTTCTTGAATCTACAGTTGAGATTAGACTCCCCTCTTACCCCTCCCCATAATAATATTTCTTCCATTCCAAATTAATTGTACTTTTTGTTAAGGTTGTTAGGACACAGAAGTAAAGATCTACACCAAAGTTATTTTCCTGGACTTCTTCTAGTAAGGCAATTGAAACAAAAAATCAAAAATGTCACTTCAAGTCAGGAAAATAACCCAATTTTTGATTCTTGGTTAACCAAAAAACCCTAAATTTAACCCGGAATTTTCTCCCATCTAACTGGAATCTATTATTTTATGAAAACAAGAATTATGTTTTTAGCAGACTTTGTCTCTCATTTTTAAAGGGAAATTCAATCTTTATAGAGACACTAAGAAAGTGTTAAATTTTGTCCAAATTTTTATTCACGATAACTTAACTGCAATCTTTTGGTATTAAATCACAATTCCGCAGTAAAATGGTCCGTTAGAGAATCTGACGTAGATAATCTTTGTTTCTCGAAAAAGTATTATGCGGCAAAGCAGAAAATATTTGTTAGTTATTCATTAAAAATGTTAAAATATTTTAACAGTCAAAAAAGAAAACAAGGTTTTTCGGAACAGTTAGTATCAATATTGTGGATAGTTCTAACGTAAAATATAACAAGCACGACTTGTCAAACAACTGTCACTTTTAACGCTGTATTTTACGAAGAATTTTTATCGGTACTTTAAAAGATCCAATTCCACGCAGAAAATGCGTTATTTATGTAGGATCCTGAATTCATTTAAAATCTTTTTTAAATCAATATGTAAAAACTAATTTTTTGACATTGGTTAAGGCTTATACAAATTATAAACATTTTGACCTGTAAGCTATAGGTACTGCTATAGACTTTCCCAAAAAATTGCTTTTCGGTCTCTTGTTAAGTATGTATGTATGTTTAGTTTTTGTAGTTTCGTATACCTTACTCTTTTTAAAACTGTAAAAATGCTGCTATATCCTGGATCTCTATAATCAGTGTTCATCTATAAAAATGGGCTTACAAAGGATTTTAAAAAATCATAAAATAATTAAAATAAAATAAAATATATTTTAAATCAAAAACACATTTATCTGTAATTTTTGTATAAAATTAAATTATTTTCTTATTTATTTTAAAAACAAATCTTTGATTTAAATTTAAATTTTTCTAAATTGTTAATATTTACAAAATTCTCTTATAAAAAATAATTATTTATTAATATATTTTAGAATTTTCTTACATTGTTTTTGGCAAGTTACTTTCCTTATAAACTAATTACCTTCTTTTTTAATATATATTTTATGGAAAACATTCTCTGTAATGCGCAATCCTTTAAAATTAAACTTTTTGTTTTTAAATAATTTTCCACGCTTTGCTTTCACTAGCATACAAAAATAGTCTGCACATTTTCACCTCTTAGTTGTTGCTAATATATTCACCTATATACAAAAAAATTAACCTTCAAAATTTAGCTTTTGCATAATGCTGCATGTAATTCATCATAACCTCATGTAAATTATTTTATTTTAATTTTGTTCTTATTAATTTCTTTATTTTTAATTTTGTTTTCTACATTATTTTTCTTTTCAACATAAATCATCATGCATTTTTATTTTGTTCACATTTCAATCACTCTTACGCCATTTTCTTCAAATTTCTTTAATTTCCTCCATATCATCATTTTTATAAATTTGTACATTCATATACCTTTCAAATTTGCAAACCATAGAAAATATCCGATTTTTAAATTTAAAAAAACAAACAAACAAAAATAATAATGCAACTCATAATGAATTTTTGTTTTAATTTATGTTTTTTTTTCTCTCATTTTTAATCTCCTCTTTTCTGCAAACATAATTCGTGCATCTCGCTAAAAATCAAATGTCATCTTCCACATCACTACAAAATTCAATTTAACAAAAATTATCAAAATTTGAAAAATAAAACAAAAAATCAAAAAACCAAAAAACCAAAACAAAAATCTTTTGATAAAATCCGACAGAAGTTAGACAGGAAGCGGTGCAACAAGCTCTGGCCGCTCTTAAAAACCGGCCAAAGCCAAGTTTACCGATGCCATCGAAACGTAGTTCGGTTTTAAATCGTAGTCCTGATCGGGATCATGATGATACAGGTGAGGAAATTAAATCAACAACAACAAAAAAAAAAATCAAAACAAAAATATACAATATTTTTTGAAGGACTATAATTTGTTTAAGAAAATTAGTTTACATTTTTTTTTTGAAGTAAGGAAACAGAGTGTTACAAGGGTACCCATGCTCCTCCAAACTCAATGTATGTATCTCTTCCTAGCATGCCTGAAAGTTAAGCCTTGCCACTGCAGAGGCATACAAAAATTACATCAAAGTCATCATCAAAGTCAAAATTCTAAACATTAAACCAGGTATTTTGATATTCCCTCAAAAAATTCTTACGTTTATTAATACAAAAGAGGGCCCAAATTGAAATTTGTGCTTTGTGATTTTTTTTTACAAAAAAAAAGTTATAATCCTCAGAAACTTTAATTTCTGGTTAAATATTCTGCTAAACCACCTTTCAATTTTTTAGCCAAAAGTTTAAAAAAATTGTGTGTCTGTATGTTAAACGATTACATGTTTGTCTACAGTGTCAAACTGTATTCATCCTGATTCACTATTTCTTAAAATTCTCTCAGGAAGTAGTTTTTTAAAAATAATTATAAGGTTTGGTATTAAAATTCTTCAATTTTGTTTTGTTCTACTGTGTTTCAGAATTCATCTGTCTGATAAATTCTAATCTGTAAAATTGTTGCTGTAGACCCTTAACCCAAGCCTTGTACAAATTAAACTTCAGACAATAATATTTGATAAGTCAATGAAAACTTTTATTTAACAACAATCTTTTTGTTGAGTCAAATAATTTTATTTCGTAAATTATAAACATAGTCAGTTTTCGGTTTTGAAAGTAAAGCCAAAAAACACTATAAACATTTTGTATTATTATTAAGTTTTGACCTTGCCATTAAGTAAGCAAAACAGTATCATTTAAATGACCTCTTGGAAGATTCGCAGCATGTGAATTTTTTGAGTTAATTCTGAATCACTTTTTCGAGCATTTGGGCAGTATTTCCGTCTTAAGCGGCCTATAAACATGGCATTTCGTCACACACGACACACATAAATCGTACAATACACATTAGCTGTGAAAAAGATCTCATAGACGAAAGAAAGAAATTTTCCAATGTTTCCTTTTTTTCTCTCGATTTTTGGACTCATTGGATTTTATTTTCCAGATTTCTGGAAGCTCCCTGTTAAAATCTATGAAAGATCGCCAGAATCTCGAATTGCTATTTTATAGAAACAACTTGCAACGCACAGCACTCAACAACGTTTTAGATGCAACTGAATAGTAAATATGCGCACACATCCTCATACACATCACACCGACCGAGACGCCGATTCGAACAAATCTAAAACTTTTTACTCGGTCCGTGTCTGACACCCAAAATCGGTGTCTGCTCCAGCCCACACACAGCACACATTTCTGCACACCGACACTAGTGTGCATACAAATGTGGTGTCTATGGGCCGCTTTATCTAGAGTAATGTTGGCTTTTAAGGCGTCTATAGTCTAAGGCACGTTCTTTTGCTTTGTTCCACAGAACAAAATCTAATGATGCAAAAACCGTATGATCTTGGTGGTCAATCTTTGTCGTAAAAACGTGAAACTACGATGATGATTTTCAATCATCGGCCAGAAAGAAGGTTTACGACCTGTTCAATTACTGCATTCATAATTTTACATTCAACCACTAATGTTATAATACCTTAAATAACGGCTATTTTTGATAGTACCCGTGACATGATGGTTAGTGCGTTGGACTGTCATGCCAGAGGTCTTGGGTTCGATCCCTGCCTATGCCATCTAAAGTTTTTTTCACGGGTACTGCCTCTTGCGAGGAATTGACAAATTCTCCAAGAGTAATTCTTGTCATGAAAAGTGCTTTCTCAAATTGGCCGTTCGAATTCGGCTTAAAATTGTAGGTCCCCTCCATCCCTGACAACAGTACTCGCACACAGGAATGGTTGAGAGTTGTAAGTCACTAGGACCTAGTTCTCAACGGACTGTTGCGCCACCCGATTTATTTATTTATTTTTGATAGCTGTCAAATAAAAGCACTACCAATAAAAAGCCTGTTTAAGTTTACAGAATTTTAACATTGAAAATTAATTATTCAAGAATAAAAAAGGCAGGTTCCATTCACCTTAAAACATGAACAAAATTAGAAAAATTATAAAGATTGTCAAAGCCTTCTTTTTTCAACCAATAAAAAGGACTAATATTTCTTAAATTCGAATCACGCCTTTAAATTTTTCTACCAATTCAGGTACTGGTACTGGGTTTTTAAGCCTAAGTTAAAATTCAAAATATCTCTTAACAATAAATTGTATGATGATTTTGAAAAATACAAATATTTTTCTTTAAGATAAATTAAATTAAAACATTTCGGTATCTTACTTAGTTTTTTGGAAATTCTCATTAGTTTTGAGTCTATAATTGAATCTACTTAAAGTTTCGAGCAAAAACTTGTGAATAATTTTGGAAAATACGTTTTGGACTTAATTTTGAATGCTGATTTCAAATCCAAACTCTTATTTTACCTATTTGCACAAGTTTTAAAAATACCTTTATTCAACATAGTTTTTATATGTTTTAATATATTTCAAAAACTTTATATAATAGAATTGTTTAGACAACAGATTCGTTACAAGAACAAAATTTACTTTCAAACCGTTTTGCCTTTTTCTCTTGAAAACCGTTTAAGCAAAACTGATTTAGCGTTTCTTTTAGATTCTTGTAAGATAGGTGAAATGTAACAACTTTTGAAGTTTTTTCGAATATTATATAAAATAATATAAATATTTCAACTGAATATTGAAGAAAGGGATAAGAAATTTGGAAAACCATCACGGATTTTATTGAAAAAAGCTACTTCATAAATTAAGATAGCCTCAAAAAGCCTTATATATGGTTTTTTCGAATTTTAAAAGTATTATATCTAAAACCTGGAGAGGTACATTCAATTTTGAATCAAGGCTACCAAAACATTGAAAAAGATCAATTTTAATGCCAGTAAAAATACCCTGTCGACCAGTGTTATTTTTGAAAACAATAAGAACTCGTTGTGCTCTCATGTAATCCCCCATTTATTTGTATTCTAAAGTGTCAGCTGTGAATTTTTGCAAAAGTTACCAACATAAATTAAATACACAAATAGCGTTAATCTTGAAACACCCTTTATCTCTCCATCTCTTGTAACACTCTGGACCCTTAAATTAAACAATAAGAAAAGTTAAAAATAAAATCCCCTACAAAAAACCAGGTATGTCTCTTCCATTTAAGTGAAAAATAGATCGCACATTCATTTCAGCCAAATCATTCTTCATTTGAGCGTTTTAGTATTAAATAATTGTTTGCCTTTTGAAAATTAAACAAAAAGAAATTTTATTTATCAAAAATTAACTAAAACCAAATCAGATATTGAAAATTAAATAATAAATAGATTTAACATTGTTTTTTTTATTGTTTCAACTGTTTGTTTAAATTTTTCTGTTTTTATTAATTTTAATTATATTTTAATAACACAAAGCTGGAGAATGCCGTGATAAATGATTGAAAATATTAATATTAATTAATTCACCAATTTCACCAAAAGACAACAATAAAGAAAAATCAAGCAAAAAAAAGCAGCAACAGCAAAACAGAGAGTGTGCAACTATATGTTAAT
This sequence comes from Eupeodes luniger, assembly GCA_951509635.1. Taxonomy (NCBI): domain Eukaryota; kingdom Metazoa; phylum Arthropoda; class Insecta; order Diptera; family Syrphidae; genus Eupeodes; species Eupeodes luniger. The sequence goes on from OX608073.1 coordinate 40,307,332, forward strand.
TTTTATTATACAAACTTATTTATTTAAATAAACTTATTCAATATATTTTTCTTATTTTTTTAACTTAACTTTCTTGTTTTTTAAAGTTTTAATTTTTTCTTAAATAAATATTTTATATTATGTATCTAAAGTCAAAATAAGTATTATAACAAATAATATAACTATCAAAAATGGCTGCTGTGTCCTTGTGACTTTATTTTTTCTTGTTATTATTTAATTATTAATATATTTTTAATAATAATGTCTTGCTGTTTTATTGATTTTTGTATTTTTAATTTTTATAAAGCAATAATATACGAATGACGAAATAAATACAAGTCTTCTCAAAAAGTTGAAAAACACAAACATTTATTAATTAATTTAAAATTTTTCTTCTTAATATAAAAATAAAGATACAACAACCGATGACGAATCAATACCAGAAGAAAGAATTTCAACACCAGACAGAGAATATAATTATCCACGTGATCATATAAATAATTCCAGAGAACAAATTATAAAACCACCAATTCGTGATTCTTCAGTTGGTGGTGGTGGCGGTCATAAGAATTTTTCAGATCGAAGACCACAACAAAATTTACCTCCACCGGTAAGGTTTTTTTTTTAATTTTTATTTGTTTATGCATATTTTTTAATCAATTTGTGTTTTTTATTTTATTTATAGCCACATTCCGACACATCGAGTGCAGGATCACCGCCAGCTGTTCATAGAAAAAATAATTATGACTTTACTGATATTTCTGACTTCCAAAGACCATGTGAGTTTAAATCTAATGAAACATGTAGGTAACACGTTTTAATAATTTTTGTATAAACGTTATTGTAGCTAGTAATTTATATATCTGAACAAAATCTTGAGTTTTCCTCAAATGTTTGTGCAAATTTAAGGGTTTCTTAGCTTAATTTTACTTAAAACTAGATCAATTTTAGACATCCTAATAAGCAGTTTTTGAATTAAAAAAAGTTGTTAGTAATGTGAAGAAATGTTCGCACTAAGTTTTTAGATAAGACCCAAAGTTAAATCTAGAACTCTATGTGTATGAATTAGGCTTAAGTTAGTATCTTCACATTAATAAACAGAATCTAATCATTCGGCTTCAGTCCCAAAAATAAAGTCGAATTTATAAAACTATTAAGATGCTTATGGTAATTCCTAAACTCTTTGAGTCTGTTATTTGTGAATCACTATGTTTTCATGTTAAATTCTTGATCTAACCAAATCAGCACAGTTTTAGATAGATAATATATTTTAAGATTAAAAGTATAATTTTGTTTCTATACGCAAGTGCTAGTTTTATAAACTGTGCCAACTTTAGCCAATCGATACCGTTCAAGATTGATGTTATTTCGTTTTGCTACTCCAAGGTGTTTTGTTGCCAAATTTGTCGCCATATCTCCGCCAGAATTGAAAATCATGTAATAAAATGTGTCACATTTTCTCTTTCTCTAGCGTTGCATAGAGAGCAATACACTTCCAAGTCGTTACGATATGGTATGAAATTTAGGGGCAATAGTTCTCCTTTTGCTCGTAAGATCAGAGATATTGTGCCCATTTTGAAACTATCTTTGCAGTTATTGATTTCGCCTAGATCATACAGAAGATTTGAATATAACTCTGAAGAGTGAGTTCACATAATCATTTCTAGGCTTAGAATCCAGCCTTTTAAGCAGGTTATTTAAAAATGGTTCCAATTCTGCCAGGTTTTGCAAAGTAAGGTTGAAACAAAGCTCACATATTTCATCTAACTTCATTCATTCTTCAAACCACGAAGTTCTAGAGTTTACTATCGCGACTGCAATCCTGGCTATTTTTTCGGTGTGGCTAAACATAAGTTTAACAATATAGCTAAAATGAACTTTAAGAGATAAAACATAAGTTTAACAATATAGCTTAAATGAACTTTAAGAGATAAAAGTGGTGAAAGTCCAGTTTTAATCGAGGGAAATCGGTAGAAACAGCCTTGCATACTTTGGTAAGAACTATCGAAAACTCTCTAGTACAAAAAGAATACACTATGGTGGCCTTCCTGGATATTGAAGGCGCTTTCAACAACGTTGACACATCCCCTATCACTTCTGCTATGACTACCCTAAACGTCGAATACTCACTCTGTGAATTGATAAATCTAATGCTAAAAAGCAGGATCATCAACTCTAAGATGGGGGATTTTTGTACGAAAAGGTCTGTCTGTAGAGGCACTCCGCAAGGTGGTGTTCTGTCCCCTCTCCTGTGGAACATAGTGGTTAACGAGCTACTAATATCCCTTGAGAGAGAAGGCTACAGAGTGATTGCGTATGCCGATGATGTTGCTATCGCCGTCATAGGAGAACATCCTAATACACTGAGAGACCTCCTCCAAAACGCACTCAATATGCTCACTAGATGGGCAGATCACTGCGGACTTAGAATTAATCCTCAGAAAACGGACCTCGTCCTTTTTACACGGAAATACAAGATCCCAGAAATTGTACCTCCCTCTATAAAACGTGTACCACTAATTTTTACCAATGAGGCCAAATACCTTGGTCTGATATTGGACAAAAAATTAAGTTGGAAACCTAATATTCAGGAAAGAGTTAAAAAGGCTACAGCAGCTCTCTTCCTTTGCAAGAAAGCCATAGGAAACAAATGCGGTTTTCAACCTCGCATAACCTATTGGCTATACACATCGGTCATCCGACCAATACTTATGTATGGGGTTGCAGTGTGGTGGACTGCACTGGAGAAAGTCACATACTTCGACAAACTCAGCAGAGTTCAACGCACTGCATGTCTCTGCATTAGCGGGGCTTTAAGAACCACACCCTCAGCAGCGTTGGACACTCTCCTCCATCTGACACCCCTCGACATATTCAGCAAACAAGTGGCAGCGAGTACTGCTATAAGACTCAATGCCTCATCTCAATGGGCCAACAACAATGTTGGGCACTCCATCATTCTGAACCTCTTTGGTTCTATACCTAAGTACATAGACTACACTATCCCAAAACCCGAATTTGGAAAAAACTTCCAGGTATCTATTCCATCCAGAAATGAATGGGAAGACAAAAACTCCTGGATGACAAAAGCATCCACTTTTACACAGATGGATCCAAGACAAATGAGGGAGTTGGTAGTGGTGTGTACTCAGAAAAGCTTAATCTAAGCATCTCATTCCGCCTCCCTAATCATTGTAGCGTCTTCCAAGCGGAAATTTTAGCGATCAAAGAGGTTCTCTCCTGGCTAAGAGAAAACGTGATATCAACTTCTGATATCCGCATCTTCTCTGACAGTCAGACTGCTATTAAATCTCTTGATGGTGTCTCAACCAAATCTCAAACGGCCCTCGATTGTCGATCATCTCTTATGGAGATGGCGCAGCAATTTAACATTCACCTATGCTGGGTGCCGGGTCACAGAGACATCGCAGGAAATTGTAGAGCCGATGAACTCGCCAAAAATGGAACCGTCATACTATAAGAAAACTCAAAGTACTTCTTTTGTCGACCGATGGTTTATTTCAATTGAACTTAGAACTAGACAATTGGTTTCTTAGAAGGTAGTTAGATAAGATTAAGACAGTTATTTTCTTAGAAGGTAAATACATAAGATTAAGAAACATATAATGTCGCATCATAAGATCGATGACGTGCGTTATTAATTTCTTGTCGATTTCTTTGATATTTACATAAACGAGCATGCATGAGTACAGACCTAGGAGATGATTGATGGGAGTACATTTTGATAATAAATGTCTTAAGATCCTTACAATACCTATTTCACCTGAAAGGGAGAAGATAGGTATACCGATAGCTACATGTAAGCTTCTGCTAAAAGAAAAAGCTTTCGAGATAGCAAACTCTAGGTGGTACAATTTACCAACATGCGCAGCCACAAAACTAATATGGCCCTCACTCGACCTAAAGCCCTCTAAAGACTTGTTATCTCAAAGCAGACTTCATATAAGCTCCCTAATAGGTGTCCTTACGGGACACTGTCTTATAGGCAGACACGCAATAAGACTTGGTGTAGCCTCAAATGACTTCTGCAGGAGCTGTATGGACGAGGAAGAAGAAGAAACAATCTCTCACCTCCTCTGCACCTGCCCTGCTCTCTCACTAAGACGCAAACTTCATCTGGGAGAATACTCTTTTGATGATCCCAGTGAACTAGCAAAAAAGGATATCAGATATCCCCTTCGCTTTATAAAAAGCTCAAAATGGTTCGACTAGTGGGAGGTATTTCTCTAGATTCATGTGGTATCACAATGGGCCTTTTCTTCTGGCCTAAGTGTGTGGTTTTTGTATCCGCAGCCACTTTAACCTAACCTAACCTAACCAGTTTTAATAAGATGCATGTAGTATGGAGTTGTGTTTAGCAGCCGAAATTGACGTTTTGAGAAGTACCTCAGGAGTTTTACGGCGGCGGCGGTTTCAAATTGCCGCCAGCCCCAGAATTCTGCAGCATAGTTGCGAGAAATACTCGGTATTTTGAGCAAAATGAGAGATCTTTGTTTCCATAACCATTTTTCCAAACAGTCCCAATTGCATTCTTCTAAGCAGATAGTTTCTTCAAAAGATGTCTTCCCATATAAAAGTTGCTTATAATGGTGAAACCTAAGTTTTGGTATTTTTTTACGGTTTCAATGGTGTTCTCCCCAAAAACCCATTTCTCATTAGCAGCCAAGTGCCCTGTTCCTTTTCGAAAATTAATTGCTTTTGATTTGTTTAGATTCACCGTAAAGTTCCATTTCAAACAATAATCTCGTAGCCTATTTATCATGAGCTGAAGCGAGACTTGGCTGATCCTGCTAGTAGCATGGGGTCATCCGCGTACATAAGAACTTTAATCACGAGCCTATATTTAACTACGCCACAAAGCATGTCTTTTAGCAGGTCTTTAATGTAGAGACAAAAAGCACAGTTTTACAAAACAACGTTCTACTGGTACTTTTTCTAATGGAACTACCAGAAAATTGTAATAATTCATTTAAAATCCAAGAACAATTAGACTGTGTTTTAACTTACCTCAGTTTTGATTCATTAAATTTAAAAAAATGGATTCTAGCGAAAATTTCGTAAAATAGCTTCAATTTTATCAATTCGATAACTCATACTCTATACTTTTCAATGGTAGCGAAGCAAGTTCAATATTAACTGAGGAATACCACAAGGTAGTCATTTAGGACCTAGTCTCTTTATTTTGTTTACAAATTATTTATTATCTCTGTTGAAGCTTTCTTTGCATCATTTATGAAATTAACTGTTTCAAGTGTTCATGATTGTGAGGAATTGCGATGCGATCTTAACTTGTGTTTTATTAGTGTATCCGTAACTGTTAAACTATGAAGCTTACGATAAAGATTTCTGTAATATATTTTAATAATTTATTTGACGGAGTATCATTATTTCGTTTAAATGATATGTCTGTCCATAGAGTGCTATTTGTTGGAAAACTGAAATTTTTCCAAAACACAAACTCAATAACTGATAAGGCTAGTTCAATTCTTGGCTGGATTAAGAGGAAATCAAAACGATTTTCTGATCCCTATGCTATGTAGCAGTTTTTTAAAACATTTATTCGACCAATTCACGAATACTATTATCAGGTCTGGACAAGAAATTATCTTGTTACAAATCCAAATTAGAAGAGGCGCAAAAAAAGTTCCTGAGATTTTAAATTGTAAACGAGTTATGTAAAGCTGGTACTTAGCTAAATTAATTATTAGTTCTTTAACTCTCAAAATCTCCCTTATGATGTCTTTGCAATTACAGAAACTAACCTTTGTTCTGATTTCACAGATAATGAACTATTTACCTCTGATTATACTGTCGATGGTTAAATTATTAATCTCATTCCCAATGGACGAGGTGTTCTTTTCGGTGTGCACAATCGTCTCAATGCATAACTTATCTTATCCTCCTTTATCTTTTTTCTGGAGGATTATACTCCAATTATTGAGTCTGAAATATCTTCCACCTTCAACTTTCGCAAAGCCGATTTTCATCATCTAAATACGCTTCTCAAAAGCATTTATTTTAACCACTGTACACTTCTATTTTCGCTTGTCTTGTCCAATGCGTTCCTTTCATAATACAAATGAACTGTAATTAATTTCCTCCCTGGTATACAAAGAAGCTGCGCAGCATCCGTAATGTCAGAAACAGGTTGTGGAAAACTTACCGAAAATTCCAAACACCTCTAAGTTACCTTTACTACCAATACAAAGAAAAAACAAATCGTTTTTACCAATTCTTCATCTGATCCAGAAATAATAGTTAATCTTTTTGCTACCTTTTTCAAAAAGAGTTGCAAGAATGATATTTCTTATTACTTCCCGATTGCTAAACTTTCTGCACTTCCCAAGCTCTTTAATAGTATCGTTTACTACTCTCTTTACTTTACAAACAAGAGACTTATTGTTTACCCTTTCCAACTAGGCTTCTTAAAGTGCAGGTCCACCACGACTAATCTTACCCAATTTGTCTCCAAAACACTTCTTGCTCTAGCAAAAAGTCTCGAAGTTGATGCCGTAACCACTGATTTTAGTAAGGCCTTTGAAACGATCAGGCACCAAATTATCAATTTTAAACTGAAAGCTCTTGGTTTTTCAACATTGTTTATTGAATGGATTAAATCTTACCTAAAAAATCGTACATAGAATTGTTCTTAGAAAGGCGGTGGCTGATGCAATCTTCGCATCTTCAGGTGTTCCTCAGGGTAGCCATCTCGACCCAATCCTATTTATACTTGCCATCAATGACGTAAGTACCAACATTTCCTTTTCGAATATTTCCATCTATGCTGACGACATCAAAATAATCTAAGCGATCGCTTCCTTCGAAAACTCTTCGCTTTTTAAACATAACCTGAACACTTTTTTTTACCTGGTGCAATAAAGATTTCTGGAACTTAATATAAAAAAAAAAAAATCTATGACCTTCTTCCGTAAACTTTCAACTTCATTTCCTAGAACCTATCAGTTCCGTAGTGTTCCTGTCCCTATTATTACCTCTATTACTGATCTTGGCTTAATATGCGATAAAGAGCTAAATTTTCGATCTCATATAGATCCTATAATTACAAAAGCGAATTCTTCTCTTAGCCTTATCAAACTCTGGTCTAAGGTCTTTATATATCGCTTATGTCAGGCCCATCCTTAAATATGCTATCCAGATTTGGTCACCTTTCCACATTACTCACTCATAAAGAATTGAAGCAGTACAACGGAGATTTCTTCATCTTGCGTAATTTGCCTTGGACTAATCTTACCTGTAAAGCATGCAACGTCCACATATCGCCGATATATTCGTCTACCAACTTGTCATTGGTATCTTAGACTCTCCTGGATTATTAGATCCGTTCCATTTTTTAACCTTCTCACTCACCGCACCAACTACGGACATTTCAATTCAATCTCTAGAATGTTGCGTATAGCCAATTCTGTTCAAAGGGTCCTTGATTTTTGGCTCAATTCTGCATCCTTTAGAAATATCAGAACATTGTTATGAAACTCTTTTGTCCCTTAAGTCGAAGGCTTTCTAATATCTAAATATTACCACTATTAAAGGCTCTATTCTTTAATACTTATTTTAAAAAGCAGCTTTTTAAAACAAGAACTTAATGCTTTGATTTAATTTTACTTAATACACTTTCACTTCTAATTTTTGGTAATTTTTGAAATTTCTCTTCCAGATGTGGCTCCCGATATCACCCAATTTAATAATACTCGCCGTGGTGCTGATCGAGTCACCCGCTATGTCAATATCTCACAAACTGATGCCGGTGATACCGGTACAGCTGGACGATGGAAAGTTTCAGCTAAAATTCAACAATTACTAAATACCCTGAAACGACCCAAACGTCGACCATTACCCGAATTCTACGAGGACAATGACATCGAGTTGGAAATAGCAGCAAATCCAAAAGATCCCAATGCACCAAAGCCCGAAGGTAGTACAATGTCATCAGTACAGGGTGAACAATTAGCTGTTGCAGCTCAATTGCCACGTTCTTTGGAAGCAGCATTACAACGTTTCGGCACAAATGCATTTAAGTCACCCATGGCTACCGTATTGGATCCAAATGGGAAGATGACTACAACTTTGACATATGGAAAGCTGCTGTCGCGTGCACAAAAGATTGCTTACGCTTTAACGACAAAGGTCTTCAGTAAGGGACCTGAGCAGATAACATTGAAGCCAGGTGATCGAGTGGCATTGGTTTATCCAAATAGTGATCCGCTGAGGTAGGCTTTCAAATACTTAAAACAATCACCAGATCATTTCATCATTTCTTCTTTCTTTAGTTTTATAACAGCTTGGTATGGTTGCATGTTCCGTGGATTGGTGCCACTGCCAATTGAACTGCCCTTGTCCAGTTCAGATACACCACCACAACAAGTTGGATTCTTGTTGAGTTCATGCGGCATAAGTGTGGCCTTAACATCAGAGGCCTGTTTGAAAGGTCTACCCAAATCGTCGACTGGTGAAATAGCCAAACTTAAAGGATGGCCCCGACTCCATTGGTTTGTAACTGAACATTTGCCAAAACCTCCAAAAGACTTCAATGTTGGTAATGTTCGGATAGAGGAGAATGCCATTGCTTATGTCGAATACACCAGTGATAAGGAAGGCAGCGTAATGGGTAAGCTTTGATCTTTAGATGACTTTAGACAAATTTTCACCTCTATTTAATTTGTTTTACTTTTTAGGAGTAACAGTGACTCGTCAAGCTATGATGAATCACTGCCGTGCACTAACCATGGCGTGTCACTATACCGAAGGAGAAACCAGTGTCTGTGTGCTCGACTTCAAGCGGGAGGTTGGCTTGTGGCACGCAGTTCTCACATCAGTGCTAAATGGCATGCATGTACTATTCATTCCGTATGCTCTTATGAAGCAGCGACCATCTTCCTGGATGCAATTGATCACCAAACATCGCGCTTCATGCTGCCTCGTCAAGAGTCGTGACTTACATTGGGGCTTGCTGGCCACAAAGGATCACAAAGACATCTCATTGTCATCGCTTCGTATGCTCTTGGTGGCCGATGGTGCCAATCCTTGGTCTCTCTCGTCGTGTGATCAATTTCTCAGCGTTTTTCAGTCGAAAGGTTTACGATCTGACGCAATCTGCCCGTGTGCTAGTAGTTCCGAGGTCTTTACGGTATCTCTGCGTCGTCCCGGACGTTCCTCGAGCGGATTCACTCAATCAGCAACTGGGCGAGGTGTTCTCTCGATGGCTGCACTCTCTCACGGTGTGGTGCGTGTCGATAGCGAAGATTCACTCACTTCTCTCACACTTCAAGACTGCGGTCAGGTGATGCCTGCAGCCCAAATGGTTGTCGTACGGTCCGAAGGCACACCAGTTCTCTGCAAGACAGATCAAGTTGGAGAGATTTGCGTGACTAGTGGTGCGACTGGCACGGCCTACTATGGCCTTGAAGGACTGACCAACACCACTTTCAAAGTCCAACCGCTCGTCGATGATCCCGATCCAAAGGATCCCAACACCGGCAAACCAATATGCGATGAATTCTTCGTCCGCTCTGGTCTCCTTGGTTTCCTAGGACCTGGAGGCTTAGTCTTTGTGTGTGGATCTCGAGATGGACTCATGACTGTAACCGGACGCAAACACAACGCTGATGATATCATTGCCACCGTCTTGGCTGTCGAACCGATGCGTTTCATCTACCGCGGTCGCATCGCCGTCTTCAGTATTAAAGTTCTCCGAGACGAACGTGTTTGCGTTATTGCCGAACAACGCCCAGATTGTTCCGAAGAAGAGAGCTTCCAATGGATGTCACGTGTGCTGCAAGCTGTCGATTCAATTCATCAAGTCGGCATCTATTGTCTCGCTTTGGTTCCACCAAATCATTTGCCTAAAACTCCACTCGGTGGAATTCATCTCTGTGAAGCTAGACGTCGATTCCTCGAAGGATCTCTACATCCGGCAAATGTTCTCATGTGTCCACATACTTGTGTTACAAATCTTCCAAAACCAAGGGAAATCCATCAAGGTACGTGGCAGAGTTTTGTAAAGATCAATTATTATACTCGTATAAACAAAAATATGCTGTTTTATTACTTTTTCATTTTTAAGTGCATTTTTATAGTTTGTTGAGTTGAATAATATTGAGTTCAATTGCTTAGTAAATGGTGTTAGATGCTTATTTGCAACACAAAGAAAAATGAAAACAAAAATAAAATCAATCATTGTGTGTTTGCTGGAATTTTGCTATATTGTTTTAGTGTAGATTTGATTATGCTAAAGCTAATAATAATGTGCGATTAAAATTAAGGAGTGGTGAATTTGGGACTTTTGTAATATAGAATAGGGATTAACTATGGGCGAAATCGTATTTTAGATCATAAATCATAAAGATTGTCCAATTGGTTCGAAGCTGAAGGCTTCTTAAGGGGGGCTACGGCTTAAACACATATCATCTGGTTATGTGACGTCCAATTCTTTGTACTAACAGCTTGTTTTTGTTATGTTTTCTTTTTAAATTTTAAATTTAAAACAAAAATTTTGAAAGTGTTTAAGGGAGAAATAAAAATTTCGCCGTCCTCATGTAAAATGATTAAAAAATCGGTGTTTTTAAAAGCTAAACCGCAACATTGGTGTTACCAATTTATTGTATGGTAATTTTGCAATGCACATATTTGTATCTTTCAAATATACATATAGTTTAAATCTTACTTAGTTTTCGGAAATTCTCATTATTTATGAGTTACCTTATGATTCTGCATTTGGTTCCAAATGAAGTTTTAGAAAAGCTTGAAACTTATACTATCATAGTTTTGAAAAGTAGGATTTTCAGTTGCTGATTTCGAATTCCACTTTATATTTTTTCTATATTCTCACGTTTTCACAATTATTTTTATATACTTTTCAATATATGTACATATGTATTTAAAAAATTTGATGATATCTTTGTTAAGGAGTGTCGGATTGCTTTTTTCTGTTAAGAGCCGTTTTGGCATAAATGGTTTAGCATGGTTAGGTTAGGTTACAATGGCTGATTACGTTAATATGATTGAGATCGTTTTGATTGTTATAGAAGAATTTTCCTAGGTAGGCTTTGCGTTTTTAAGCTAGAGCAGAGTATGTACAGAAGATTTGAAGAACTGTTTTCTCCACTTCCTGATTAATACGGCTTCTGAAAAAGTCATTTCATAATACGCCTAGCCGTGTGGTGTGCTGTCCTATAGAACTGTCATATCTAGAGTAGGCCAGATATTTTTCGTGACTTAAAACGTGGTGATGTTATTCCACCTGATGTTTGCCTTCTTCATAGAGTCTTGCATTAGCAATAATTTACATGAAGCGATTGATATTCCAGAATCAGCCAAACGTGGTAGAATGGGTTGTATAGTACCATTTCAGGGGAGTTCATCTGCCTTACAATTTCTTGGAATGTTTCTATGGCTCGGCACCCAGCAAAGGTGAATGTTAAACTTTTGTGCTATCTCCATTAGAGATGATCGGCCGTTATGGAGTTTGTAGAGACAGAGTCCAGATATTTGAAAGCAGCCTCACTATCTGAGGTGTTAGGTAGAGTAGGCTTCTAGTGCCGCAAATGGGGTCGTGCGAAGTGATCCACTCAAACGTGGGCAAGCTCAACATTGGACTTTATTTAGTGTGTTGGGGTTTATAGCTTTTTTCTAAAGCAATCCACCATACAACAGTAGTACCCGTGGCATGATGGTTTTGTAAAAGTTCTTTAAGGGTGTTAAGGAGCTTTCCTGAAACCATTATAGCAACATCATCCCCATAGGTAATCACGGTGAAACCCTCCGCGTCCAGATCAGTTAGAATTTCATTTACCACCAAGTTCTAGAGGAGAGGGGATAGAACACCACCTTGCGGTGTCCCTTTACTAACGAATCATTTAGCAAAAGAGTTGCCCAGTTTTGAGTTAATTATTCTGCTTGTCAGCATTAAATGAATTAACTCCCCAAGCGAACTCTCTACGTTCAGAGATGTCAAGGAAAACAATAATAGTGTATTCTCTATGATGCAAGAAGTATTAGATGGTGCGTGCTAAGGTGTGTAACGCGCGCTGTTTCAATCGATTTGCCTTTACAGTAGACATGTTGAGACATAAACAGAAGTTTTGTATGGTTAAGCATAGAATAGGGGAAGAGATTTGATCTGGTAGATAAACAGGCTAAATTTGAAGTCTGCTTAATTTTGGGATTATTTTTTCAAATCAGTTCACTTTATCTCTCGTGAAGAATTTCCAATGCAGTATCAGCTGTATCGGCTCCTTCGCTCTAGGCAGTGATGGGTCCAAAACCCAACTCAATCTTAGGTAATTTCTCAAAAATAAGTCTCATCACTAAGAAATAAAATCAAACTTAAAACTTACCACTGAACATAATTTTTAAAAGAAAATTATTATCAGCTTTTAACTCATCCAGAGTCAGAGGCTTTTAAGCGAATTTACGTCCTTGTATATTTTAGGAAAATGTTTATTTAAATAAAAAGTAAACGTTGACGTTGGAAATTTACTATCAATTTTTTGTTGCTACAGCTATCCCAAGTGACGTTCACCTTTCATGATCGTTTTTAAGAATCTCAAATCACTTAAGAGGATTTCACGCCACAATTTAAACTCTGCTTTTACCACCTGAAAATATTTTACACTATTAGACTCTTCAAAAAAAGTAAAAATTGTTGTCATGAATGTATAAAATTAAAGGTCTTCTCACTGCCCGGCCTGTCATTTGATACAGTATTGTTTGTGAATTCTAATTCGCTAGGTCTTGTACTCTTGTATTCTTGTATCAAGTTCCTCAAAGTGATTTCGTGTAAAATTTAAAGCCTTGATTTCTACGTAGGGTTTCCTTTTTCAATTTTCTGTCCCATGAATGGCCAACGTATTCTGCAGTCTGAAGACCTATATTGTTCTTCTTAGCTTACTTTTTCCGACTTTTCTTGTGAACCTTGAATGAGAATTATATAAAGCTTTCCATTTACTATGTTTTCTATAATTTAAAAAGTTAATAATACAATTCTGTAAATGAAATTAGAAAAAAAATTCACCACTCTACCGTAACCAAATCGTTGTAGGAAATGCTTTTTGTTTACAAAGTTTACAATCAACAGCATTTGCTTTTAGAATTTGCTTGGTATATATACAATTCATAGCATGCAAATAATAAGAAAAAGTAAAAGTAGCATACAAATAAGAGCTCTCTCTATCTAATTTCTATCCACAATTGCTTTAGTAAGACGTGTCATATTAAATATTTACTAACATCAAATCAGCAAAATTCAAAATCAATGCTTTTTGCACTTCAAAATTCATTCAAAAACTAAAAATTAAAAAAAAACAAACACATCTCGACCAAAAAAAACAACAACCAAAATAAAACTCTCTTACTAGCTCAATATATGGAACCCGTATTTCAGTTAATTTAATAAATTAATGTACTAAAAAAAATAAAACAATGATTTATTCATATCAAATCAAAAATCAATTCTCAAAAAAAAAAATAACGAAAACAATTTTTAATATGTTTTAATGTTTTAAACCACACACTATTTTATTTCGATGTTTTTTTCTTTTTTTCTTTTTTCCATTCGAATGCTGCTCTTGTTGTTCTTAACTGATACGAAATACGAAATAATTATTAATCAAAAAAAAAAAACGAAAAAATATATCAAACTTTATAATCATTTTAATATTTATTAAAAAAAAAAAACAAATACAATCCATAAACAAAACAATACAACAAAAACATGAAAACACTCATCATGCTCATCCACAAAACAAATAATATATATACACAATATTTAAATAATCCTAATTGTTTTTTTTTTGTCCTTAAATTAAATTAAATTCCTTATTAAACAATAATTTTTGTAAATTTTATTAATTTATGTTACACATCATGCGCATTTTGTTATAAAATTGTTTATGACCAACGCAATTAAATTCTTCTCATATTCATCCCATCGCGGTCTTATAAATAAATAAATGAAAAATAAACAACAAACAATAACAACAATTATACTATACTACATCTATTTTTAATTGGCATAATGGCACTGGATATCTCACCATAAACAAAATTTAATTTAATATATATCACCGTTAATGTCTAATTTATTTTGCGCTATTACTAACAAATTTTGTGATTATGGTTTTTAACAACAAAATCAAAAATAACCAAAAAAACGAAAAATCAATAACAAATACGCGTTTTTTCTTGGGACATTTGGTCACTTGCTACTTTAATATAATTATAACTCCCCCACCCTCCCATATACTGTCTCTTCTTTCTTTTTATATATATATATATACATACATTTATATATAAAAATAAAACTTAAATATTTGTATCTGTTATTGTTAAATTTACATATATATATATTTTTTCTAAATATTTTGCATTTAAATTTACAATAATAATATAATATTCGAACATAAAACAATTAAATTAAAACCAAAATTAAAAAACAACAAAATAAAAACACGGTTGCATTGCCAAAATACAATAAAATACAATTCGATACCAAAAAAAAATAAATTAATTTGTAAATATTTTTTCTAAAATCAAAAACAAAAAACAATTAATCGAAAAAAAAAACATTACAAACAATGAAAAAAAAATTGTGCAAATATAAATAAAAATAAAACAGCAGTGCAACCAACAACAACTAGTAGTAGCTTATCTGGATGTGGTATTACAGACACATCAGTTGGACCGGCCTCAGTTATGGTTGGCAATCTGGTGCAGGGCAATCGATTGGCAATGGCTCAAGGACGTGATGTTGGATTGTCTGAAGATAGCGAGAGGAAGGTATTGTTGATAATAATTAAATAACTTTTTTTAAATTTTATTTAATAATTTATTGTTTATTTTGTTTTGTATAGCATCAACTTATAACCGGGGTGTTAAGGTGGCGTGCAAATTCTGCACCTGATCATGTTTTGTATACCCTGCTTAACTCAAAAGGTAAGAACAAATTCGATATACAATATTCTTATCGATTCAAAATACCATAACTTGAAAATGCATCTGCTCAAGTTTTAAAACAGATTTTAATACCTCTAGGAGGTAGATAGCAATATTATTTTAAGCTACAAAAGATATTCCTTTCTCGAGAAATAGAAAAATCCTGCAACAATATCACCTAGCATAAAAAAGCGTTTCCTGATTGGATTTGAAAATAACATAGTACACAGAAATAGTTGGGATTTGAGTCATTAGGTCCTGCTTCCAGTGAAGAGGAAACGGGTTCAACATTTCTTCAATAAAAAGTCTATATTTCATTTTCGAAAATGTATTTATTATTTATTATTATACATTTATTAAGCGAGTAATGAAATTACACGTTAATATAAAAGAATAGAGCTGAAAGCAACAGTGGCCTTACGCTCAAATAAACTTAATTCTAGGTTAACTTATTTATTTAAAATTATAATTTATTGATATAATATGGTAATAGATTTATATGGAAGTTTTAGTTTTCAAAAGTATTTCATTGATTTTCAATATATTAGGTTTAGTTGGGTTGCTTAAGATTTCGATGACATCATTTCCGGTAAGTATTTCTGTGATGTATGGTTTAGTTGTTTCACAGTTGTAGAGCAGGTGTTGAAGATTGAGAGTAGTGTGGCAGTTGGGACAAATAGGTGGGGGTTCGTTTTTGAGAATGTGGAGGTGGGTAGCAGAGGTATGGCCGAGTCGTAGTCTGATAAAATTAGTGATCATAATTTTTGGGAGATTTGTAGGATAATTGGGTGGTGTTTTCGTGGGGTTGACTTTTGTGTAGTGGTGTTGATAAATGAGCCAATTGTTCTTTTCGATAACTGTAATGTTGTTCATAAGACCCCTTACTATGTCGTTTTTAGTGTAGAAGTTGTACAGGTACAATGGTGATTTGTGAGCAAGATTGGCAGCTTCGTCGGCCTTTTCGTTCCCTATAATACCAACGTGTCCTGGAATCCACATTAGTTTTATGAGGTTGGTTGACTTTATTAATAGGGACCGGATGTTGTTGATGATGTTGATATCATTGTTTGCATTTGCAATGGCATTTAAAGTAGAGAGGCTGTCTGTGCAGATGATTTGCTTTTTTCCAGTTTTGATTGCCACTTCTATTGCATTAAGGATTGCAAAGGCTTCGGCGGTGAAAATGGAGGCTGTTTGTGGGAGTAACCCGATTCGAAGAGTACTACCATCATCATTGACAATGGCAAAGGACGTGTTGTCACTGGTCTTTGATCCGTCCGTAAACATGAAGTTCCAGTTATTGGCTTTGAGATCCGATGAGATGTTAAGATAGAGCTTTCGGTATGTTAGGTTGTTTGTGTTCGTTTTTCTATACGGTGCTAGATCCATTACAAAAGAGGTTGAATCTATTAGCCAGGGAGGTTCCAATGAATAGGGGCTTTTTATTTTGATGAGGTTCTTTTTCGGGAATTCATTTTTTGCAGACTCGAAAATTGTGGAGAGGGCTGATGGTTGCTTGTATCTCTTTTTACGATTCGTCATGAGGTCTATTTCTTTGTCAATTGGCGATTTATATGAGAAGATGAGTTTTGCGTAGAGTTTGTGTGTTATTTTTTCCCTCCTTTCTTCTATCGTTGGAAGGCCAGCCTCTGCCAGGATGTTTTTGATGGGGGGAGGTTCGGAAGGCGCCAACACTACATCTCGCTGCTTGATGATAGACAGGTTTTATAATTCCTAGTGTTGTTTTTGGTGAGTTTCCATATATGTAAATTCCATAATCTATTTTGCTTAAAATAAAAGATTTTGTTACATTACAGAGTGAGTTTACATGTACACTACTTTTTTTGCTAGATAGATATTTTACAATATTTGCCCTTGCGGCTAGAGACATCTTAAGATCTAAGCAATGGTCACGCCAATTGTATTTGTTATTAAAGGTTAATCCTAATATTTTTAATTTGTTTACATTTTCAAGATTTACATTATTAATACTTAAATTAAGGGGTGTACAATTATGTTTACGGCATATGTGTAGCACTTTGCATTTAGTTAAAGACAGTTTTGAACCTGAGGTGACTCCCCATTCTAAAATGTCTTTGATTTCTTCTGAGAGAATACTTTCCATTTCATTAATTCTTTGAGTTTTACACAAAATATATACATCGTCTGCATAAATGCAGTAGTTTAAAGCTTTACGTTTAGAAAGTATTTCGCAAATGTTTTGGAAGGCAATTGAAAAAAGCACTACTGACAATGGTGAGCCCTGGGGAATACCATTTTCAAGTCGGTATGAGGTAGAGTAGGAATTGTTACATTTTATGAAGAACTTTCTATTGGTTAAAAAAGATTTCACATAGTTAAAAATTTTGGGGCCAACACTCCATTCTTTAAGGATTACATGAATCCCAATCCTGTCGAAAGCTTTTTCGAAGTCTAAGGTGAGTATCGAGATGTGATTCTTAGCGCTCAAGGCTCTGGAAATGAGTTGATCGATATAAAGGAGGGCGTCCGTACATCCTCTGTTGGGTTTAAATGCTGTTTGATTTTGGCTTAAGAGATTATTAGTCTCAGCAAACCAGATCAGTCTTTTGGCAACAATTTTTTCCAAGACTTTTGCGAGGCATGGTAAAAGAGAAATTGGGCGGTAGCCATCCGCTGATTGTCTGTCTTTACCGGGCTTAGGAATAGGTAGTATGGATGCTGTTTTCCAGATCTGAGGAATAACACTTGTATTAAGTATATTGTTATAAAGATGGAGAATTCTTAGCTTAATTTTTTCTGGGAGATTTTTTATCATGGGATAAGAGATTCTATCCCGGCTAGGAGTTTTTCCTTTTAATTTTGCTAAACAAGAGTCAAGTTCAACTATTGGTATGTCTTTTTCAATGATCAAAGTGTTATGTTTGATTGTTTGGGAAGGAAGGGGAGAAGAGGTAACGGATTCTTGTTTTAGATGTCTAAACTCATTTGAGAAGCAAGAGTCGCTTGAGTACTCCGACCAGCACTGCGCAATGTAATTACCTATCTCAGATGTATTTGAGAGTATATCATTTGGTGTTTTAATGTAGTTTATTGTGAGTGGGGTTGGGTTGCCTGTTAACATTCGTATATTGTTCCAGGCTTTACTTGTTGAGGTGTTGGGGTTAATGGAGGATGTAAATTCTTCAAAAGATTTAGATTTAACTATTTTCAGCTGTCTGCGGAATTGTGCATTTGATTTCTTAAAAGCTATCAGATTGTTTTGGTTTCTATTTCTTTTGAATATTTTCCAGGCCACTATTTTTATTTTACGAAGTCTAGCTAGTTCAGCGTTCCACCAAGGGGTGGTACTTCTTGATTGTTTTGGTTGTGTCTGGGGGATAGCAACATTGGCTGCAGATCTAATTGCCTTTAAGATAGTTGCTGCTTCTTTGTTTGTGTTTAATGTTGGAAGTTTATCCGACAAGTTTTGCGTGACTTGGCTTCGAAAAACAAGCCAGTTCGCTGAATCAGTTTTAAACTTAGGATTTGGAATAGTATGTCTTTGATAATGGGCGAGATTTATAGTTGTCAAAATCGGAAAATGATCACTGTTGTGAAGGTCGTCTATGGTTTTCCATTGTATTTTAGGGAGAAGTTCAGGAGAAGAGCAAGTAATGTCAATGTGGGTAAGAGAACCGTGTGTGGAGAGATGAGTAGGAGAACCGTCGTTTAGAATTGAGATATTAGAGTCTAAGAGGAAATTTTCGATAGTTCTTCCTCTGTGGTTTGTATTGGGTGAACCCCATAGCATATTCCATGAGTTAACGTCTCCGGCTAAAATGACTGGAAGTGATAGTTGATTTAGCATGTTATCTAAGTCGTTTTTAGTGAAGGATTGTTGGGGATGAATGTAAAAGGAGGCTATACATATTTTTATTGGACCGGATATTTCTATGGCGGAACAAGCAATGTCTGAATTAATAGGTAATTCTCTGTGAGGTATATCATTTTTAACTAATAATGCAGCACCTTGCTTTGCTGTTGTATTTGAAGGAAGGTTGTTGAAATAGCTTTTGTATGTTTTAGGAGGGGTAGGGGTTGCGTTGAAGGAAAAGTGAGTTTCCTGTAGACATAGAACTGAGGGTTTGTTTTCTTTTATGAGGATGTTAAGCTCATCGTAATTGTTTACGTAACCTTTCAGATTCCATTGTAGAATCTTAAGTTTAGCTTTATCCTGAAAAGCGGTGAACTTCGGCACTGTATTACTAGAGGAATACTGTGTGAAGTTCTTTTGATTGGGGTTTTGAGGTATGATGGTAGGATCAGAAGGGATAGGAGTAGGAGGAGTCAAAAGAGTAATGTTTGTTATGTTTGTGTATTCTATTGAGTTAGGTGATGGAATTAAATGAGTTGGCGATTTTATGTTGGTAGTGACATCATAACCCCGCTGTCCGGCAGCGGAGGTGCTCGGACAACAATTATTATTGTTGTCCGAACATCTCAGCCCCCGATCAACGGGGTCAGGATCTGTAGAATGTTGTTTATTATTGTGGTGGTTGTTCATCATCATGTTTATGGTTTTGGGTCAAATAATATTTATTATTTAGTAGAAGAGATTGAGTAATATTTGAGATAGGTGATAAGTTATTGGATTGTTCTGAATCGGAGTAAGAAACAATCATTTCTTCTTGTATTTTATTGTTTTTAGGATTGTTTGTGTTTATTTGTGAAATTTGTTTTGTGGTTTCTATGATTTTTTGTTGGTCAGTAGTAGTTAGAGTAGTGTATATTTTAGTGTTGTTTGATGATTGTTGTAATGCGTTAGAAGAGGAAGAACTAGATGTTTGTGGATTTAGAGAATTTTGTGAAAGTGAGACGGAACTATGTGGAGTTGTTTTTGCTGTTGGGAGTGAAACTGGGTTATGAGAAGAAGAAGACAGGTTGTTGCCTGTTTTAGCTTTAACATTGTAAGGCGTATTGTTGACACTTGTTTCAGTTGGTTTGTTAATATTATATATGTGTCTCGCTTCGGAAATAGTGCACTTGTTTCTAGTTTTTATTGTTAGTATTTCTTTATTTTTGATATATTTAGGACAGTTGATAGAGGAGGACGGATGGGGTTCTGCTGTTGGAGGGCAATTTGCACACATGACACGTGTACAACTTGCGGGCGCGTTTTCATGAGGTTGAAGGCTGCATGTAGCACAGATTTCTTCTTTAGTACACCTTTTAATGGTGTGTCCGAGGATTTGGCACCTGCGGCACCTCATAGGATTAGGAATGTATTCCTTGACTTTTTCTTCGTAGAAACCTATTTCTACAGTGGCTGGAGGTTGGTACAGATCGAATGTAAAGAGCATTAATCCAGTAGGGCGGTGTTTTCCTTCAATATTTTTGGTGAATTTATATACCTCAGTGATACCTTGTATGGCCATTTCAGAGATAATGTCGAAAATGTAAAAAATAAATATTTTAAAGGTTTTGTTCGGTGCTATTGAAGGCCCAATGAGAAAAGATTTGTTCCCGAAAATGCCAAGAATTGTAAACGCAGACATGGGTCGCAGCAAGTTACAAGTAAGGACATGAAGGAGTACTCCACAAGGTGGGGTATTATCTCCCATGCTCTGGTTATTAGTCGTTAACGAAATATTAAAAGAATTAAGTGTAAGTAGATTAAAGGTCATTGCATATGCAGACGACATCATTTTAATAGCTTCAGGCAAATTCATACCTATACTTTGTGAACTTTTTCAATTAGGTCTTAATATGCTCAGTAATTTTGCCTGTAAGTGTGGACTTAACGTCAACCCACTTAAGACAGAACTAGTTTTGGTCACGAGAAAAAGAAACATTCCAATTATGGACTTCCCTACTATTAATGGTGTTTCCGTACACATTACTGGTATGGCAAAATATCTTGGACTGTTTCTTGATCGTAAATTAAACTGGAAAGAAAACTTTAAAAAAAAGAGAGACAAAAGTCTTAGTTGCCTTCTATACCTGCAGTAGAAATTTTGGTAAAAAATGTTGTCTAAGCCCTAAAACCATTCTGTGGATGTACACTGCCATTGGAAAGCCAATATTAACATACGCATGTTTGCCATGGTGGCCAGCCCTTGAAAGGGTTAGCAATCTTAAAAATATGAAAACAAATTTCAAAGAATTGCATGTATAGGTACTACAAGTACCATGAGGATTACACCAACTGCAGCCCTAGAGACATAGCTCTCGCTAGTCTCTCTCGATATATTCTTGAAGAAACTGGCGTCAAAAAGAGCATTACGTCTAATACTGTGTCATAACTGGAAAAGGGCTTCCTTTGTAAACAGGAACATAAAAAACACTATTTAGATAGACATTGGCATTCAGACAGACTATTTAAAGCCGTACATAGATTCTAACCCAGTAGCACAAACAGAAATTCCCACAAGGAAGGACTGGATCGAAGACAGTATCATACAAATAAATCTTGTTTCCGTCTTTACGGATGGTTCCGAAACGGGGGAGGGGGTAGGGGATTAATAAAGCTTTCATATTACTGCAGTGTCTTTTAAGCAGAAGCCGCTAAGGATCTTTCTTCCCACAATTTGGAAGACAAATGCATAGACTTATTTATCGACAGCCAAGCAGCAATCAAGGCCATATCTGCCACTGTCACAAAGTCAAAACTAGTACAGCAATGCCGTTGAGAGCTTCGTTTACTCAGCGAAACCAACACGGTTACTGTCTGTAACATTAAAGGTAATAAAAAGGCGGTCGAATTGGTCAAAAACGGATCAATGCGCAGCCCAAGCCATATGGTATTAATGATATACAGGCCAATATAGCAGGTAAATGAACAAATCCTCCAAAGTTTCATTGAAGTCGCACACAGCAGGTGGGCAGCTCTTAAAACTTGCAGAGTTTCTAGGAATATATGGCCAAAGATTTCGAAAGGTGAAACAAAATTCCTTTTGCAACTAGGTAGGCCTCAGTTATCCTCACTAATAGGTATTGCCACCTAGAGAAAGTCTTAAATTTTTGCGGAAAGTCTTAAATGTTCGCCTGAATCCTCATCAACCTTCCTATACTCTTCCCAATCCTTTCCCTTTCCTGGGAAGCACGATAAATCCAAAGAGACCTAAATGATATGTTTTCTTGAACTTTACAGATTCATCACCCCATACAACGTAACCTTACCTAACCCGTAAATGCCAAATTTCGAGCTACAATATGGAGTGGGGAAGGAATCACTCCAACCAGAATATTTCCATCTTATCGGCAGCGTTAGGTCTTTTTGTCCAAAACCATATCGCCGAAATTAAAAATGTCAAATCGCCCAAACAATATTATAAACATTTTGTTCTTAAACGATTTGGACGTTAAAACTTTTTTGGGTTTTATGAAATTCCAAATTATACATTGCCCAATAAAATAACGTCACGATATTAAAAATATCATATCGCCCAAAAATTGCTCTAAGCTTTGTCTGATTAAAATTCCCCAAAGCCCAAAATAAATGTCATATTGGCCAAAGTAATTTTAAAATATCATAACACCCAAATTACTAACTTACATATCGCCCAAAAGATGTCATGTGTTTCAATATTGGGAGTTCTGAAAAAATGTTTGTTTATTTTGAGTAAACATTAAACGAAAACAAAATTAAGATCATCCAAAAAGTCGGAACGTCAAGAAATCGTAAGAAATCTGTTTTACTTTCGGAAAGCGAAAGCCTTTGAATACAAAGAAATTTTGCATGCACCCAACCCAAAATTTTTTAGTGAGCCCAAGTAGGGGGTGCATACCTCACTATTTATAAGCATCTCAAAACCTAACAAGCACTAAGAAATTTCTAGGGTGTTCTGACATTTCTAAACTTAGACGTTACGGCATTGAAAATTGATTTGGATGATATGACATTTTATTTGGGCTTTTTTGACGTTTTCTATTGGCAATCTGGAAGTGAAAAAAAGCATTCTGAATGCGTTCAATTGGGCAAAAGTGACAGTTCTGATTCTAAAAAGAAGAGAATTTCCATTCTGGTTTTAAAACAGAATCAGAAGCAGAATCACTCACACATTCATAAATTTTAAATGTCACTTCCTCCATGTTTGCAGCACAAAAACAAAATGAAATTTAGCGCGAATACACATATATGTGACACATATGTCATACTCAACCAATACATTCTCACCAAACTTCAGATTCTTCGGAATAAAAAAACAACTGTTCAATTGGGATTCCGAATCGAAGAACAATTCCAGATTGCCAATTGAAAACGACGTTAGTGATATTTTGACGTTTCTCTTTTTGGGTTTTATGTCATTTTATGATTTTTGTGAGAATACATAAGAAACGGTAGAAAGCATAATCGACGTAATGCATAAAACAAATTTCACCCCTTTGTTATAAAACCCAAATTCAAAATTTAAAATTCTTTTAGGCAAAATGACAGTTTAAAATTTGGGCGTTGTTTTATTTAAAAATTATTTGGGCGTTTTGAAAAATTTTATGCTTTCTCTCTCATAATACTTTTAAAAGTGTTAAAGTATTAATTTTTAGCGAAATGGCAATGCCTTTCAAATATTTCTCAAAAAAAACTTAATTTTCCCGACATTTGGTTATTATAAAATGCTAACAAAATTAAAAACAAAAATCATTTGCGGACAGGGAGAGAGAAAAACCGTCTAAAAGTTAGTGCTTTTGAAAATAAACAAGTTACCAAATTCTGAAAAGTCAAAACTTGGCTTATTCTGTTTAGAGTATACTTTAAGGGCACCCTATATATAAAAAAAATAATTCACGTCGATTTATATTGCGCGACAATCTTTCGACGTTCATGAAAACACCTTTTATTTTAAATGTTTTTTTCTAAATGTCTTTAATTTTACCTCAATAAGGAGAAAGTTATCATTAAAAAGTTTGTCCTTACTCCAGGCCAGTTTCAGTTCCATTTCCTTATTCGAGGTCTCCTGTATTGTGCTGTCTTCATTGCTGACTTTTTTCGCTATAATCCTTGTATTATACTGTCGGGACGATAAATCATCCAAAGAATTTTTACTTCAAAACCAGCCTTAAGTGTTCTCAAACGGTGAAAAAGATCAAGGCCTTCTTCATTTATAAGAACCGCAACGGTTTAAAAAACAACTTAAGAAAGGAAGGTTAGGTTGATTGCATAATTGCTTTCTTAGTTTGCACATACAGCATTTGTTGTATCAGATCCCCTTTGTGTCCACTGTCCATGTTTCGTAGAACTGCGAAGTACAGAAACAGAGATTGGTTCTTAAGCAATACAATGAGAATGTGGAATACCTAAACACGCTATGTGGTCTATGTTTCTCTGTCATTGCATTTTTCACGAATAAAAAAGCAATGTTAACCCATTTTTCTTAATGCTCATACTGTACTGCCATATAAAGGGTATAAAGTGCCTGGTAGTCATACAAAAATAAGACCTGGTATAGAGACTTGCTTGATAACAAGGTCCCTATGCACTTGAAAATTGTAGATGGCGAGGTTTAATCCAAAACGTAGATGATGTTTACTTTTCTTTTCTTTTACTGAAACCTTATTTATCATCAAACCTACCTTTTTTGGTCACAGTTTTGTTTCCATTTTGAAGATTTAAATTCTTGAGATAACCAAAATGATAATAATTAAGGGGTTAATGTTTGAATATTCGGCTGATATTTCATTTGAATAGTTTTATATCCGTATTTACAATTTATTTTTAACTTCTTCTTCATTAGGTGCTGTTGCTAAAACACTTACCTGCTCTGAGCTGCATAAACGTGCTGAAAAAATTGCTGCTCTCCTTCAAGAAAGAGGAAAGATTGAACCTGGTGATCATGTTGGTAAGTTTAAAATTATTCAGTTTTGTCTAAATTTCATCATTTCCAGTTTTCCAAACATCAACTCACAAAACAAAATTGTGTTTTTTTTTTTCTTTTTCAAGCTCTTATCTTTCCACCGGGCTTGGATTTAATTTGTGCATTCTATGGCTGTTTATATTTGGGTGCTGTGCCAATTACCATTCGCCCACCACACCCACAAAATCTCATCACAACATTACCAACGGTTCGAATGATTGTTGATGTTTCCAAGAGTGGTATTGTTTTGTCGATTCAATCGATTATCAAATTGCTGAAATCACGTGAAGCTGCCGCTTCAATAGACCCCAAAAGTTGGCCACCAATTTTGGATATTGATGATAATCCAAAACGTAAATTGACTGCAATAGCTAATTCGACTTTAGACTCGACGGCGTATTTGGACTTTAGTGTATCAACATGTGGTCGATTGAGTGGAGTCATCATTACCAATAGGTTTGAGTCTTACAATTTCAAGGAGTTAATTTTTGAACTTATCGTTTTTTTTTTTTTTTGATTCTAGATCCCTTTCGAGTGTGTGTGCCAGTTTGAAGCTAGCCTGTGAATTATACCCATCACGCCATGTGGCACTCTGCCTAGATCCCTATTGTGGTCTAGGCTTTGCAATGTGGACCTTGATCAGTGTCTACAGTGGTCATCATTCGATTTTAATTGCACCTTATGAAGTCGAAGCAAATCCTAGTCTCTGGTTGTCTACCCTATCTCAGTACAGAGTTCGTGATACATTTTGCTCGTACGGAGTTATCGAATTGTGTACAAAAGCACTTAGCAATTCGATACCAGCACTGAAACAGAGAAACGTCGATCTGCGTTGTGTGAGGACATGTGTTGTAGTCGCTGAGGAACGTCCTCGCGTTCAACTCACACAGCAATTCTGTAAACTTTTCCAAGCACTCGGACTGAATACACGTTGTGTATCAACATCGTTTGGTTGTCGAGTAAATCCAGCGATTTGCGTTCAAGGCGCCAGTTCAGCGGAGAGTGCGCAGGTGTACGTTGACCTTAGAGCGTTACGCAACAATCGAGTGGCTCTGGTCGAACGAGGTGCACCTAACTCATTGTGTCTGATTGAATCGGGAAAACTTCTACCCGGAGTGAAGGTTATAATCGCCAATCCAGAGACAAAGGGTCACTGTGGAGATTCACATTTGGGTGAAATATGGGTATGCACAAGCCTTGACAAAAATGCTTCCAGATCTCAAAAGTACATTTCTTTCTGTTTGATTCTAGGTACAATCTCCTCATAGCGCTAATGGATACTTCACCATTTATGGTGACGAAACCGACTACAATGATCATTTCAATGCCAAATTAGTTACCGGAGCAACGACTGAAGTATACGCCCGCACCGGTTATTTAGGATTTTTGCGACGCACCGAATGCTCTCAAGCAGTATCGATTTTAGACGAAACTACACCCAGTATTGCGAGTCGAGATAGTGACACAGAATCATTACATTCGATGAGCCAATTACAACATAATTTATCTTCAATTTCGATTGGCAATCAATCGGGTGGTGGAACAAATAATCAAGATCAAGAATTACATGATGCTGTTTATGTGGTAGGAGCATTGGATGAAGTTATAACATTGCGGGGAATGAATTATCATCCAATTGATATTGAAAATTCTGTGTTACGTTGTCATAAAAAGATTGCCGAATGGTAAGATTAATTTTTCAAATCAAAAAATGAATGCAATCGAATGTGACGATATCATTTTCCTTACAGTGCTGTATTTACATGGACAAATCTACTAGTCGTAGTTGTTGAATTAGATGGAAACGAATCAGAAGCTCTGGACTTAGTACCATTGGTAACGAACACAGTTTTGGAAGAACATCAATTGATTGTTGGTGTTGTTGTTGTTGTGGATCCAGGTAAGCTTTTCAATACCTTCCTATAATAACAAAAAATATACCTTATGTTATATATTTGTGTCTCTTTCAGGTGTGGTTCCAATCAACAGTCGCGGTGAAAAACAACGTATGCATTTACGAGATGGCTTCCTAGCAGATCAATTGGATCCCATTTATGTTGCATATAATATGTAAATAATTTAAAAACAAAAACACACACATTACTACCAGAACAAACATAAGAACAACAAATTCAAATGGGATCGTCTAAACTTTCCATTCGTCTTTAACAAACTTTTTCGCATAAAACAAACAAATATTTAATAATTATAATTATTATTATTATTGAAGATAAAACATGCATACATATACGTAAAATATGTATTTTTTGATAATCCCCAAAATAAAGAAAACAAATTCAAACGGACAACAAAATTCATATAACTAAAAGAAAACAAAACAAAACAAACGAAAGAAAACAATTCGGAGAATAAAAAAGAAACCAATTACAATAATTAAAAAAAAGCCTCAAAATCTTCATTAAAATAAAAATTAATATTGATACAACGTATGTAATAATAAAATATACGAAAGTTTTTAGATCTATACACACATTAATAATATCCCGAAAATAAGAAAACAAAAATTAAAATTTAATATTAATATTAATGAAAACAAAAAAGAAATTCGGACAATTTTCTAGTTGTAGAATCCCAGACCACACACAATAATAATAATTAAAATTTTGTGTTTAAACATTTGTTTTATTTTAGTTAAATTACTATAGTTTTATCTCTTGCTAGGCATTTAATAAAAATTTAAACAAAATAAAGAAAAAACCTAATAATATAATTAAATAAATAAATTTAATAAACAAAAAAACAAAACAAAAGCAATCTTATAAGAATTTTTTACAATTGATAAATTAAAAATAAAATAATATAAATTTAACTAAAACAAACAAAAACGTAAATAACTTATAAATTCGGTATTGATTGGGCTAAAGTGTATTTTAAGAATAAATTAACTATCAATTTAATATTTGTTTTGTCTCTTATTTCAAAAATATCTTATAGTATAACAAAAATTATGTATAATTATAATAACCTGCACAATAATCCACTTAGAAAAGCATACATCCAGTGGTTTGCAAAGAAACAAACAAATAAAAATTATTCACTTTGTATTATTGATATTTTGAAATCGAAAATAATACAAACAAAAATTACATTTTACATTTTTATTTAAGTATGTTTTTTTAATTCACATTACAAAACCTAATTGATTACAATTATAAATTATATTGTACTCCTTCGTAATTATTAAAAATTTTATGAAATGAAAAATAATCATCTGAGAATGATATCGAAAGATAATTTTATTATTAAGATATGAAACAATAATTATTATGATTATTGTATTGTAATAACTCAATGTCGAAAGAAAAAATGAAAACAAAATAAAGAAAAAACAAAACAATATTTTGTTCAAGTCTCCGTTTGAATACATTTTAATGAAACACATTAAAAATAAAAATAAAAAAACAAAACACTGTTTTCCTTCATATAAAATGTAGCCTATGAATGATAAAAATAGAAAACGACAAATATTTTCTTAGAATGCAATTTCGTTTTTAATTTAATTTCTTTTTAATTTGTAAGAATAAAAAGCAACATAATAATAAACACAAAAAAATAATAATTAATGTAGTTGCTTAAATTTAAAGATTTATTTTTGTTTTTTTTTATAATTTTATTTTTCGGTTTTTCTATAACTCTTTTTTTTAAGTGTTTTCATTGTTTTTTTTTTTAATTTTTTGTTTTTAAATCTCTCTATCTTTTCCATGTGATTATATAAAATATTTTTTTAAAACTATAATAAGTATTTTTTAAAAAAATATTTTATTTTTTATTATTTTTAATAGTTTCTTAGTTATTATGGCCAATAAGTGAATATAATAACGTTTATATAAATATATAAATATAGAGGTAAATAAATTTTCAAAAATAAATTGCAAAATTACTTTTACTTGATTTAACATTTAAAACAATTAACGCTCAGCGGAAGAGCTAAATACAGAAAGATGATAACATGGTCAGGGAAAATTAATTTTGACTTCTTTAAAGTGAATAAGTTGAACCCTTTAAATAAATTGGCAAGCACTAAAAGTTGTCAATAATGAGCTTGAATTTATTATGGAGTTGTGAAAAAATTGAAGAGAGAAATAAAAAGAAAGCAGTGATTTTGGAGGCAGTAACAAAATTGTTATAACTAGCTCCAGATGAAGGTGTTTTGTAATCAAAAGAAAAGATGTAGTCCACGCTCTGAAAATCGGGGTTACAATACACTTAAGCTAAGGATGTATTAGAGCAACCAATCCTAGTTCTGGGGTTCTTAATCATCTTAATTTTTTTAGATTGATGCTTTGAATATGCTAATGTAAGTAGAGAAAGTTTATGCAACTAAATAAAGGCAAACACATTTAATAGAACCACGAGTTTAACATTATTTAATTTCACTGCACTTAATCAAGAAAGCTGAGTCATACTACGGTTGTTGAGTTATCTATCAAAAAACTACAGAAAGTCGCGTTTTAAATGCATTCTTGTTATTACAAAGGACTTGGTATCATTAATACAATTTTCGGCAAAATTTTAAGTCATGAAATGTGAATGGTAACACTTAGCTCATGTCTGATTTGACAGATATAGTTTTATCCTTCCGCTGAACGAATATGGTTGTTTATACGCTTGAACAAAGCTGGGAACAACGCTTAGAGAAGATTCCGATTTTGCCAAAAGAATCATTTTTTAAGATGAAGCTCATTTTGATCTTGGCGGGTATGTAAACAAGCAAAATTGTCGCATTTGAGGCACAGAAAACCCGCACGCATACATTGAAAAGCCGATACACTCAAAACGAGTCACTGTTTGGTGCGGATTTTGGTCCAGAGGCATAATTGAGCCATTTTTCTTCGAAAATGAGCAAGGAGTGGCCGTTACAGACAATGGCGATCGTTATCGAGCCATGTTGAACGAATATTTGTTCACAAAAGGAGGAGGAGGATATTGGCAACATTTGGTTTGGACGGCGCTACACAGCCGAAGCTACACTCGATGTTTTTTATAGCATTTTCAAAAAAAAATAGTTATTTGGCGGACCCTTTATTAAAGTTAGTTTACAAGACATTCAATTGGAAGAAATTTCTATAAAATAGAAATAAAATAGAAGGAAATTTCATTTATACTACCTGACTCTTTCATACATAAGTGCTCATAATTTCGATAGGAGAACACAATCTTAGAAGGGTTAAACGGAGGTGGGTGAAGTGCAGTTCTATACTAATTTTAACACCCGAAAAGATTATTTTTTCACAAAATGATTGAAGACCGACTTTTTACAGGAAGATAAAGGGCGCCATTGTTTGATTTTCAAAAAAAAAAAAATATTACTTAAACCTTATTCAATTTTTCACGAAATATTGTTGATAATAGATCCGTTCGCGTACCCTCCTAAAACAGTCAAATTTTAAGAAAAAATACGAAATTTAACCAAATCCTGTTCGCGTACTCAAAAATGTTGTAGTTTTTCGTAAAAGAGAGCTTTCACGACAGAGTAAAATATTCCCCAAGCTACAAATTGATTTGTGAAAAGTGTCAAATTTGAAAGAACTTCAAATGCCACTGCCTTCGATGAAAATACGCCGTCAACTTTAGGTAGTGTTTACATTTTCTTAGCAATTATGTAGTTAAATTTGAATCTTTTTCTTTTTCAAATTGATATGAGACTTCTACAAGCCTGTGAAGAAAAAAAATTCGGATAGCTTCCAACAACAGCTACTGAATAGTATGGACCAAATTAGAAAGGACAAGGCAGAATTGAGAATACCAAGCGAAAGTTCTCCAGCGAATTGATAAATCGGAAAGCTATTGAAAGACAAAAAGTACATTTTGAAAAAAAATGTGGATAGAATTTCAAATGAATAATTTAAGTTTGTACCTATATGTATCTATTTAATTTACATATGTATACATACATATATTTATGTACTTTCTACTCTTCATAAATTAATAAATCTTAAAATCAATCTCTATATACTTAAAAATGGATGTGCGTATGTTTGTTAATTTGTTTCTTCCTACTTTACCAGAAATTCGTTGAAGGGCGTATACTTACTATTCTCTTTCATTTGTTTCCTACAAGCCCTAAAGACATTTATGTGTATTGGAAAAATTAGGTTTTTCCTTCGGCTTTTTTGGTCACTTTGATCGTTGCAATGAAACAAGGTTGTTACATTAGCTTTTCCCGACGTTTCGGCAGGGGTTGCTGCCTTCCTCAGGGGAACTTTATTACACATGAAATATAAAACACATAGTACAATATTGTGGACAACAAGAATAAGAAAAAACTTACAATTTAACAATTAAATTTTAAAAACAGTGTAAAAAAAAAAAAAAAAAACACTTCTAATTAAGAAGTTCAGTCTATAACTACAAAAAACAAAGAGAAAACTCTTATGAGGAAACAAGTGAGCAGTATACAGATGATATACTCTGTGTGTCTTGCTTGCGATTCATATTGTTTTTGTTGTTCAGGATGTGGAGCGTTTCGAGCGTATATCGCTTAGAGGTATGTTTTTCCGTTTGAAGAAGTAATGATGTATTGGTCTCGTTTGATGTTATTTCATTATTTACTAACATCCCAGTACAATTGGCTATTAATATTATTAAAAAGAAATGGGATACGATTAGCAGACATACCAAAATCAGCCAAACTAAATTTGTTGAAATCATGGATTTTTGCTTAAAAGACAACAACTATTTGCAGTTTAAGGACATTATCTACAAACAAATTTTTGGAATGCCAATGGGTAACCCTCTTTCGCCCACTATTGCTGATTTAGTTATGGACCATTTACTTGACGAATGCTTAACTGGATGTAATGCAAAACCAAATTTTATAGTGAAATATGTTGATGACATATTTGCGGTTATGGACAAAGATAAAGTCGCAGACTTATTATTGAT
This sequence comes from Eupeodes luniger, assembly GCA_951509635.1. Taxonomy (NCBI): domain Eukaryota; kingdom Metazoa; phylum Arthropoda; class Insecta; order Diptera; family Syrphidae; genus Eupeodes; species Eupeodes luniger. Next base: position 40,338,999 of record OX608073.1, read on the forward strand.
CCTGAACGGATTCCACTCCAAACTACAGTTCACTGTTGAAAACGAACATAACAGTTCTATTTCGTTCCTTGATGTCAAAATCCACCGTATGGACACTCAATTGTCGTTTGATTGGTTTCAAAAACCAACAGCATCAGGACGTCTGATCAACTTCCGGTCCAACCAAGCCAAACACATAATCTTCAACACAGCTTCCAATTTAATTAACAAAGTTTTCATGTTAAGTGACGAAAGATTCCACCATTCAAATACCATCAAAGTGACCAAAATTTTAAGCGACAACGGTTTCCCGCCAGCAATTATTCGTGGCTTAATTTTACAACAACAATGCAGACGCGCTAAACAACAAAGTGAGGATAACATCAAAGGATACTTCAAAAGCATTGTTTACGTTCCAAAACTGGCTGAGAGTTTTAAGCAAGTTGTCACCAAAAACATCCAAGATGTCCGATTGGCTTTCAAATCTAACCAGACAATTAGACACCTTTTCACCAAACTAAAGACCAAAATAGACAGAGATAAACGCACTGACGTCATTTATAAAATAAACTGCAAAGGTAAACCTGACGAAACATGTAACCTTTGCTACATCGGAACCACCAAACAATTCTTGCGCCAAAGATTGTCCAACCACAAATCTGACATCAAAAACAATAACCTGGCTAAAACCGCATTGGCGGCCCATTCAATAGACAAAGGTCATTCTCCGGATTTCGATGGTGTTAAAGTTCTTCAAACGGAAAAACATACCTCTAAGCGATATACGCTCGAAACGCTCCACATCCTGAACAACAAAAACAATATGAATCGCAAGCAAGACACACAGAGTATATCATCTGTATACTGCTCACTTGTTTCCTCATAAGAGTTTTCTCTTTGTTTTTTTGTAGTTATAGACTGAACTTCTTAATTAGAAGTGTTTTTTTTTTTTTTTTTTACACTGTTTTTAAAATTTAATTGTTAAATTGTAAGTTTTTTCTTATTCTTGTTGTCCACAATATTGTACTATGTGTTTTATATTTCATGTGTAATAAAGTTCCCCTGAGGAAGGCAGCAACCCCTGCCGAAACGTCGGGAAAAGCTAATGTAACAACCTTGTTTCATTGCAACGATCAAAGTGACCAAAAAAGCCGAAGGAAAAACCTAATTTTTCCAATACACATAAGTATATATTCATTGGTCAATACATTATCTTTTAAAGACATTTATTCTTGATAAGTTGATAAAGAAAATAAAAGTATATTTTATTTATTTTTTTGACAGTAAAATTGTGGGAAAAATTTGTTGTTTTCGCGTTCGCTTACTTTTTTGTAGTTTTTTTCTTTTTGTGAGAGAATTTTACCCCCACTCTTTAAAATATCTCTTTTTACGAATTTTAGTGCAGAAAGTACGCGAACGGACCTAATATTTAGGAAAACAAAACCTTACAAAAAAAAATACAGTTGACTCCCTCTAAGGCGAACGGGATGTCATAATAAGTTCAAGTTAGAGGGTGTTTTTTTAAAACTCGAGTTAGAGGGATTTTTATCGAATATAAGAAAGATAACAATCAATAAATTAAATAAATACCTTCCTATGGGAAGTTAATAAACAAGACGTTCGTTAATTCATTACCGTAATTCATTATTGAATTACACTCGTTTAAAAATGACTATTTTGAAAAGGCTGGTACATCTTCTGTCGATTCAATCGCTGTTTGCAATATTTCAATTGCATTTTTGATTACATTCTTTTCTGGCATTCATTAGCTTTACTGTCGTCATCGTTAGCATGAACTATTTCTTCCAAAATTGTTTCGTTACCTAGTATTTCTGTAGCTACAATACCGTCATCGACTTCAACATAATCTCTTTTACATATCAGTTGGTGAGGAGGAATATCATCGTCATCGTCCCAAGTCTCGTCCTTGAAGCCGGGCTTTTTAAAACCATTTTCAATTTTCAAAGGAGTTCCAACCTGTAACCATGCCTTAGAAACCTAGTGTACACAGTCTAGTAGTGTTATCTCTTTTTTGGTTTCCCAAAGACTTAAGATCTTGGTTAGTATACGGCGGCGTTTTTAATAAACTCTTAAATTTTGTATAATGCTCATGTTCATCGGTTGAACTAATGGAGTCATGTTTGGGGGAAATACTCCAGTTTTATAAACTTTAATTTATCCTTGACTTGTTTTGGGTGGGCAGGACAGTTATTGTTGATAGTCGTTTTTAATTATCAACTCTGATTTTCTCTGTGTAAAGTGATCAATAAAACAGTTTGAGATCTTGGCAGCATTTCCAGTGAGAAATGTCATTTTGCTGATCTGTTCATTTTTGTTATTAAAATTGTTTTCAATTGTCTGAAACTAATTTTGTTTTCTAGTGAAAATGTAAGCTAATCTTGGGAAATATAATATTTGTATGCATAATAAAGAAATAATTGTTATTTTATAAGGTCGCATGCAACAAAAGCACAAATTTCAATCCTCTCCACGCATATGAAGCACATCCAGAGCTGGCGAGATCGAACAATGCACGATCCTTAAATTTGAATGGACCGCCAACAAAATCCGTAGCGGAGTGGAGAACGGTACATAGATATAAAATAAATTAAGGAGAAACATCATATCTTTATTAGATTTGCACGCTCCGTAAATATGGTATGAAAAAAAAAATTGACAGAAATTAAAAATTCCATCAAGAAAACGGGTGGTGGTTCATTTGAGTCAAAAGAAGTAAACGCAACTTATGGAGCCCTGATTGCTCCATGCGGGATGGAAGCATCAGTAAGCGGTGTTGAAGGTGGTCTATCTTTCGGCAACGAGACAAAAGGTTTGTATTAAAATACTTTTTATTGCTTATAGTATTCTATTTTTGCTTTGATTTGAATACAAAATCATCAGCATCTTCTCGAGGATCTAACAAACTCACCAAACCGGGAGAGTCCAAATGCAAATGTTTTTAAAAAGTTAAAAAACAAAGATTGTTCAATCGCAAAAAAAAAAACGAAAAGCACTAAGGACGATGCTTTAAAAAAACAAATAGATCTTCAAGAAACATATTTCAAAAATCAACCAATGAAATTCTGGAGGAAAACGAAGCTTTAATCTCAATGAAAAGAGAAGAGCTGCACATGAGAAAAATGGAGCTGGAGGTGGCTAAGTTAGCCAATGAACTGAAGTTGATGGAGATGAACTCAAAATCCCAATATTTGGTTTATTTCGTAAAGAAGTTCTGAGCAATCGAATAGGCTTATAATTGTGTCCTTCATTTCTCCTATTCGCGTTATTAAATATTCTCATTGAAGTAAACATTCCGGTTCTCTTATTTACATATGTATGTATTTGCTTATATTTAACAATATTTTACACACAATTTATTTGCTTTAGAAATTGAATCCAAACCAACGATGTTACTCACAAAAAATTTATGAAAACGATACCTAAATAGCTGTCACTTAAAATACAAGGGAAATAACGATTGTCGATTTGATAATCACCTTACATGAAATTAAGAAATCCTCAACTGTCTGCGAATTTCCAGTGCTTTCTTTGAACATACATATGTATGTAGGTCAGGAATCTAAACATTTTTTATAGGTAAAGGGAATTTCGACTAAGAGGATGGTTTTTGTAAAAAAATTGAGGGGAATGCAAAAATATGGCGAAAAAGTTCGAGTAAGAGGGAAATTCGACTTAGATGGAGTCGACTGTAAATTAATTTAACCCTTCAAATATTACGACAGAAAACAATTTAGATTTTTAAAAAATCTTTTAAAGGCAACTTGGTTTATTAAGAAAAATGTAGTTTACAAACTTTTATAAGTGTACTGTATGTACATGTACACTTTTTTTTCTTATATAGGTATAAACTTAGTGAAGGCTCAGATCAGTACAGGAAATATAATTATATCCAGAACTTATGTACATATATCATTCAAATACATTCTGCCGTTCTGCAGCATCTGAGAGCAAACTAATGATGTGTTGTCCTCTTTGTCTTTGCAATTAAATCATCTGTAATTGACGACCTAAAATTGTTTTTTGTTGTCGAATTTTTCACTTACAATTGGTTAAAAATATGCCCCATAACCATGCCGTTGAATATTGGCTTCTACCTAGTTGACTAATTTGCTTAGTTTTTAAGAAAATCAAGTTTGATATTTAATTTTTGACGCACTAGCATTCGTCATTTTTTATTGATGCCCAAAGGAAGAATGACGAAATCACTGTAAACACAATTGTCTTTTAAAAAATTGTGTTCTTAAAACAACTTTAATGATTAAATCAACAATTTATTTATTTATAAAAAAGAAATGTATGTATAAAAAAAAATAAAAAACTATTACAAAATATACATAAGCAGATATTATACATGTATTTCGATGTTAAAACAAAATAAACTCATTTTACAATGAACTATATACTTTATTTAAATTTGATTTGTTTATTATTGATTTAATTGATTGCACTCATTTGTCATCACAGTTTCCCAGGCTTTTGCTGTTTCAGCATTTAATACCTGTTGTTCATATGAAAATGATAAAAGTACTGAAGGTAATATCTGAAGATATTTATTAGCAAGTGATGTTTCTTGTAGAACACATCTCAAACTAAATGCACTTTTTCGTCCCAACGTACCAATGACACCATTTTGAGCAACTTCTTGTTGATGGAGGGCTTGAACATCTTCAGGCTTAATTGAATAACAGAAAATAAAGACAGTTAATTTTAAATTAATAAAATGAAAAATGATAAACTTACCGCACTGCCACGTATCACACCTTTAATTTTTTGTTTATTTATTGTAAGCATTTTCGAAAGCGCTTTTTGATGGTCAGAAACTATTCCTCTTTCAACTCGATCACAAAGGTCACTAAAAAGATAAAATGAGGAAAATAAGAATAAAATTAGAGAATTAAACAAAAAAGTACGTATACACAGTGTACAACATGTTTGTTTAAAGTTTGTTTAAAGTTTGTTTAAAGTTCTATAAGATATTTCGGTGAATAAAATTGCAAAAGAGTAATGCAGGATGTCGTTTGGAAACATTTAGATTTTCAAAGCTTCCAGTTCTCACAAAGATACTTTTGGGGTTGTTCTAAGGAGTTAATATATGATAAACACTAACCTATGTGCAGTTAAGATATCCAGCAGTAAATTGATTTTTTCAGTTATCGCATAGCTTAGTGTTGCTGAACTTTTTGTTGTTGTTGTAACCGTTGAATTGAGACTCGTTTGTAATGAGGCAAATGATTGATTTTTAAAACAATTTGAGGAATCTGTAAAAATTTTGAATGAAGTTAATGGCGTTTAAGTGTTATTTACATAGCAATTTTTAACTAACCTATATTTTTTAAAATATTTGACATTTCGCTAAAATCAACAGCTTGATTTTGTAATCGCTGGGAATGTTGCTCGAGCAGGCGTTTAAGTCGTATCACAGAATTAAGCATTATTCGCATATTCTCTCTGCTAGCCGCAAGTCTTCCTTGATCCTCCAGAGGTAGATCCTTGTAATTGTAAATAATTATTTTAGAAGGTGTCAATTTTTAAAGAATTATTTTGTATAGCTTCGGTAATTTTTTTTTTAAATTGAGTTTGATTGCATTCAACAAAATAAGAAACCCTCTTAACCACAAGCAAATCATTAATTTTTCTTTTTTTATCAACTGAACTGACCTCATTTTCACTGAGCGCCGAGTATTCATCAAGTTCCTTTGAAAATACCGATCGCAGATGTTCAATATGTTCATTCGACTTATCTGTGAGGAATGTCTCAAGCATCGGCCCAGAACTAAGTACTGGATGCTGACACACTATTTGCAGATATCGCTGAAGACCTCGTCGGCGTTCTTCAAGAAATGAATCAAGCATCAATTGTTTGGGAGGCAAGCGTGGTAGCATTCTAAAAAGATATTTTTAATCTATGTTTAGTTCACAAACAACATTTAAAACATTTATAAAAAAAAGCTTACCGATAAGGAAAACGTGAAACCAACAAACTGTGCAGGGTGACAAAATCATTGTACCGCCGAACAACTGTGGTTTTATATTTACGGGTACTTATCTAAGAAAGAAAAAATTAAATCAAAATTTTTGATAATTTGTAGATCTCAAGGTTACAAAAAAATAGCTTTCTACATACCTCATATTCGGAATGCTTGAGAATAAGACCTTTTTTCTCTGGAACTAATCTTATGACTACGTTATCCGTTTCCATTTTGTTATAGTAAGTATTTGAGATTCCGTTTTAGTGATAAAATTTGTAAGGGCTATCTGGAATTTGAGAATTAAAAGTTTTGATAACATTTTTTAGAAGGTTTATAAGCATACAGTAGCAGATATTGTAGTTGTTTTTTTTTTTCAGTTTTTTTTTCAACAGTTTTGAAAGCAGTCACATTTGTACTGACAAATATAAAATATTTTATGAATTTATGAAAATATTAAATAGAGAAAAATCCCAAAATGTAATTGTGTTGCTCTTACAAAATTCTCTTAAGAATATGTTAGATATACAATTGAAAATTCCGTATGTCTTGAAAACTACTTTTATCACAAAAATTTCTTAGTAAATTTTAAAAATAAAAGGTTTATATTGTTATTTATTGTACTATTCGTACTAGAATGTCAGCTTGTTAGACTTGACCATTCCTTATTCCGTCAATTCCGTTGTTCAAACATTCAATAAAAGGTTTTTAGTTAATTTTGTTCCTTAGAATTTTGTAAACCATGATATTTAACAGAAATTCTGATTTCTTATAAAAAGCTTGTTAGTTTAAATTTTAAAATTCGGCTTTATTTCCAAATTTCAGACCGAAAACACTTTTTTTTTAAACTAGCCATAGTAACCATTCTCTCAAAAATGTATAGTTAAGGATCAGTTCAAGTAGAAGTAAGCTTAAAAATATTAAATTACTGGTGTCGTTTTACTTTCCAATTTTTTAAATAAACGTTTTCATATACAGAGTTTTTTAGTATCAGGTTTCATTCTTGTATTTAAAAAAACGAGTGTTTTTTAAGAGAAATATATCAATAACAATGAAATAAACATCTTTTCACTATAAGGAGAAAAGTATGCCATTTCAAAAAGACATGGGTGTTTCGGCTATGGACGCACGGTTGCAGTATCATGATCTTTTCATGAAATTTTCCATTACACATTCGCACATTTGTGACTGAAAACTTCACGAATTAAATCCTGAAAGTTTTGACTTGATTGTGGAGCATTTCACATTTCTACAAAAAAAAAAACTGATCCTTTTTAGCACTGGTTCTAGAATTTACAGAGCCGGAAACGTGACAGTTTCGCTTATTATTAGAGGTAAAAATATTATCCCCATCACTGAAGGTGATTGTTTGATTAAAATCCGGATCATTTTGATGCATTTTAAGAACCCAATCACTTGAGATCAATGGGCTTGAGTTTTTGTTTTAACTAAACTTTTAAAGCCTTAAGACCTTAGCTTTATACGAAATATGGGTTAAAGTCGTTTGTGGAATGCCTTGTTCCAAAAATCTACAAGAAATCGTCTGAACCTGGATTTTTGCCAAAACAAGGGTTACAGCAGCAGTATGCTCAGTTGTTGTTGAGCGACGGAAACAGTTTCGATTCTTTACATCACTAACTTGTCCCAATTGCTCAAAGTTGCCCATCTCGCACAGTATCTCCGTCCGAGAAAGTCTAAGTTTCAGGCATGTGAAAAGAAGACATTTTCTCAAATACCGGGCTTACTTACTTACTTAAGGTGGAGCTACAGTCATGTGTGAACTAGGGCCTCACCCAACAAACTTCTCCATCTAGCTCGGTCCCTAGCTAGATGTATCCAGTTTCGCGCTCCAAGTTGGGTGAGGTCACTTTCCACTTGTGCGCGCCAACTGATTCGCGGTCTTCCTCTACTGCGCTGTCCTGTGGGTGTGGATTCGAAGACTTTCCGGGCCGGAGCATTGGTTTCCATGCGCTCTACGTTACCCAGCCATCTTAGTCGTTGGACTTTTACCCTTTTAGCTAAGTCTACGTCGCTGTACAGCCCGTACAGCTCGTCGTTTCATCTTCTCCTCCACTCCCCTTCTACGCATACGGTAGATCGCATGAAGAACTTTTCTCTCGCAACGACCCAAGGTGTTTTCATTCGCTTTTGTCAAAATCCATGCTTCTGCACAGTATAGCAGGACGGGGATGATGAGGGTCTTATATAGCGACACTTTGGTCCCTCGAGAGAGGGCTTTGCTACTCAATTGCTTTCTTAGCCCAAAGAAACAGCGGTTAGCAAGAGTTATTCTTCGTTTGATTTCAGCGCTGGTGTTGTTTTCGGTGTTTATAACGGAGTCTAGGTAGACGAAATCCTTGACTACATCAAAGTTACGTCTGTCGATGGTGACGTTTTGACCAAGACGTACAGCATGTACTTTGTTTTGCCCTCATTAACCGTTTAACACATTTTTGCCGCCTCTGCCTCAATAGGTACTCACAAAAGCCCCATTGACATCACGCTGAGGCTGAGTTCTTCCGATTATGTCAATGTCATCAGCATATGCTAGTAATTGGACAGACTTTTGAAAGATAGTGCCTCTAGTGTTGACGTGGGAGCTCTGCACTATTCTTTCAAGTACGATGTTAAAAAAATCGCATGACAGCGCATCACCTTGTCTAAAACCTTTTTTGACATCGAAAGGTTCTGTTAAGTTGTTTTCAACCCCCTTATGGAGCAGCGTAAATTCTCCATGGTCATCCTGCACAAACGGACGAGTTTGGCAGAGATGCCAAAACTAAACATGGCTCTATACAGCTCGTGCCTGTAGATCCTGTCATATGCGGCCTTGAAATCGATGAAAAGATGGTGGGTGTCGATTTGGTGTTCTTGGGTTTTTTCCAGGATCTGCCGTAATGTGAATATTTGATCGACTGTGGACTTTCCTGGTCTAAAACCACACTGATAAGGACCTATCAGGTTGTTGACGATAGGCTTTAGACGTTCACATATTACGGCAGAGAAGATTTTTTAGGCTATGTTAAGTAGACTGATGCCTCTATAGTTGGTGCCGTTTACAGGGCCCCCTTTTTCAGAATCGGGAATGCTTTCTTCCGACCATATCTTACAGATAAGTTGGTGCATGCTCCTAACCAACTTATCTCCAGCTGCTTTAAAGAGCTCGGCATTTAAGCCATCCGCTCCAGGGGCTTTATTAGACTTCAGCTTAGATATGGCAATCTTTACTTCGTCTAAGTCGGGAGCACGGGATTATTGGCTTTCTTGGTCTATGTTGAATGGATCATCCTGCCTGCGGAATTCGGTTCGTCGTCGCCGTTATAGTCTGTAGAAGTGGTCTTTCACTATCCTCAGCATTGATTGCGGTTCCACTATGATGTTTCCACTTTCGTCTTTGCGGTCTTCGGTTCGAGGTTTATTTACTTGAATTTTCGTTTCACCTGCTCATAAGACTTTCGAAATTCATTCCTGCTTTTGAACCTCTCAACATTTTCGACCGCACGCTTCTCATGCTCTCTCTTTTTCCTTCTGAGAAGTCGATGTTCCTCTCGCCTATTCTGCTCATAGAGCTCATGAACAGCTCTCGTCCTTTAATTCAGCGCCACTTTGCGTGCCTTTTGTTTGGCTGCATTTGCCTGCCAACATTCCTTATCAAACCAGGGGTTCCTTGTTGGTGGTTTCTTGAAACCACATCAGACGCGGCTTCTCTGATTGCATCTTGGCAATGTTGCCACTGGTTTTCGATACATACAAATACCGGGCTATTCAATATAATTAATATGAAACGTCTTTCTAAAAAAGCCTTTACATACACATAAAAGAAATATGTAGTTATTTTATGATAAACTTTTCATTCATTTACATATATGACGTTTTTTATAATTAACTAGCGACCCGCCCCGGCTTCGCACGGGTGCAATGCTGATATACTAAATACGCTACAGAAAAACTGTGAACGTTGTTTATAAAAAAAACATAGCGGCCCGCTCCGGCTTTGCACGGGTTTAAAATATGTAACTCACTGAAAAAATGATAAAATCAATCCAGTAGATTTGATTTATTCATTTACTGGCCGTAGCCCGCACGCGTTTTTGGAGTACTTAAAACAATTCCCCTTTCCTTATCTTTGGAATATCTTTTATACACAATACTTAGTACATTATTATTTTGATAAATCTCGTAGGATTCAGCCTGCGTTTGCAATGTAAGCGGAAAAAATGTAATTATTTGCGACATCACATTAGAAACCTCAAAAATAACAGTATTTGTCCACTATTTAATGGATGATATTATACATAAAAACCTTCCTCATGAGTTACTCTATCTATTAAAAAAAACCGCATCAAAATCCGTTGCGTAGTTTTAAAGATTTAAGCGTTCATAGGGACATACAACATGACACATGACAGAAAAAGCGACTTTGTTTTATACTATGTAGTGATGCTCTCAATTTCAATTGGTGAATAAAATTGACGTCAGTTCCAGACACATCAGAAAACTAGACACATATTTATTTATGTTATCTACTTAAAGCCTCGGCGAGGCATAACCATCAACCTTATATTATATTCACAATTGAATGACTATGAGCTTTGAGTTTAGAGCCTACATGACATAAGCGGAATGTTCTTAAAATAACAAGCAATAAGCGGATATAGTGTATATGATTCTCACATATCTTGAGATTGAAGCTATAAGATGTGTAAATAATTGTAAAACAGTCACCTTAACATTTTGAAAAGATTATACTCGCTCGTGTGTACTTATTCGGAGAAGTATGTGGGTTATAATTTTTGATGAACAACATTTATTTTATATAAATCAAACAAAATTACCTTAATTTAACTATAAAACGAATTTTAAAATTTCAATTTCCTTAGACAAGAATCACAATAGAAAGATAACTTTAAAGAGAAAACTCGCTTCGAAAGAAGTTTCTTTGCTCTTTGTTGGAACGACAATCGGTGCAACTCATGTCATACAGCGTGTGCAACCATCACTTTGTTAAGCCAAATGTTTGGGGACTGAATCTTCTGAGGAACTAGATCTGCGAACTAGCCACCTTGTTAATTTAACACATATGGTTTAATTTAGTGAAGGAACTTCAAATTTGATCTAAGCTGATAAGCAATTGATAATTTCGAAGCTGGCATTCGACGCATTATTGACGAAGTAAGATCAAGTATGTTCAAGAAGTTGGGACAAATTGGACAGACAGTGCAAATAAAGCGCAGTCGTGAAGCCTACATGCCCAAAACTTTGTTTAATGCATTTAATTTGTGAGCTTTTTAGTCAAAATTTACACCACAAATACATATTTTGCATTCGTTGGAAAGGTCTTGGGATTCGTGTGGTTTATAGCAGACAAAATTCAGGAAAACTTTCAACAGAAAAGCGGTGAACTCCGTCAAGCTTCCCATAGAAAGCTATTGTAAAAGTTTCGATTTGTGGAATTGAAATTTTTTAATTTTTTTGACGTTTTAAGGGCCTTATATTCTAAACCAAAGCTTGCTTTTGGGAACCTTTTTTAGTCAACCATATCTCTAGAGACGTCAGAGATATCGACGTCAAATAACGTTTGTTTTAAAGATAATAAGAAAAAAATGCAAAAACGATCCATTCGCTGCGACGCTGATGTACGTTGAAATGCCCAAGTATTACACTTTTAATCAATCAACAAAGAAATTCGAACGTCGCAAACAAGGAACCCCAGTTCCAGATTGGCCACACGTGTTTTCCACTGATACGCTAGGTCGCATGTACACTGTTCATCCTAGAAATGATGAATGTTTTTATTTGCGACTGCTGTTGGTAAATGTACGAGGACCAAAATCATTTGCGCATTTGAAAACTGTAAATGGCCACCAATGCCAAACATATCGAGAAGCATGTCAACTATTGGGTTTGCTGGAGAACGATTCTCATTGGGATTTAACACTTGCGGATTCAGTTGTTTTATCAAATGCGTACCAAATACGAACGCTGTTCGCAATTATCATCACCACATGTTTCCCTTCACAAACAATTCAGTTGTGGAACAAATACAAAGACGATATAATGTGAAGATAATCTCACTCCGCTTACGAATAATCCCGACATGCAAATAACCGATGAAATCCACAATGAAGGAATGATTCTGATTGAGGTTCAATGCTTGACTATTGCAAACAAGCTTCTGATTGAATTAGGAATGATTGCGCCAAATCGATCGATGCACGATGCTTTGAACCAAGAATTAAATCGAGAGCTGCAATACAATGCTGATACATTGCAGGAATTCGTTCGAAGTAATGTGCCCTTGCTGAATGAACAGCAAAAACAAGTATACGAAACATTAATGCAAGCGGTGGACAATAATACTGGTGGTCTATTCTTCCAAGCTCATTGTTTGGAATGAGTGCACAATGGCACATAAGAAATCACTTGAAGCACTTAACTTCACACTGAAGGATCTTCGACGAAGTAACATCTTTGGCGGATTGATGATATTGTTGGCAGGAGATTTCAGCCAGACGTTGCGAGTAATTCCCCGTGGAACGCCTGCAGATGAATTGAATGCTTGCCTGAAGGCATCACTTTTGTGGAATAACTTAAAAACATTATCGCTAACCACTAATATGAGAGTTCAACTTCAAAATGATCAAAGTGCTGCACAATTTTCCAAACAATTGTTAGCTGTTGGAAATGGAAAAGTGCCATTTGATGCGATAACTGGTTTAATCACTCTTACCAACGACTGTTGCCGATTTGTAGACTCTCAATTAGCTCTTATTGAACATGTTTTTCCAAACATTAGTGATAATTATCAGAATTATGCTTGGTTAAGTCAACGAGCAATTGTCGACGCAAAGAATAATGATGTACACGCACTTAATTTCACCATTCAATCAAAAATCGCTAACGATTTGGTGACCTACAAATCCGTTGATTCCATAACAAATCCCGATGGTGTAGTAAATTATCCAACGGAGTTTTTGAACTCTCTGGAGTTGCCAGGATTTCCACCACATAACTTGCAACTCAAAGTTGGTTCAGTTATTATGATATTGCGTAATTTGAATCCACCGCGACTTTGCAACGGTACTCGACTTGCGGTGAAAAGACTTATGCCGAATTTGATTGAGGCAACCATTATTAATGGAAAGTACTCAGGTGAAAATGTAGGTATTCGAGGAACCAATGATTCCGACTGATCTTCCGTTTGACTTCAAACGATTCCAATTTCCGGTTCGCCTTGCGTTCGCAATGACAATTAACAAGTCGTGAGGCCAATCGCTTAGTGTTTGCGGGATAAATTTATAAAATAATTTTTTTTCACATGGGCAGTTATACGTTACGTGTTCACGAGTTGTTAAACCATCCGCTTTGTTTGTGTTAACGTCAGACCAAAAAACAAAAAATGTGGTTTACCAAAGAACACTTCAATGAAACTGATAATTTGCGGACGTATAACGCTTCGATTCAGTATTTACTTTGGATTCACTTTCATTTTTTATTTTGAAAAGTTCAACGAAATTACACTTCATTTTTGTAATCGAAATGAATTCATTACTGTTGTGAAATGAAATAAAATTTGTCCTTTTCAAATATGAAACAAAAAAATTAATTTTTCTTCATCTTTTACTCCCCAACCGAAATGTTACAAAAAATAAAGCCATCAGGTGGCGAAACGGAGTTCGCCGGGTTTGCTAGTTGAATTTAAATACTTCAAAAATTCAAATAAACAGCATTCGAATTGGCTTTAAGTAAAAACTTTTAGTGCGAAGTTGTGACTGCTAATAACTTTAGTCTTGTATAAAATATATGAATAATAGTTTTCATTCGGAAACCTCTCCCGACTCCGAGATTTCTTGAGATAATATTTTTAAAATTCGAAAAAACACATACACATATAGTAAGCTTCTTAAGAGAATGAATTTAAATTCATGAAGAAGTTTTTTTTTTCAATACAATTTGAGATGATTTTCCAAATATATAATCACGTTTTTCAAAAAATCATCATAAGATGTAAGATTTCACTTCATTTACATAAATCTTTAAATGTATTGAAAACGGTTTTTAACAGAAAAAGGCAAAAAATGGAATAAAATAATTTTTTTTTTGTTATGAATCTGTTTAGTCTTAATAAGTTTTTGAAATATATTGAGAAAATATAAAAATATTGTTCCTAAAATTTAAGCAGATATTAAAAATCGGAGTTTGGATTTGAAATTAACACTAAAAATTAACTACAAAAGGTATTTTCCAGAATCACGTGAGCTTTAAATTCAAGATTTCTCAAAACTTCATATAAAGTTTAATGAAGACTGGTTAGGTTACTATACTGAGAATTTCAGAAACCCAAGTAACATGCCAAAATGATTTAAAGTGTTTCTTGAAGACAAAGATTTGTACTTTACAAAATTATTATACACTTTATTGTTAAGAGCCATGTTGTGTTTAACCGAAGCCTTAAGAACCCTGTTTTTTTGTTGTTTTTAGCATTTTTAAAGGGTCATACTTTACAAACCCCCATGTGTTAAAAAAGTTTTAATGCGAGATTCGAATTCAGGGCAACTTAATTTTTAAAAAAGTTTTGGTTTGGGTGTATGACAAAAAAAAGTGGTAATTTGGACGACCTCTTTTATGTCTTTTTAGTGATTGGTCCGAGAAAGAAAAGAATAAGAAACATTTCTGAAATTAAAAACTCATTCAGTTCTTCATACATACATACATAAGTTTTCAGTACCGTTGTATGAGAAAAAAAAACAATATTTTCCTTAGTTGGCCTTGAAAAACTCATATAAGATAACAAAATGATTACAATATTGCATTTAAAAGCCTTTCGCTCAAAAAATTGTAGATTTTCTCTTATAATAAAAGGTTAAAAACCAAAACCGTTATATTTTTACATGATGTACCTAATAAATTAAGACACTTTTTAATCTAAAAGTATTACCTGTTCATTCATCTCATGTTTTCTTTTCTTTCCAAAGAAATCAAAATAAACAGTTTCTCAAAGGCCAAGCAACTTGATGACAAATCTCAAAATGTAACAATGCCCCCGAGAAAAAGTTGTTGATACGATTTTTCTTAAAGACAATGTTGTTTTTATATTCATATTAAATTAACTAGATTAATTTGTGTTTTTTTTATTTCACATGACTTCATTTAACATAAAAATAAAAAACTCCTAAAGTCACTCACCTTGTTTTGAAAAAAAAAAATAACTTAAAGCAACAAATAAAACAAAAATATGAACTTGAGGGCAATTAGAAGATCAAAATTTATTGCCTTTGAAGATTATAAAGACGAGGCCCATCATCATATAAATTATAAGAGAAGTTTGTTGGTTGTTGGATAATGGTGGGTGAAAATTCTTGACTTTCTAAATTCTAAAAGAAATTTATAATATTATTATCTACTATTTATGGTCTGTAGTTATATTGACCTTTCTATAGTTCGGGGAACTATAGTTGCAAGATCAAAAAAATAATCTGGATGGGGTAAAAATGAGTTCAAAAGAAGTTTTTTTATGATGTAAATACTGATTATGTTATAATTGAAATATAAATCTTGAGAAACGGACAGATTGAAGATATGAAAATTTTTTGAAAAAAATAAACATAAAAAAAAAATAAATGGTTTGTAATCATTAACAAGTGCAACCTTTTTCTTATGGTGCTTAGTAATTTTTTAAATAAAATTGTAATTAAAATGCTCATAGAATGTTGTTTAAGTTGCAGCTTTCTTTTCTTCTTCTAAAGAGTATTGTTAAAGTAAAATTTGTTCATAATAAGAGAACATAGTCTAATTAATTATTGACCTAGTTAAAGATGCAATTCTTTATTATAATCCAGGAATCGGTTTTTAAAAGCAAAAGAGAAACAAATTTTATAAAATCAATGTGAAATTTTAATTAATATTAAAATACTTAACACATTCAAGCAATTCACGTTGAACCAAATTAAAATTGCATCATCTTGTGACAGAACAGACAAACAAAATAATAACTTATCGACTAAGCTCACAACTTAACGATTAACTTTTATTCTTTTATTTTTTTTTTAATTTTGAGTAATTACACAAAATTTAAATCAATAGGAATTTAGGTGAGTATGTCATATACAAACGTGATGTGGAAGAGGTTGTTTGATTTGTATGCAAATCAGATCTTAACATTTTCAGAACTTTTATACTTAACAAAAAACAAAAATAAACCGAACTGTTATGTCTGTTCAGCATGACATCACTTTAAAGTTTATACAATAATAACAAATAATATAAACATTCGCAATGAATTGTTAATTTATTTATAAAAAAATATTTCTTTTTCCTCAAGATGTTAATTATAATAATAATTAGCATTAACATAATTGGCGGAACTAAAAAACTTTTCTTTTCTAGCATATAAGTGGAATTTTATAATATTAAATTTTATATTAGTCAAAACAACAATTTTTTGACATGGCCTTAAAAAGAAACCTCTAGTAGAAAATATACCTACATGATTTATAAAGAAGAATGGGTACAAATATCGGGTGATTTTTTAAGAGCTTGAGAACTTTTTTTTTAAAAAAAACGCATAAAATTTGCAAAATCTCATCGATTATTTATTTGAAACATTAGATTGGTCCATGACATTTACTTTTTGAAGATAATTCTATTTAAATTTTGACCGCGGCTGCCTCTTAGGTGGTCCATTCGGAAAGTCCAATTTTGGGTAACTTTTTCGAGCATTTCGGCCGGAATAGCCCGAATTTCTTCGGAAATGTTGTCTTCCAAAGCTGGAATAGTTGCTGGCTTATTTGTGTAGACTTTAGACTTGACGTAGCCCCACAAAAAATAGTCTAAAGGCGTCAAATCGCATGATCTTGGTGGCCAACTTACCGGTCCATTCCTTGAGATGAATTGTTCTCCGAAGTTTTCCCTCAAAATGGCCATAGAATCGCGAGCTGTGTGGCATGTAGCGCCATCTTGTTGAAACCACATGTCAACCAAGTTCAGTTCTTCCATTTTTGGCAACAAAAAGTTTGTTAGCATTGAACGATAGCGATCGCAATTCACCGTAACGTTGCGTCCAACAGCATCTTTGGAAAAATACGGTCCAATGATTCCACCAGCGTACAAACCACACCAAACAGTGCATTTTTCAGGATGCATGGGCAGTTCTTGAACGGCTTCTGGTTGCTCTTCACTCCAAATGCGGAAATTTTGCTTATTTACGTAGCCATTCAACCAGAAATGAGCCTCATCGCTGAACAAAATTTGTCGATAAACACATTTCGAACCGAACACTGATTTTGGTAATAAAATTCAATGATTTGCAAGCGTTGCTCGTTAGTAAGTCTATTCATGATGAAATGTCAAAGCATACTGAGCATCTTTCTCTTTGACACCATGTCTGAAATCCCGCGTGATCTGTCAAATACTAATGCATGAAAATCCTAACCTCAAAAAAATCACCCGATATATGGGACCACGGTCTATTTAGTGCCCAGAAACGAAGCCTGAAAAATGATTAGGTATTATGGATGTGTTGTGGGCAACACGTAGATCACAATCCCATTCTTCTTTTGGTTTTAAGCTTTATAATTTGGGCAATAGTTAAAGTTGTAAAAACTTTGTTGCTTGCAGAAATAGAGACACTTACACATATAAATGTAGTTGCACCATAAGATTTGCACTGTGGGTCGTATCTGAGCTACATTACTTAGTAAAAAAAACTTCTAAACTAATTTACAGGCATCCAAGGGCTTATTAGTACCCTTTATATGTTAATATTTAAACACAATGCCAGCGTTAGGAAAAAAAGGAAGGATTTAAGAGGAGATACCGGTGCACATTGGTATAAAAGTATGAAAATGGGAGGGTAAAACAGAGTGAGCCAAAGCATTCCCCATTCTCGATGTGCAGTTTAAAAAAAAATCTCTATACTTGTGAGTACGACCGAAACTGAGTTCAAGGGTAAACTGATGAGCATTCTTGGAATTGCGAGTATTACGGTTAAATTGTTTAAAGGGTCCAATGCAACTGGCTAATTCGACAGAACATCGTTTGTACAAATATCGATAAAACAAAACGAAAGGCATGAAACATTATGCTATGTTGTATTCTATCCAAGAGATTTAAACTTGTTTTTGAGGCACTAGCCCAGATATGCGAGTTATATTTAAGCTAGAGACGAATGAAGGCTTTGTAGACTACAGTTATATCAGAAGGGTTACACAATTTCCTGCACCGCGTGCCGGGGGATTCCTAAGCATCTAGCAGCATTTTTGGCAATTTTTAATATGTGATCATTTCATAAGAGGTGATCTGTGATACACATACCGAGTACTGAAAGTTGAAATAGTTCAATGGATTAGGATTCGTCTTTTTTAAGGACAAGCTCAAAAAGTGCTGTTTTCCATTTACTAGGAAATATGGAAATCTATCTATCTATAAAATATCAGATTGTTGGTGTTTTTTATTATTTTATTAACCGATTAATCGGTTTTTGTTCGGTTTTGGAAGAATCATAATGTGAATTTTCTTAACTCCGATCATATTATTTTTGAAAAAAAAGAGGCTTTGATGCGACCCACTCTGATAACTTCCCATCCCGTCTGTCGATTTGTCTTGCTTAAAAGTTTGTCTATATGAATCAATTTTTAACAAATTTGAGTACTATTTTTT
Organism: Eupeodes luniger; assembly: GCA_951509635.1. Taxonomy (NCBI): domain Eukaryota; kingdom Metazoa; phylum Arthropoda; class Insecta; order Diptera; family Syrphidae; genus Eupeodes; species Eupeodes luniger. The sequence goes on from OX608073.1 coordinate 40,357,622, forward strand.
GTAGGTTTTATGTTTTCATGAAAAAAAGGAATGTTGGATTTTTATAAAAAAAATTACTGAATATCGAAAACAATATTTTCTGTGAAATAAAATAAGTTTGAAGCCAATATTTTTAATTTTTGAAAAGCTATCTGAGTCGAAAGTAAATTTTTACCAAGTTTTAGTATTGTTTTTTTTTTAGGTTTTTATTTTTTGTAAAAAAAACTGTCAGTTCGATTTTTCTCAAAATTTTATCGAATGTTGAAAACAATATCTCTTATAAGTTAAAATTAGTTAAAAGCCATTACCTCAAATTTTTGAAAAGATATTTGAGTCGAAAAGCAATTTTTAACAACTTTTGTGAATTTTTTTTTTTAGGTTTATATTTTTTGTAAGAAAACTGTCAATTCGATTTTTCTCAATATTTTTCCTAATGTTGAAAACAATATTTTTTATAAGTTAAAATTAGTTAGATGGCATTATCTCAAATTTTTGAAAAGATATTTGAGTCGAAAATCAATTTTTAACAACTTTTGTTAATTTTTTTTTTCGGTTTTTAATTTTTTGTACAAAAACTGTCAATTCGATTTTTTTCAAAATTTTACTTAATGTTGACAACAATATTTTTTGAAAGATAGAAGTAGTTTAAAGCCAATATCTCAAAGTTTTGAAAAGATATTTGAGTCGAAAATCAATTTTTACCAACTTTTATTAATTTTTTTTTCAGGTTTTTATTTTTTGTAAAAAAAACTGTCGATTCGATTTTTTTCAAAATTTTACTGAATGTTGAAAACAATATTTCTTATAAGATAAAATAAGCTTGTAGCCTTTATCTCAAGTTTTGAAAAGATATTTGAGTCGAAATTCAATTTTTACCAGCTTTGAGTAATGTTTTTTTTAGGTTTTTATTTTTTATAAAAAAAAACTGTCAATAAGATTTTTCTCAAACTTTTATCAGATGACGTACGGACGTACAAACGTACATACGTACACACGCACGCACAGACATCTTTCTAAAAATCTTTTATTTCGACTCTAGGGACCTTGAAACGTCGAGAAATGTCAAAATTTTCAATTTGACAAATCGGACCCATTACAATAACTTCTATGGGAAGTTAATAAAAGTTAAAAAAAGCTGTGTTGCAATCATTTCAAATTTTGTAAGAAAACTTAGAACTACTTAAATCAACCAGTCTCAGATAAGTTAAACAAAATTGTTCTTTACTTAATTTAAGAATAGTAGGGGCCCACAATTTTGGTTACCTACCTTTAAAAGACGACTTACTATTATTCTAACAAATACAAATGTATTTGAACTTCAAGCAAACAACAACATAATTTACTTCTTAAAACCCCCTTTATCTAAATTAAGAGTTGATTATAATTTGTCAATTACTCCGGTCGTTTGTCAGCTGATTTATTTAAATGTATGAATTTATGTAAATATGAAAAAAAAAGATAAGCTAAATAAAACATAAATCTCTACCATATGCCTATATAGCAATGTGACATTTATTTCACTCTTAACAATCATAAAGTTCAAATCTTCTTTAAACCAAAACAAAAAAATGAGATTGAAAATATCAAACGTCTACAATATTTGTTTACACATATCTCTTTAAACGATCTCTATAATAACGGGTGATTATTTTTAATCTAAAATTTTTTATTTCAACGAAAACTGATCTTGGAAAAAAAAAACTAAAACTGATAACATTGTTCACTTTCTATTACCAATATCTGAGAAAAGTTATTGTAAATTTTGCGGTTTCAAAAGTATAAGGCTGGAGTTCGACATCTGTAAAACAAAGTTGTTCAACCAATTTTTTTTTTAGTTGAAAGTCTGACATTTACGAAAATGGATAGTTTAACTATCGCACAACGCATACAAATTGTGAAAACCTACTGCAAAATTGGTGCTTCTGCCAAAGCCACATATAGTGCCTTAAAAGGAGATTATGCCTTACATAATCGTCCAACTTCGCAAGCAATTGGCAAAATTGTGAAGACATTCGAAGATTGGATTGGTTACAGATATTGTAAGGCTTGTGCATCATCGTTTCGGTCGTAACACTGAAAATATCGCTGCTGTGAGTGAAAGTGTTACCGAAGACCAGAATGTGTCGATTCCTCGTCGTTCTCAGGAATTAGGACTGTCATTCGGCACATTATGGCGTATTTTGCATTTGGATCTACACCCACACACATCCATTTAAAGTCCAGGGGCCCTACTATGTAACTCGATTCTACTTTTGATTCTATTCGAAACTCATTTCCGATTCTACTTTCGAGTGGTACTATCTATGAAAATAGAATCGGATGCCGGTAATACCAAGTATTTCCCACAAAGTTTCCGATTTTCGAACGAGTCTCGTTATGTGTGACATTAGACATCTGTGAATAAAAGTCAATTAATCTTCGTGAAAGAAATCAATCAAAACAATAATAAAAACAAATACAAATGGACAGTGTCGCAATTTGGTTAGATTCTGAAGAAAATCCGGAACGAATTGAACAAATACATAGAAAGAAGGCGAATCAGAGACAATTCCAACATAATGGAGCTTAGCGAGAAAAGGTTTAACCATATTGAGCATCTATTTAAACGCATTTTTAATCCAATCTACATTATTTCAGCTTTGTTAAAAATTACCGCCTTTCAAAAGATGCATTCATGTTTTTATTGAACCAAATTTCAACGCACCTTAGTATTCGCCAAAGGCAAACTTCTGTTCCCAATATGATCAAGGAGGTTACCAAAATCAAATCGGTGGAGACAAGCGTGCGGGATTTGCTCAACAGACCATGTCCAAGATTATAGCTGAGGTTTTAACTTCAAACGGAAGAGTCATGTGCCCGCTGATGATGAATTTTAAAATGAATGAGGATGAGAAACGAAAGTCCAAACGCTATTTTTGGCAAAAATCACGAATTCCCGGTGTAATTGGGGTGGTAAAATAATAAAACATAAAAAGTTGAATGAAAAACTCGCAAATTCAAATTGCATATTAATAATTTATAACATTTTAACTACACTTTGGCAAAAAAAACTTCGTTCGCAAACACATTTGATGTAGAGCGATTATTTTCGATTTTGCCTTGTTTTGAATTCTACTTTCGAGTTACGTAGTTCCTCGTTTATTCGAAAGTTCATAAGAATATAGTTGGCACTACTAGAACTATTCGATTCTCGTTCGTTCGAAAGTAGTCAAATAGATACATAGTACCAATTTTTCGAATTCGAGCAATTTCATTGTAGAATCGAGTTACATAGTAGGGCCCCAGCTCATAGAACAACTGAAGACAGCTGACCATTCACAACTTCGTAGATACGTCGAATGGGTGCTGGAACAACAGGCGGTGGACGGCGATTTTTCGAACAAAATTTTCTTCAGCGATGAAACACATTTCTAACTCGTTGTTATGTTGTTGTTATTGTCGTATTTAAGGTTCTGAGAATCCTTAAGTAATTGAAAAGAAGCCATTACATCTACAAAAAGGCAGTGTTTAGTGGGCTCTTTGGTCCGGAGGTGTGATTGGACCTTACTTCTTCGAAAACGACAATGGAACGACTGTCACCGTCAATTCGGAGCGTTAAGGTCATATGATAACCGACTTTTTTTTGCCTATTATTGAAGAATACGACTTAGAGAATATGTAGTTTCAACAAGTCGGTACCACATGCCACACAACTCGAGCGAATATGGCTTTATCGCAAGAGATATTTCCTGGGCGCGTAATTTCTGTAGTTTCTCGTCGTGGCGATATCAACTGGCCACAAAAATCATGTGATTTGACACCGCTGGTCTTTTTTTTGTGAGGCTACACGAAAGACCGTGTTTATGCAGATAAACCTTTAACTCTTGAGTACTTAAAAAAACTAACATTTGTCAAGTTATATGGCTGAGATACCGCCCCATTTTTTGCCAAAAAGTGGTCGAAAATTACCTCAAAAGAATCGATGCTCGCAACAATTCGCGTGGCGGTCATTAAAATAATGTAGTGTTTCACACATAATGTCAACGTTCAAATTTTATAATAAAAAAGAAATATCATGAAAAAAATATATTTTATACTTGTTTAAGTTACGTTTACTTTTGAAACCGCTAAATGGACAACCCTTTTACTTGTCAGAATTCAACAATCAATTTTATCCCCAACAAAAATTAGTTAACCACAAGAGGCTCTGGTAATGGACATTTCAATTCTTTAGCAGAAGATATAGGCACGAGTACGATAACTTTGGCGCCGAGATATAATAACGGTTTTTGGTAGAGGGGCTTAATACAAGCATTTTTTACTATGGGAGGGGGGGTCTATCTCCCCCCGTTTAGGCGGTAGGGGCAATTTAAAAAAATTGTTATTTAAAATGAAAAAAATTAATTAAAAAATAACGGTGATACTTACAATTAAGTATCATACCTTTTTTTAAAGCCAACATTCTGTTTTATTAGTCAGTTTTTAATTCAAGTCAAAACTATGTTTAGTTTTTGAAAAATTTAATTTTAAACTCAAAATTTGAGTAAAAAAAGTTAAAAAAAGGTTTAAAGTGTAACTTTTTCAATACTTCAAGATTATCTACCTTTGTTTTTATTTCAAAATGTATTGCTCTTATTTGTTTTTGATCAAAAACTGAAAACTAGATGATTTTATGTCTTTTAGTTTTTGAGAAAATTGAAAATAAAAATTTAATTTTAAACTCAAAATTTGAGTAAGAAAAGTTAAAAAAAGGTTTAAAGTGTAACTTTTTCAATACTTCAAGCTTATCTACCATTGTTTTTATTTCAAAATGTATTGCTCTTATTTGTTTTTGATCAAAAACTGAAAACTAGATGATTTTATGTCTTTTAGTTTTTGAGAAAATTGAAAATAACTACAACTACTATTTTAATTTAATTCTATTTTTTTGCTTGAGTGGTCTTATTTTGATAGTAATAATGGTATTTGCGTATGCGTAATGCGTGTTTGGGTGTATGCAACAGTAAGGTGTGCGCGAGTTTGGGTGTATGCAACAGTGGGATCTGCAACCCCCCTGCTTGGGCACACTATAGGATTTGGGGTGGGTGCGAGGTGGAGTGGGTGCAAGGTGGGGAGGGTGAAAGGTGCGGTGGGTGCAAGATGGGGTGCATGCAAAGTTTCTTTTGCATTTAAATAAGCTGGATTTAAGAAAAATTAATTTATCCTTGGTATATCTTAATCCATATTCGATTATTACTATCAAAATAAGACTATACGTTAATACTTAAGCAAGGAAAAAGTAATTTAATTCAAATATTTTGTTTTGGTAATTTTCAATTTTCTCAAGAACTAGAAGACATAAAATCATCTAGTTTTCAGTTTTTGATCAAAAACAAATAAGAGCAATGAATTTAAAAAAAAAAAAATAGTAGATAATCTTGAAGTTTTGAAAAATTACACTTTAAACCATATTTTTAACTTTTTTTTTACCAAATTTTGAGTTTAAAACAATTTTTTTCAAAAACTATAAATAGTTTTGACTTGATTTAAAAACAAGCTAATAGACAAAAGTGTTGGCTTTAAAAAAAGGTATAATACTTAACTGTAAGTATTACCGTTATTTTTTAATTATTTTTTTTCCATTTAAAGTACATGTTTTTTTAAATTGCCCCTACCGCCTAAACGGGGGGAGATAGACCCCCCCTCCCATAGTAAAAAATGCTTGTATTAAGCCCCTCTACCAAAAACCGTTATTATATCTCGGCGCCAAAGTTATCGTACTCTCCCCAAGATATATTTGTTAAACACTTTAAAAAGAAACACCCTGTCTACCTGGTTTCAACTAGATTTTCTTATTTAAAATAAAATATACTTAAACGCGTTTCATACTAAAGATCACTTTAAATGTTAAATTGTTTATCATTTTCATTTTTTTTATTTTTCAAGTGAATTTCCGAATTGCTGCCTTGCGCTGCTTTGACTGAATTACTTTATACATTAAGTACTACCGCTGCCGCGCAACTTGCATCAACATCGACATCATTGAGGAGAACACTTATTCGAGTACTGTCGTTTATAGAAAAATAGGAATGATGTCGAATGTGCCATTCAGTGACAGGCGCTAAGCCGGCCATGCTCAAACGAACGAAACCACACAAATTATTATCAATTGAAATGCACCACGTTCGTTGGGTAAATATCACATCAAGCATCACAATAATAAGATACGATACATAATTAAATATAACAAGATACATATGGATTATTATTCTAAAAAACAACAACAACAAAAAATATTATTAAACCTGATGACAACAAGTTTATAAATGTTGCAAAGTATCTACGAAGTCTCAGGTACACTTGCACGGGGGTTTTTGTTTTAAACTTCTTTTTTTTTTCTTGGTTGTAATTCTCATTTTGCTTCTGTTTCACTTCTATTTTTGTGTTGTTTTTTTGTTTTTATTGTCGATTCTGATGATTGTTGATTCACACTTCATCATCACATTCCACCATCTCAACAGAACCGCCTCCCCCCCTCCCTTGTTTCTCTTCTCATAGCTCATAGCTTATAAATAAAAATTCGATCTTTCAAACAAAAATCTACTAAACTTGTGTCATTTGTTGAACGTAAACTCTCAACAACAAAAGTTTAACTTGTTTTCCATGAACGAAACGAAAAGACACAAAAATAAAAAGCTTTTGATTACTGGTTTCCCTTTCCGAAATAATTACGTACCACTAGTATTTTGTTTTTGTATTTTTGATAAATTATTTATTTGTATCCAAAAGATTGATTATAAATTTCCAAAATATTTTGCTAACTTAAGCAAAACTACGAACACATTTTTAAAGACGCAACGAGAAGGTTTTTGTTTATGTTTTTTTTTGGAATTTAAATATTTTAAATATCATAACATGACCGACATGCGACAAAACATTTAAACAAAATAAAACACACACAAAATAAAAGATTGCGCAACGTAAACGTTTTGTTTTTTCTTAACAACGACGACGCGAACGCGACGCAGGCTACAACAACACAATTGAGACTGATTGACAAAATACAAAAGTGTGATCGGTTTCCCCATAATGAGGCGAATGTCGATGGCAGCATACAGCTCCATTCAAGCTTCATCGACGCGACGACGACGACGTCGAGTCGACTTCGAGGCTGTTCATTTGGAATAGCGAGAGCGATAGCAGAGGCTTGATATTTTGTGGAACGTAAGCTTATTTCTTATTGTATTGCTTGTCTTCGGTTTGTTGTGGCTATGGTAAGGTTTATAAAATATACGCGACGTACGCGAAGCTGAATCGGATGATGAAGATGATGATGCTTAAAAGTTGCATAAAACAAAGTGCATCTTATAAATATGGGAATGAAGACTGATGGACTGGTATGATGATGAATGGAGAGAAAAATCCGCAGATAAAAAAATAGGTTTTGTTGTTTCGTTGATTCATCATCATCATCATCGTCATCTTGTGTGCATTCCGATGGAACTATGAAAGTTTCCAATGAAAAAATTCCGATAATGTTTTGTGATTCATAGTCAAAGAATTAAAGTTGAAAAAAAAATACATCAACATAGGAAATGTCCAATTAAAACTATCTAAGCGATGTTCATAACTATTGAGCAAAAAGTACGTATACGCCCAGTAGACCAGGAAAATTTGATATTCCCCTTTATTTTTGAAGTGACTAACAGTCATTTAAAGTTCCTCTTATTATTGTCAGGTAAAACAATTTTAGGGGGGTTGGGTTTAAAGGGAGACAAGTACCCTTTTTTGCAAATTACTTGAAAACCATAGTTTTTTTATGAAAATAATGTTAGTTACACATTAAAGATCATGGAATTCTTTTTTTGGTGCAATTGATTGAAAATATTAGGGTTTTATGCATTTAGTCAACAAATTTTATAAAATAGTAATTTGTCTGATTTGTCGACTTGAAATTTCTGGGCGTTTAAAGGTCTTTAAAATCTTAATCAAAGTTCTGTTCGTGCTTGTGTAAATGTGTACGTATGTACATACATAAGTTCGGGGACTAAAAGGACTTTCATAAAATTGAGTGGAATTTTATTTTAGTATGTGAATTTAAAAAGATCTTAAAATTTTGTTTACAACAAATTTCTCTCCAACTAATACCACTGGAGAAAAATTGAAATTAACTAAAGATTCGTTTCATAAAGTAGAAAAACATAAAATGCCTCGAATTTTTTGGGAACAGAAATTGAAATTAATTCCCTAATAGTTTATTGCATCGAAAACTATAGTTTTCAACATTTGGTAAAATGTTTAGAGACATCTAACAGACAGTTTAAAAAAAAAAAAATAAAAACATAGACACAAATATTACTATCTAATACTCCTGTCACAGTGTTAGTTGCCATACTCCTCCGAAACGGCTTAACCAATTTTAATGAAATTTTGCAAATACATTCGGTAAGTCTGAGAATAGGTTTTTATCTATTTTTTTAGGGGAGAGTACGATAACTTTGGCGACAAAGTTTAATGACGGATTTGTATAGAACAGTTAAAAACAAGCACTTTTTCCTATGGGAGGGGGGTCTATCTCCCCCCGTTTAGGCGGTAGGGGCAGTTTAAAAAAATATGTACATTAAATGGAAAAAAAATAATTAAATAATACCCTAATAATTAAGTAATACCCTCAATTAAGTATTATACCTTTTTTTAAAGCCAACACTTTTGTCTATTAGCTTGTTTTTAAATCAAGTCAAAACTATGCATAGTTTTTGAAAAAAATTGTTTTAAAGTCAAAATTTTTGCAAAAAAAAAGTTAAAAAAAAGTTTTAAAGTGTAATTTTTCAAAACTTTCAGATTATCTACTATTTTTTTTTAGAATTCATTGCTCTTATTTGTTTTTGATCAAAAACTGAAAACTAGATGACTTTATGCCTTCTAGTTCTTGAGAAAATTGAAAATAAAAATTTAATTTTAAACTCAAAATTTGAGTAAAAAAAGTTAAAAAAAAGGTTTAAAGTGTAACTTTTTCAATACTTCAATACTTCAAGATTATCTACCATTGTTTTTATTTCAGAATTTATTGCTCTTATTTGTTTTTGATCAAAAACTGAAAACTAGATGATTTTATGTCTTTTAGTTTTTGAGAAAATTGAAAATAAAAATTTAATTTTAAGCTCAAAATTTGAGTAAGAAAAGTTAAAAAAAGGTTTAAAGTGTAACTTTAAAAATAAAAACAATGGTAGATAATCTTGAAGTATTGAAAAAGTTACACTTTAAACCTTTTTTTAATTTTTTTTACTAAAATTTTTTAGTTTAAAATTAAATTTTTCAAAAACTACGCATAGTTTAGACTTGATTTAAAAACTGGCTAATAGAACAGAATGTTGGCTTTAAAAAAATGTATACAACTTAATTGTAAGTATCACCGTTATTTTTTAATTATTTTTATCCATTTTAAATAATAAATTTTTTAAATTGCCCCTCCCGCCTAAACGGGGGGAGACCCCACCCCTCCCATAGTAAAAAATGCTTGTATTAAGCCCCTCTACCAAAAACCGTTATTATATCTTGTCGCCAAAGTTATCGTACTCGTACCATTTTTTATATTCCTATATTGTTTAATTGCATCAAAATCATACACGGTGCAACGATCTTATGATAGTATTCAGTGACACTATGTATAATGAAGCATTGATTAGTATTGAGGATCTTTGCGTTATCATTGCCAACCTACCACTCAGTCATTTCGGTATGCATTCACCAAATCGAAATGCATCTGATTTAATACACACTGAATTGAATCGTGAACTGCAATACAATGCTGTAGAAATGGCAGCAATTATCGCTCGCTATGTTCCACTTATGAATGAAGAATAAAAGAACCATTTATGACCACATCGTGTTCGAAGTTTCGGCAGGACAAGGTGGATTTTTTTTGGATGCACCAGGTGGAACTGGCAAAAAATTCCTTATTTCGCTAATTCTTTATAAACTATGATCAAATAATGGCATCGTATTGGCTGTTGCATCTTCTGGCATTGCGGCAACTTTATTGGATGGTGGCAGAACAGCTCATTCAGTTTTTAAACTGCCACTAAATATTCAAAATAACCCAGACGCGGTGTGCAATATAAAAAAACAATCATACATGGCCACAGTGCTGAAACAGTGTAATATTATCGTCTGGGATGAATGCACTATGGCTTACAAACATTCGCTTGAGCCGTTGAACAGGAAATTGAAAGATATAAAAAACAACGACAGACTATTTGGTGGCACTCTGTTACTCCTTTCAGGTGATTTCAGACAAACCCTTCCCGTTATTCCGCGTTCAACGTACGCTGATGAGATCAACGCATGCTTAAAATCATCGCCACTGTGGCGTAATGTTGAAAAAGTACAACTGAAAGTAAATATGCGTGTTCAAATGCTTCAAGATCCACCCGCTGAAACATTCTCAAAACAACTGTTAGATATAGGCAACGGAAAAGTTACTACAGATGAAACTGGATGCATAAAATGACTGGCCGATTTCTGCACGATTATTGATTCACAAGATGCTCTCATTGATCAGATATTTTCCGATGTTCACAGACAATATACAAATCATAAGTGGCCGGCAGAAAGAGCAATTTTAACAGCAAAAAATGTGGATGTCAACGAATTAAATCTTAAGATACAACATTTGTTACCACTTTACCAGGACACTTTGTGTCATACAAATCTATTGATACAGTTTGTGATACTACCGATGCTGTAAATTATCCAACTGAGTTTTTGAACTCATTGGATTTACCATGCATGCCACCGCAAAATTTACAAATAAAGGTTGGATCTCCGGTAATTTTTTTTCGTCATTTGAACCCACCACGGTTGTGCAACGGCACGCGATTGGTAATTAAAAAATGACAAATGTTATCGAAGCCATAATTCTAAATGGCAAATTCCGAGGTGAAAATTCAATTCAAGAGCCTTCAATTTACAATTAGATTGTCATTTGCAAGGACTATCAATAAGTCTCAAGGCCAAACGATGTCTGTCTGCGGCTTAGATTAGAGCACTTCATGTTTTTCACACGGACAATTATACGTAGCGTGCTCTCGAGTGGGCAAACCATCCAGTTTGTTTGTATTAGCGAAAGATGGGATCACAAAAAATAATGTTCACTCTGTTGCATTAAGGGATTGATATTGTTTTTTTGTAGTGTTGTCATAATTAGGGATATGTTTATAATTTTAAAGAATTAATTTTAACAAATTAAACAAAATTGTTTGGTGATTTGTTATTTTAATATTTTGTGACCGTTTATAGTGCCCTATAACTCTCCCACTTATATACCACATCCTTACACACTTACAATAAGTTAATTATTTCTATCAAAATATTTTCTAGAAATTATTTATATGACAACACAACGTTTGTCGGGTCAGCTAGTATTATTATATATATTGGCTTGAAATTAATTTTATCTCATACAAAAATCTTGGTCTTTAAATTTGCAAAAATTTATAAAACCCAATAATTGACAGTTGACAAAGTATTGTTGTTAGCATAAGGTAATTTCCATCAAAAAATCTTAATAGCATTACTTTTTATAAAAACAGAAACCTTTAAAAAAAAATGCTACTAACAATAGGTTTTAGGATTTAAATGTTTCAGGAAGAAAAACAGATATTGAAATCAAACTTATTTTATCATAATTCATCATATCATTTTTGTTAACTTTTAGTTAGTTTAAAAGAAAAATCCAACTGACAATTTAAAAACAAAACGAAAGCCTAGAAAAATAATTAAAAACTAATACAAAATTGTATCTCAAGTATCTTGAAAACAAAGAAAATACAAATTGTTGTTGTTAATATTTTGAAAACCTTTTAGAAATATTGACTTTTTACCAATAAGACATACCTAATTAGCGAACTCACGGAGATAGTTCTGAAGAAAGTTAGTAGCTGGGCAAAAAGCAGTGGACTAGGCGTTAATCAGAGGAAAACCGAGTTGATGCTCTTTACGACCAAAACTAAAATACTTGCCTTCACCCTACCCCGACTCAACGGTCAAATTCTGTCTTTATTCTATAGCGCGAAATACCTGGGAGTCGTTTTAGGTCAAAAAATCAACTGGAAAGTAAACATTGACGAACGGGTTAAGAAGGCCTGCATTGCCTTTTCCGGCTGTAGAAAAACTTTTGGTAAAGAGTGGGGCCTTCAATCAAAGATGATTTTGTATACGTACACAGTTGTACGTCCAATTTTGTCCTTTGGACTGATTGTGGTGGCCTGCGCTAAGAAAAAAGAACAAGGAAGGCACTACAGGGTCCCTTTGATCCTGCCCAACATATACCTTAAATATTATTCTGCATGTCCTACCAGTCGACCTACACATTAAAGATTTAGTATCGTGCAGTGCGCTGAGGCTTAAAGATTCAAACTGTTGGTTTTCCAGACCCTATGGGCACACACTAACTAACTGATTCCAGCGGATATTTTTGCGACGGACACCGACTAATGCTCCCCTGCCTTGAACCTGAGTAAAGATTTTAAAGTCATCTTTCGTGCCAAACAGAATTGGGAGTCGTTTCGGGTACCTGATTGTGCGAGTGTACGTAATCAAGCGGAATTACTAGCAATATCAGAGAAGCATGCAAAATACTCAAATCAAATTTAAACCAAAATAGAAACACGGCTATCTGTACTGACATACAGGCGGCTGTTATGGCTATCAATTCGGCCACAACATCCACTATAATGCTCCAGTTGTTCAAATTATAAAAAAAGTTTATTCTTAACATCATTTTATATTTTAAGAACATTCTTAAAATAAGTTCATAATTTTTGTTTTGTTATGTATAACTCGTCTTATTTCCACTTTTTAATATTTTTGTACTCAGTTTACTGGATCAAAGTGCAGGAATTAAAAATTACAATATTTTGTATATAAACTCGATGCAACTTAACAGTTCATCATACAAACTGATTCCACTGTTTGAATAACACCGGACATTAAACAAAATTTAATATAACTCTTAAGATGAAATTCTCCGCTGTTTTCGTTCTTTTAGCTGGTAAGTTACTTTATTTAAAAATATTACAACATTATTTTGTTCAGAGAAATATAACATTTTATTATTTATTTTTTTTTAGCTATTGTTTGTACCGTTTATGCAAATATTGCTCCATCTCAACCAAAACACTGTGACTACAAATGTACCAAATTAGATCTACCAACCTGTGCTTATAATGGACGGTGTTACTTGCAAATGCAAGGACCATGTGCTCTAGAAAAATATAACTGCTTGAACCCACAAAAGTCTTTCCGACAAGTTGATCAACACAAATGCAAAGAAGACTCAGCAGCACAGTGTCAAAATGGAGACTATTAAAAATATACTCTAAATTGATCTAATTGCCAGGAATTTGAAATCGAAATAAAAAATGTTGACGAATTTTACCCCAAATTGCCTGTTTTATATTTTTAGTTAATAAGTACTCAGCTATTTGCTTAGCACAAACTTTTACAGCTTATATTTACTATGTACAAATTTTTATATCCAAAAAAATTCTATTATTTTTGATCAAAGCAAACAACTTTAGGGGATACAACTTTTTTCCAAAAACTTTAGTTTTATTTTTGTAAAAAAAATTGTAGCCCATGTTAGTCTAAGAAAAAAGCTGGAAAGCGGACTACTCTAACAACTTCCCATTGGTGAGCGTAAAAACGTACATCTACACTATCTACACTAATATTATAAAGAGGAAAGATTTGTATTTTTGTATGTAACGAATAAACTCAAATAGTACTGGACGGATTTTAATAATTCTTTTTTCATTAGAAAGCTACATTATCACTGAGTAACATAGGTTATATTTAGTACTAGATTACTATAGAACTTTTTAGAAATTCCTATTAAAACCAACCGAAGGTGTACAAAAATTAGCCATAAAATGTCTTTCATCGCATACGCTGCGAAGAGTATTAATGATAGGACAAAAAAATGTTCGACAATATTATAGAATACAAGACTATTGATCAAAGAACTAAGAGATAATGTGATTGTAGCAACTATCATTACGGGTCCCGCAGCCGGTCAGCTCGCACATGTTCCGCGGATCCCGATGATACCAACTGATTTGCCCATATCTTTAAAAAGGTTACAGTTCTCTTAAAAAATATCTTTTGCCATAATAATAAATAAATCCCAGGGACAAACTTTTTCCATAGTTGGTATCGACTTAAGGAAAGAGTGCTTTTTCCACGGGCAATTGTATGTGGCACTTTCTCGAGTAGGATCTTCTAAAAATCAATACGTTTCGTTGCCACCTACAAATACCACAGCCAACGTAGTGTACAGGGAGGCTTTAAGATAAGCATACAATTTTTTTCTTATTTAGTGATTCATGGTCGTTTTAATTAGCATGCTTATAACTTAAATATCTGTATCTATTTATGTCTTCCCGTGCGAAGCAGGGACGGGCCGCTAGTTATTTCATATTTTTGTTATAAGCCAATTGTTATCCAAATAACTTTAGAAAGGAGGCAATACAAAATTCAAGTATGAGTCCTGGATATAGTACAGTCCGTTAGACTGTTCCTAACGGACTGTGCCATGTGTTAAAATATTATTTAACAATCGATTTTTGCGAAAAAACTAGTAAAAATGGTAAAAACTGATTTTTTGACTCAAATATCTTGGAAACAAATGCAAATATTGACTTTAAAATAATTTAATTTTATACAAAATATTGTTGTTAAAAACCTACAACATTTGCCACTAAATTGGTTTAACATCTCAAATAATTCGGCAAAAATGACTCATCCGAAAGCCAACAAGTTGTTTGAATAACAATTTGGCTTATTACAAAAATACCAAATAATGTACGTTTTTAGGCTCACCAAAGGGAAGTTGTTCCCAGCTTTTTTCTTAGACTTACATATACGAGTGTGAGCTACAACTTTTTTCAAAAATAAAACTAAAGTTTTTGGAAAAAAGTTGTATCCCCTAAAGTTTTTTGCTTTGGTCAAAAATAATACAATTTTCGTTTTAGTAAAGGGACGTTTAAATTACTTTTAAATTAATATCGCCGACTAAATCCACATACCAAATTTGTCGAAATTTTTTCGAGGTAAGGCCTGTGTACCTAATTTTGATGGACGTAATACTGTAATGTAATATTTTTTGGATACAAAAAAGCAAGTAGCTGGTACCTATTAACCAAAAATAAAAACAGGCAATTTTGGGTAAAATTCGTCAACATTTTTTATTTCGATTTCAAATTCCTGGCAATTAGATCAATTTAGAATATATTTTTAATAGTCTCCATTTTGACACTGTGGTGCTGAGTCTTCTTTGCATTTATGTTGATCAACTTGTCGGAAAGACTTTTGTGGGTTCAAGCAGTTGTATTTTTCTAGAGCACATGGTCCTTGCATTTGCAAGTAGCATCGTCCATTATAGGCACAAGTTGGTAAATCTAATTTGGTACATTTGTAGTCACAGTGTTTTGGTTGAGATGGAGCAATATTTGCATAAACGGTACACACAATAGCTAAAAAATAAATAATATAATGTTATATTTCTTTGAACAAAATAATGCTTTAATATTTATAAATAATTTAACTTACCAGCTAAAAGAACAATAACAGCGGTGAATTTCATCTTGAGAGTTATGTTATGTTTTATTTAAAGTCTGGTGTTATTCAAACAATGGAAACAGTTTGTATGATAAGCAGTTAGGTTGCATCGAGTTTATATACAAAATATTGAAATTTTTAATTTCTGTACTTTGATTCAGTAAACTGAAAACAAAAATATTTTAAAAGCAAACGAGAAAGGTTACACATAACACACAAAAATTATGAACTTATTTTAAGAATGTTCTTAAAATATAAAATATGTAATGTTAAAAATAAACTCATGTAAGGAAGATTCTTTTTTAATTTATACAACAATAACGGGAATATTTGTAAATTATGATAATGACGTAATTTTGTTTGTTATCAATTTAGAATTGAGTTCTTTTGAATTTGTTTTGAATGTTTATATTTTGAATGTTTAACATTTATTTTAATTGACCGCAATTTAAGTTCTGATGTGCTCTTTATTTAAATTATATGTTAATAATATTTAATTTATTTATGTTATTTAGTTGACTAATTTAATTTATTTGTACTTAAGATATATACATACATATATATGTACTAAGAGACAAGTTTTGGAATCGTAATACAATCGAACTCAAGATTATAATCACACCTAACATTGCAGTTACGGGGATTATATCCTTTTATCTGTTACATTGATATATTTGTTTTTTGCTAAGACCTTAGAACCAAGAAACTTTAAATTATTTCTTAAAAAATGCAATACGACGCGTGTTTCAATATTATTTATAACCTTTTTTTTAATGTCTGTTTTAGTTTAAATTATTTGTTGGTATACTTTGAAATGTTCGGATTTCTCAGAACAATTTTTTTTTTTTTAAGAAATTAACTCATAGAAACATATTTAATGATTTCAAGTTCAGAATCTTAGATTTAACTGTTTTTAACTAAGAATAAATTATAATATTAAAAAAAAAAATTATTTAAATTGGAATTTTAAAAAATATGGAATTAAATTTTTGTTCATATAATGCTGTATAGAATTTTAAATGAAAAGCTTTATATTTGTAGCTTGTGTAATATGATTGCCCTTAAAAGTTTTTTTTTTTGTTTGTCCTGGAAAATATATTTAAATTAAAAAAAAAAAAAAAAATAAAGGAATTTCCTTAAATGATTTTAAAAATACAAAATATCGGTTCTTTAAAAATGTCTACATGTAATATTATTTTATTGGTAGGAAACACATGCCTTAAAGATTTTATGAATATTACAAATAAGAATATGCAAAATAAAAAAAAAAAGTTTCTTAAGAAAAATCTATGCTACCTTTAAAATCCTTTTTCGTAGAAAATTGTATTATGACAAGCTTCTTTAACAAATATGTAAATTTGTTACCAGCATTATAAAATTAACAAATAACAACATTATCTAAAATTACTCAGTGAAAGTTCTTAGCGTTGCCGCTGGGCTTCACGAAAGTGTAACACATTTTTTTAAAAAACGTAACAAAAGCGGAAAAAAGGTAACAAATTGAAAAAAATGATTTAAATCAAAGAATGCTCTTGAACTCAATTTCTTATTTTTAATAGGAACATAAGTTTTTTTCATCACAGTTTCTAAATTCAGTACAAAACTATACATTAAATAATAAGTAAATAAATTATTATAAGTAAGACACATTTTAAGTTTTACATAAAACATGTTTAGGCAAATTAAGAGAATTAATCTTTTATTTGTTTTGCAAACATTATTGATTCAATGGTATTCAAGTGATACCTTTTGGTTAAATCATTTTTTATAATGATTTAGCTCTGAAAAAATACGTTCGAACTGTGGTAAACTTAATATTTTATAAACAAATTCTGTTATATTTTCAAAAAGATTTTCTTTTTGAGCATTTTGCAAAGAGCCAACATGGCCCCAAAATTTCTCAACATCTTCTGTATATTTTAAGTTTTTTTGTATTTGTAGCTTTCTGAATTCAGTACACATTTTTTCTTTTTTTTTCAAAGTTATACAAATTTGGGAAATTAGTCAGTAAAGGTAAGATGGAAACATTTTCATTTACTATTTTTTCTGGATCTACCAGTGAAATGTTTTGTAATGTAACACTGTTAAAATCAAATCTTTTTTTAATCTGCAAGCATAATTCTACATAAAACTCCGGCATTTTCAGTTTAATGTTTCCTTCTTCTTCACTGCTTAAATTGAGATTATTGATATATGTTTCTGCATTTGCGCCAATGTAAATTTCATTTAATGGTAAATAGTTAGAATCTTCAGAAACATCTATTTCAGATATGTGTTCTGTATTAAAAATAATGTCTTTTTTGATAAAAAAGGAAAGAATCAATTTAAAATTGTCTTCAAAGGTGTGATACATTTTATGGAGCCGAAAACCTTCAGCTTGAAACTCTACATTCATAGTTGTAACAATGTAAAGATACATACAATTTTGTTTTTTGGAATGTGGAAACTGGAATACTTTGAGGAATGGATATCTAACCATGTTTAAATGCTTGATCGAGAGATCGAGTTTGAAGTGAAAGAAAGGTGATTTTAACTCAATTTAGGATGTAGGTGTACAAATAGGTGGAAGTGTTGTTTAAGCGCACTTCACACTGATTAAAAAAATTATAAAGTAAATTTTTAAAGAAAAAAAAAGTTTGGAGAAAAAAGTGTAACAAAAAGAAAAAAAAGGAACATAGTAACAAATACAACAAAAATTAAGAAAAGTGTAACACTTTTGTTACACTTGTAACATTGTGGCAACGCTCCTTCTTAATAGGTTTGCCAAAGTTAAACACAATTTTCTTGAAACTAAGTAATTTTTCGTCGTCCCTTTTAAATAACCTTATATCGCAATCATTTATGGTTTTCGAAAACTAGAGTTAAATGAATATTATAAATCTGAAGAGTTTGTTTGATTATTAATTCTTTCAGTATTAAATAGCCCATTTATGAGGGAGGCTGGAATTTGGATTTAACATTGTTTTCAAAAATGGCAGCCAGTTTTTCAAGATTTTTGAAGGTGTGTCTGCCTAAGAATCTGTTTATAGTATGGCATAGTACTGGGCAGTGACATAAGAAGTGGGCTTCTTCCTGCTCTTCCTCGTCATTGCGGCCTTTTGACATGTCATCGGTGGTAAACCACGTTTCCTTTTATTGATAACTCAACAGGTTGTGCCCTGTTAATACGCTCACAAGTATTCGACAGTAATTTACAAGCTTCGATTTTATTACTGTGGCAGAAATTGATTGTATTGATGCTTGCCTATCAATGAAAATGGTGATATCAGCTTCTGATAGCGCCAGCATAGAGACCCGTTTTGCAGCGATTGTCACTGCCAATACCTCGGCTGACACTGCTTTTATCGAAGAGTCTGAAAGAGTTGGCAATATTGAGTGTTTCAGAAAAGAAACCTGCACCTACTCTCGCATTCGTTTTCGAGCCATCAGTATGTTGTTTTATTGTGAGATATTTTTCGACTGCACTGTATTCTACGTTGTTGAAAGCCCCTTCGATGCCTTGAAACGTGGGCAGTGTATATTCGTTATCATAGAATGTTTTTCCATAGTTCTCACGACACAGTGTAGGGCTGTTTTTACACTTTTGCCTTTAGAATAGGCGTGTTTTAAAGGAGATGAAATTTCAGGCCCGAGGTTACAGCGGATATGGATGTCTCTAGAAGTCTCTCCAACGTTTTAAGAGTGAACGATGCAAGAGTAATTGGTCTACAGTACTTAACAGT
Source organism: Eupeodes luniger (assembly GCA_951509635.1). Taxonomy (NCBI): domain Eukaryota; kingdom Metazoa; phylum Arthropoda; class Insecta; order Diptera; family Syrphidae; genus Eupeodes; species Eupeodes luniger. The sequence goes on from OX608073.1 coordinate 40,376,899, forward strand.
AGTGTGGCTGGGTTTGCCCTTAGGTACCTTAGGTATGAAAACTAATCTGAGTCGCGCCACAACCTAGGAACATATGTTCATCTGAGGCACTTATGGAATATATTGCAAAAGTGTAGGATAACTAGATCTGCGCTCTTTTGTAGCATCATGATTTGTATGGTAAGAAGGAGCTTATGGCCCATTTAATCTTATCCACTGTTATTAGACAGGTCGAGACTATATTTCCAGAGTAGGTTGATAGCTTTGATTCGTTATTAATATAATAATATAATAATAAAATAATAATAACCCGGGAAGTGTTTATCTACCATTAGTTCTAAGCTTTCCAGACAAGATTCTGTCAGTTTCAGTTAAAACCTGTTATTTCCTAGAACTTCTTTGTAGGACATGTGAAATTTTGCAACCAAAAGTCAACCACAACAATAAGAGAATAATTTTGTTTTGTTTTTAAACTTCTCATAGAAAGTTGTTGTAATCTCCACGATTTGTCGAATTAAGAATTTTGACCTTTCGCGAGGTTTCAAGGTCTCAAGAATCTAAATTAAATATTTTTAAGAGATGTCGGTGCTTACCATTTTTCTTCGGCCAGAAATCTAAAATACAAGTAGAAATATCGTCTTGAAATAATATTTTGTTACAAATAATACCATCAAAAGATCCATAAAATACTTTAAAAAAACTGAGTGGATTTATTTTAATAGCGGCTTTAATTAAATTTTATATTACATATTATGTTGTGCTACCAAGTTTGTGCAAATTCGAACACAAAATTCAAATGAGGACGAATATTCATTACCTTGATTATTTTACAAACAAAAATGATATTACCTCTATAAAAATTAAGTGCACCAAAGAATAACGCTTTCGATATCTAACAAATCTTTTAGAAAATCCAAGTGACAGTTTTATTATAGAAAAATACAAATCTACAAAAAAAAACTTAATTTTGTCTCGAATATATCGAGAATCATTGAAAATATTGATTCAAAAATTATTTCATTCTTTAGAAATAGACATAAAATACATAATATAATTTTCTATGAAAATTCCAATAGGCATTTTTATAAGAAACTAGCGGCCCGTCCCGGCTTCGCACGGGTAGACATAAATAGGTACAGCTATTTAAGTTATAAGCATGCTAATTAAAACGACCATGAATCATAAAATTAGAAAACATTTTTTTGTCCTATCATTAAAACTCTTCGCAGCGTATGCAATAAGACATTTTATGGTTTTACACCTTCGGTTGGTTTTAATAGGAATGTCTTAAGATTTCTGTAGCAATCTAGTATTAAATATAGCCTATGTTACGCAGTGATAATGAAGCTTTCTAATGAAAAAAGAATTATTAAAATCGGTCCAGTACTTTTTGAGTTTATTCGTTACATACAAAAATACAAATCTTTCCTCTTTATAATATTAGTATAGATAAAAATCCTAAAAAATATTTGTTTAACTGAGTTTGACTAAAAAGACATTGAAATGAAACTTATATTATCATTTACAAAATATAGTTGTTAACACTTCGCTAATATTGTAGAAAAATCAATTTTATAATTTGTTTTAAACGAAAACCTACATAAACAATTATAATCTGATAAAAATGGTATTTGGCCACTTTTTTCTTATTTAATTGATTTTAGTTAAAAACGATAGAAACTTCTTAATATCTTGGAAGAAACCTATTTTAAACTTTTGAAAAAAAAATGTCTACCTTATACTTATAAGCTAGGTTGATAAATTCAGGTTCAAGATATGCGTCCATCAATAAAAATGTTCAATTATTTAAAATCATAAGACACTGAAAACTATTGGTATGGTGTTTAACCCTTTTGTTATTTTTTAAATATACTATTCTCGTTCTACTCTTTTTCTTGTTCAAATATTTAGACAAGAATTAATTTAAAAAAACTGACAAAATCAATACACATTTATTTTTTTTTTCAATACACTTTTTTGTTTATCAATATTTAAATGATATATTGTCATTTTAATTTAAAAGTTAATACAGGTATCGGTACTCGTTCCATCATTGTTATCATTCCATCATTAAAGTTAATAGTCTCCTTGTTGGCACTGTGGTGCTGCATCCTTTTTGCAATCGTGTTGATCAACTTGTTGGAAAGCTAAAAAGATATGAATACAATTTTTTAGGATTAAATAGAATTATATTAAATCTTAATAAAAGTATGCATAGTTTAAAATAATGATTTACCTCTTTGTGGATTAAGACAATTATATTTCTGGAGTGCACACAAGTTCTTCATTTGAAGATAACACCTGCCATTATAAACACATGTTGCAAGTTGATCTTGATTGTTGCAATCATAATCACAATGTTGCGTACACATTGTAGCAACAATCAAAGCTAGAATCAAAATAGTTATTTAAAACATGAGTATGAATAGTTTCTTAGATTTTCACTTACCAGCAAAAATAGTAATAACAGCAAAGAATTTCATTTTATTTATTTTGGGAATATCTTGAGAGTTATTTGAAGTTGTAAGTTGAAAACTTTGTGATGATATCCTCTAAGTTGCAAGCTCCTTTTATATTCGGTTTTATTTTGACCATCTTCACAAGAAGTGCTGTCAAAGAAGATAAAAATAAAATAACTGGACAGAATAATAATTATATGAGTAACAAATTTGAAAAGACCAGGGTTGGAATTTAAGGAAATGCGCCAAAGGTGAATTAATTTTGCTTTTACTTTTTAAAATACTTCTTTGGTGTTATTAGGGACAAGTTTTTCACTGAACATACATTTAAAAAATATTGTCATTTTTTCCTGTGCTTTGATCCAGTAAACTGAAAACAAAAGTATTTAAAAAGCAAACGAGAAAGGTTACACATAACGCACAATAATTATGAACTTATTTTAAGAATGTTCTTAAAATACAAAATGATGTTAAAAATAAACTCAAGTGAGGAACATTTTTGTTTTAATTTGCACAACTAAGTATAACGGGAATATTTGTAAATTATGATAATGACGCAATTTTGTTTGGTATGAATTTAAAATTGTATTCTTTTGAATTTGTTTTGAAAGGTTATTTTGAATGTTTAAAATTAATTTTAATGGATCGTAATTTAAGTTCTGATATCCACTTTATTTAAAATTGTATAATAATAATAATTAATTTATGTATGTTATTTGGTTTATAATTTATTTAAATTTGTGATTTATATTTGTACAGTTCATGTATGCACCAAGAAACAAGTTTTGCAATCGTTACCTAACATTGCACTTAGAGGAAATCTTACGTATTTGTTTTTTGCTTAAACCTTAGAATTTAGAAACTTGAGATTATTTCTTCAAAAATACAATACATCGAGTTTTACAAAATTGTTTTATTTTTCTATGAGTCTTGGCAGCAAATTATGAATATTTGTCAGAAATGTCAACTTACAAAATAGACCTCATATTGTACTGTTATAATGTGTATTTATATTTATACCATTTACATCATTATAAATTATTGTATTTTTTATTGTTTGCTTTTGGGTTCTGTCGAAAATGTTAGTAAAAATAAAAATATATTCCAACTAACTCGCATGGGAAGGAGAAGCTTAATAAAACTTTGGCATATTTAGCAGCGAAACTAAACCCCGCCAATGGACTCCCAACAAAGACCGTAACACCGTGGATAAATGTTAATCGTATTATAAAATTTAAATTTATTCATAACTTTAGAGATACAAATTTTTGCTTTAACTTATGTTATTCATTGCACTCAAAGTTTTGTAAAAATAAAATATTTCGTCGAAATTTAACAATTTGTTTTGAAATATTAAACATAAGAATCAAAACAAGAACGAAATCTGAATCGGTTTCTTGTAGGTGGTATCTAAAAATGACAGCATAGCATAGCTATCGATGACAGCCTTGATGAGAGTCCAAGTTTTAACTCAAACAAAAAAAAAACGGTTTTAAATATGTTTTTTGCACTGAAAACAATGTTAAGTTGGAGTTCTTCCAATATATGTATTAAATAACAGAGTATATAGTGAGCGACTATTAAAGGTAGATATGTATAATGTACATACATATATGCTGTAGCGGACTTTTTTTTAGAACTATTACCGTTTCCGCAGCGCATGCAGTGGAAGCTATAAAAGGGGAAGAATCTCCGATTTTGAAACATTCTTTGTTGGTGTTCTGCTCCTATTATTTATTACTTCCTCATAAATTTACTACAAATTTTTCAGCTTAATAATATTAGTATATGGATAATGATAAAAACGTAGCGTCTTTAGTAGTTTTCCAAAACTTTAAATGCTTGTGACATAAGGTTTTTCATAACATCAAAAACACCATAAACATATAAAAGGGAAAACAAGAGACATATTTTCAGAAAATCTGATACCATGATCCAGGATTAGCACAGCAAAACAGATTTCTTTGGATTTGAAATACATAATTTGTGTTTGTTAATTGTTTTGTACAAGAATGAATTTACAGAAGCCCAACCATCACACCGGGGCGAAACGCAAAAATGAACACTGTTGCTGGTTTAAATTTTTTCATGATTTTCATGATTTAAACAATTTTTATTAAAAATAAGTGTTCAGGGAAAAAAACCTATTGACTGTTTACAGTCAAATATTTCTTTTTTAATTTTTTAATTCTATTCAACAGAATTTCCATATTCTTTAAAGTTTGAATTTTAATAAAGTTTTATTAATTTAATCATTCTTTTATTAATTCAAAATAATTAAGTTTAAGAATCGGTGCTTTAAGATATTAACTTTAATTTCATAACTTAATGTTTTTTAAGAGAAGCAAAACGTGTTCTGAGAAATCCGAAAATTTCAAAGTATACCAAAAAATAATATGAACTCTAACACAACCAAAAAAAATTAATACATAATATTAAAACACAAACAAAAAAATATTTAAAAAAAATATGACATTTTCATTTATCAGTGTCTGTCATTATAATTTAGCAAGAAAGGTAGATTACACGCGAGCAGTAGTACGACGATATTCTTCTCAGCTATCGCTCAAACGATTGTCGTCAGAATAGTTTTGTGATGAAAGCCCTGTTATTCCCTAGAACTTTTTTGTTCGAAAAGGATATTTTTTTTAGCTTTTTTTTTCTCATATAAAGTTGTTGTATGCGGCTCGATTTGTCGAATTGAGAATTTTGACATTTATCGAGGTTTCAAGGTCTCTAGAATCTCTAGTATAGGTTTTTTTTTTTAAAGAACTGTTAGTTCTTTTGTGCCTTTTTTCTTCAGCCATATCCAAAAAACCAGTAGAGATATCGTCTTCAAATAATTGTTTGTACAATTAATAACATCAAAAGATCCAGGAAGGACTTTAAATAAAACTGGATGGATTTTTTTAATAATCAACAAAAAAACAGTGAAAACTTTGGTTGACCCCAAATATCTCTCGAACCAATAATGCATGTGGTTTGAAATACCCCATCCATTGAAATACAAAATCAAGAAATTTCGAAGCTAATTAGCCAAAGTGATGAAGTTTTACTTTTGTGATACCAAAGCATAAGTTTCCCAAGATATTTCATATTTCTACTCGAGCCGCTGGGCTGCTGCGTGCTGTGTTGTAATAACTAAACGTATTTCCCTGCTTATAAAGTGTTGCTGAGCACCTGACCGTATTCTCCTTCCATGTTCAGTTTTGTTGGGCACCTAACGGTATTCCCCTTCACTTTTAAAGTGTTTCTGGGCATTCGACCGTATTTCCCTTAAACCTTTAGCTGTTGCTGGGCTCTTCTACAGAATTCCCCTTCACCTTTTAAGTGCTGCTGGGCTATTAGCATTACTATTCAGTGTCCTATAATCTTTATATGAAATTGTTATGATACTTGTTAAATCTTAATATGTATACCTTATTGGAAAAAAGAGCTATATTTTTCTTTTAGCAAAAGTGGTTCGGTTGTTTCTTCTAAACTCGGCTCTGCAATCCGGCGAGCTTACCTTATTATTTGAAAAAGAAATTTGTAAGAAATAAAAACCTTAAACAAAATTGCTAAAAAATAGCTTTGACTAAAATATCTCTTGAACAACAACAGATATTGAAATCAATCTTATTTAATCATATGCAAGATATTGTTGTTAACTTTTAGCTAATTTTTTTTTTTAGAAAATTGAAGTTTACAATTTTATTTCAAAATACTAAAATCCTAGAAAAAAAAAATTGTTTCCCACGCAAGTTTCTTGACAACAGAAAAAGACATTCACTTCAACTTACACTAAATGTTAACAATATTTTTTAAGACTTTTTGAAATATCGAATTTTAATTGGCAGGTTCGTCTGCTTGGAGGTAAAAGTCACTAAGTGAATTTTTTTTCCAAATTCGAGAAAAAGTCATTGTGTGTTGATGTAATCATTTCCCATAAGTATGAAAAGTCACTAAGCGAATATAACTGCTATAAAATTGAGTGGAAATTTTGAATGATTTATCATTTTTCTATTTTTAATGAGCGTATCCTCGTTTTTTTGCTCTCCTGAAAAAGTTTGATTTTGTTACTTAATGACTTTTACCTCCAAGCAGACGTTATCAAAGTTGCGATTCACCTCTCAGTCGCTTTTTTCTTATTAATTGATTTTAGCTAAAAACGATATAAAGTTCTATAACATTCTTGAAGAAAACCTATTTTAAACTGTATCTTTAGTTCTTGTATTGTAGTTTAAAGTTAGTTTGATCACGTCAGGCTCAGGACATGCGTCCACAACCTAATGTTCAAGTACATAAAATCATAAGAGATTTAAAACTATGGGTATGGTTTTTAACCCTTGTGTTGTTTTTCAAATATACTATTCTCGTTCTACACCTCAAATATTTAAATAAGAATTAATTTAAAGAATATTAGTTGCAGACAAAATAGAAATTGTTTTATTTAAAACTCAAATCAATACACATTATTTTTTCAATATTAATTGAGATGTTGTCATTTAAATTTAAAAGTTAATACAGATATCGGTACTCGTTTCATCATTGTTATCATTCCATCATTAAAGTTAATAGTCTCCTTGTTGGCACTGTGGTGCTGCATCCTTTTTGCAATCGTGTTGGTCAACTTGTTGGAAAGCTAGAAAGATTAAATACAATTATATTAAAATATTTAAAATAATTTAAAATATATTAATAAATTAAATTAAAAATATGCATAATTTAAAATAATAATTTACCTCTTTGTGGATTAAGACAGTTATATTTCTGGAGGGCACACAAGTTCTTCATTTGCAGATAACACCTTCCATTATAAACACATGTTGAAAGTTGATCTTGGTTGTTGCAATCATAATCACAATGTTGCGTACACATTGTTGCAACAATCAAAGCTAAAAACAAAATAGCAATTTAAAAAATGAGTATAAATTGTTTCTTAGATTTTCACTTACCAGCAAAAATAGTAATAACAGCGAAAAATTTCATTTTATTTATTTTTGAAATATCTTGAGAGTTATTTGAAGTTGTAAGTTGGAAACTTTGTGATGATATCCTCTAAGTTGCAAGCTCCTTTTATATTCGGTTTTATGCTGGCCATCTTCACAGGAAGTATTGTCAAAGAAGATAAAAATAAAATAACTGGACTGAATAATTATTTGAGTAACAAATTTGAAAAGACCAGGGTTGGAATTTAAGAAAATGCGCCAAAGGTGAATACTTTTTGCTTTTCCTTTTCAAAATACTTTTTTGGTGTTATTAGGGACAAGTTTTTCACTGAACACAAAGTTAATACAAAGCATAAAATAATAAGGCTTTAATTATTTTTGACCCACATCGTCTCGAAATAAAATCAATGACGAAAAATTGATTTGCTAAATATTTACCAAATTATTACTAGTAATTTGTAAAAACCTTAACAATATGTTGTTCAAAATTTTGCGCCAATATATTTAACTATTTAAATGGGCTTAAAAAGTTGTTGAATCTCATCAGTTCAGAGGATAAAACATTAAACTCTTTTTATTTTGTTATTTTATGCACAACTTATTTTTAAAAATGAATTTGCAAACATTTTTTTAAATAAAATCTTAGGAAATACTTAGTTAATTTAAAAAAAGAGTAAGTTAAACACAAATAATTAACTTTTTTTTCATGGACAATTATTGTTATCGATTGTCGTTGCCATATGAACTTATACAATTTTGCATTTTTGAAGTATTAACTTAATTATTCATTTTGCATAGTTGAGTTGAACAATAAAGAAGAAAATTAAATCAAAAAACACGGAAAATATAATTTCAGAAAATAAAATAAGTTAAGCACGCAACTTTACTACTAAAGAACTATCATTTTTAAAGAGACAGAAAGAGAGACAGATTACTCTTTACAGTTTTTTTTTTTACCACGATTAAATTACACTTACTTACATATCATTAATTTCAATTTGTACTCAGGCGCCATTTCACCCAGGAGCACCCCTGTTCACTTATTGTTTTTCGTTTGAACGTCAAGTTATTTTTAACTCTCATCACAAATTTAAACTCAACTTCGAATATAAAAGGACATTGCAAATCCAGAGTTCATCATCACAAGTTTTTAACTTAACTTCCACGTAGTACCAAGTTATCAAAAGAAGAAAACAAGAAAAAATGAAATTCTTCAATATTGCTGTTATTTTTATTGGTAAGTTTACAATTAAATAATATTTTGATAAATTTTGTTGATTTCTTATTAAAATCTTAACATATTTATATTTACAATTTTTAGCTTTGATTGCTGCAACATTGGGCTCCCAACATTGTGATTACGATTGCAATAGTCAAGATCAACTTCCTACATGTGTCTATAATGGAAAGTGCTATCTCCAAATGAAGAACTTGTGTGCTGTCCAGAAATACAACTGCCTTAATCCACAAAGAGGTAGATAACTAATTTTCTTCTAATTTATAAAACTTCTAGATATCTAATTGTTTATTCTATTCATTTTTAGCTTTTCAACAAGTTGATCAACACGCTTGCAAAAAGGACGCAGCTCCACAATGCCAACCGGGAGACTATTAAAATATAAAACAAACACTAAATAATATTATTGGACTGAAAATAGACTTGAAAATGTCAAAAACTACCCTGGAACTGAAATGGGCGCATTTTAACGAACAAAGTGAATACTCTTATTGATTTAAAAAAATAAAAAATATGTTTTTTGAAAATAGATTGATTTTTTCAATGGTGCAAAAATAAGATTTTAAAAACAGGTTGAAATGAGTGAAGGTTAACTTTGAAGTTTGAAAAAAGTGTTGTTAAGATTGAAATTAGCTTCAGGGATCAATATTTGTTTTGGGGTATAATTTAATACAAATGTTAAGAAATAATATATGCCTTTCAAAACTACGAAAATAATGGTTGTTTAAAATATTTTATTTTAGGAAAGAGTATTTTTTATGCAAGCACATGCATTTCAAGATTATTCAAAACTAAGTAAAATTGATCTGAAATTTTAACTACTGAGAACTCAATTTTCAAAGACAGAAACAAAATCAACGTTATATTAAATACAGGGTCATTTATTTTTCAGTTTGAAGTAAAGCTAAATAAAACAAGCATAGCAAAGTATTTTCAATAAGCATTTGATTTTATTATAAAGTTTGGAATTTGTTTTAAATGCCGAAAACAATGTCAATAATTGCAAGATTCGTAGCATGCAATTCTTTCGATATAATTATTAACTACGTTTTGTGCAAATTTTGGGCGACTTACTTTAGTAATATTGGTTTTTGAAGCGTCAATAGTTCGAAGACGATATTATGCATAGCCAATAATTTAATATGGTAATTGGTCACGTCAAATTATGGTTACGGTAACGGTTCTAAATAAATAAATTAGGTGGGGCAACATTCCATTGAGAACTAGGCCTAGTGACTTACAACTCTCAATCATTCCTGTGTTCGAGTAAAGTTGTCAGGGATGGGGGGACCTACAGGTTTTTAAGCCGAATCCGAACGGCTAGTTTGAGAAAGCACTTTTCATGACAAGAATAACTATTGAAGGATTTGTCAATTTTTCGCAAGAGGCAGTACCCGTGAAATTTTTTTTTTAAATTAAAGTAGCACAGGCACCTCTGGCGTGACAACCCTCCACAATAACCACCACGCCACGGGTACTACGGTTCTACTCTCTTCAAAATTCTTCATAATTTTACTGATTGCTTACGTAGTCGATCGATTATGGAAACTATCGGGTGATTTTTTAAGAGCTTGAGAACTTTTTTTATTTTTTTTTTTTTCTTTATTTGAAACGTTAGATTGGTCCATGACATTTACTTTTTGAAGATAATTTCATTTAAATGTTGACCGCGGCTGCGTCTTAGGTGGTCCATTCGGAAAGTCCAATTTTGGGTAACTTTTTCGAGCATTTCGGCCGGAATAGCCCGAATTTCTTCGGAAATGTTGTCTTCCAAAGCTGGAATAGTTGCTGGCTTATTTCTGTAGACTTTAGACTTGACGTAGCCCCACAAAAAATAGTCTAAAGGCGTCAAATCGCATGATCTTGGTGGCCAACTTACCGGTCCATTCCTTGAGATGAATTGTTCTCCGAAGTTTTCCCTCAAAATGGCCATAGAATCGCGAGCTGTGTGGCATGTAGCGCCATCTTGTTGAAACCACATGTCAACCAAGTTCAGTTCTTCCATTTTTGGCAACAAAAAGTTTGTTAGCATTGAACGATAGCGATCGCCATTCACCGTAACGTTGCGTCCAACAGCATCTTTGAAAAAATACGGTCCAATGATTCCACCAGCGTACAAACCACACCAAACAGTGCATTTTTCGGGATGCATGGGCAGTTCTTGAACGGCTTCTGGTTGCTCTTCACTCCAAATGCGGCAATTTTGCTTATTTACGTAGCCATTCAACCAGAAATGAGCCTCATCGCTGAACAAAACACACGCGCGAAACACATTTCGAACCGAACACTGATTTTGGTAATAAAATTCAATGATTTGCAAGCGTTGCTCGTTAATAAGTCTATTCATGATGAAATGTCAAAGCATACTGAACATCTTTCTCTTTGACACCATGTCTGAAATCCCACGTGATCTGTCGAATACTAATGCATGAAAATCCTAACCTCAAAAAAATCACCCATTATAATCATCGCGTCAAAAATGTAAACAAGGAGAATAAAATATTTTTAAATCACATTTCGGAATTGATTTTTTTGACAGCTGTCACTTGATTTGAGCTCAGTTTAGTTTGCAATTTTATAATAAATAGGTTTACTCTTGAACAACGTTTCTAAATCGTGCAAAATTATTCTCAAAATTGTTCAGTTCTTGCGACTCATCACGCCGTTACATCCTCAAAAAGTCACTGTTTGGTGTGAACTATAAGCAGAGGAAATCATGGGTCCATATTTCCTTAAAAAATGGAGCTGACCATAATGTTACATTCAATGGTGAAGTGTATAGGCACCCTTATACGATAAACACAAATCATGGAATATCATAGAACATAGAATATAAGTTTATACTAACACTTATATACAATACTGGAAATATTGTAAGGTAGTATGTAAGAACACAATGTAATTAGTAAGTAAGGATAAGGAAGATCAAATAAAGCTCAGTGTTAAAAAGACTGCCTTTGGTTTTAGACGTTACAACTGGCGACGAGGAAATAAAATAAAAAGTAATAAAAACCATGGCGTATTTGGGCAGAACTCCAACCTACGATTTTAAAGAAAATGATTGGAATCTTTTTAAAATCCAAATCCAGCAATTTTTCATCGCTAATAATTTGGAAGACGCAGCTGACGAAAAGAAGCGAAAAGCAGTGCTGTTAAGTGGTCTCAGTGAGAGAACGCTCCGTTTTCTTAAAGAAATCATGCATCCAAGGGCTCCTGAAGATGCCACCACAGCATACAGTGAAATTATAACGGCGATGGAAGAACATTTCAAGCCATCATTTTCAGTGTTCGCAGAGAGACGAAAGTTTTATGAATCTGTGAAACACGACGATGAAACCTTACAAGAATGGGCAGCAAGGCTGAAGGCTTTGGCTGTAAATTGTTCTTTCGATACTCATCTGAACGTAGCGTTGCGAGACAGGTTTGTGATGGGTCTCAAAAAAGGCCCTGAGAAAGACAAACTATTCCTGGAGAAGGCGAGTGATCTGACGTTTCAAAAGGCGTTAGAAATAGCTTTGTCTGTTGAATGCGTAAAAAGGCAGTATGACGTCACTGTACAAGATATCAAAGAAGAACCAGCAAGCGTGTTTAGTATCCAGAGGAAGAGCGGTAAAAACATGCTACGTAGCGGTAAAGGCGAAACGGTATCATCATCTCATCAAACAACATCAGCGAGCGGTAAATCTGGTCGGTGCAACGTGTGTGGTTACACAAACCATAGTGAAGGTCAATGTAGATATAAAAACTATATTTGTAAAAATTGCAAGAAAAGGGGTCATTTAAAAAAAATGTGTCCCAAAAAATTTAATAATAAATTTAACAAAGAGTGTAATTATGTATCTAATGATGACGAATTATCTCTTTTTTATTGCAGTACTAACTCTAGTTTAAGACCCATCACGGCTGATGTTATTGTGAACGGTAAAAACATGTGCATGCAGATCGATAGCGGGTCGGCAATCACAGCAATATCTGACTTAGATTATGAGAAGCATTTTTCAAGCTGTCAATTAAAAAAAACGAGTGTGATGCTTCGTAATTATAACGGCGGTGCTATAACACCTCTTGGATTTTGTAATCTCAAGGTAATTTATGCCAATAAATGTAAAATGTTAGACATTCACGTGGTAAAAAATGGTGGCCCGCCAATTCTTGGTAGAAATTGGATGTTCGCATTTAACGTAGGCATTAAAGAAGTGAATTTCATAAATGCTAAAGACCAAGATTTAGCACATGTTTTATCCAAGTTTTTTGAAGTTTTTGATGGGAAGTTAGGCATGTACAACAAGAGACAAATCTCTTTACAAATAAAAAAAGGTGCTACTCCAAAGTTTTTTAAACCTCGTCGACTACCTTTTCACATAAAGGAGAAGGTGGAGAGGGCATTAGATGATTTAGTCCGATTAGGAGTTTATGAGCGGGTTGATCATAGTGAGTGGGGGACGCCGATCGTCCCTATATTAAAAAAGAATGGTTCAGTTCGTATCTGCGGAGATTATAAGACGACTGTGAATCAAGTTATTTAGGGAGTGCAGCACCAGTTACCGACCATCGACGAAATTTTCGCGAAATTGCATGGCGGGAAGTCATTCACAAAAATCGATTTGTCATCTGCATACCAGCAGTTAGTTTTGGATGAGAAATCCAGAGATTTGACCACGATAAGTACAACTAGAGGGTTGTTAAGAAGTACAAGGTTAGTTTATGGCATTGCTCCAGCGGCTGCCATATTCCAGAAAGAGATGGAAAAATTATTGATCGACTTAGAGGGAGTAGTAGTTTTCATGGACGATTTACTTATAACAGCTAGTGACAAGGAAACGCATTTAGAAAGGTTAGCCGAAGTTTTAAAACGTTTAAAAAGTGCGGGGCTTAAGGTAGCTAAAGATAAGTGTAGCTTTTTTGTAGATTCGGTCAAGTATTTAGGGCATGTAATAGACAAGCAGGGGCTACATAAGGATCCAAAACGTGTCGAAGATATAATGCAGCTTCCAAGTCCTAGCTCAGTGAAGGAACTGCAATCATTTCTAGGGGTAATCAATTTTTACCGGAGTTTTATGCCAGATTTAGCATCTAAGGCAAACGACCTTTACACATTGTTAAGAAATGACTGCAAATTCAAATGGGGCGTTGCCCAAGAAAATTCATTCACTGAGGTAAAGAAGCTGTTATCTTCAAATCAGGTGTTAGCCCATTATGATCCCAACGTGCCAGTTAAACTCATTGTAGACGCAAGCCCAAGCGGTTTAGCAGCGGTGTTAGTTCATGTATATGAAAGTGGAATAGAACGACCAATTTGTTTTTCATCTAGGAAGCTATCCGATTCCGAAAAAAACTATGCGCAGGTGGAAAAGGAGGCACTCGCGATTGTATTTGGTGTTAGAAAATTCCATCAATATTTATTCGCGAAAGAGTTTATTTTGTTGTCTGATAGTAAGCCACTCGTTTCAATTTTTGGTTCCAAAAGAGGCATACCACCGCTGTCGGCGAATCGCCTTCAAAGGTATGCCCTTTTCCTTTCCGGCTATCAGTTTCAAACGCAATACGTAAACACGAAAAAGAATATTGCGGATTATTTTTCACGCACCCCCATAGATCCACCAGAAGAAGATACTGCCGCTGATGACGTTTACGTCAATTATGTACAAGAAGTTGGTAACTTGCCAATAAAGTTTGCGGACGTAGTAGCCGAAACAAGTAAGGACAGCGTGTTGACAAAAGTTGTAGGATATATAAAAAAAGGATGGCCTAAGCATGTGGAGGATGAAAGTTTAAAAGCTTATTTGCTTAGAAGCTCAGAGTTATCGGTGGAAGCGGGTGGAGTTTTTTGGGGTTACAAATTGGTAATACCCGAATCTCTTAGGAAACAGGTTTTGTTCGAACTTCATCGGTCACATCTGGGTATAGTAAAAATGAAGGGATTAGCTAGAGGATATTGTTGGTGGCCTTCTTGGGATAAGGACTTGGAGAACATTGCTAAATCTTGCGAATCTTGTTTGTTATATCAAGATAACCCAATAAAGACGAAATTAATTAATTGGGATTGGCCATGTAAAGTTTGGGAGAGAATCCATTTAGATTTCATGGGCCCGATTTTCGACCGAAATTTTTTAATTATTGTTGACGCATTTAGTAAATGGATCGAGTGTGTAGACATGGGTAAAAATATTACGAGTATTCATACTAAAGAAATTTTGCTTCAGATTTTTAGTAGATTCGGGTTACCTGAAACCATTGTTACTGACAATGGTCGAACATTCATTTCAAAGTTTTTTCAAGATTTTTTAAAAGGTAACGGTATAAAGCATATTACCACACCGGTGGGCCACCCAGCAACGAACGGGCAGGCAGAGAATGGTGTTCGATTGATTAAAAGGGCACTCAAAAAAGCATTACACTCAAAGAAGCCAAGCGACAGTTTGAATCATTGTTTGCAAATCTTTTTAATCGATTATAGAAAGTCCATTCACAGTACCACCGGTCGTGCTCCAGCTGAATTAGTATTTGGCAGGAATTTAAGAAGTAGGTTAGACTTATTAAATACGTTAAATGTAAATCAAAAAGAGAGAATTCAAAAGAAACCAAAAGAATTGTTAAAAAAAGTTAACTGCATGCAAAAGAAACAAAGAAAATATTATAAAGGAAATAATTCGAAAATATTTAGAAAAGAAGATGAAGTAGTTGTCAAAGATTTTTCAATACCAGGAAAAATTTCTTGGATTAAAGCAATAATCTTAAAAGTTATTGGCAAACGTTATCTTTTAGTTAAAGTTAAAAAAGGAAATTGCGATGTAATTTGGAAGCGACATTTCAATCAAACAATGTTATTAAATGAATTTAAATATAAAGATACAAATAATTATATTGCGGAAATCTTAATTGATCCCAGTGCAAAAATGAAAATCAGCGAAAAAGAACATATAAACGGCAACGAAGAATCAGATAATTTAAATGTTGCAACACGTAAGACATCACGCAAGATCTATCCAGCGGATACTCGTTGGAATGGTCGTTTAAGAAATCGAGTTGAATAGAATACTGATTTTCATTCGTGTACTGCGCAATTTAAGGGGGATGTTGAAGTGTATAGGCACCCTTATACGATAAACACAAATCATGGAATATCATAGAACATAGAATATAAGTTTATACTAACACTTATATACAATACTGGAAATATTGTAAGGTAGTATGTAAGAACACAATGTAATTAGTAAGTAAGGATAAGGAAGATCAAATAAAGCTCAGTGTTAAAAAGACTGCCTTTGGTTTTAGACGTTACAAATGGGAACCAGTATTTAGCCATAATTAATAACTTCTTTGTTGCCTGAATTCGAGGATGTTGATAAAGGTGATCTTTGGTTCCAACAAAATGGCGGCGCAACAAACCATACAGACAGCGAAAGAAGGAATCCTTCTGTGAGTGCATTATCTCGCGTCGTGGCCTCTCAGATCGTGCGATTTAAAACTACTGGACTATTTTTTCCAGGTCGCTGGTCTTCGCAGATAAAGCTGAGACGATTGACTCTTTAGAAGAGAATATTCGGAGCATTATTTTTGACTTAAAGTCCCATTTGCTGCAAAAAATGGTAGAAAATTGGTCCTTCAGCCGCTATGGCCACTTGCCCGAAATCATTTTCAAAACATAATAACAAACCTTTGTCTATATAATAAAGCTTAATTCTTTACCATACATTAAATTATATGCGTTTACTTCGTCCTAAAAACCAAAAATCAAATTTTATTTTTAAATTTTAGAGGGGGCTTAACTCCCATTTATTTCGCTTATAAGTATAACTTAAAGACTTACTTAAAAGTAAACTTTTAACTATGAGTGGGGGTTTGTCAAAAGGAGTTTGAGGTTATAGGTGCTCAATTCGAATTTTTATTCGAATTGACCAAGAGAAGCATAAAGGTCACAGGTTCGTTAACGCCATAGGAGGTGTGTTAAGTTGGTAAATAAAAGAGGCGAAGGTTTCTCAGATGGCGGGTGTTAGAGTTAAAAGAAATCGTATTATAGAGAGAGGAGCAGTCAACTGAGCTTGAGAGAAGTCAATGTACATGTATGAACAGTATGTCAACGATTTCTCTACATTCCTGTAATTATTTGAGGTTTAACAGATAAAGGCGATCACGATAAATGGGTGAGATAAAGGGATTTTTCCAAGGAAGATATTGAAGTGGAAAAGGAAGAAATCTTCTTGATATGGATACCAAACCTGCGGTGCATATTCAAGTAGAGATCGGACAAACGTCATGTAAAGCGATCGGGTCGTTCAAGGGTTAAAATATTTCTTGGCCCATCTTTTAACAAAACCTAATGGAGGATTGGCTTTATGAATTATTTCGTCGAATGTGAAGTAGAAATTTCCGTTCCAGGTCACATAAAATGCCAAGATCCCTTATATTTTTTACTATATGACGTGGAGCTGTTTTCATGCGTTTACCCGAAAAAGTCATTGTCTGGAATTTACTAATGCTGAGCTCTTATCAATTTTCGGTACACCAGGTTAAGAAATTGTAAAGATCTGTTTAGAGGAGAGATAAGTCCTTATGAATTGCACTGATTTTGAAAAATTTCATATCATCATCAGCGTAAAGCTGAATGGCTAAATCATTCAATTAATTGTAAGGACAAAGAGAAGTGGACCTAAATGACTGCCTTGGGGAACACCAGAATTAACTAGAATAAATTGAAACGAGTGGATCTAAATCGGACATAATATTCGCGATTTTCAGGGTATAAAAGATGTTTTCCGTATTTTAAAAATTGTTTCTTGAGATAAGGGACATTTTAGATAGAGGAGTTGAAAAAGAAGAGTAATATTAAGATGACAGGAGGACCATCAGGGCACGCATTGAACTCAACATTATGCGAAGAGAAAATTTGTTTTCAATGGCTGATGGAGGAATGCAATCGGGTTAGAATGGCGCCAACGAAAAACTCGGTAAATACTCAAAATAGATCCGATCAGATGGTTTAAGAGAATCATGTGAGAATGAATTTTTAAAATATAACGCAAAGTAATTAAGTATTGTTATATTATCATTGGAAGTTTCATTATTGAAGGAAAACACCCTTTATGAAATTAATAGATGACTTCAGTAAATCTTTTATATTTTAATCGTAGAAACAAACCTCCACAAATAAATAAAAGATGCCAATTTTTGAAATATTTAATAAAAAGTGCATCAATTCCTTTGGCGTGTGTTTAAACATAATAAGTGGAAATTTGATTTTTATATTTTATATTAGTAAGTCTTGTATTTTAAAACTCAAAGGCAATTAAAACAAACAAATAAATTGTATCTAAATTACCATCCCTTCTTCTTCGCATATGACACTAAATTTTCGTTAAAGCAACACGTTACGTATTCTAAAAACAATATACCTATGGTCCTGCGGATAGAAACAACGCAAACAAAATTTCCAAGAGATCTATCTAAATATGAGCACAAAACACATTGAATTGTACATATGTGTGTGTAGGTATATTCAAACCGGACAAAGGAAATTGGATATTATCATCCAGAGACAATGGACTCAAAACAAGAGAAAACACCTCGGACAAAAGAGGCAACTAAACTGTATGTCAATAGCCAGTCCAGTCCAATCCAATCCAAACAATGACCAAAGTCCAGCCAAACCGATTAATTTCTATTCTCTAGGTTTTGAGGCGAGAAAATAAAGCCCAAGTCCCGTACATATCACCGCGCTGCGCTAAAACCACATTTACGTGGGAAAAGTCTATAGAGATAGCTATGGGTGTAAATATTGGAAAAAGGTCCATCGTCATTTGCTCGCACACAGCTCATGACCCACCAGCCAACCTATGTCCTTAGGGAAACGGAAAACAATTCAACTTTCCGTTGTTGTCAATGCAATCCCTTCCACAGACACATATACACATATTTTTAAATACGTATAGGGTATATGGTTGGGTGGGAGTGTGTGTGGGAGTGTGTGTGTAGTGTATGGTATTTGTTTATGTTTGCATTGGCATTCATTGTTGGCTTTTGGATTTGATAACAGATTTCCACAAGGGGGCGCGGTGGCGGGTAGCAACGCAACCATCTATCAAATGCCGGGAGTTTAGAGTTCGCAGGTCCTGATCCAAAGAATGACCCTTGAATCAATTGACATATAAAACAGTTGAGTGACGAACAAATGCCCCACGTCCTTTGTCGTCATCATAACGAACAAGGACGACTCATTCACATCGACTTGGCCATCCTATATATGATGTTTTAGTGCCTGAGGTGAGTTTGATTGGAATAGGACGACCAACGACGACGACTACGACGAATAAGGACCTCTTCTAGTCTATGTTGATGTTGATGCTTGCTTGCGATGGTGTCTTTCGATTTTAATTTCCAATATTATCATCGACA
This sequence comes from Eupeodes luniger, assembly GCA_951509635.1. Classification (NCBI taxonomy): domain Eukaryota; kingdom Metazoa; phylum Arthropoda; class Insecta; order Diptera; family Syrphidae; genus Eupeodes; species Eupeodes luniger. The sequence continues at coordinate 40,395,897 of OX608073.1, forward strand.
CGCACTTGACGACAGTGTTGGCAATGATGGCGACCAACAACGGTGGCGTGGCGCGGCAGCAATATAGTAAGTGGCAGTGGCAAAAGCAATGGCATTATATACCTTTAGAATGGAATCAATATCATCGAGTGGCCCTTGAGTGTTATGCTATGAAACTATTGTCCTCCCAATCCCAAGCAAAGCAATAGAAAATGATAGTCTAACAGAAGGGTGAGGATATACGTTCATTCATTTTCGTTTATACAGGACTTAAAAGGAGGACAAAGAAAAGATATACGATATATGTATGTAGGTCCCTTTGTTTTCCTTGGCCAATTGCAATGACAATAGATGATGATGTGGGTTTCATTTGTAAGGCAGATATGGACTCGTATGTGGACTTAATAAATATGTGTGGGCCTTCATTTTTCTGTTGGGAAAAGTATTAATTTTGTATCAAATTTCATAATACAATTAAAGAGAAATCCGGGAAAAGACCGGCCGTCCAATGTAGGTTTGAACTTCCATTTAACTTAAGCCTTTAACGCCCAAATCAAAAAACAGTCGAATGCATTCGAGCAAAAGATTCGTTTCTTTTTGACCAACTATAGAATACCACAAAAATGACAACATTTGTTATTATCCTCCAACTTGTCGTCAGTTAAGCAAAACCTACAAATTTTGTGAAAAAATAACAATATTGGAGCTTAAATTCTTGTACTTAAGTTTTACAGTACTCCGATACTCGTATTTACTTGAAATTACCTACCTACTTCAGCTGTACTTCCAAGTACTTGACGTCATTATTGACGTTGGCATTGTAACTAATTGTACTGGATTCGCTGAAATAAACTAAAATATACTCGGTAAGAGTACTTAAATTACTCCTGAAACACTGGAAGAAATACTTAATCACCAAATTCTTCCAGTACAAGAGTATCGGATTCTTTTAAAGGTATAGAACTTCCAATTGATATAACTGTCAAACAAATAAGGTGGGGAGGGGATGTCTTTTTACTGTCAGTTTACTTTTCGAAATTGCCAGTCAACAAATTAAACCAAAACAATATTTTTAAACCTTCGGAAATTACTTACAAAATTCGGCCTCTGTTAGCCACGTATGGAGTACGTAAACAAGCAGAGCTGTGAATTTTCCACCGCGTTCGTTCGATTTATCACCTTTGGACTACATTTTTGGGGGTGGTACGTCAAATCGTTGGTCTATACTGATTCAACAGTTAAGATATGGATGGTCTTGATAAAGTGTAATTCAATTCAAATACAGTAGACGCTCGATATAGTGAAGTAATAAAAACCAGCCATGTTCAATATTTCGATATTGTTCACTATTTTGAGCGGGAGACTATAAACGCTATCCAAAGTTAAATTTGATCAAAAATACACATTTTGTTCAGTGTAAAGATAAAATATAAATATTTCATCGATAAACTAACATTTAATCAAGTTGAAACAAAAACAATTTATTATTACAATTACAATGTTGTAAGAAAGTAAGAACGCAACAAGAACTTGTGTTCTATTCAGTCAAGTGACTACTTTCTTTTGTGATTCAGTGTGAGATATACATGAATGAACGGTAAAATTTGTAGATTTGTATTGTTCACTATTTAGAGCAAAAACACTCCATTACCAAAACCGGAATCTCAGACTGACATTTCGGTTTGCCCACAAGCTAACTACACACTAAATGTGAGAAAGTGTGCGTGAAATGATGCAAAAAACCAAACACATTCTCACATTTAGTTTTTCGGCCCATCAAAATGCTTCATTATAGTAATTAGCCCCATCTAAATGCTTTATTTGGAATGTTTCATGGCCTCGTTCAAAAACTAAACAATCCTTACCAACAGAATCTGAAGTGCTGACATGGTCTTAAATTGGAAGATTTGTATAGCTTTTTAATTTCAATCCAAATAAATGTTGTAAATGTATATTAAATAAAATAAAATTGACCAAATACGTATTATTTAATAATTTATTAGTTTATTATTATTTAATTTGTTTACTTAAATAATTTGCGAACGCAACATGCGCTGCAACTGGTTAAGTATAATTATTGCAAATGGACAAAAGTGTAACTCAATACTTTGTAAAACAACAAAACAGACAATTTTTTCAGCTGTAGTTTGCTTAGACCATTTTCTTTGTGACGACGTTAGAAGTTCAGGTGGAAACAATAGGCGGGTGCCTCCGTAATTTGTTTGTATAGACAATGCTACGAGAAGTATACTTGTGAAGTTCCATTGCCAACTTTAGCTAGTTCAAATTCCTCAATTAGATTAGTACTTTCATCATTTAAGCAGTTCGGTAGTTGCAAGACCAAATTTTAGTTTTGTTTGTTGCAGAAATATTCCTGAAAATTTCTTTTTAAGGGACTATGTTAGAGTTAGAATTTTGTTTGTAGTTAGATTTTGGAATACAAATTTGAGGGAACCATGTTTTAAAAATAAGTTGCTTTGTGTAAAGCATCTTTTAGGAATAGAAATAGCCAATATGTTTCCACACAATACCAACTAAATGAGTGCAATAAATAGATTTAAGTAACTTTTTTTTATTCCAGTATGGGGAAACGGAACACCCAATAGAAAAAAACCGGTATACCGGCCAAAATCCATACTTCTTGACTAAATAATGTTATCTTCTATGTTTACGCATAAAATTACGAATTTTGTAGCGTTTGAAAATTTCTAGACATTTTACAATCTGAAAAATTAATTATGCTATGAAATAATTGGCTGCTATTAATGCTAATTTTTTTTCTAAAAAGTTGATGAAGGTTAGCCGAAGCGGAAATTTCTTTAATGAACGTATTTAAAATATTATTGGCTTTCTCAAAAATATTTTTCTACGCTAACCTCTGCTTTATATCTGAAAACTATTGTTTATGTATATTTTCTTCTATGTTCTGCATTTATAAAATGTAGTCTACGGTAGTATTTATTATATTACGAAAAACAAAAACATAAACGTAAAACTCATTAATTTTTTTTATTATTAGCAGCATTACTAAACATACTAAACATACTTTTCAAACAATAATAAGTAAACTTGAACTTTGGTAACTAAACATTTTTAAGGAATTAATGAAAATTATATTTTACGTAAAACTGTATGAATTCACTAAAAAAACTTCTGTATGTAAACATTCATGTCGATTACATTATCTATTGAATGAGTTGTGCATGAATTCAGAACGATTTTTTGACGTTTTCATTTTGTGATATATGTCAAAATTTACATTTTATTTGCTCTGCATTTATTCAACAGGTTCGCTAAAATCGTTCTGATTACTTTTTTAAAACATTTGTGTTCCTTTGATGCATAGTTTTTTTTTGATAGCAAATACATGTATGCTTCCATCAATCAAGAATGATATGGATAAGATATTTTTCGATTATAACTCTTTTTTTAAATATACAAACTATAAATATACTTGGATTAATTAAATTGATACAGATTTTAATTACTTGCAAACAAAATATTTGGGCCGTTCGTTAACGAAAATTTATTAGAATTCAATACAAAAATTGCACTCGCACCCATAAATTGATGGTTCGTCGAACGCATCTTTGATACAAAAATCCGAGGTTTATTATGAAATTTAAAGAATTTCGTAGTGATTACTGTAAATTAGTGAATTAATTATAATAAACTGATGTTGAACATGCTTTTTTCAAGACAAAAAGGTACATTGGTTTACTATCCACAAAATGCCTGCAAAATTAAAGCTTAAAACTGACTTTTTCATCGATAAAAGTAAAAAGAAAAAACTGAAAAAAACTTATTAACCCCTCCATTTTGTTTTTGCTTTGCAAAGTGCCGCTAGCCCACGGCATCGTTTTTTGTTGTTTGTGCTCACATCTATTCATGGACTAATTGTCAAAATTACAAATACAACAATGTAAACAAACGGGTTTTGGAGAGTGAAACGTACGAAAGATTCCAGTCTTGGTAATGGAGTGTTTTCGATTTAGAGTACTACATGTAAAATTTTGTGTGTTCACTATATACTGGATAGTTCACTCTTCCGAGATTCACTATATCGAGCGTCTACTGTAAAGGCAAATATTGTTAATTCCACTAAATATAATACTTGATACTTCAATTTTCTAGTACCATGATACTTGTACTTGAAAACACCAAGTAACAATATTTTTGAATTACAATAGTTTATTGGAAAAAGCAAGCATTGGAAACTTTAGTACCGAAGTATCATAGCAATTTTTTAAAGTACATGATCAATACTTTCAAATGTTTGATAAATATTTCTTCAAATAAAATAGATAAAACATTTTTGTTATAAATAAGTATTGACACTGCTTTTTAAAAGAAATTATTAGAATTTATTTCAAAGCAATATTACTTGAAATACTGCTCATTTAGTAAAGCACACGCATATGAATACAGGGGTTTTCAACAGGGACGCTACAGAAGTAGAGGGACACCAAACGACGTCATATTTCTTGCCTCTCTTTTGACATTTCTCTTCAGTTTTCCATTTCATGATGGAAAGATATACGAGCCAACAACGAGTCGAAATTATTAAAATTTACTACTGAAATTCGGAGTCAGTGGACTCAACGTTAAGAGCGCTACGTCCAATTTACGAGTATGGTCGTCATAATCGTCTTAGCAGATCAACTAGTGGAAAAATTTGAATCCACAGGTACAGTACAAAATATTCCCGTGCCAGTGAGACAAATAAGTGCCCGTAGTATCGAGAATATTGCAGCCGCTGAGGCTTCAGTTGCAGGAAGCCCAAATGTGTCTCTCACATGTCGTTCTCAAACGTTGGGCATCTCGCTGACGTCGTTGTGGCAAATTTTGCGAAAATATCTTGGCCTTCATCCTTACAAGATTCAATTGACGCAAGAACTGAAGCCGCTTGACCACCAGAAGCGTCGTATGTTCGAGAATTGGGCTGAGCAACAACTTGAAAATGATTTGGATTTTCATCGAAAAATCATCTTCAGGGATGAGGCTCATTTCTGGGTGAATGGCTTCGTCAATAAACAAAATATGCGGTATCGGTCAGGCAGCAATCCACACGTACTCCATGAGTCATCATTGCATCCCGAAAAAATTACGGTTTGGTGTGGTTTATGGGCTGGTGGCGGCGTCATTGCATTGGACCGTACTTCTTCCGTGAGGATCAAGACCGGCACCTTACTGTGAATCGGTATGTTCAATGATAACCGAATGGTCCAGTCGCTGGCCGCCTTGGTCGTGCGATTTGACGCCGTTAGACTATTTCCTGTGGAGCTACGTCAAGTCTATGGTCTATGTCAAGAAGCCATCGACGATTGATGAACTTCGTACGAATATCGAACTTGAAATTGCAGCAGTATCAGACGATTTATGATTGAAAACCATCGAAAATTGGGTTCATCGTCTTGACTTCTGCAAGCGTGCCCGTGGTGGTCATGTAAAAGAAATCAAGTCCCATGCATAATGAAATCGAACGTACTTTCACAAGAATACAAAATTTCATTGATATCCAAAACGGTTTTTTGTTTTATTTGAATAAACTTTTGGAGCGCTCTTATTGAAAAACTCGATAAAAGGTTTCATTTTCAATAGCCTCTTCTCTTTTGGTCTCTTTTGAAATTTGTCAATTAACAACAACAACAAAATTAGGCACCGATATCTTATGATTTATAACCTTTAGGCTTTTTCTTCAGTACCATAGCTAATATATATATATACAATATACAATCGATTCAGAAACTTAACGACGAAATATGTAGAGTAATGGAGGATAAAACAGACGCAAATGAGCAAGTTAATCTTGAAAAATTTTATAAAAAGGATATGGTTCTGCAACCGTAGCCTTGGATGATTATCGTTTGCTATTGTTAAAGGTTTTCCTTTCTTTTTTACAGTGCAATAAACATCTATTGATTTTTATTGAAAAATACTGTTTTTTTAAATATCAAAATCAATCTTCTATTGGACCCTTATTAGGTCCTTAAATATTTAAATTCTTTAATTTTAATTTAGTTTTTCACATACGTTTTGACGAAAGGAAACAATTCGTTATCTAATATATAAAATATTCCTGTCACAGTGTTAGTTGCCATACTCCTCCCAAACGGCTTAACCAATTTCAATGAAATTTTGCTATACATACGGTAGGTCTGAGAATAGGTTTTTATCCATTTTTATATTCCTAAGTGCTATGGTTTAATTGCATTAACATCGTACACGGTGCAACGATCTTATACGATAGTATTCATGTGACGCTATGTATTGAGGATCTTTGCATTATCATTGCCAACTTGCCACTCAGTCATTTCCGTATGCATTCACTACATTGAAATGCATCTGATTTAATAGACACTGAAATGAATCGTGAACTACAATACAATACTGTAGAAATGGCAGCGATTATCGCTCGCAATGTTCCACTTATGAATGAAGAATAAAAGAACCATTTATGACCACATCATGCTCGCAGTTTCGGCAGGACAAGGTGGATTTTTTTGTTTGGATGCATCAGGTGGAACTGGCAAAACATTCCTTATTTCGCTAATTCTTGCTAAAATACGATCAAATAATGGCATCGCATTGGCTGTTGCATCTTCTGGCATTGCGCCAACCGGCAACTTTATTGGATGGAGGCAGAACAGCTCATTCAGTATTTAAACTGCCACAAAATATTCAAAAATAAACCCGGACGCGGTGTGCAATATAGAAAAACAATCGTCCATGGCCACAGTGCTGAAACAGTGTAAAATTATCATCTGGGATGAAAGCACTATGGCACACAAACATTCGCTTGAGGCGTTCAACAGGACAGGGAAGACTATTTGGCGGCACTCTTTTCAGGTGATTGCAGACAAACACTTCCCGTTATTCCGCGTTCAACGTACCCTGATGAGATCAATCCGTGCTTAAAATCATCGCCACTGTGGCGTAATGTTGAAAAAGTACAACTGAAAGTAAATATGCGTGTTCAAATGCTTCAAGATCCATCCGCTGAAACATTCTAAAAATAACTGTTAGATATAGGCGACGGAAAAATTACTACAGATGAAACTGGATGCATAAAATTACCGGTCGATTTCTGTACGATTATTGATTCACAAGATTCTCTCATTGACCACACACAATCATGAGTGGCTGGCAGAAAGAACAATTTTAGGAGCAAAAAATGTGGATGTCAACGAATTAAACTTCAAGATACAACATTTGTTACCAGGAGACTTGGGATCATACAAATCTATTGATACAGTTTGTGATGCTACCGAAGCTGTAAATTATCCAACTGAGCTTTTGAACTCATTAGATGTACCAGGCATGCCACCGCATAATTTACAACTAAAGGTTGGATCTCCGGTAATTTGGCTTCGTAATTTGAACCCACCGCGGTTGTGCAACGGCACGCGATTAGTAATTAAAAAATTAATAAAAAATGTTATCGAAGCCATAATTTTAAATGGCAAATTCCGAGGTGAAAAAATATTATTACCGCGAATCCCTATTACACCCACAGATGTGCCAATTCAATTCAAGCGCCTTCAATTTCCAATTAGATTGGCATTTGCAATGAATATCAAGAAGTCTCAAGGCCAAACGATGTCTGTCTGCGGCTTAGATTTAAGAACTTCATGTTTTTCACATGGACAATTATACGTGGCGTGCTCTAGAGTGGGCAAACCATCCAGTTTGTTTGTATTGGCGAAAGATGGGATCACAAAAAATATTGTACACTCTGTTGCATTAAGTGATTGATATAGTTTTGTTTGTAGTATTGTAATAATTAGCGATATGTTAAATTAAATTAATTAATTAAAAAATTTTGTTTGGTGATTTGTTATTTTAATATTTTGTCACCGTTTACAGTACTCTATAGCTCTCCCACTTATATACCACATCCTTAAAAACTTACAATAAGTTAGTTAGTTATTTCTAACAAAATATTCTCTAGAAATTATTTATATGACAAAACAAGGTTTGTCGGGTCAGCTAGTTTTATAATAAAGTTATAATAATATTTTTTTAAGTCGTTTACAAGGTTTTTCATTTTTCAAAAACATGGCTACTAAGTTTTTATTTCTTTAAATGATTTACCAGTTACTCAAGCTTATAACCATACAATTCCTTTACTATTTTTCTAAATTTGTTTGAAAGTATTGTTCACAAATCCCATTTTTCTCAGTACAAGAATTCGAATTACTTTTGGATTAATATCGTCTGCCATTCTCTTCAAGCCAAACTGCATTATATTCAAATTTTTGCACATAACTTTTGAGATTGCATATCAAATTCCATCATGAGGTTGAGTCTCCATACTCCCATCAGATGCCGTAGAATTTAATATTCAAAGAGGATTCCCATCATAACCTTACCTCCTAAAGTTCTGCCTTGAACTTCATATCTTCTACCATACATAAAACTAGGAAAATGGAAACAGTAGACTCTGTGTCAGCTTTTGCAGCATCCATAGAAGTTTCCTTATTCAAGCATTCACATTGTTCTATGTAGTGTAGATGTATAGAAAGGACACGACACACACAATGTGAAATAGTATGTTTTTGTTCTATGGTTCTGCTCGGGGTGGTGGTCCTGGGATGGGTCTCTATATTCCATCCGGATCCGTCCGCCACCCACTCAATATGTATATGTATATCTGCACAATAGAATGTCAAACCCCATTAAACGTTTTCTCGGTTTAGAGCTTTATGGTATATACTCCGAAGGCTATAGACACAGAGAGCTGTTGGAATGCTGCCGCTTCTGTATTATCTGTTATCTGAATAACACACGATAGTCGTTTGTTTTCGAATAATGGACATTATGCGCCATTATTTTGGTCTCATCCTTTTTTTACGACATTCGGGGTTGCAGGCCCGCAATTATAACGGCATTTAGAGAAAACAAAATCCCTCGTTTTCTATATGGCCGCCCTCTGTGCGGCGCGTATTAGAGACAGAGCAAATTTAGAGCCAATTGAAAAGGAGCCTTTGTGGTTGGAAAATGTCGCCATGCCATGCTTTTGCCACGTTTGTCATCCTCATCACCATCACCAGCACCAGCATCAGCACCGCACCCGGCCTTACCGTTTTGTTATAATATAGCATCAAGCCATCAGGACTCAGGACTCAGAACTCCAACTCTCGTACACAAAAGTGCACTTACTAAAGGAATTAAGTTGATTTGTTGAGGTCGAAAATGGGTTTTGTGCTTTGCTTTTTCTACAAAAGAGACTTTTTATTTTATACACAGCACACACAGGGATGGTTTGAAGGGATGATGGTTGTTGGTTTTTTGGAAATTGGGATCGAGATCGGGTTCCGGTATAGCTATTATATGGCTGGCTGCCAATGGGGATTTTGTTCTAATGGTCGGCTTGGATATTTTCTTTTTTTTTTTTTTATTATTTTTGTTTAATTTATTTATTTTTTTAATATTTTTATTCTTTTTTCGGGACGAATGCCTGTTATCAGTGTTGAGAGTAATAAAAGGAATTTGGGAATATAATAGAAATAAAAATCCGCTTTTATGATGACAACGCGAAAAGAGTTTATTATATGATGCGATGAATGATGATGATTCTTTGTTGTTGTAAAACCAGTGAGGATGAGGCTTAGGGAAGTGACACAAGAAATTGCGGTACTATAATTAATGATTTTAAGCTGAGTATAGGGTATCATTAAACTTTTATATTATTAAAACAAGGGACGACATTGAATTAATAAAAAACGCTTGGAATATCATCCTCCAAGACCTCTAAATAGTCTTGGAGGATGTTTATATTTCAGTAGAATTATATAGGTACATGTCAAGTAGTTTGGTACATTGAGATGTTATGAGTGAAAATTTTGTAAACGAAAATATGGTCCGTTATAGTAACCGTCTCAAAATGAACGTATTATTTCTTTCACGTAATATATGAAACGAAAACACTTAGGGCCGATGTTTAATGTGAACCACGCCTTAACGTCAAGTTTTTTTCTGCATTTTATTTGACATTTCTCAATTTCAGACTAATTCAATTTGAACTAAAAAAAGATACACAATCGGGAAACACGTTTAAGTTGTTTAGGATTAGTATGAAAATGGGCGTTCAAATAATAATGCATATCGTATACTTCGTTATTTGTTCGTTCAATTTCATCGTAAAAATATGCGTGCAATCCGAAAAACTGTGCGAAAAATTTGACCACCGGGCAAACCATTGCCCTATTTCATAATTATTGACAGGTTACAGGTGACAATTTGTAAATGACAAAGCTGACAATTGTCTAAATTTGTCCCATAAAAAATTGGCAATTTTGTAAAATTGTCAGGGAATTTGCCATAGTTGTTAAGATTTCGGATCTTACAAAAATTGTCATGACAATGAATTGTCAGGGATTTTTTGAAAACTGTCACAAATTCCCCGACAAATTTTTAGTGACAATTTTACTATGAAACAGAAAAAATACTACAAATTGCAATTTTGTCAGTATGTAGGTGACAATTTTATTTTGATATAATGTACGCCAACCTCGAATTTTTAGACAAAGAATAAACAATGATTTCGCGTCATTAAGTGATTATCAATGAAAAATTTTCGCATCCGCAAAACAACAGCAGAATATATTTTGTTAAAAATCGGTCGGCACCTCCAGCATCCGACAAAAAGAAACCATGCTCTTGTTGCTAAGACCCAAATTATATGTGCTTTACACTGGCTTGGAAGTGGAGATCAGTACCATGTACATAATTGCTGATGGACAGGGTGTTTCTAAAATTTCCATTCAGCGCTGCGACAAAATATTTTGCAATCTTACGGAAGAAATCCGCTGGCCTTCGGAAAATATTATATCTATTCCTACACGTTTTAGACATTTTGCTAATTTTTCTTGTGTTGCTGGCATTGTTGACGGGTCATTAATAAGAATTGATGCTCTAACTGATAACGAGTCAGCATTTGTTGACAGAAATGGTGACCACTTAATTAATGCCATGTTTGTATGCGGTCCAAATTTGGAGTTTTTGTATGTTTCTGTTCGCTGGCCTGGATCCGTTCACGATTCTAGGGTTTTAAGGAATAGCTCATTAGCACGACGACGCGACGCTGGGAAAATGGATGGAGGCCATTTCCAAATGCTATAATATTAGGAGACAGCGGTTATGGACGAAAAAGTTGGCTGATAACACCAGTTATTCCACACCAAGTTGAACAATCTGAAGCATTATTAAGATTTTTGAGGGCTCATAAGAAAACGAAGAGGCTTGTCGAAAATGCATTGCGCATTCTGGAGGAAAAATTTATTTGCCTTAACTATTTGAGATTGTCACCAGCCAACTGCATGCAAGGTTATTTTGACTTGTTCAGTACTTGACAGTGTTCATGAAAATCGTTTGAGAATAAGTGAGCATACACCATTTGAAATGATGGATGATGATAATGGTCACGACAAAATTGTCATACTTTGACAATGACAAAATTGTCACGACAAAATTTTAGTTGTCTTTAGTTGACGTTACGCAATGAAAACTTGTCACATATGTAAGTGTGACAAATTTGTAGAATAATTGTCACCTGTCAATGTTTATGCAATAGGGCCCAGGTCTGTAGAAGATGTGAAAACACCACGCAATAGCGTGGCTGAAGAGCCGTCAACTCGTCGTGCCCAACGATTTCACGCTCGTCGTTAATGAACATTATATGTATAAAGACTTGCATTTACACGCTTACAAGGTGCAATTGACTCAAGAACTAAAGCCTCTTGACAATTTAAAGCGTCGTCAATGCTTACAATCGTGGCAAAAAATGACAACTGTGGATGATCAATTTTGGAAGAAAATCATCTTCAATGATGAGGACATTTTCACCTCAGTGCATTCGTCAATAAGCAGAATTGCAGCACTTGAACGAACGATAATCCAAGAGTGATTGTGGAAAAATCAATTCACTCACAAAGAGTGACTGTTTGGTGCGGACCGTATTTTTTTTAAATGAGGCTGGTCACAGTGACTGACTGTGAATGTTGTTCGCTATCGTGAGATTATAACAAACGTTGTATGAGCCAAATTGGAAGAAATGGACGATATGTGGTTTCAACAGAACGGGATCACACAGCTAACAAAACAATGGCTATTTTGCGCAACAAATTCAATGGCGGTGATTCGAATTGGGGTTATTTGAAAATAACCACAATTATGCCTCTGCGCCATCCAAAATTTGGAACATGGGATCTATTTTCACAGACAATGCACTTGTGAAATAGCCAGTTGTATTAATCCCCTCAGCTTACTCTTGAGATGTATTGTTAAGAATAGGGATTCTTTCTCTAGCCGGGCTCAATATTTCCCACTCATTTCAAATACTAATGTGCGCCGGCAATCGGCATATCCTTTCTAATCATGTCCTCCCTTCCTAATTGCTCGCATTATATTTAATCCTTATAAGGATATTCATAACCCCTTAAGTAAGCTGTCATCAGTATTACAAAAAGATGCGTCGCAGAAGTCGCGGCGGTATTTTGTGCCATACATAATTGAGCCATACCAATTATCATATTAAAAGAAATAACAATTATATTCTAAATAACTTGTGTTTTATTCAAAATCAACATCGGCCTTTAAAATTTAACCACCCTTTATGGTATAACGAAAAAATCATACATAAGAAACCCAAAACTTCACTACCTGAAAAAATAAGAAAAAAAGAACTGACAAAAATTTTGCTATTTAAAATTTTTGATTTGTGTATTAAGATCTAAAAAAATTAAAAAAAAAAAAAAGACAAATTTATAATTGAACAATTTTCTAATCGCTAATAAGTTCGTCTTCAAAAATTTAAATGCCATTTAATTATTCAAAAAAACATTCATTTCAAATTATTTTTTTTTCTATAGTGCGGTATTTTTTAAAAATTTAAATTTGTATACATTAATTTTTTCCAATTTTTGTTTCAAAATATTTTTATGTTTTTTATGCAGCTATTTAGAGCTTATTATTGTAGGTTTTACATTTCATTTTCAACACATCGAATTTTGAAAAAAACAAAATTTCATATTGTTTTAAAAATCCCAAAACAAAAAAAAACAATTACATTTTTGATCATCAAATATTATTAAAACATTATAAATCCTTCTGGAGCAATACAAAAATATTTTGCTTCTATTGGAAGAAGAAAAGTTCGTTCGTTTTTGAGAAAATTCATACGATATTTTTAGTCTTAAAAAAAACATGGGCAAAAAACACCTAACGAGATTCTGCTTAAAAACTTAATTTCCAAGTTTGAAATCAATCGGCTTAATAGATTATTCTGCATGGGCGAGGATAGACAGACGGATGAAACAGGAGGACCCACTTTTTACGACTCCTCTACCATCGTAATGTCATGTTTGATTAAAATCTCGAGTTCGAAAATTTTTACAAATGCAATACTCGAAATATAGTTCCTTTTTTTAAAAAGTAAATAATTATGTATGTCTAATATTGTTGAAAAAGAATTTGTTGCAATACAAATATTTGCAAGTATTGGTTTTATATTTTTCGATCTTCATCTTGAATTGTCCTCAACAATAATATTTACACCCTTGTTTTAGTCGCGAAAATCGAGAACGGGCTATAGGTACTTATATTCACTTAGATCTAAAAGAAAGTTTTTCAAATACAAAATATTATAACTCAGCAAGTTGAGTAGATTAAAATTATGAATGAGGTTTAATGAACAAAGTTCTTATATCACGGTACCGTATTTTCAAGACAGTCTATATAACATAAAAAAACGTTTTTCGGCATATGAATCCAGAACAACCTTGAGTCACGATATCAATGTTTTTCAGGAGAGCAAATTTAAAACTCGGAAATGTGTTTACTGTTATGCTATGTGTACATCGTGTAATTAAAACTAAGAGCAATCAGGTGAATCTAAAAACATGCGCTGAATGCAACTGCATTACTTCTCATCAAACAAAACGATCATTCGAAATTTTTGGATTTAGGCTAGTTTTGAAAAAAAAAAACGTAAAATATAAATATATCTACGAAATAATGGTCAGTTTAAAGTCTACATTCCAAACGGCGAAATGATTTTTTTTGAATGTTGCACTTTTAAATAAAAAATATAACAAATTGACAGCTGTCAGTTCGATGTTACTCAAAATGCAGAGCTACCCGAAAGAACAGAATTTTTTTATTGTGTTGAACAATATTCTAAAATTAAGGGAGATTTTTCGAACAAAATCATCTTAAGTGATGAAGTTCATCTTAATGGTTTGGTTAATTGTGGCATTAGGGATTAAGAAAAACCACGAGTTAATGATGAGAAACAAATCAATCCAGAATTAGAGAATTTGGCACGTAGCTACGAATTTTGGTTTGGAGGCATCATCGGATTTTTTTTTTCGAAAATGCGGCTGGTGTGGCAATAATGGCGTTCGTTATCGTGACAGTACCTATATAGAAAATAATTCTTCTACATTTCTCGCATAACTTTTAAATAGTTCCTTATTCTGAATAATGTGACCAAATTCAGAACGAATTGGTATATTATTGTCACCTAGAATAAATGCTCTAGGAAGTATCTCCTATAGCAAGGGTTATAACTTTTCATAGGAAAGTCCAATAGTGCTGATTTTGGTCTTATTTGGATCAAAATAAAATGTATTGAATTAGTACGAACCGAAAGACGTTTATGTTGTTTCCTTTTTCATTTTCTACCAAAATGATAATAATTCATCCTTTACATCGGAAAGTTATGAGCTTTTGTTGCCCATGTTCCATTTTCAATGTTAGCTTAGATAAAAGTGATTAAGAATCGATATAGATACAAACAAGAATTATATCGTCAAGTCTCGTCTTACGGTCAGTTCTGTGAAATTAAAAAAATAACATAGGTTAGGTTAGGTTAGGTTAACGTGGCTGCGGATTTAGAATCCACACACTTAGGCCAAAAGAAAAGGCCCATTGTGATACCACTTAACATAGGTACACACAAATCTTTTTCAATTTAATAAATTTACATAAAGAATCGAAAATGGGTGATATTAAAAAAAATTCGTTAAAAATGTAAACGACTGTTTAGTGAAATATAAATATATATTTTCGCCCTATAACTACAAATTTAGTTTAAATAAATGTTTTGAATTTCACAATCATTAATTAATTTCCTAGACAAATATTTACAAGTGTGAGTTACAACCTAGTTAAACAGTTATCACATGTCTAAACAATAATAAGGTTTACGAGTATAAGAGTAAAAAATCAAATGTTATTAATTAAGTTGAATCTGGTTTTCTACATTTATTAATGCCAAAGTGTCATTTTATATAGCAACTCTATACCAGAAAAGAAGTCGCCATTTAGCGTTTTTTTTTATTTAAATTTACAATAGGTTTAAAAAATGGATTTTCGAGTGTTCAAAACTCACTATATTAAAGTTCTTCACACAAATTGTATTCATCTTTGATCATTAAAATATTTCACCTTTACAACTAAGAAAAACAGACACGTATGTAGGTATTTGTTGCTCATGTTGTAATTAAGTCATTCTTCAAAACAAAGAGAAACAACAATTAAAACCTTAAATACATACATATACTGCTCTAGGTACTTCATCACTGCTGGAAGCTTCGAGTGTTATTTTTAGATATTTCATTAGGTTATTTAAATAAATAAAAACCTACCTCAATGTCAATGCCCTACTACCTATCTACGTAACAACCTTCCTAGTATCAAATTTTCATACCCGACAGTGATAGTTTTTTTTTTTTTTTTTTTGGTGTTCATTACAGTAAAACCCAAAACAATCTTGACTATGATAAAAATGAAAGTAAAATTCACCAAAAGGATCTATAAATCTCACAGAAGTCCATTTACCTGTTGATTTATAAATGCGTTCACGTAAGTCTATACCCACCTTCATCTACATATACACATCAACCCCTTTGAGTGTAACTACCTATATAGTGAAAGTGAAAACATCACCACATCCAGCCGGAGCATTGATATTCGCCATTATGAAAAACCATACATTTTCCCCAAGTAAAAGCAAACAAAATCCAACAAAGTACCCTTAATCGCCCCTAAACTATACTCACTCCACTTTCATACCCCCAAAATTAAACGAAAATAAAACTCCCCATCAACACAATGAAACATTTCGATTCGCTTAGAAACATTTAACCAACAAAAGAAAAAAAAAACTCAACGAACCCCCTTCTCCAACCATCTCCATCCCCTCTGACATCGACATCGCATCCAGAACTCTGAAGCCCGCATATCGTCATAATACGTAATTATCCAAGGATATTCCCTCTAAACAAAAACACCAGCCATTGTATTTATTGAAGCGTGGAAAAACCACTCCTGTGCCAAAAGTGTGTAGCTATTGGCCATTAGTCTCTAGGAATGCGCAGGTCCTGCCCTTCATCCCCATGATTTAAGGATTTTGGAGTGAGTTCGATGTCCTAGCTCAAATCCCAGTCTCTTGAATGTAAACATTTTTGTTGTTTGTTTCTGTGCCTTGAAGTCTCCAGTTTACTTTTTATTATATCGTTTATTTTTTAAAATTTGAATTAGAAAAAGTCTCCACGGTAAAAGTGCGCATGTCCACCATTTTGGCGGGAAAAGACCGAGTGAATAATTGAATCATTCGAAATTTCTTTAAAATATACACAACAAATATTTACCCCCAATCGACAATATTCAATGTTCTGCTAACTTCGAGACCGTCCTGTGCTTATCAGTGCCGCCGAAGACGAATGCCGATGATAAGGCCGATTCTACAACATAACGGACGTGTAGACTGTTGAGGTCGGTGGTGGTTGAAATTGAAATCGTAAATCTCACACCTCTCTATCGGGGAACACGCGCACGTTGGAACTTCTTCATCTTCGTTAACCAATTCGAAAAATGCACTCGAATCCCATACACACTGCTCGAAAACCCTCTGTCGATGAAGGGTAGCAAAGCGGTTTCTGTTTATTATATCATAATCATAGTCACGACGGAGATAGACACGGACGGACACGGAACACGCGTCATTTATACGATATACCCACAATAAATAAAATAACGTCATAATAAGTTTGAATTTTTCTGATCGTTTCATGTCGTCTTTGTAGATTTTGGAGGTTTTTGAGTTTTTCTACGCCTCTAACAAGTTCGTCTATTCAATGTCATGATGTCATGTCACATTGTATTACGGAACGGCATTCGGTAAACACATATCGGATATTAGTAACGGAAATTTTTATGTGAATCCTTTTCTCTACAAGGACGAGTACGAGTACCTTTTGAACTTCCTACTTAACTTATACCACCTTTTCTATTATGAACATCAGTTATTATTTTTAAATTCATTTTCTTGACATCAAAATAAAAGGATAGCCTACAGTGATATCGATATACCTGATGGGAATATTTTTTGATGGGAATTTTCTCCAATTTAAGAAGAGTGAAGACAAAAAGTGATTGTTAAATTTTATGAACTACTTTCAAGTGAATACAAATAAAAAGAGTGTCATTTACCAATAAATAAAAAGGCAAATAAAACGGAAATAACAATATTTACTTATCACTTCGTAGCTTTTACTTTTGACAGACAATTCGGATCATATGTGTAAGTATAATTTTATGGGATTTCAAAATGTATTCAGATATTTTGAACTTAATTTAATTAAACAATTCTTATTAAAAAAAATAAGTTTTAAATTATAAATCAAAATACAAAAAAACCCAACTTGAAGCAAAGTTCAATAAAATCTATTATTATTAATGAAAATATTTATGATTTTGTTATAAATTGAAACTTATTTTAAAATAAGTTTGGTTTGTTTTAATTTCAATTAACCAAGTCATAATTTAAAACGCTTTTGAAAATTGTTCTACATCAAATATTAAAGAAGTCATTTTAAAAAAACTGTTGAAAAAACCCTTAACTGCTTACTAAAATCTTTCGGGAAGAAATATCCATATATTTATTATGTATGTCCAAAAGTCATGATGAAAAATAATTAAGTAAAATTTAAAATTTAAGAAAATAAAAGTAAAATAAATCTACGTAATCAACAAGATAAAAAGTCGTACGTAAAAGACAAATACTACCCAAACGCAAAATAGTTGGACTACCTATGATACAAATTAAACATCTGCTGATTCTTAGAGGTAGAGAGGTAGTCCAAGTATTATGCTCTCATCTTTGTTTGAAAAGGAGGCAAACTGGAGATTTGCTCTTTTTAAATTAATTTCTGTTGGGTCTTATTAAATTACTAAACGAATATTATTACATGGGCAAAAAAAAATGTAATGAAACAGCTTAGGACTCGAAAAATTAGTTATAGAAATAGAATGAGTAGGCCAACTATTTTGCGTTTGGGTAGTAATTATGATTTTAATATTTAAATATTGAAGATTTTGAAAAATTATAAATTTGAAAGTCATTCAAAATTTCATTAAAAAACTTTACAATTAGAAATAAAGGCTTGATATTTAATATTGCGGTGAGGTGAGAAGTTATATTTTAGCTTTGCGTCTTACAATCAGCTATTAAGATAATTAGTTGTTATTTTGCTTGAAAGTTTCATTGACTAAGAGCCAGAAACAAAGATCGACTCACCCTGACATGAGTTTTAAGGTCATACCCATGTGTATTTATGACAATTCTTGTAGTGATTTATATGCAAGTACAATAAATTAAATTATAATGTTCCCAACAATCATAGCGATATATGACTTAGAAATTATTAAACCTCAGAATTTCAAGGGCGTAGTTTATGATTTAAAATTTTAAGTGAATATCAATATCTCAATTCCTTTTGCAACTGAAGAAATCTCTCACCAAAACTTCTTTTTCATTCGAAAAATTGATATTTTTGTTTTCAATTTGAATTCAAAATTAAGCATGTTAAATAAAATTATAAATATTTTACATGTTTAAGAAATCCAAAATCACTCTATCAGTTGCGGTTTTTGAGATATTACATTAGGCTTTTTGAGACTATAAATAAAATTATTGATGGATGTCTTTAATATTTATAAAATCATATATGTATCGATACATTTTTCAAAAACTCTTCATAAGTTATTAACAGAAAAATTCAAAACGGTTTAAAAACTATGTTTGTTTTTGTAGCGTCAATTTTTTTTAAATATATTTGAAAAACAAGAAATAGAACGTTGGAAACAGGTATTTTAAAATATTTGAGCAGATAGTAAAAATCGATGGTCGGATTCAAAACCAACATTAAAAATTTACTCCAAAATCATGAAGACATTGCATTGGCACAAAATTTTAAACAACCTATTGTTCAGGTTTATACAATTTACTAGCAATAAATGTACTAAGGCACAGAAAAATAAAGTTGTCATGTTAACAATCGTAGATAGTCAACTTAAAATTTGGCCAAATTGTCGCATTGACTAGCAAAATAGTCAATATAACAACCTTATTTTAAAAAATTGACTACTGGATAGTCAATAGAACAATTTTCGATTGTCAATTTTGGGTATTCAATATGAGAACAATAGTAGTCAATAGAACAACATATTGACTATAACCAAAATTGAATATCGATGATTGTTGTATTGACTACCCAGTTGTCAAATTAAATTTCGGTTTTCAACAAAAATTGTAATATTGACTACCGCAGTTGTTGTATTGACTACCGCAGTTGTCATATTGACTACTGCAGTTGTCATATTGACTACCGCAGTTGTCGTATTGACTACCACATTAGTCAATATGACAACCATAGTTTCAATTTCCTTCAACCAAATTTTATATAGACTACTTTAGTTGTCATATTGACTACCAAATTGTAAAAAACTTTCGGATCCCAAAATTGACAACCGAAAATTGTTCTATTGACTATCGCTGTTATCGGCTGAAAATTGACTACCAAATAGTCATATTGACTACCAAAATGGTCAATATGATGACTTTTTCGTTCTGGGGACTCCACAATTTAAAACCTTTCTTTTCGTTTTGCTAACTAGTATTGCTAATTGCTTATTGCCTATTATTGAAAAAGAAGCATCTAAAAGCATCACTAAAAAGTGACAGTTCGTGAAAATAAAATTGTCAAGAGATAGTTAGATGTTAAAATCGTTTAATACTAGGGAAATCATCTTTTAAATTAGTAAATTACTAAAAATGGCTTTAACTAAATCACTTAAAATGTTGCGCCAATGATTATAAAAAAAATGTACATGTTTAAGAATTCTGAATAAATAATGGATAATATTGGTCGACAAATTTTTTTCTCCTCGAAAACAAATTGTATTTTTCTGATTTAGTTTGCCTTAATTCAAAAATTAGTCCAAAATCACTCTTTCGTGTCAGGTTTTTGAGATATTAAGTTTATAAATTTGTAAAAAGTACATACAAATAATAAAGGCCATCACAATACATGAAAAAATTGTTTTTTTTTTAATAAAATTAATTATGGTTATTCGAATCTACAATCCTTATTCTTAGTATTCAATTTAAATATTTGTATCTTCTTCATAAGTTGCTAGATTTCCTTTTCATACATACATACATCCAAAAGAAAAAATTAAACTCTGAACTATTTTTGCTTAAACGGTTAATTAAATGAAAAAGGCAAAACTGTTTGAAAGTTATGTTTGTTTTTGAGCAGATAGTTTAAATCGAAGTTCAAATTTTAAATCAGCACTCAAAACTACATCACCATTACATTTTTCAAAACCATGAAACCATTAAATTCAAGCTCTATCAAAACTTGACAAAGAGTCAAACAAAGGCTCATAAATAATGAGAATTTCAAGAAACTAAGTCAGATTAATTTAAATTGTATTTAGAAGTCAAAAATTTTTACTATATGCAAAATCCTGATACAATTTATTGTTGAGAACTATGTTGTGTTTCTGGATGTCTTCAAAATTTTGAAGGAAGGCATATTTTAAAAACCTGATGTGATTTAAGAATTATAATGCGAGACTCGTGTTAGTATTTTAATACAAAATGTTTGCCGACCAGTAAATTGAAGGTTATAACTTACTAGCCGACCCGTGCTCGCGTTGCTTCGCAAATTGTAACCACGAACATTTTTTGAATATTAGTATTAGCATATGAAAAAATTTCTCAATGTGACTGAGCATATTTTCTACAATAATATTAATTTTAGTTTATATGTATATACTCGTATGGTTTCGCTTTTATATAATAGTATAGATTTGCGGTAAAAAAAAAAACAAGTTTGTGTTTTTAAAGTTCTCATACATCTATAGGTATGCGTGTGCAAATATCCATACGACACATTCTTTTATTCATCTGCTCATGTTCAGTGCAGTGCAACTGACTTAACCTACCCACGTTTGTGTGCACTTTTTATCGACGCCATTGTAAGTACCTTCTTGGAGTTATTTGCAAAGAAAATTTTAACTTAATTTTAGTTTTATTGTTCGAGGAAGTGATACAAAATTGGTAATTCAAGCTATTATAATAGAACTTTTTTATTTTTGAATTGGAAGAATTATAATCTATTCACTTCCTCGAACCAAAAAAATAAAAAAGAGGCGACCCACACTGATAACTTCCCATACCGTCTGTCGATTTGTCTTGCTTAAAAGTTTGTGTATATGTATCAATTTTTACCAAATTTGCGTACTATTTTTTGTAGATTGTATTTTATTGAATATCGAAAATAATGTTTTCTGTGAAATAAAATAAGTTTGAAGCTAATATTTTTAATTTTTGAAAAGCTATTTGAGTCGAAAGTAAATTTTTACCAAGTTTTAGAATTGTTGTTTTTTTTATGTTTTTAATTTTTTGTAAAAAAAAACATCAATTCAATTTTTTTCAAAATTTTACTGAATGTTGAAAACAATATATTTTGAAAGATAAAAGAAGTTTAAAGCCAATATCTCAAAGTTATGAAAAGATATTTGTGTCGAAATTCAATTTTTACCAAGTTTTATTAATTTTTTTAGGGTTTCTCAAAATTTTATCAGATGACAAAAACATCATTCTTCGCTGCACAAAATTGTTTTGGAAATAAAATCATATTTTAGTCGTAAAATTATCGAGGTGACAAATTTTTTTTCAGTTTTTTTGATTTATAAAAAAAACAGTTAATTGGATTTTTTCCCTACTTGTTTTGTATCACGTTACAATGTATAATATAAAATTTAATTCAAGTCTCTAGCGTCACTGGTTCATGAGATATTTAGGGTTAAACAAAATGTTCACCTTTTTTCTTTAAATGCTATGGTAAAAAAACAACCCACGCAATTTTCTTGAGAGCCCTTTCTGCATCTTTCTGCCTTATTATCTGTATAACAAAATTTATTTGAAGTCGATATCTCTTCTGGTTCTTGAGCTATGGACGACGAAAAAAACGTCGCGAACGTACGGACATACGGACGTACGAACGTACGTACACACGCATGCACAGACATCTTTCTAAGAATCTTTTATTTCGACTCTAGGGACCTTGAAACGTCGAGAAATGTCAAAATTTTCAATTTGACAAATCGGACCCATTACAATAACTTCCTATGGGAAGTTAATAAGATCTAATTTTTCTTTAGATAAATCGGCATTTCATTTAATTAAATGTCCACAGTAACTTAAAAAAAAGAGCCCACAGCCACACTGCTCAGCGATGTGACGATAGAATTAGAGAAACAAAAAAATAATGTGTGTGTGTAGGTTAGTTGATTAACTATACAATACAGAAAAATTGAATATGTTATGTAGGTAGTTTAGTTAGGTAAGAGAAAAAACCTAACTATTAAATGGAACACATATTGAGAGAGAAAGAGCATGGGAAGAAAAGAAAATTAGAAATGTTGGAATGATAATGAAATGAAACAAAGCAGCGACCTCGCGATTGTGATGGAATCTAATTTCCTGGATAAAATAAATTCAAGAAGTTTATAATTTTATAATTTGTTTTTATTTATTTCTCAGGTTGTATGTTTAACTTAGAAGTGATTTTAGGCTTAAAATTTGCGCAACAATATTGACTTTATGAAGCAATGCTAATCTTTGTCGATTATTGTATAGGTTTTAAGATATGAGTGGTTGTATAAGTCAACTAATGAAAAAAATGGACAAAAAATGTAAAATTAATAATATTTAAGTTTGACAAATAATTAATGAAAAAAAAAATAAAGCCATAAACACTCTCATAGCAATATAGAAAATAATAAAATATATTTCAAATAAATCGGTTGACTACTTTCTGAGATCATGCGTTACAAACTTTAAAATGGTTTCGCTTTTATAGGTATAATAGTATAGATAACTTATTTATAGAAATTCCTTTAGAAAATAACGAATTAAAGTTTAATTTGCTTTGCAGTTTCATTACGATTAGTTCTTAACTTTTTTCTTTTTTTTTTTTAATAAAATAGAGGTCATAATGTCATGAATTTAATTTTTACCTAGAAAAAAAAATACATGAGTCTGGGATTTTTCCACGATTTTTAAGAAGAATTCCTTATATATTCAAATTTATCATTTGAAAAACCTGCTTCCTTTGAAAAATAAAAGTATTAAATGCTTGGAACAATAATAGGCAATTTTTTGGATAATTATTGCAATAATATCGTTTATTGGACACTGTTTAATTTTATTGAAACACAAAAATCTGTTCGCCTTTAATTTTAAAATTATGGTTATGAATCCGAAATTTCTGACAACGATTTTCTTAAAACGGACTTTAAGTGTTTTATTTATGAAACTCTAATATTAGTTTCACTCACTGAACCGCAAAACAAACCAATCATTTTAGTTTTGAAATTGCAAAGTTTACAATTTGTTTAACTTATGGTACCTACTAAGAACATATTATTTTTGTGTTTAAAATATATATTACTCTGTTATTTTCAGAACCTGTTTCCTGAACATCAAAAAGTCTTACTTAGGGACTTTATTCAAACATGATTTTATTCTATTAACCAAATTTATCATATCACATCAAATAGCTTGGAACTTTTTTCCCACGCGATGTTACTATTTGGCAAACTACACATTTAACATATAAATTATTAATAACTATGATTAAAAATACTGGAAAGATATCCATTTCGAATGCAACTGAGTTTTTTAGTTAGAATTTAGAGAATGAATTATTAAAACTTCCACTAAATATTCAAAATAACCCAGATGCGGTGTGCAATATAAAAAAAACAATCATCCATGCCCACAGTGCTGAAACAGTGTTCATCAAAAAATGTGGATGTCAACGAATCAAATCTCAAGATACAGTATTTGTTACCAGGAGACTTGGTGTCATACAAATCTATTGATTCAGTTTGTGATGCTACCGAAGCTGTAAATTATCCAACTGAGTTTTAGAACTCATTAGATTAACCAGGCATACCACCGTATAATTTAGAAATAAAGGTTGGATCTCCGGTAATTTTGTTTCGTAATTTGAACCTATGAAAAATGTTATACCATAATTCTAAATGGCAAGTTCCGATGTGAAAATATATTATTACCGCGAAGCCCTCCATCCAGTTTGTTTGTATTCGCGAAAGATGGGATCACAAAAAATATTGCACACTCTGTTGCATTAAGGGATTACTTACTTACTTAAGGTGGCGCTACAGTCCTGTGTGAACTAGGGCCTCACCCAACAAACTTCTCCATCTAACTCGGTCCCTAGCTAGATGTCTCCAGTTTCGCGCTCCGAGTTGGGTGAGGTCACCTTCCACTTGTGCGCGCCACCTGATTCGCGGTCTTCCTCTACTGCGCTGTCCTGTAGGTGTGGATTCGAAGACTTTCCGGGCCGGAGCATTGGTTTCCATGCGCTCTACGTGACCCAGCCATCTTAGTCGTTGGACTTTTACCCTTCTGGCTAAGTCTACGTCACTGTACAGCCCGTACAGCTCGTCGTTCCATCTTCTCCTCCACTCCCCTTCGATGCATACGAGACCATAGATCACACGAAGAATCTTTCTCTCGAAACGACCCAAGGTGCTTTCATCCGCTTTTGTCATAGTCCATGCTTCTGCACCGTATAGCAGGACGGGGATGATAAGGGTCTTATATAGCGACACTTTGGTCCTTCGAGAGAGTATTTTTCCACTCAATTGCTTTCTTAACCCAAAGAAACAGCGGTTAGCAAGAGTTATTCTTCGTTTGATCTCAGCGCTGGTGTTGTTTTCTGCGTTTACCGCGGAGCCTAGGTAGACGAAGTCCTTGACTACCGTAAAGTTACGTCTGTCGATGGTGACGTTTTGACCAAGACGTCGGTGTTGTAGGTAATTTCTTGATTACAGCATGTGCTTTGTTTTTCCCTCATTAACCGTTAAACCCATTTTTGCCGCCTCTGCCTCAATACTCACAAAAGCCCCATTGACATCACGATGAGTTCTTCCGATTATGTCAGTGTCATCAGCATATGCAAGTAATTGGACAGACTTTTGAAAGATAGTGCCTCTAGTGTTGACGTGTGAGCTTTGCACTATTCTTTCAAGTACGATGTTAAAAAAATCACATGACAGCGCATCACCTTGTCTAAAACCTTTTTTGACATCGAAAGGTTCTGTTAAGTTGTTTCCAACCTTTATGGAGCAGCGTGAATTCTCCATGGTCATCCTGCACAAACGGACGAGTTTGGCAGGGATGCCAAAACTAGACATGGCTCTATACAGTTCGTCCCTGTAGATACTGTCATATGCGGCCTTGAAATCGATGAAAAGATGGTGGGTGTCGATTTGGTGTTCTTGGGTTTTTTCCAGGATCTGCCGTAATGTGAATATTTGATCGACTGTGGACTTTCCTGGTCTAAAACCACACTGATAAGGACCTATCAGGTTGTTGACGATGGGCTTTAGACGTTCACATATAACGGCAGAGAAGATTTTGTAGGCGATGTTAAGTAGACTGATTCCTCTATAATTGGTGCAGTTTAAAGGGTCTCCTTTTTTCAGGATCGGGCAAACAATACTGAGGTTCCATTCATCGGGCATGCTTTCTTCCGACCATATCTTACAGATAAGTTGGTGCATGCTCCTGACCAACTCATCTCCAGCTGCTTTAAAGAGCTCGGGATTGATATTGTTTTTTTTTTGTAGTATTGTCATAATTAGGGATATGTTTATAATTTTAAAGAATTAATTTTAATAAATTAAACAAAATTATTTGGTGATATGTTATTTAAATATTTTGTCACCGTTTACAGTGCTCTACAACTCTTTTACTTATATAACACATCCTTACACACTTACAATAAGTTATTTATTTCTGGTAAAATATTCTCTAAAAATTATTTATATGACAAAACAACGTTTGTCGGGTCAGCTAGTATGTATATAAAATACAAAAATTTGGTTTAACTAGTTTGTCCTTAGAATTTTAATTAATGTCTTTCAAAATATAAAATTTAACGTATACAAATCTAGGGAAAAACCATGGGACTACCAATTAATCAAAAACTTAAGGAACAACTTAAATTTTTCGAAAGAACTATTGTGAGTCAAACAAAATGTATTTGAAACAATATTTGTTGGGTTAATTTAGGGATAAAAGAGGAATAGATTTTAAGTCGATTTCAATTGTGTTGTATCTAGTTTGAAACTTGTCTTTTTCATTTGTTCTTTTTAAAAAACAAAAAAAAATACGTATAATTAAAATTGTATACTTTTTCTTTTCACACAGGTTGTCACAAAACATGATTTGATAAAAACAAACAGAACTCAACAAAACCATATTATTACCCACCAAAGACCTCCTTTTGTATACGAGTTAAATCAACCCATAACCAACACGACCATAAGAGCTAACATGACGACGATTTCATCACTTCTTAACCATCACAGCAGTCAAATGCCAGGATCCAATCCAATGATGACGGCAAATAATACCAGTAAACAATCCTCGACTATGACGACGACGTCATCCTCCAACTCACATCACCTACAGGCCGATCACATAAAAAGACCAATGAATGCCTTCATGGTCTGGTCAAGAGGACAACGACGCAAAATGGCTCAGGATAATCCTAAAATGCACAATTCTGAAATCTCTAAGCGTCTCGGTGCGGAATGGAAGCTTCTTACCGAAGGACAGAAACGACCATTTATCGATGAGGCAAAGCGATTGAGGTAAGAATATTATTTGTACCTCCCAACTTCCGCCAACCCTCTTTCCTCATCCTCACCAACATAATGTACCAAGAGTGTTGGCAAATGAAAGCTTGTAGGTTAGGGATCTTTAATACCTATGTAAAGGTATTATAGGCTTGATGTGGGAAGACAACAATGGTTTCCATTGTTTGGGATGGTATTTTACCTTCCCTTATTCTCGGGAAAAGTGAGTTCTATTGTTAAAAGTGGGACACTTTTAAGACGCCATCCATAAAATGTAAATTGTTATGATTTATAGGTGTAGGACAAGTTAATCAGTTACAGACAGGCTTCCTATCAAAATGGGAAGGTTTCCGGGGGCGATATATGTCATGTATGAGCATAGGTACTTGGTATAAAAATAATTGACCTGATGTTTACATTTTCAAAACTATTCCAAGAAATCTTTGGAAAGAGGAAGTGACGACTACAACGACAACGACGTTGTTGACGTTAAACAGAGGGTTTGAAAATTGAAATCAATGGGTTGATAATATATAGAAGGTGTGTTTATCTTTAAAATATTAAATCAGGGGTGAGCCTTTAAGAGAGCTGAGGAAATATACGTACACACAAATATGCTCATAGATATAATCCCTCTTTTATATAATTAATTATATTTCTGAAACATGTGTTTGCAAATAATTACTTGACGGATTGTCAATTGTTGAGGTTTTACTGATAAGACCATCATCTATGAAATTTATAATAATGATTGTTTTGTGTCAATACTGAGTTATTAATAAGCTTTTATCATCAATAATAATTCATCATAATCTATCGATTTAAGTTTAAATATAAGAAATATGAAGGAGGTTTTGAGAAATTGTCGTTGAAAAAAGCCATCATAAGAATTAAAGTTGTCATGTTTTTAAGTGTGATTATGAAAAATAATTATCTATTGGTGATGGATGAATTTTACGTATGAAATTATAGATTTTATTTAATAAGAAAATGTACAAACAACATGATAAAATCAAAACAATCAATTATATTGTTAAACATCACATACGAGACTCATACTAGATGGAATTGTCAATTTTAAAATTTGGGCAAACGAGCTTATAAATCATTGATTGTTTTTAATTATTTAAAAACTTTATGATAGATAAAAACTGTCTTTTCAAGTGTTTGCAGGCCCTGAATAAATATGAACAGAGTTTTTTCTTAGAAGGAAAGAAAAAATTTGTGAAAGAATGCAATCCTTTAAATATCACGAATGGAATCCAATCGAAAGAATGATTCTTGTGAATTTGCACTGGAATACGTCAGGAGTGTTGTCATTTATTGGACTAAATACTTTGTTATAGATTTTCCCTGAACATTTTATATCGCTCAACTGGTTGCATCCTTTTAAGAACTCATTCAAGTTCTTCTTTTTCTTTTTGCTTTCTTGTGATGCTGAGAGTATTTTTATCGAAAGAAATTTAAGAGTTTATGATTGTTTTTAAACGTTCAATTTATTTATTCGTTATCAATTTAGTAATCCTTTGTTTGGCATTTTGGTGCAGCATCAGCTGAATATTGAGCTTCTGGAACTTCTCGGAAAGCTGAATTGGAGAATACAAATAAAAATATGTTGTTAACAAATTATTCAACTTTTTTATGTTTAAATTGATTATTTTTACCTCTTTGTGGGTTCAAGCAATTGTATTTATCCAAATGACATTTTCCTTGCAATTTCAAGTAGCATCGACCATTATAAGCATAGACAGCAACATCTTCTAAATTACATTTATAGTCACAATGACTTGGTGGAGTTGGAGCGAGATTGGCCACAGCAGCAACAATAAGAGCTGAAATAGATCAAACAAATGTTGAAAACTATAGTTTTTTCTGTTCAAACATCTTCAATTTAAAATTTGATAACTTACCAAAAAGAACAAATACTGCAGAAATGAATTTCATATTGATATTGTTTTGTTCAAATATAATTTTGATATTCTTATACAAGTTACACCTTCAAAAGAATGTGATGTAATTTTAAAAGTTCTCATCGGTTTATATACTTTTTGGGTCAAGATATTTTAAAATGGACGCAGTTCACGCATCTGTAGGGTAGATACCAGACATTTTGAATTTGGCTGATGCAATTCTGAAGTGATTTTCATCATTCTTTTTGTTGTTCTTTTTATCAATTTTTAAAAATATATTTTTAAAATTAGAATGAAAACAAGATCCTTACACAAGAAACGGTTTCATGTATCATTGGGTTTTTGGTTTGTTCTTCAATATTTCAGGATATAACGGAAAATTTTAAATTAAATGTGAATATTGTTTGAAACTTCCGTTAAAACATGAATAAAGTGTATTAATGATAATAAACAAAAAACAAAGTAATGATGGTATTTTTTTATTTGAACATAATAACTTAGAACATATTTTTGAATGGTCATACAAGTTTAAAATGTTCATAAAATTGTTGTTTATTTAAAATTTCAAGGTCGTACCTAACACAATCCAATGAATTTTTTTTTTCTCGAAATTAGAAAATTAGATTTAATCAATGTTGCTGGCATTTTAAAAATTTTTCGAAAACTATAGGTAATCGTACATTAAATATCTTCCAGTTCCAGGTTCAACTTTTTTTGTTGGCCTCTCCAAAGGCAGCGCATAAGTCCCTTAAATATCTTTTTTTCTTATGAGAAATTTAAGGAATAAATACACGTTTTATATCAATGTAGATACTAAATATTACAACAAAAATTTATTGAAAAAATCCAAAAATAATCCGAAAATCACCCATTTTCCAGCCATAACACTCGTATGGCCTCTTAAATTTTCTAAGGAATGAAAACCAAAAAAATCACTCAATATTTTCAAAGTATCGCAATATTTTTTCTTAAACTTTCAAGAAATTTGAAATTGATAATAATCTAACACCTTAACTCAAATCTTAATTTTTAAAATTTGTTTGTTTTCTTAACTAAATCGCCAAAAACATTAACTTAAGAGTTATGGAATTTCAAATATCACTTTTTCTCTTGAAATTGAATTTCTCAAAGCGTCAAAGCTTTGTTTAAAAAAAAACATTTCAGAAACTTTTTTAAACAATGTTTCCTAAAGATGCGTCCAGACTAAAGAAACAATTTTGAAACATTAAACAAACATTTCAAAAATATTTTGAAATGTTTTAGAAACAGAGAATGTTTCTGAAATGTTTTTTTTTTTTTTTTGTTTGGACACTCGGGCGACACTCGGGAAGCAATTCTGAAATGCTTCTCTGTTTTACATTCCGAATGGAAAACTTTATTTGTTTCGCAAGCATTTACAAATATAGATAGAAAGTAAGTTAGTTAGGTTAGGAATATACATAGATATAAAATGCGTCGAAAAGTGCGGTGAAACGAGAATGTTATCCAATTGATACAAATGTATGAAATCAAAAAGTTTTGTGGGATCCACTTGACGAACATTTTGAAAATAAAATTAAAAAAACGGTAATTTGTCTGCAATTTCCGAAAATATTAGTTAAAAAAGATGATGTAGAAACAAAATTCAGGATGATGAAACAAGACCCTATCAGCGCTATTTCTTTAACAGTCCAGTCCACAGTATTTTAGAAATTATTCTCAAAGCGTCAACACCAAATCTCAAACTTTTCTGAAAAGTTTCTGCAATACTTCTGAGATACATTCCAAACAAATGGGAAACATTTTATAAACATTGTTTCCTGAAATGTTTCTTTGGTGTGGACACACCTTTCAAATCTCAATTTAAATAGAAAATACAGCGAAAGTATGCTAAGTTCATTTAAAATTTTGATTGTATTATTATCCAAAAAAAATTGCTTATCTGTAAGACATTATTTTTGATTGCGAGTAGTGTAGGAATCGTTCTTTGAAAAAATGCAGTTTTCTTCAACGGCTTAAAGTATTATTTTTGTAGTAACTGCGAAAACTAAAGCATTTAAAATCGAATACAAAGCTAGCTTTCAAGTATTTACACAATTCATTGTTTTATATCAGCATTTGTTATTGATTAAAGAATACTTAATTCTTTTTTTATTGGAACAAATTTTATAGAGCCAATGTACCTATTAAGTGAATAAATTATGGTAAAATTTGCAGCGAAATTTTATTCACTAACTCAACAAAAAATTTCTTTGATTTGATTCCTTTTTGACATTAAAATATGAAACCTATGGTCGTTGAAGCTTATTTTCTAAACTGTGATTCGACAATTTATGGAAATTCAATGTTAATGCCATATAAATCTCAATGACAAATATCTCAAAAAGCAACAAACTTAGTGCAAATCACAGTAGTTCTAAATTTAACATTTAATTTAAAAAAAAAAATACAATAAATATCAATATCATTTTACAAAACAATAAATATTCCGATTGACCTATTAGAGGTTATGTAAATCATTTCGTAATTGGAAACTATCGTAAGGGTTAAAAATCTCAATTTTGTCTCAAAAATGTTTTCTTCTATAGTTTCACGTTTCAAAGCTATTTTTTTTTTAATTTTTTACTAATCATACAATTGCTTATTTTTTCAAAAACGAAAACTTTTTTTAATTTTTAGAAATTTTTTGGAAATTTGTTCTTGTTTTTTGATTTTTGAAGGAAATGTTTAAAATGTTTAGTATTTTTTATAACTTAAATTTAAATTATCTTTAAATACTTAAGTATTTTTTAAAACATTGGAATATTTAGAATTTTCCGCCAGTGATATTTGGTACAAACTATTTATTAGAATAGTTCTCATGCACGCCATCAGGACATTTCATATATTTTTGTAGCAAAGTGTTAATAGGTATCATTTCAAGTTTATTGAACAACTAAATTTATCTTAAAACATTCTTTATTACCTGAAAGCCTTATTAGTTTAATTAAATTTCATGTTCATATACATATGAGAAAAAATCAATTTAATATAAAAAAGAGGCTGGGATGCGACCCACATTGATAACTTTCCATCCCATCTGTCGATTTTTCTTGCTTAAATCTTAAATAATAATAATAAATAATAAATAATGTGATGTCAGTATCTCTCTTCTCTGTTTTCATAATACTTGAATCGAAAACCATTTATTATCTTTTTTTGTTGTTTTTGTATTGTTACCAAGAATATGATGAAATAGTTTGATTTCAAAATCTGTTTTTAGTCGAAACCCAATTTTTAGCAATTTTAGTAGCATTTATTCAAAGTTTTTATTTATTGTATTTATTTTTTGTAGGAAAATTTTAGCACCAAATGAAATAATTTTGAAGTCAATACCTTCATTTATTCAAGAGATATCGAGAATCGAATATCAATTTTTAAAAAATTTGAGTACTATTTGTTGTAGATTTTAATTTTTATAAAAAAAAACTGATTCTTGGATTTTTATAACAATTTTACTGGATGTCGAAATAAAAAATATTTTCTATAAGATTAGTTATAAATATATTTTAAAGCTAATAATTTTAATTTTTGAAAAGACATTTGAGTCGAGAATCAATTTTTACCAAGTTTTAGGAATGCTTTTTAAGGTTTTCTTATTTCGCAAAAAGAACTGTCAACTCGATTTTTCTCAAAATTTTACCAGATTACACATCTGACGTATGTAATTCTTCATTGCATACAATTACTTCGATTTTTTCAGTTTTTTTTTATTTATGTATAAAAAAACCGTTAATTGAGAGTCCTTTCTGCATCGTTCTGCATTATAATCTGCATAACAGAATTTATTTGAAGTCGATATCTCTACTGGTTCTTGAGATATGGACGACGAAAAAAGCTTCCCGAACGTACGAACGTACGTACACAGACATCTCTCTAAAAATCTTTGATTTAGATTCTAGTGACCTTGAAACGTCGAGAAATGTCAAAATTTTCAATTCGACCAATCGGACCGATTACAATAACTTCCTATATGAAGTTTAGTATAAATATCCTGCTTAATAATAATTCTAAATCCACATTATTTTGCTATCTTTCAATCATTTTAAAACTTTGTTCAAAAACATTCATTATATGTTATTATTTTAAAGTTTCTTTAAATCTGGTAATTCCTTCAAACAGAAATTCTCACATACCTACTAAAACGAAAACATATTACTCACATTGTGCGTTAGAATTTCTTAGAAATTTTTCACAAAGACCAAAATGAAATGTGACTAACTTATCAAAAATAAAAATCCAAACCAAGGAACTCTTGCACAATAAAAAGATATATATAACTATAAATATAAACGATAACCTTTTTTAAACAATATACCTTAATAAAAGGTATTCATTGATCATATTGAATCAATTCGGAAATAATCAATTGTCACCTTCTCTTATCCTCCTCTTATTGAATATCATAAACACAAAAACTATATGCAAACATAAAAGAACACAAATAATAAAACTGATAAAACCTCCACTCCTTTTAAGAAAATAAAATTCTTATAATGGTAAACATACGAGTACCTCAATATTTAAAAAAAAATATAATTTTAATCGAAAATCAACCGCAATATAAGAATGGTCTTCTTTGTTTGTCTAACAACAACAAAAAAAGAATAACAATAAAATAAAACAACTTTATTATTACTAAATTCGATTTTTTGATTATTTCGATTTTCACGTTGATGTGGTGATGTGATGTAGAATATGTTTACTTTTCATCGTCGTTTTGTTGTTGTTTAAACAAATAAAGTTTCATCAATAAGTCCTCACTGAATAGGACTATCTTTTGAAAAAGAACAACACCCAAGAAAAAGATAACATTTTCAAATTGTAAAAAAAAGGAAACAATCCAAATTCTGTCGTGCCTGAGAGTCACCATTGCCTTGAGATAAGGAAGAATAATATACCAAACAAAATATACCATTTCACTTTCTTTTATTGTTGTTTTTTGTTTGTCAAAAGAAGGACTCTTGAATAAAACAAACATTGAATATTTACAATTAGCCTAGGTAAGGAAGTTATACATAGTTAAGTTTGGTATTTAGATAGGTGAGGGTTGAAACGGTCGTCTCTTGTCCATAGTTCATAATCACATTTATGGTTATCTGAGAACATTTTGCTTGTCCTTGAAATTTGATAAATTTATCTATTTGCCATAGAATAATAATAATAATAATTGGAATTCATGGGAATTATTCAGATTTTTTTTGTCTTTTTATTAATATGTTGATAAATTTCTTAATAAAATTGTTTTTATTAATGATAAACTCTAATTTCTTTTTACAGAGCTCTGCACATGAAAGAACATCCGGACTACAAATACCGTCCAAGGCGAAAACCTAAAACCCTCACGAAGTCTCCTGTGCCCCAGCAGAACCACCATCAATCAACCAAAGACACAGTAGCGCAACTTCAACAAAAATACAACTTTAGCAATTCTCTAGAACTGACTTTGAATATGCCACAACGAGTACCGAATTTCCCACTCACTCCACACTATCCTTTGGATCCAACAATAGCCCTTGACTTACAAGCTCGTCTCCAGGCAATGTACGCGGGCAGCTTATACCATCCCTGGCGTTATTTCGGATGCACTCCACTAATCAGTCCCGAAACTCCACCTTCTCCACCGAGTAGTAGTGGCACGGGAATTTCTTCCTACGGCTGCATAAAGTCAGCAAATACATCGCCGACACTCTCCCTTCCCGCCCAACCGCCACCGAATATCATATGACCAACTCCATTGCGGTATGGTGCCGCGGAACATGCTGTTTAAATTAACACATATTTGCACCATATGCCATCCCTGCCCATCCAAAGAGAATTTACATTAAACTTAAAAAAAAAACAAAAAGGATACAAATATAAAAATGTAAGGGCATATCCTTAAAAATTTAGATTTTAAGTTGTTGTAGTTTCATACGAATACTATTAGAAATAGAAAAATATGTTAAATAAAAATAAAAAATGTAGTTAAAGTTTATAAAATAAAATAAGTAATAGATTTTTGGGAAGACAACAAAAAACAAAACAAAATGGCTATGGTTCCCAAATGTTTTTATTTTATTTAGTTCTTTTCTTAGTGGAACAATATCTCAGAAAAGAAATAAGAAAAATGTAAAAATTAAACAACAAAAACCAGCTAAAAGTACTAAAAGTATAAATAAATATAAATGTAAATAATTACCTATACCCACCAAAAATAAAATTAAAAAATTTAAAATGTATAGATATTAGTTTTCAGAATTCTTAAAAATAAAATTAAAACAAAAAAATTGTAAATGTGATAAAATAATTAGTTTTAAAAATTAAAGTTAAAGAAAATAAAATTGAAAAACTACTTTTACTTTTTTTTAGTACAAAATCCCAGTAAAGTATACCAATCAACAATATTTTTATTATTTTTGTTTTTGAATTAACTTAGTTTTTAAAATGTAATTGCATTGTAAATATTAACACAACATTTTTCTATTAAAACAAAATAAAAGAAAAAGCAAAAACTTTAGAAATATGTTTTACTTTTTAGTGATTTAATAACGTCTAAATGGTTGAATACATATCCAAGGATAAAATAATTGGGAAAATTAAATGAATCCCTAATTTGGTTTGCCAAAATGAATGTTTATGTTGATAGAGTACTACATTTAATTGACAATCATCATTTACTTAAAACCTTCAATACAACTAATATGGAAAATAGAAAAACGATATTATTTTTCCAAACTCTAACAAAAAATGGAAGTTGCATTTAAAACTGTGAGCAATTTAATATTTTTTGAATAAGTTAGCGGACACGGGACATACACTCCGCTTCAACTCAATACGCACAAACATTTTTGAAAATACTTTTCACATTTTTTTCAAAAATATTGATGAGTATTGTGCCTAAAGATGTTAAGAAAAGAATTTGAAAAGAAGTATCCAAAATCGACGACCAGGTTTTCTTTCCCCACTTCTACTAACAAAAGCTTTTTTTTTGAGTGAACTGAATAGATACAAACATTAAAACTGTTATTGGATTGGACTTAAAAACAGTGTTTGTTTAAGTTTGGTAGTGGAAATATTTAAGCCTTTACTTTTAATTATTTCGTAAATTAGTTCTGGTATGAATCCTACTACCTTTTGATCAAGGTCGACGAAATTTCGCTCCACGCTAACTTTATTGCAGAAATTAAGTACCGCCTTCATTACTATGGGTACTAACCATTCCAAAATATAATATGTAAATAATTTTTAGAACAGATGATTACGGCAGTTATTGAAGGAAGTTTTGCTCCTCTGTCCAAGATTTTACTATGCGCACTGAGTGAATAGGCGTGTTATCATGTTGGCAGGCCAAGTTTATAGGTCTAAAAATGTTAGATTATTTAAAAATCATTCTTTCCAAGATTCCCTTATACTAAGCTGCAGGAAGTTTTGATATAATGTATTCAACCTTACCTGTTCCATAATATCTGACAGCTTTCAATGTAACAAATCAAATCAGTTGTGATGGGGCTTTTAACACCTTTTTATTTTCGCAAATCGGGCCACCGAAATTAAATAATCTTACGTGTGAAAAAATAACGTGATACAATTCTTTTTCCAGGATGTTTGAGTTTTGGAAAACTCTAATAGCATACCTTTCCGTTGTTCGTCAAGTATCGGTTTTTACTTACCTATTATTCGTTTAAGTGTTTACGCCAATTTTTTGTTTTATTTTAACCCCAGAATCACAAGAATTAGATGCACGTATTAAAATTGCTCGTCTTTGAGCTGTTGTTTTTGAAGTTCTTCTTACCTCCCTTTATATTTTATCTGTATGAATCTTTATAATTAAAGTAAGAATAAAAGCGAAATAGACTTCGGACAATTTTATAAGCTGCTGCATGTCTGGTTAGAAAAAATGTAAAAACCATTTTCAGTTGAAGCGGAGTGAAGGTGGGAAAAAATACACCAAAACGAATACACAAAATGTCATAGTTAATTCATTTCATACCCCAAAAAATGCTTACTAAGACAAATTATATTAAACCAGAATTGGATTATCTTGAAAAAATCAAAGATTTAGAAAGCTTAAGAAAAGAACGCTAGGATCTACTTCCAACCTACAAGTTCAAACCGACAAAAATGGCGAATGAAGTGGTTTGCTGTGCCCCAAATGCGACAATTTTGCTTGTTTACATACACGCCAAAATCAAAATGAGCTTCATCTGAAAAGATGATTTTTTGGCAAAATCGGCATCTTCTCTAAGCGTTATTCCCTGAGCTCAGCGGAAGGATAAAATAAATTACCTGTCAAATCAGACATGAGCTAAGTGTTACCATTCACGAAATAAGCACTAGATGGTGGACCCTATATAAACATATAAACAATTATTCAAATAGTTAAAATAAATTTTGATTGGTGGAATACTTAATATATTTATTAAAGTTTTTTTTTGACTTAAGTGCTTTTACCAAAAAGAATTTTTACTAAGTGTCCTAAGATGTTCTTAGGTCGGTTTAACCGTTATTGTGTTTTATTTGTATTCTATTTTATTTACCAAATATGGTAAAACAACTTGAGTCAATTGAGAATTGTAAAAAAAGTTTTGTAGTAAAATATCTTAAGTTTACATAAGCGATTTTACTTTTTTGGTTAATATCGAATATAAGAAAGTTTAAGATATTTCACTAAAATCATTTCTGCCTATTAATTGATAAATAAAATAAATTGAAACATAAGACGAATCATCCCTTACTTAATTTGTCCGCCACGATTGTGGTTTCAGCACCTCCTCCATGACCTATTCATAAATCGCAAGATCACTTTAAATAATTGCGATCCCATCTTCGCAAACTTTTCTAGCTAAATTGTTATTCTTTCATTGATTGTTTGGTATGTAATACCATTTTCTTAAAAATTAGCGTCCCGTTTTTCCACATAAATATTTTCCAATTTCTTCTGTAAAAAAAATAATTGATATTAGTGCAATGCATTCACCCCAACAGTTGTACAAGCCTCACTTGGGACTATATAAGGACCTATGAGTTATGACACTGCAGTCGCTAGCCCAAAAATATTAAACAGCAACACATTTTAAACAATCTTGGATGGAGATGATTTTCTGATAAATAACGAATCATTTTGCGGTACTCGTGTCATGCCAGAGGTCTTGACTTTAATCCCTGCCTTTGACACCTAAGGTATTTTTCACTTCAGAATTACTCTCCAAGAGTAGTTCTTGTCACGAAAAGTAGTAATTCCCTAAAGTAGCCGTCCGGATTCGGCATAAATGTGTAAGTTCCTTCCAGCTCGACATGACTCTCATACAGGAATGGTTTAGACTTGTGAGGCACTAGTCCCTGCCCTGGTTCCCTACGGACTATTGCGAAACCTATGTTATTTTATTTATTTATGTATAAATCATTTTTATGCATTTCTAGCACCCAATCAACGAAGATAAGTCGTTATTATTGATCGACTGATGTGAGTTCTTGAATTAATTGAACTTTAAAAGCTTTAAGGCCTAAGTCATTATGCAAAATATTGTGTGATGTGGTAGTGAAGGTGCTTTGCTGCACCACCCAAAAGTCCTTTCGAGTGGTAATGACTTTCATGAGTTGTTGAGGCTTCTTTCGTTTCTTTTTAATAGTTTTTACCTGCCAAAAATGATAAGAAGTGATAGATACCATTCAAGGTAAAATTAGTTTTTAGAAAAACCTTTACTTTTAGGGAAGCATTTTTTTGGTAATCTATCAGCTTCTTATTCTATCGACCGATGTCTTTTTTTCAAATTAGTGGTAAAATTATTCTGACAATAAACAATTCTTATCATTCACGAAAGTTACATTGATATTGGTTGACTCACTTAAATTTTATTTAGTTATAAATAAATTGGGTGGCGCAACAGTCCTTTGAGAACTAGGGCCTAGTGACTTACAACTCTCAACCATTCGTGTGTGCGAGTACTGTTGTCAGGGATGGAGGGGACCTACAGTTTCAAGCCGAATCCGAAAGGCCAATTTGAGAAAGCACTTTTCATGACAAGACTTACTCTTGGAGAATTTGTCAATTCCTCGCAAGAGTCAGTACCCGTCAAAAAAACTTTAGATGGCATATTTAATTAAGATCGTCTATTTATAATGGGTGTTCTTTCATAGGTATAGCACTTTAAGTTGTCAACACTATTTGACTAGCGGGCATTATATCAGATGTCAAGTTATTTTTAGATTGTTTTGGCAATCAAACATGAATTGAATAGACTATCGCCTGAATAACGCATGAACTAAGACTGAATATTTGGTGTTCTTTATAGGTTGGTGCAATAATTGGTCCGTACTTCTTTAAAAACTATGGTGGCCAAAACGTAACAGTCTTTAGCCGAGCGATCACTATAGAGCCATGATTACTGACTTATTCTACTCCTTTTTGTTTTCAATAAGCGTCATTCCTTCTCATATGGTAGAAGGATGAGCATAATCCCAATAACCATTTTTTTCTCGAAAGAATTTGTTGAGAAGCATGAATAGTTTAAACTCAATTCTTGTAAAATTTTAATATTTCTTGAACTTACTCTTAGAAATGTTCAATTATTCTAATATAATATTGAAACGACTTTTAAACAACGCTAATCGTTGTTTTGGAACAAAATGTTTGTTGTTACCTAGTTTTTATATAATTTTTAATTTAAACGAAACAAAAATCACTTATCAAGTTACTTTAAAAACTCCTCCTCTCTCTGCATCGTTTTAGAAAAGACTCAACCTCTAGATTAATTTGTTTTCTTTTTTTTTTGTAAGTATTAGCTGATGAATTCTTCCCTCTCATTTTGTTTCGGCATAAGTTATAAGTTCTACCAAAATTCAACCCCCAACCAAAAGTCGATGATAAGTTTATTACAACCAAAGCTTGTGTAAAGATATTTTGTTATCTTCAAACCAAAAGTTCATTTACAACAACCAACCCCTCATCTTTAAAACCGAAAAAAAAAAGGAAAAACACAACACCGTTGTCGATGAAACTTCCTTTCGTATTTTATTTCACAGCGATTTACATTCGCGATGTACCCACCTTCCTTTACTTTCGACGAGAAGGATAATAAACCAAGACACAAGGACTTTCTTCTTTCTTTCTTTTTTTTAACTTCTCAACCCACGCAGAATCTTATTTTCTACGTTAAGACTGATAACCGAAAAAGTATGTAATTTTTTCTTCTTTGGGATATTTATCCTTAAGAAGTCAAATGTTCACATTTTTGGGGGAGGAGAATACAAATTTCGAAATAAAAAATCATTAAGGACAAAATCCCATTCCTCAATTTTACTTTTTTTTTGTTGAAAATATTCAAATTCTTATACTTTTTTGTATTTTCACGTTCATCAAGTTCATTTTCTTATCAATTCTTTATTGTATTTCCTTTTCATACCAAACTCCCGCTATTAGAACCACAAAATCAATCCTTAAGAATCAATTGGACTTTGAATACAATTTAGAGGTAAATTAATACACTCCGCGTCGATTGATTGTCATGGACTCATGGGGTACCCTGAGACACCTTCTCCAGCCTCCTTGAAACATTGAAAATGTCTACAAATTGTGTATCAATCGACTTGGGGTGTTAGGTCGTTCGCGGGTATGAGAGGGGGTGGAAAATTCTAAATTATGACATTGTTTTGGTTGGTTATTGGTTTCAAATGTCGCAGGCTCGCTAAGGATCTTCCTTTCTGATAACAAATAAGAAAATAGAAAAAAAAAACCTAAAACGACAATGTCCTTCAAAACGCACAACACTCCCATTTTTATTAAAAAAAAGAATTACAAAGAGATTGAGAGGCGAATGGGCTGGGAAGGGAAAACTGCGATAGATAAGAAACCAAAAAAGGTCCTTAAAATAAACGCAATATTGGTGTGATGCTGATGGCCAAGCTCCAGCTACAGCATCATCAGAATCAGAGGCGAAAACTTCTAAGCAGTTTGTTCTGTTTTATGAGTTTCGTTCGGTCTTTTTATTTATAAGTCGCCCGCAAGTCCTCTTTTATTTCATCGAAAGTCGCAAAGCAGTGGAACAAATGGACAAGGACGAATTCTTTTTGCCGGCAGGATCTTTTTATTTTTCTTCGGAAAAGTGTTTTTATTTCTTTTACTTCTTCATCGTTTGGTTAGTATTTTTTTTTTGTTATCTCCGGATGCGAAGCGATATGACTTCGACTTCTACTATTCGACTATTACAGGAGCGTACCTATTATACCTACTATCGGATAGAAGAACAGGAAGAGGGGTTGGACGGGTGAGAGGGTTGGAATGGTGTGAAGCGTTTTTCTCGAAAATCTAGCAACTATGAGAAAAATGATTTTTAATGGGGTGGAAAATTGAATGGGAGCGATGATGAGCAAATAAAGGAGCTCATTGTTATACACTTTTATCAAGATTCAGTTTTTCCTTCGTGTAGTAATTTCTTTCTTCAGCTCATTTCTTTTTTGTTAGCTCATTTTCTTTTCCTCCCTTACTACCCGGCCAGGCGACCATCACCCCTCACCCTCTGTAAACAAGGCATCATTGTGTTAAGTGTAAATGTTTGTGGTGCTTGAATGAATGCCAATAATCGGAAAGGCGGGTTTTCTTCTTCTCCCAACACAAAAATAAGGGGGTGGGTGGACCAATGTTGACCTTCGGTATAAAAACACACTGGGTTCATGTAGGGGTTGCTGAGTACTATTGGTACTAGGAAAGGCAAGGAACTGATGTTGCTGGTTGTCGGTTGTGTCGAACAGAAATTGAAAGTGTGTGAT
This sequence comes from Eupeodes luniger, assembly GCA_951509635.1. Classification (NCBI taxonomy): domain Eukaryota; kingdom Metazoa; phylum Arthropoda; class Insecta; order Diptera; family Syrphidae; genus Eupeodes; species Eupeodes luniger. The sequence goes on from OX608073.1 coordinate 40,437,584, forward strand.
AACGTAAAGTCAAGTCAAGTCAGTTACTGTGTAAGAGGAGGGTGGAAATGGAAGATGGGGTGTATAGGGACCCTTTATCGTGATATGTTATTTGACAGTCAAATATACACTTTGGTTGGAAGTTGGTAAATATATATAAGATTCTTTTGTTTTGGTTTATTGTACTTTATTATTATGAAGGGTTGGAGTAAGGAACTTATAGTGAAACAAAAGGGGCGGTTGGTTGTTGTGCGTCATCAGATCAAGCAAAACTAATTGAATTATTTCACACTTTGTTTGGCATTAAAGGGGATTTACTATGGTGTTTCAAATTATGGTGTTACTGACTGACTGATGATTTAGATTAGAGTACATATATTATTATTTTATGGAAAAATCAGGGAGAGAGAGAGTTCTTTAAAGAAAATGGTAAATTAGTGTGTTTATGGCTTGAATGGAATCTTTAACTGATTTTAAATTGAATTTACAACGAAAATTATTATTGATAATGATTTTCTTTTGTATACCATTTTTAGTTGAAACTTCTTTAAAGAAGGATATGTGCAGTATGTGAGTGTACCGAGTAATATATTTGAAGAAAGAATTTTACTTTTAAAATATGTCGATTTGTACTGAATGAAAAATAAGGAATGAATATAAATAAGGTGGCATATCAGTCCGTATAGAGAACCAGGGCGTCCATTTCAGGGATTGATGAGACTTACAGTTTTTATGACAAATCAAAATGGCTGAATTGAGAAAGCACTTTTCATAATAAGAATTACTTTTGAAAGATTTGTCAATTCTTAATCGCAAGAGGCAGTACCCGTGAAATAAAAAACTTTTAGGTGTCACAGGCAGTGACTGAAACCCAAAACCACTAGCATGGCAATCCTATACGCAAATTACCATATCGTTGAAATTTAAAAATTTGGGAAATTATTCAAAAATGTTATAACTTACACCACACTATTTTTGTAAATGGAGAAATTAGAAGGTTTGCCAGAAAAATGAATCTTTTCCTCAAAATAGAGGAAAAATTTCATATAAATAATTTTCACTTTTTAAATTCCCATAGGAAGTTATTGTAATCGGTCTGATTTGTCAAATTGAAAATTTTGACATTTCTCGACGTTTCAAGGTCCCTTGAGTCGAAATAAAAGATTTTTAGAGAGATGTCTGTGCGTGCGTGTGTACGTACGTTCGTACGTCGGGTGGTTTTTTTACCATAGCAATTTGAAAAAAGGTGAAAATTTAAATAAATATCTCACAAACCAATAACGCTAGAGACTTGAATTAAATTGTATATTATATTGTAACGTGATAACAAACAAGTATATTTTTAGAAAAAAATTCAAAATCAAAAAAATTAAAAAAAATATTTGCCATCTCGAAAATTGTACGAACAAAAAATGATTTTATCTCCAAGACAATTTTGTGCAACAAAAAATAATGTTTTTAACATCTGGTAAAATTTTGAGAAAAATCGGGTTGACAGTTTTTTTTTATAGAAAATAAAAACCTAAAAAAAATTAATAAAAGTTGGTAAAAATTGATTTTCGACTCAAATATCTTTTCAAAAATTCAAAATATTGCCTTCAAGCTAATTTTATCTTTTAAAAAATATTGTTGTCAATATTAAATGAAATTTTGAAAAAAATCGATTTAACAGTTTTCTTACAGAAAATAAAAACCTTAAAAAAGTTAATAAAAGTTGGTAAAAATTGATTTTCGACTCAAATATCTTTTCAAAAATTTGAAATATAGGCTTCAAATTAATTTTATTTTATAAGAAATATTGTTTTCAATATTCGGTAGAATTTTTACAAAAAATAAAAAGCTAAAAAAGGATGACTAAAAGTTAATAAACATTGATTTTCGACTCAAATATCATTTCAAAAATTAAAAATATTAGCTTCAAAAAAATTTTATCTCACAGAAAATATTGTTTTCGACATTCAGTAAATTTTTTTATAAAAATCCAACATTCCGTTTTTTCATAAAAAATTAAAATCTACAAAAAATAGTACGCGAATTTGGTAAAAATTGATGTTCGGTTTTCGATATCTTGTGAATATTAAAAGACATTGACTTCAAATTAATTTCATTCATCCAATTTGTATTTTCCAATATAAGAAATATAAACTTTTAAGAAATGCTACTAAACTTGGTAAAAATTGGTTTCGATTCAAAATCTTGTTAACAAAAATAGATTTTGAAATCAAACTATTTCATTATATGCAAAATATTGTTGGTAATTTTAAATTTATTAAGAATAATTTAACTGACAACTTTTTAGACAAAACACGAAAATCTACAAACTTTTAAGCAAGACAAATCGACAGACGGGATGGGAAGTTATCAGTGTGGGTCGCATCCCAGCCAGGTGAACAATTAGGTTGACCCCAATTATCTCCCGAGCAAATTCAAAAATGTTATGTTACGTCGAATATTTTGAGAATAGAAAATTAAACTATCTCCAAAATAATGTCATGCATCAAAGAATAATTTTGACATTTGGTACACATTTTTTTGTTTAAAAAAAAAAAATATAAAACAAGATACTATTAGCTTTAAAAAAATGATTTTCGATTAAAATACACATGTAAACAATTAACATTTAATTAATAACATTTGGTAAGATTTTTAGAAAAATGCAGTTGATAGTTTTTTTTTATAAAAATAAAAAAATGCTACATAAAATTGGTAGAAGTTAGTTTTTGACTAGAATATCTCGAACATTTCGGAAAGTATTAACTTCAAAATTGGGCTGTTGCCCCAATAACGTACTTGAGTCTTTTGGATAGAACTGAAAAGAGAACTCTTAAAATTATAGGAGATCGTTCTCTTACCGAGACATTTGCTTTTCTTGAACACTGCCGCAAGTTCTCATGCCTGTCATTGTTTTATTGTAATTTTTATAAACAATGCTCTAGTGGAATAGCCAATTGAATTCCTCCCCTTTAACAATTCAACCGTAATACCCGTACTGCTAGAAATGCCCATCAGTTTACCCTTGAGCCCAGTTTCGGATGTACTGTTACAGTACAGGGATTCTTTCTTTAGCCGCACTACACGAATGTGTCCCAGCCTCAATATATTATACTCATTGCAATGTGCAGACATTCAAAAACAATGTGCATCGGTTTCTCTGTTCTAATTCTATCCTTTACTAATTGCTCGCACTGTGTCTAATCATTTCTAGGGTATTCATAAACCCTTTAGTGCGCGCATAATATAAGTATGTATATAAAAAAAAACAATAAAATACTGTTCTTAATATAAAGTAATTTTCAAAAAAAATCAATCGGCCATTTTTTATAGGAAATACAAAATTTCAAAAAAATTTCTACCAAAAATTGGTTCTCGGGAACAAAAGTTGATATTGAAATCAAACTTCTTTTATCATATGCAAAATATTGTTGTTAACTTTCATTTAATTCTGTAGAAAGATCCAATAAACAACTTTTTTTACAAAAACACGAGAACTTACATAAGTAATTAAAAACTGATAAAAATCGGTTTTCAACCCAAATATCTTCAAAAATAAAATGCACTACTCTGTCGCACGAACTTGCTCAATTATCCAAAAAGTAAGTTTAAAAATATTTCATGTTTTTAATTTTAAAATGTACCTGCAAACAAAATTTAATTTTTAAAAATTTGAATGAAATTTGATTTCTCAAAAAAAACTTTTATTTTGAAAATCATTAGAGTGTTTTTTTTTTTAATTCATTTTTTGTATACCTATACAATTTTTAATTTGAATTTTAAACATATTTTTAGTATGCAGTTATTTAGAACTTAATAATAAACTTTTTACATTTTAAAATCTAAAAAAAAAATGATGACTCTTTGTCGAGATATCGAATTTCTAAAAAATTATATTTAATATTAAAATCGGTTGATTTGTTCTTAAGAAAACTTATAAATAAAATAACGGTTCTAGGGGAATACCCTTCTGGACCAATACAAAAATATTTTTTTTTAATGATAGAAGCCAATTTAAGAAAAAAGTTTTAGAGAAAATATAAAAAAAATCTATTAGTTCGTTTTTAAGAAAATTTGTATTAGGAATACTGTTATTTTTAGTCTTAACAAAATGAAAAAAAAAACGCTTAACGCGAATTGATTTAAGACCTTAATTTCCTAATTTGAAGTCAATAGATCCAATGGCCTGGGGCAGACGGAATCAGGGGACACACTTTTTTTTACTTCTCTACATCGTAATGTCATGTTTGATTAAAATCTCGAGTCTGAAATTTTTTACGAATACAATACTTGCCATATAGTTCCCATATATGGCAAGTAAAAAGAAAGATATAGATGCAAAATTTTAAAGAAATTTGCTAAATATTTAGCAATTTACTAATGGAGTTCAAAATTTTGAAGCTTTGGTAACTATAGTAAATTGCTAAATGCCGTTTTTTAAAAAACGAGCATCCATACATGACATGTCTAAAAAGTGAACCATTAATTTTATTTCTCAATTGTTGATGGACCATTCCATCCCGTCTACTTGTGTGTACTTAGAAAAATGCTAATCGGTTCAGTATAGTTCGATAGAACGAAAAAAAAAAAAAAAACTGTAATTGGCTTACAACTTTCATGTGGGTGCGGTGGCGTAGTGCGTAGTGCACTAGCTCCTCATACGCTAGGTCGCTTGTTCAAGCCCAGCTCGGGCAAAAAGTTCTTCAAAAAATTAAATTGAACAAAAAGCGATTAAGCACCACTAAAGGAGTCTGATGATCGGGTTGGCCCCCGTGAAATAGCTATAACTCCAGCCTATGAACTTGGTGGTAGCACACACAAGTTGTTGTTGTTTCATTCTAAATTTTCAATTTGTTTTAATGTTCAGACATGCCATGGGGTACCATTTGGACCCCATGACGTAAAGGAGGGTCAAGAGTAAATCTATTCTTCATGAATGGCAAACTAAACTAATCATAACTAGAGTTACAACTGTCAAAAATGTATTGTCAGTTTAAAAACCACACGTCAAAAAAAACACCCGTTATCTGAATAATACAAATTTAATTGACATTCAAATGAAATTTCTGAAAAATGTTAAACTCGAAACCCTTTTTAGACTAGTTTTGCCAAAAAACATAATTCTAAAGAAACTCAATAATATAATTGTAAGAAAATTGTCAAACAAAACGCTAAAACGCTTTAATATTTGTTTGGTAACATGGCGCAGCACTGACTACTTTTGCAAAACCATATCCTTTTTATAACATTTTACATGAAACATTAAAAAATGTTCTGCTGTATGTCCTCGATAATTTCACGAACTCAATCGATTGTGGAGAATTCACATATCAATCAATTACAATAAATTGCTTCCTTGCTTGTTTTGTACGTAGGGCATTTTTGTAATAGCGTAGTTTTTCAAGCTATTCAAATGAAACCTCTTATCGGAAAAACGTCAAAAAAAAAAATACTAAGATAATTGTGAAACGAAATAAAAACATTCTAACCTTTGATTTAGAACAAATTAATAAAATAAAAGAAGCCCTTTACAACTATCTGCATCATTTTCCTTAGACCCCTGGAACCCTTTCAGTTGAACTATATTCATTTCATTTAAGCTTCTTCTAATCTACAAACCTAAACCTCTATTCATTGGATTAATTCAAATTAAAAACCCAATTCAAAAAACACAACTAATTTACCAACCTACCTAAAGTGTAATTCAAAAATTAAGATATTCAAATAAAATAAGTCATTTAAACATTGTTATTGTCAAAATACCATTTTAATATTGTATACAAACATCCTGACAATAGAATCAGCATATATATATAATAATACAATCCATGAGATCCACTCATTTTCCCCCTCCCCCTTGCCTTTCACCACAACTGTCATTCGCTCTAATCCGTTTCTATTATTTTCCCCCTTTCATCAGTTTTCATTTGCACTATAAAACAAGATTAAGCTCCTCAGTCTCAGTTCTTCTCAGACCTAAAATGAGAAAAGAAAATGTATCCTTTTTATACTCAACTCACACAAGACTATGCATTGTACTAAAATTAAATGTTCCTTTTATGGGACGGCATTGTGTCTTTTGGTATACTCCCCGTCTCCCCGTCCGCAAATGAAGACGTCTTTATTTTATACTGTAGCAAAACTAAGAGCTAAAGACTGCGGCACTGACATACACAGCATAGTGTCAGTCGAACGAAACACTCAGCTTCCAAAACCAAACAAGGAGCGGAGCAACACAAACATTAATGCCAAGATATGACGTGTGTTTCAAGCCAGATAAGAAGAATATTCACACCGCCTTCGCTTCCTCTTTGGCATAAGCAAGATTTCCAAATGCGACGAGGATAACTACGACACGACAACGGCAACGGCAATACAGAACAGAACACAGGCAGGCAAATGAAGTCCTATTTTTTGGCGGCCATATAAGGACTCTCGAATTCTCGTACTTGTGTTTTCTTGGAGGACGAAGAACGAACCCAAAGCAAATCAGCAGCCATGTCGTCCTTGTTGTAGTTCGTAGCTCGCTCGTAATCGCTACATCATCGCATTAAATCGCATCTTGTATGTAACAGATCCTTTGCCACATTGTCTTCCGTTTTTGTATAAATGTTCCAGGACATCCTCCCGCCCTATAGACGTCGCGTCGCGTCGTCGTCTGTCGTCTGTCGTCGTCTTCATCGTCGACGATTTCGAACACATATGACACTCAAATTCAAGCACTTTGAATATCCTTTATCTTTATTTAGATGAGAGACGTCTAATTCGTGAAGTTTTTCTTTCGAGAGGCTTTTTGTCTGCTGTGATGTTTTTTCTTCACCTACTACTCGTAAGCAAATCGTCCTTGACAATACTCGCACAAAAATAGACTCTTTCATTTTCGTATTTTCGTAGAAGAATGAGGTTTGCCACAACTCGGAAATGGCAAAGAAAAGGACTTCTACTTCTACTAATCACCACCCTTGTTATGTGTGGAAAATATAAGATTAGGGTGCCCGGCCCAGCCCGTACGATACCAATTTTGTGCGGTTTGGGATGCTCGCTCAAATCTCTTATATAGCAGAGTATAATTCAGAAATTATTATATTCACGCTAAATGAGAAAGGATACGCAGATTAGAGAAGTGTAAATGCAGGTTTTTCTTTGCAGGACTTATCTGATATATCTTGATGATGAGTTAGGGAGTTTGGGTAACTCCCGAAAAAATGAGGAAAAAGAGAATGATTTTTCAAGTGAATTGTGCGTAATTAGCGGATTGTACTTAGGAAAGCATTTTTTTTTTCGGGACGTAATTTTGATATTCACAGAAAATTAGTTTAATTTTGTTTTTATTGTTTATTTTTCAAAATGTATTTTTAAGAATAAAAAAGTCAATAAGTCGCAAAAGTAAATAAAAACCTGACAACCAAAAAAATTCAAGAGGATTCAAGAATTAACATAAAATAAATATGAATAAAAATGAAAAAGAAAAAGAAAAATAATAATAATCTCGAAGAAAAGCTCGTATTTTCAGGACTAATTTTGTTTTGCAGTTATTCTGTATTTGAATAGAAGTTAACGCTTATTGTGGCAAAGTTTTTGTGATTGGATTGCCAATTGGATTTTTAATTTGTTTGTGTTGTACTCGTAATGAGGATTGGAAAATTAGTTATGGAAAGAGTAGAAAAGAAACTGAAAGATGAATGAATAGCTTCTTTTTATCTAGACAAAAGTCGAATCTAGATAAAATAACAACTTTTGAATAAATCAATTTTTGACAATTTCAAAATTTTGTAAGAAACCCATAAAATGTTCAAATTAGACTCGTATGGCTCTAATCATTACACTAGTCGGCAAGGTATTGTTACTGAGAATAGAATTGCACTTTTCCAATGGGTTTTGATGACCTCAATTAAAATCCGACTTAAAAATTATTGTACCACGTCAGATTTTTGAGATATTACTTTTTAAAATTCAAAAACAAACACTTATGTACATATGTAAGGCTTTTTAAGGCTTTCTAAATTTATGAAGTACCTTTTTTTTTAATAAAACCTGTGATGGTTTTCCAAATCTATAATCCGTTTCTTCGCTATTCAGTTGAAATATTTATATTACCTATGTAGGTATATACACTGAGTTACAAAAAAAGTGGCGCACCTTAAAATTTCGCAATAATTTCAGATATGTAAAAAAGACTTTTTTTTAAGTCAGTATTGTTTGCTAAAATTTAATATTATTAATTTATGTACAAAATAAACAAATGGGAAGAATAAAGCATAAAATAAATGAGTTTTTGTTCTCTGAGTAGTGGGTATTGCCTCCCCTAACATCTATCAAAACTTTAATTCGCCTCGGCATATCTTGAATAAGGTTTTTTACGATTGCGTCGTCCGAATTATTCCACTCCTCAATCTGACCAGACCCCAGCCTACTTAGTGTCTCGGAAAGAGCACTTTCTTATCATTTTTTCCAGCAGATCCCAAATATGTTCGATGGAATTCATGTCCGAGATCATGGCAGGCCAAGACATCACATCGATTTCTACTTCTTCCAAGTAGTCCGTAATTCAACTGGCAACGTGAGGTCTCACATTGTCTTGAATCAAAAAGAAATTTTCACAAATAAATGGTGCGAGAGGAACCACATATTATGTTGAAAACGGGTATTTTTAAAACTTGAACAAATAGTTAAAAAAAAAAAAAACTCCAAAACATGTTTTTCAAAACTATGAAAGCGTTAAATTCAATGCTTGCTCAAAACTTCATATAAAGTCAAGTAAAGACTCAAAACTAATGAGAATTTCTAGAAACTAAGTAAGATACTAAAATTTTTTAAATTGTATTTAAATAGTAGAGAAAGATTTGATAGATAGATATTTTATTTTATTGGCAAAGAGAAAGTTACTTTGCAAAATCATCATACAATTTATTGTTAAGGGATATGTTGTGTTTAAACTAAGCCTTAAAAACACCGTTTTGGCTTTCTTTAGCATTTTTAAAAGGAGCAAATTTAAAAAACCTGATGTAATTGAAATGTTTAAAGGTGAGGTTTGGAGGACGGTTGCAAGGACGGGCTTTATGATCATTGAGCATTTATCAGGTTTTGACACCTATGTACCTTAAGCAATAAAATGAGTAAGTAAAAGAAAAAATATTTTCCTAGCGAATTTGAATAATTTGTATTAAATTTAAAATAATTATTATGTAGTAAGTGAAGTTTAAATTGAATAAAGCAATTTTTATAAATGTATAATAGTATGTTAATATAACATTTTAAGAGCATATCGTCAACTGGATCAATATTGCTGTTGTTTTCTCAAAAACTATAAGGTGATTGTAACTTATTGTCTTATGTTTAGAATTTATTGTAGACATACGATAGAAAAATAATTAAATTTTGACGACCTTAATCCTAATGTGCGATACATTTAATTATTGAAACCAAAGCAGATTTTGAAAAAGGTTTTTAAAGAAAAATTTATACAAAAACCGCTGCAACGTCAATTTTTTACTACAAGGGAAAAAAATGTAAATGCTTTTCCATTTGGCGATAAATGATGTCTTTTGCCTTTCACCTATGAAATTTACTTGTTTTTTATCCATCAAAATAAGTCTTTATAACGGTTGCGGTTCGAAAAAAAAGTAACAATTTTAATTTCAGAGTTTAAATGCCACCAGTCAGATTATGGTTTTTTAGGGACAACTTCTAGACAATAAAATTAAAAATATCTGTTCGTCAAAAATCATCTATAGCTATTTTTTTTTTTTTTTGAAAATAGGGATACCTTGTTTTTAGTACTCCTAACAACCTTTATATATAAGTCCTAAATTAAGAAAGTACAGAGCACAAAAATATAACGATATAACTTGCGTTTAGTATCGATTACCGAAGAAAATTACTTGCAGTTTAATACTAGCAATATCTTGTAACGCGACATTCAAGTTTAAATAAAAAACAAGCACAGCTCAAATTTTAAAAACTAAGTACAAATCAGACAAATGTAAAGTTTTTTAGCGGTCACAACTAAGACATAGCTATACGTACAAATAACAATAATGTTTTTTAAAAGATAAAATATGATACAAGATCGCTGCATCCGAGGTTAGAGTTGCAGACCTTGAAAACAAACCACGATATTGGAAAATTGCAAACACCAAAATGTTTTGCATATATTTTCAAAGTGCCAATGTCCGTTTTTCACAACCAGTTACCATTAATGATTACCTTACCAATATATACTTGCCTTGAGATATTATGTAAGCCGAAGTAATGTCAGTTATGGTTTTTCTCCTGTGAATTGGAATCGCTACACTTCTCAAAATTTAAACCAAAGTAGCTTATCGATCGATTGTATTAATTCACCTGAACAGATTGATGGTCTCATAGAGTCTTTTATGGAAGTTGTCAATATAGAGCGGCTGAAATATCTATTCCTAGGACCCTCTTATTAACCTCATATTCATACACATCATAATATATGTGTTAGCTGAATATATCTTACTATTTAATTGAAAGAAGAAAATGGATTCGGTTCACTGCCTAAAGTTTTAACACAAAAACAAAAAACGAGATAGACATTTTTAAAAACATAAAATGGAATAACCTCTTATCCAGTTTTGATAAGGGATCTAAATCTTTTTGGAAGGTAACAAAAATTATTTAAAAAAAAAAGTTCAATCATTCCGCCTCTTCGTGTCAATGGCTGTGTTCTTTTTAATCAATCCGGAAAAGGTTACCGCATTGGCTGGCTGTTTTGGCCAAAATCATTTAATCTCGACTCATCTCAGTGATATTTTACTGAAAATATTGTACAAGATAAGCTTATTGAGCTCAATTCCTTACTGAATAAATAGTAATAATTTTTTTTCAAAGGAAGGAGTTGAATTAACAATTAAAACCCAAAAAATCATCTGGTATTGATGGTTTGAGCAACAGGATGCTTAAACCCTTACCCTCAACGGGCACCAAGTATCTTACAGTGGTTTTTAATTTGTGTATGATTATTATGTGCAAACCTACTAAAGCAAAGGATAATCCTTATAGTTATAGGCCTATTATTTATTTAAGTACGGTTAGTAGACTGTTTGAAAAGCTTATTAATCGACGATTACTAAACTATATCGAGGATGCAAACATATACCCTAATGAGCAGCTTGGTTTTAGAGCTGGTCACTCCACAAGCCCTCAAATTTTAAAAATTAAAAATCGGGTCAATAGTACCTTAATTCAAAATTATCGACTGGCCCAGTACTTTTGGTCATCGAAAAAGGCTTTGACACTGTGTGGCACGACATTACAAACTTATGATGTGTACCTAGTTTTCCGACTTATTTTATTAAGTCAATAAACAGTTATTTTACAAAATAGAAAATTTGTTGTATACACAGTCAGTGTAAACTCTATTCTAAATGATATATTAAGTGAAGTTCCGTGGCGGTCCGTACCCGACCCGTACTTTTCAACGTTTATGTGTTCGACCTGCCATCTTTGGACGTAAACACTAAATTTGCTATGTTTGTTGACAGCTCTTTCTTCGTTTAGACTATTGCCTCAATGTACTCTCAGTAGTCTATAATGCTCACTGAATAACCTACAAAACTATTTTTATAAGTGGAATATCAAGGTTTATGCTCAAAAATCGCAAGCTATGTGGTTTCCTCGGCAAAGAATATCAGGCGTAATTGGTCCGTACTTTTTTGAAAACGACGTTAGAGAGGCGGTCACTGTCAACAGCGAGCGCTATATAACGATGATAACTAATTTCTTATGGCCCAAATTGAACCATATGGACCTAGACGACATGTGGTTCCAGCAGACGGCACGATTGACATTTTGCATGAACGATTTGAGGGTAAGCGGTAAGGTTATCTCTCGTGCGCTTTGACCCCGCTAGACTTTTTCCTGTGGGGTTTCTTGAAGTCGCAGGTATATGCAAGTAAACCACAATCGACTGATGCCCTAAAGGTGAACATAACAAAGGCCATCGCTCAAATTCAGCCGGATCTATGCGGAAGAGTCTTTGAAAATTGGACAACTCGGATCCGTGAAACCGTAAGAAGCCGAGGCGGGCATTCGAATGATGTCATATTCCACACTTATTGGCATACATGCCAAATAAAAAAATTATACCTCACCTTATTGAAAAACCCTTTACATACGTATGTACATATATGTATGAATAATCGTCATTTAACTTTTCATAATTTAAGATGCGTACAAATTCTGTCAATAAGCTTTTCAAAGGAATATATTAGAATTTTTTGGGAGTAAATGTACATTTTGCCTGGGCCAAATCTAGATCCAGCTTACGGTTTCCAGTTGCTCGACAATTATAACCCCTCTCAAAACTCTCAAAATGTAGAAGATTTTTTATTTCTCAAGACCTTCTTACTTGTAGTCTACTTCTACAAGTTATTAAATATTTTCCTTTAAATGAGCATTAATAATAAATTAACACCAACTTTTCTCTCCATTCGCCTAAAAGCAAACTTTGAAATTTATCATCATTATGTCGCGTGTTAAACGTTTTTTGTTGTTGTTGTTGTTAAATAAAAGAAACCTGATTACCTTGTGGAAATGCCATTGTATTACTTTCTCATAACTTTTTCCTGTTGTTGCATTTCCATCTCGTACCCTCCTCCAACCCCCACCCCCCATTTCCCCTGTATACAAAATAAGAAGAACAAACTAACATCAACTTTCTTTGTTATTAAACAACAATAACAAAAAAACACAATGAACCGTAAGAAAATCATTTACCCAAAACGGAAATAGCTCTTGTTCTTGATTTGTTTTGTGTTGTTGTTGTTCTTATTCATTCTTGTATTCTTCTATCTTAAGTACCAACCATTGGGCCCCAACAATGAAAGCTAAAACATTTACTTTTATTAGTATATTTCCTCCAAAAGACAACGGCTACGACCGAAATCAGGATTCAGGACAACAATACCAACAAAACAACAACAACAATCGTCCAAACAAACGAAGGACAAAACATATAAAATCCCAAAATCGTGGACACACAGAGTGTCTGACAGCACAATCTTTTGGCCAAAGGAAGTTCTTAAACATAGTTGCTGGAAGCTGGAAGAGAATTGAAAAGACTTTTGGGCGAATATGAATCTGGGGAATAGAATGTGCTCTCCCTTATTATATTTGCTCTTTCTAAGACGATGGCGATGGTTTGTTCTATGGTTGGTTTCTTGGTTTGTAAGCGTTTTCAAGAAGTCATTTTTGGTTTGGTTACTGACACAATGTAAACTTAATGATTTTGGGCAGCAAGAGGAAACTCTGTGTGTACAAAGTGGAATAAAAGGTTTAAGTTAGATTAGTTTTTTTATTTTTTATTTTGGAATTGAAATAAGAAACTACACTGCCGCTCATCTGAATAGGTTCACAAATATTTTCACCTCACTGTTGGCCTCCCCTCATATGTATTGCAATGACGCATCTTTTTTATATATGTAATGAAAGAGCATCATTTTGTGCTTGTTTTGGGAGAAAAAAAATTGTCTTAAAGCTTACCGTTATTCTCCCACGGTAGTTAGACTAAATGTATTCAAAAAAACAAGCATTTTTTTCGGCTCATCTGAATAGGTTCAACAGCAAAAAATGTCAGTTTGCGTTAAGTTGCGTGTTAATTGTAATCGAAATTTTATCTGTCAATAAAGTTAGTGTGTTTTTCCTATTAACGCGGTGAAAATTTGTCGCGAAAAATCTTTAAGCGAGGAAGAAAAAGGCAAAATAAAAGCATTTCGGGAATCAGGCCTAAGGCAACGACTTATACCGAAGAAAATTAAAAGAAGTCAAAATTTGGTAGACAGTTACTAGCGAAATATCCAAAATTATGGAAAAAACATGAAAGGAGGAACTTATACGGCCACATCAATGGCTGATAGGCGTGCTATCATCAGAGCAGCTTCTAATTCTCATGATTCCGAGTCAAAAATAAAAATAAAAACCGGTGTCAATTGCAGTTTAGCTACGGTAAAACGAGTTATTAAAAGTGCTTCTCATTTGAAAAGAAAAAAAATCAGAGAAAACCACCACTTAACGGATCTATTAAAGAAATTCGTCTCCAATTCTGTAAGGAATACATGTCGTGGAAGTCAGAGTGGCAAAGTGATTTTTTCAGATGAGAAAAAGTTCAATTTAGAGGGCCCTGACGGCTATAATTATTACTTTCATGACCTTCGAAAAGAGGAGCATTATTTAAGTCGGCTGCATAGCTGTGAAGACATTGTTATGGTGTGGGGAGCTATTTCCTTCTACGGAGCCTTGGAGCTCCAATTTGTTACATCGAGAATGGATGCAAATTCTTTTAAAGGTGTGCTAGAAAAGGACTTCCCACAGATTTCTGACCTGTTTGGACCAATATCGTGGCCATTCCAACATGATAATGCCCCTATCCATACAGCGAGGACAGTAAGGCAGTGGGTTGAGAGTCAAAATGTGGAGATGCTGGTGTGACCCCCATACTCCCCTGACCTTAACATAATAGAGAATGTGTGGGGACTTCTCCCACGTAAAGTATACTAGTCATGGAGGCAATTCGAAGACAAGAAGCCATTAATCGCAGCCATTAAAAAAGCCTGATCAGAAATTTCGCTTCAATACCTGGAAAAATTGTATAGTTCCATTCCAAATCGAGACTATATTAAAAAGAGGTGACAACACTCATTATTAACTTCTGTTAAATAATCATACAATACAAAAAGGTAAAATAAATCTTTGAATTCAAATGATTTTTATTGTTATATTTCATTTCATCCGTTGAACCTATTCAGATGAGCCAAAAAAAATACTTGTTTTTATGAATACATTTAGTCTAGCTACCGTGGGAGAATAACGGTAAGCTTTAAGACAAATTTTTTTCTCCCAAAACAAGAACATAACGATGCTCTTTCATTACATATGTAAAAAAGATGTGTCAATGCAATACATATGAAGGGAGGCCAACAGTGAGGTGAAAATATTTGTGAACCTATTCAGATGAGCGGCAGTGTATTTTAATGAGACTTCTGGGGAGAGTACGATAACTTTGGCGCCGAGATATAATAACGGTTTTTGGTAGAGGGGCTTAATACAAGCATTTTTTACTATGGGAGGGGGGGGTCTATCTCCCCCCGTTTAGGCGGTAGGGGCAATTTAAAAAAACATGTACTTTAAATGGAAAAAAAATAATTAAAAAATAACGGTAATACTTACAGTTAATTATTATACCTTTTTTTAAAGCCAACACTTTTGTCTATTAGCTTGTTTTTAAATCAAGTCAAAACTATTTATAGTTTTTGAAAAAAATTGTTTTAAACTCAAAATTTGGTAAAAAAAAAAGTTAAAAATATGGTTTAAAGTGTAATTTTTCAAAACTTCAAGATTATCTACTATTTTTTTTTTTAAATTCATTGCTCTTATTTGTTTTTGATCAAAAACTGAAAACTAGATGATTTTATGTCTTCTAGTTCTTGAGAAAATTGAAAATTACCAAAACAAAATATTTGAATTAAATTACTTTTTCCTTGCTTAAGTATTAACGTATAGTCTTATTTTGATAGTAATAATCGAATATGGATTAAGATATACCAAGGATAAATTAATTTTTCTTAAATCCAGCTTATTTAAATGCAAAAGAAACTTTGCATGCACCCCATCTTGCACCCACCGCACCTTTCACCCTCCCCACCTTGCACCCACTCCACCTCGCACCCACCCCAAATCCTATAGTGTGCCCAAGCAGGGGGGTTGCAGGGGGGCAGCATGCCCCCCCTTACAGATCCCACTGTTGCATACACCCAAACTCGCGCACCCTTACTGTTGCATACACCCAAACACGCATTACGCATACGCAAATACCATTATTACTATCAAAATAAGACCACTCAAGCAAAAAAATAGAATTAAATTAAAATAGTAGTTGTAGTTATTTTCAATTTTCTCAAAAACTAAAAGACATAAAATCATCTAGTTTTCAGTTTTTGATCAAAAACAAATAAGAGCAATACATTTTGAAATAAAAACAATGGTAGATAAGCTTGAAGTATTGAAAAAGTTACACTTTAAACCTTTTTTTAACTTTTCTTACTCAAATTTTGAGTTTAAAATTAAATTTTTATTTTCAATTTTCTCAAAAACTAAAAGACATAAAATCATCTAGTTTTCAGTTTTTGATCAAAAACAAATAAGAGCAATAAATTTTGAAATAAAAACAATGGTAGATAATCTTGAAGTATTGAAAAAGTTACACTTTAAACCTTTTTTTAACTTTTTTTACTCAAATTTTGAGTTTAAAATTAAATTTTTATTTTCAATTTTCTCAAAAACTAAAAGACATAAAATCATCTAGTTTTCAGTTTTTGATCAAAAACAAATAAGAGCAATACATTTTGAAATAAAAACAATGGTAGATAAGCTTGAAGTATTGAAAAAGTTACACTTTAAACCTTTTTTTAACTTTTCTTACTCAAATTTTGAGTTTAAAATTAAATTTTTATTTTCAATTTTCTCAAAAACTAAAAGACATAAAATCATCTAGTTTTCAGTTTTTGATCAAAAACAAATAAGAGCAATAAATTTTGAAATAAAAACAATGGTAGATAATCTTGAAGTATTGAAAAAGTTACACTTTAAACCTTTTTTTAACTTTTTTTACTCAAATTTTGAGTTTAAAATTAAATTTTTATTTTCAATTTTCTCAAAAACTAAAAGACATAAAATCATCTAGTTTTCAGTTTTTGATCAAAAACAAATAACAGCAATAAATTCTGAAATAAAAACAATGGTAGATAATCTTGAAGTATTGAAAAAGTTACACTTTAAACCTTTTTTTAACTTTTTTTACTCAAATTTTGAGTTTAAAATTAAATTTTTCAAAAACTACACATAGTTTTGACTTGAATTAAAAACTGGCTAATAAAACAGAATATTGGCTTTAAAAAAAGGTATGATACTTAATTGTAAGTATCACCGTTATTTTTTAATTAATTTTTTTCATTTTAAATAACAATTTTTTTAAATTGCCCCTACCGCCTAAACGGGGGGAGATAGACCCCCCCCTCCCATAGTAAAAAATGCTTGTATTAAGCCCCTCTACCAAAAACCGTTATTATATCTCGGCGCCAAAGTTATCGTACTCGTGCCAGACTTCTGGTAAATCCTTAAAGTAAAATTTTTTGAAAATGACAAATGACTGTGGATTAAGAAATTTATTTTTGAGCGATTTCAATCAATTGTATTTCCAGAAAAATTGATTTTATTTTCAATTTCGCTCCCACAAGTCTTATCTCGAAAACGATTTGTTTTCTTTCAGACTGACGAATAATTCATCTTTTCACTTTCCCAAACCATATACACAAGACATATTTTATATTAATATCTATATTTATACTTCGTACCTATATTTACGACTGTGAATTATAAGTCTAAGAAAATAACATCAATTCAAAATGATGGACACAACACAAACAAAATTAACATTCATAAAAGAAATAAATTGTAATTTATCCTTTCACGTCTTGGTTAGTCGCTTACATTTTTATAACATTTGTATATAAACATGGCCTATAACAAGGATCAACAACAACAACAACAAGAATAATAATAAATATAATGTCATCAGAAAGGACACATTATTCTTTGTAGTTGGCCTTCGTCAAAAGAAATAAATAAAATATTCTAAAAGGATAAGAGACCTTTACCCCGGATATAAAGAGATGCTAATCAACGACCAGCTCATGCAACACCAAACCGAAAACAACCCATTCTTATTCCCACTCCATCATCCTCTCTGGATCTTGACCATAAAGAAGGTTTATTAGAACAGTGCTGGCTAGTGGCTGGTCAGTGGTGCAAAATATACAATAAGTGCAAGTTTTTAAGGAAAAACATGTGTCTTAGGATAAAAATCAGGCACATCAAAAGTATGTAGGTAAAGGATAAAGATTGAGCCTCCTGGATGTAAAAGACAAAATAAAATTGTGGTGGAATTACTTACTTAATTACATTTTTGGATTTTACAAAATTGAATGAGCAATATAAATATTTTAAAATAAGATTTACTAGAGGTCTTTTAGAAAAAAAAAAGTAATTTGTTATTAGAAAATTTCAAACCGAAAAAAGTGTCAAAATTTATTTACACCAAATAGTAGAGTTAACATTAAGGACAACGAACTTCGGGTATGCACATGGCATGTAAGGTCCCTTAACAGACCACGTGCAGCCGAAAAATTAGCGGAGGCCCTAGACTGCTATAAAGCAGACATCACCGCCATCCAGGAAATACGATGGGATGGGCCGGGTAAAAAGAGGATGAAAAACTGCGATATTTACTATGATGACCGCTACCGAGAAAACCAACAGCGCTTATTTTGATGCGGCTTTGTCATTGGATCCAGACTAAGGCAACATGTCTTGAACTATAGGTGCATCAACGTGCGCCTCATGACCATCCGCATCAAGGCTAAATTCATCAACATTAGCCTAATATGCGCAGACGCCCCCACGGAAGAGAACTATGATAACACCAAGGATATGTTCTTCGAGCTGTTAGACAAAATATATGAGCAGTGTCCTAGCTACGATATTAAAATTGTCCTGGTCGATTTTAATGCCAAGCTAGGAAGGGAATACATCTTTGGTGGAATAATCGTTAAAAACAGCCTGCACGACAACTCTTTCGACAACGGATTCAGGCTCATAGATTTTGCTGCGGGGCGAAACGTCATGGTAACCAATACGCGTTTTTCACACCTCAACATCCACAAAGGAACTTGGAGTTCTCCAGATCAATCTACCGTCAACCAGATTGACCATATTGCGATCGACGCTAGACACGCTTCCAGCATCATGGATGTCCGAACTTTCCGAGGAGCTAACATCGACTCGGACCACATCCTTGTTGTATGCAAGGTAGCACTTCGGGTTTCCAGACCCAAAGCAAAACAGGGAGATGCTGGGAGAAGGTACAACGTCGAACGGCTACAGTCGCAAGAGATCGCCAAATACTTCTCCGACCAAGTTACAAGTAACCTCTCTCGAAGTTTTCTGCCGCCAACACAATGTATCGAAAACTAGTGGCAACATTGCCAAAATCCAATCAGAGGAGCCGCCAAACAACAGGCACGCAAAGAAGCGCTGCATAGAAGGACGAGAGCTGCGCATGAGCTCTATGAGCAGAAGAGGCGAGAGGAACACCGACATCTCAGAAGGAAAAAGAGAGAGCATGAGAAGCGTGCGGTCGAAGATGTTGAGAGGTTTAAAAGCAGGAATGAAGTTCGAAAGTTTTATGAGCAGGTGAAACGGAATTCACAAGTCCATAAACCTAGAACCGAAGGCTGCAAAGACGAAAGTGGAAACATCATAGTGGAACCGCAGTCAATGCTGAGGATATGGAAGGACCACTTCTGCAGAATGTATAACAGCGACAACGAACCGAATTCCGCTGTCAGGCAGGATGATACATTCAACATAGACGATGAATGCCAACAATCCCGTCCTCCCGACTTAGACGAAGTAAAGATTGCCATATCTAAGCTGAAGTCTAATAAAGCCGCTGGAGCGGATGGCTTGAATGCCGAGCTCTTTAACGCAGCATGAGATAAGTTGGTTAAGAGCATGCACCAACTTATCTGTAAGATATGGTCGGAAGAAAGCATGTCCGATGAATGGAACCTCAGTATTGTTTGCCCGATCCTGAAAAAAGGAGACCCTCTAAACTGCACCAACTATAGAGGCATCAGTCTACTTAACATCGCTTACAAAATCTTCTCTGACATAATATGTGAACGTATAAAGCCCATCGACAACAACCTGATAGGTCCTTATCAGTGTGGTTTTAGCCCCGGAAAGTCCGCAGTCGATCAAATATTCACATTACGGCAGATCCTGGAAAAAACCCAAGAACATCAAATCGACACTCACCATCTTTTCATCGATTTCAAGGCCGCATATGACAGAATCTACAGGGACGAGATGTATAGAGCCATGTCTAGTTTTGGCATTCCTGCCAAACTCGTCCGTTTGTTCATTAAATTCACGCTGCTCCATAAAGATTGGAAACAACTAAACAGAACTTTTCGATGTCAAAAAAGGTTTTCGACAAGGTGATGCGCTGTCATGCGATTTTTTTAACATCGCACTTGAAAGAATAATGCAGAGCTCCCACGTCAACACCAGAGGCACTATTTTTCAAAAGTCTATCCAATTACTAGCAAATGCTGATGACATTGATATAATCGGTAGAACTCAGCGTGATGTCAATGGGGCTTTTGTGAGTATTGAGGGAGAGGTGACAAAAATGGGTTTAACGGTTAATGAGGGCAAAACAAAGTACATGCTGTCGTCAACAGAGGACCTACAACACCGACGTCTCGGTCAAAACGTCACCATCGACAGAAGTAACTTTGAGGTAGTCAAGGACTTCGTCTACCTAGGCTCCGCTGTAAACGCAGAAAACAACATCAGCGCTGAGATCAAACGAAGAATAACTCTTGCTAACCGCTGTTTCTTTGGGCTATGAAAGCAATTGAGTAGCAAAGCCCTCTCTCGAGGGACCAAAGTGTCGCTATAAAAGACATGTTTGGATGTTTTTTTTTAACAAAAGGCAATAAACAATTTACTAATTAGCAAAAAGAAAAGAAAGGTTTATAATTTTTAACTCCCTTAGTAAATTGCTAAATATCTAGCAAACTGCTAACTAGTACATTTTTTAACCCTTAACAATAGGTTGCTTAAAATTTTGCGCCTTTGTCTTTAAACCATCAAAAACATCCCCACGTATATTGATAAAATTTAGATCAGATGAGTACGGCAGTTATTGAAGTATGTTCAAATTTTGCTCCTCTGTCCAAGCGTTTATTATGCGCACCGAGGCGCGCCGTGACATAATATTCGCGTTATCATGTTGGTAGGCCATGTTTATAGGTAAACAAATGTTAGATTTCTTAGGAAAATTTCTTTCCAAAACAGATGTTAGAAAAACCCCGCAATATTTGTAAAAAAAGAATTTTCAAAATGATGTGTGCTTATATTCTGTTGTATTGTATACGTATTGTATAAAATATTACATTGATAACGATGGTGAAATTAGCAAAAAGTGAAAACCCAAACTAAGAAGTTATTACGGATATATAGAAGCATTAACAAAATAAAAGTATGCACAAATCTTTGAACATTTTAACATTCATGTTTAATGACTTAAACTCTTACTACAATTCTTTTCGTTTTATGTTAATTTATTTAATATAATTTTATCTTTTTATTTCTTGCCGGTTCTTCTCTGGCTCAATGAATGAATGAAGAATGACAAACGAAGAAAAAATCTCTGTCCAAACGTCAAACAGCATCGATCACCGTTGATGACGTTTTACTATTCGAACATGAGTCGATGATGTTTGACGTTTCGAACATTGAGGGGTAGCTTACATTTAGAACAAAAAAAATGTAATACAATATTTTTTGAAAAGTCCAAATTTAACTTCAGTTTTCTAAAAACCGTTTATCCTTGTGTCAAGAATGATTCACGATTCCAACCAAAGCTAAAATAAGCTTTTTCAAAAATGAGTACTTTTCGAAAACTCACTTTTCTTTTTCATTATTGTTTAAATGTTATATCTAAAAAATATTTTTTTTTTAACTCTGAGTTTTATCTCTGAGAATTTATCGTTTTTAGAGAGATATCTGCATGAGCGGCAGGTTCGTACTTTTTGAATAACTTTTTTTCGTTTTAC
Source organism: Eupeodes luniger (assembly GCA_951509635.1). Lineage (NCBI taxonomy): Eukaryota > Metazoa > Arthropoda > Insecta > Diptera > Syrphidae > Eupeodes > Eupeodes luniger. Next base: position 40,459,258 of record OX608073.1, read on the forward strand.
ATATGTAATTTATTTTGACAAATCAAAACACAGAACAAAAATTGGATACTTCGCCAACAAAAATTATTTTACCATCAAAATAATTTCACTCTACGAAAAATTTAATTTTTGGCGTTAGGTAAAATTACAAGAAAAAATACATTTGACAGATCATTTACAAAAATTAAAGTCCTGGCAAAAATTTAACTAAATCGGTTTGACGTTACAAATCTAATATATAAAATATTCCTGTCACAGTGTTAGTTGCCATACTCCTCCGAAACGGCTTAACCAATTTCAATGAAAATTTGCATATACATTCGGTAGGTCTGAGAATAGGTTTTTATCTATTTTTTATTTTTCTAAGTGCTATGGTTTAATTGCATCAATATCGTACACGGTGCAACGATCCTACGATAGTATTCAGTGACGCTATGTACAATGAAGCATTGATTGCTATTGAGGATCTTTGCATTATCATTGCCGACTTACCACTCAGTCATTTCGGTATGCATTCACCAAATCGCAATGCATCTGATTTAATAGACACTGAATTGAATCGTGAACTACAATACAATATTGTAGAAATGGCAGCAATTGTTGCTCGCAATGTCCCACTAATGAATGAAGAACAAAAAACATTAAGTAGGATTCTTTTTTTTTTGATGCACCAGGTGGAACTGGCAAAACATTCCTTATTTAGCAAATTCTTCCTAAAATACGATCAAATAATGGTATCGTATTGACTGTTGCATCTTCTGGCATTGCGACAACTTTATTGGATGGAGGCAGAACAGCTCATTCAGTATTTAAACTGCCACTAAATATTCAAAATAACCCACACGCGGTTTGCAATATAAAAAAAAACAATCAATGGCCACAGTGCTGAAACACTGTAAAATTATTATCATCTTGGATGAATGCACTATGGCACACAAACATTCACTTGAGGCGTTGAACAGGACAGTGAAAGATATAAAAAACAACGACAGCCTATTTGGCGGCACGCGGTTACTGCTTTCAGGTGATTTGAGACAAACACTTCCCGCTATTCCGCGTTCAACGTACGCTGATGAGATCAACGCGTGCTTAAAATCTTCGCAACTGAAAGTAAATATGCGTGTACAAATGCTTTAAGATCCATCCGCTGAAACATTCTAAAAACAACTGTTGATAGATATAGGCGACGGAAAAGTTACTACAGATGAAACTGGATGCATAAAATTACCGGTCGATTTCTGCACGATTATTGATTCACAAGATGCTCTCAGACCAGATATTTCCCGATGTACATAGACAATATACAAATCATGACTGGCCGTCAGAAAGAACAATTTTAGCAGCAAAAAATGTGGATGTCAACGAATTAAATCTCAAGATACAACATTTGTTACCAGGAGACTTGGGATCATACAAATCTATTGATACAGTTTGTGATGCTACCGAAGCTGTAAATTATCTAGCTGAGTTTTTGAACTCATTTGATTTACCAGGCATGCCACCGCAAAATTTACAACTGAAGGTTGGATCTCCGGTAATTTTCCGTCATTTGAACCCACCACGGTTGTGCAACGGCACGCGATTAGTAATTAAAAATGTTATTCAAGCCATAATTATTAATGGTAAATTCCGAGGTGAAAATATATTATTACCACGAATCCCTATTATGTCCACAGATGTGCCAATTCAATTCAAACGCCTTTAATTTCCAGTTATTGGCATTTGCAATAACTATCAATAAGTATCTAGGCCAAACGATGATTGTCTGCTGCTTACATTTGAGCACTTCATACTGTTTTTCACACGGACAATTATACGTGGCGTGCTCTCAAGTGGGCAAACCATCCAGTTTGTTTGTATTGGCGGAAGATGGGATCACACAAAATATTGTTCACTCTTTTGCATTAAGGGATTGATATTGTTCTTTTGTAGTACAGTCATAATTAGCGATATGTATATAATTTTAAAGAATTAATTTTAATAAATAACAAAATTTGTTTGGTGATTTTTTATTTTAATAATTTATCACCTTTTACAGTGCTCTATACCTCTCCCACTTACATACCACATCCTTACACACTTACAATAAGTTATTTATTTCTGGCAAAATATTCTCTAGAAATTATTTATATGACAACACAACGTTTGTCGGGTCAGCTAGTATATCCATAAATATCGTTGTGGGTCACATCACATCTTTTTTTTACTTGCGACATATAGAAACTATATGGCAAGTATTGCAATCGTAAACAAATTCGAACTAGATATTTTAATCAAACACGAAATAGCGATGGTAGAGAATTCGAAAAAGTGAGTCTCAAGATTCCGTCCGTCTGTCTGTGTGTTGATTTGGTCGATCGAGTTCAAACTTAGAACAAGGTTTTAAACCGATTGGCGTTAGGTGTTTTTTTTTCATTTTTGAAGGCGAAAAATAACAGTATTCCCCATACAAACTTGTTGGCCAAAAATCGAAAATTTGAATGTCCCAAAAACAAATCAATAGATTTTTATTAAATTTTCTCAAATTTTTGAATTGCTCCAGAAGGGTGCCCCCCATAGAACCGTTATTTTGTTCTTGAGTTTCTCAAGAACTAATTAACCGATTTCAATAATTTATTGTCTCAAAAAAGATCTTCTATTCTCTTAAAACATAATATTTGAAGATCAAAGTTGTCATTGTTTCTATTTTTAAGAAAATATTAAACATTTTTTTGAAATTCGATATCTCGAACATGGGTTATAATTTTTTAACGAAATTCGGTTCTTAATAGCTGCACACTAAAAATATTTTCAAACTCAAATTAAAATATTTTATTTATACAAAAATAACGATTTTCATATACAAATTTTGAAAAATAAAGTTTTCTTCGAAAATCAAGTGGCATTCAAATTTTTGAAAACAAACTTTTTTTGAAGGTACATTTTTAAATCATAAATTACAGGAAATATTTTTAAACAGACTCTTTTGAAACATGAACAAGTTCGTGCGACCCAGTTGTGCACTTTTTTTTACATAATTGTGGTCTTTTTATTTTAATTACTTACACTTTTGGAATTAAACTGAATTCGAATCCAGTTAACGAAAAACTGAATTGTATATTACACCATCAACATTAATAGTTCTGAAATAATTGGAAATTTGTAACTTATTTTATCCAACATTTAACCCTTAAAACACTGCAGCAAATATTTTTTAAACAAAGGTTAAACAAATAAATTTGAGTTAAAGTAATTGAATATATTGTTTGCAAAATAAAAAACATCTCATTAAGATTTAAAGTCAACAATAAGCGAATAAAGCGAGGTTCGTGTTTTTGTTGCTTTTAGTTGTGTTCGGCTCTCAAGTTCTGATTTGCTTATTTTACTCGTATTCTGATTTATGCGATAAAAATAATAATTTGGTTTTCTACTGTGGAAATTTTAACATATTTTCTTAGTTTTTAAAAAAGGATTTTTAAAATTGTTTTATGATTGAAAACTATTAACTAAACAACTAAATTTCCTCTTAAACTATAATGAAATAATTTTTTAATTTCAACCTAATTGTTTTCGTTCGGCACCACTGTTTGCTCAAAAGAATTTCACTTTCTTCAAGAAAAAGAGTTCTTTTCTTAAAATTTTATATATTTTTTTTTTTACTAGAGCACACTCGGACCGGAAATCATTTTTGTGTGTGAATTATTACTTTCTTCTACGTTTCGCATTTTTGTCCATTTTTTCTAATTTTTGTTTCTCCTTTTTTATATTGAAAAAGGATATTATGTGCTGTGAATCATGTAAATGGCCATAAAGGACACAAAATCCAACACAAAATCTCAAAGCAAAGGGTGATGGTGAATGATGAATTTATATGAAATATAAAGAAAGAAAAAAGAATCGCGATATAATTTTATATAAAACCAAATCCGCCCTCTCATCCTTTATTTTCTTTTCTCTCCAACACAATACCAACAAGCAAAGGACCAAAAATTTAAGATGCATTCAAGATTTTTAATTTAATTTCCTTTTATTTTCTCGGTAGGTATTACTTATTATTATTATGTGCGAGTATTATCCTTGCACAACACAAACTTTTATTTGTCTCTCCTTAACAAAACACACACAATGTGCATAAAACCAAAGAAGAAAACCATATTTTTTTCTGTTGTGTGAGTTGGTCCTGATGATGATGATGATGATGATGATGATGACAGTTGTTGGTGGGTGGTTGATAGCGGTATGGTTCATCAGGACCAACGCAGCGTTCGTCCCCCATTTGAAAAGTGGGGCGTGATCAGCAACGACGACGACTAAATTTCGCTATTGTATCCTTTTTACTATCAACAATTGCACCCAGCTCAGCTATACAAAGCTGGGTATACAGAGCGCAAGCAAGCAATGCTATGAATGGATCCTGGTTCTATTATTCGCGGTGCGACACATAGTGGCAAGCGTTGGACGTGACGCGATTTTATAAGTCAACCAACAGTGTTCTTTTTTTTTGGTTGGTTTGTTTTCTTCTTATTTTTCATTTTGTGTCTGTTTATTTATTTTCGAAAGGACAATGGCAGATTTGAATTTAGTAACAATGTGTTGGGAACAGGGCTGGATTGGGCGTTTTTTTCCTTTGGGGGTACAAAGCCCCCTCGTTAGCATAAATGTGGATGTGTCTGGACTTTGTTCTGTCGTTTTTGGAAGAGTCTCCAGAATAAAGAGAAATCAATTTCAACTTTAAATAGAGTGTATACTCAAAAGGCGTCAGTGAGGGGGATCAAGCTCTGGAGTTAAGACAAAGTGTTTAAGACTTGGGATAGTTTGTGGAATAAGTGTTAAGGATAGGAAAGAATAATACAACTCATTCAAGCAAAGATACGAAAGTAAGAGCAGAACATTTGGTTTTTGAACATCGACAGCCTCTTTCAGTATCCTGTCATTTTATCTTAAGTTGTACAGGAAGAAAGGAATATTGTATTCAGTTTTTCATCTCAACTATAATAATCTTGAATAATCTTAAAATCTAAGAATTTATTAGACCTGTCATTAGCTAGATAGCTATTCTCATCTGTTAGGACTAAGCATAAAGTACCGTTTGAGCTAGGATAGTTTTCAAAAATGATATTTCAGATAAAATAATGAAAGGTAATGAATGCAATTTAACGATTAAAGGTAACTTATTTGTTTATTGTTGGAAATCCTTGAAAAATTCTAATTCCTTGACTGTACTTTAACAAGAGGGCCTCGAACATCAAACAGCGTTCTTAATCCGCTCCTGTAAAAAATTCACAGATTGCGATAGAATGGTTTGTTTGACTCGTTTCTCGTTTGGTTCGTTCAATATGGTTGAATATTATGAAATCAAGGATTGGTCAACTCTTCTGCTGTTATTTATTTGACGGATGACAACAACTGATGAGAACTGAAGAACTGGAACTCGATGACGAAACGTGATTCGCTTTATTTATTATGATGATGATTTTACGCTCGCCGCCGTTTAGAAAAAGACTGCATATTGCGATTGCGATTGCACCCCATCAACCATTGTGCGTGCGTGAAGTTGTGGTAATAATGAGACATCCTTGATGTGGATGCATCTTTTTTAAATATAATCCACAATCGGTTTTTTATGTCAAAGTTGTCATCGTCGTCATCGCCCACCTCGTCAGTCAACCATTTACATAAAAGTACATTTTCCAATGAATGTGCAGTGCCATTGAACGCGAACGCAAATATTATACACCAAAAGGTCTTTGTTGTTAAATCGAAGACTTGGTTATGATGAGGTCCTGGTTTTGCGGGTGTTTTGTTAAAGTTAATAGCATAGCGTAGCTCGCATATATATGTAAGAGAGAGAGTGCAACGATTTGTATTGATAAATGATGAATGGCATTTTGCAACCAATAAAGGGAGCATTTATAAATGAAGTGTTATTGTTATGGTCTGTTGCTTGAATAGGATACAATTAATGCGGTGAAATACTTGCACAATAACTCCAGAAGAATGACGTGAATGCGACGAACAAAAGAATATTGTTGCACCACAGAAAAGGACATGTGAAGTGCGATTTAAGTTTATAGAACCCCTTCATATTTGATGGCTAAATAATTTTTGGTTCTTTGAGGTAGTAATTAGGAAGAGTTTTTTTTAGGAAAATACCCTTCAAAATTTCTGAAATGCCATTTATAACACATTCCTTATAAAAAGTAACAAAACTAAATCTAAACAAGAAGAAAATTTGACGGTGATCCCTCAAAATTGCGATCAATTGTAAATGTTTAATTTATGCAGTTAACTTAAAATGAATTACTTTTGCATTGATAGTTAAAATACTATTCACTCACTATAATTTTCATTACTAAGTCCTAAATTACAAAAATATAATGTAGTTAGGGTTAATAGATTTTTTAATGAAAATCAGGTTTCCATGTCATATTAATATCAGTTTTCGCCCTCAGTATTTCTCCTTATTCAAATTATTTGGCACAGTAATGCCAAGGGGTGGTACCCGTGGCATGATGGTTAGTGCGTTAGACTGTCATACCAGAGGTCCACCTACATTTTTTTTTCACAGGTACTGCCTCTTGCGAGGCATTGAAAGATCCTCCAAGAGTAATTCTTATTGTCTTGAAAAATGCTTTCTCAAATAAGCCGTTTGGATTCGGCTTAAAAAACACTAAGTCTCCTCCATTTCTGACAACATTACTCGCACATAAAAATGGTTGAGAGTTGTAAGTCACTAGGCCCTAGTTCTTAACGGACTGTTACTCCACCTAATTTATTTCTTTTATTTTAGTAATGCCAAGGCATTTGTAGTCACGCACACGTTCAATATTTTCACGATTTAAGCTTAATTTTTCTTTTGATTACGTCCACCACCACTTTTAATAATTATCACCTTCGATTTATCGATATTAACTTATAAATTCCAAAGCTGGCAATACTGGTTAACCCTGTGAATGCGCAAAAATGACTATATTGACTGCGACCATCATTCTTGCGAAACCAACTCCACCCGGCAGGTACTCTAAAAGGTCGTCTATGAACAGTGCAACCAAAGAAGGCCCTAATGTGCAACCTTGTTGCACTCCTGATGAGGTTTCAAACCAGTCAGAGAGTTCTTCACCTGTCCATACTGCAGCCCTGGTTTCTCTTTATAGGTGCTCAAGAACGCGATAACCCAAGACTATACAGCTTATAGAATACATAGTTAACCTCGCTCGATTGTATCAAAAGCTGCTTTAAAATCGTTACAAAATACATATAGGTTTTTCCTTTGTTTCAAGAAATTCTTTGCCAAGCTCTTGAATATAAAAATCTTATCTATTGCTGAGTATTTTGGTATAAATCCAGCCTGCAACTCCCTCAGCAAGTTTCCGTTCTCAATCCAACTAACAAGACGCTTATGCATCATTGTTTTCAATAGCTTTTAAGATGCATTTAAAAAGGGAAATCCCTCTGTAGTTTGCTGCATCGAATAACGATTCTTTCCTGTTGACTGGAAATATAATAGCATCTCGAAATTTATCTGGAGACAGTTCTTTCTGCAAAGCTATATAAAAAGTTTTAAAATTTGCATTTTTAGCATGACAGCCTCATACTAACAAAATTCCACTGGAATACCAATCGAACCGGATGCTTTTCCATCTTTAAGTGGACCAAGCGTTTCTTCCGACTCGTTAACTGTAAATGCACAGTCCAGAGAGTCGACTATGAATTCAGGTGTTGCGAATTGCCACTTAGTCGGCGTTGTTTAAGGATTTAAAAGATTATTTAAATGGGAATGTATTACATTTGAAGTTTTGTGTGGATAGTAAACCGTTTTCCATTCAGCTCCCTAGACAGTTTCCAAAAATCAACGGAGTTTTTACAAGATGCTAATTGGACTGCTTTGCTTTTCGGCGTATAACTTTTGTTAGTTTTACAAAGCTCTTTAAACTTCTTATTGACTTTTATATAAGAACCCTTAAATAGTCCTTGGGTGGAGTTACGGAAAATCCTCAACCTCGCAAAAGATGTTTTTCGAGATTTTTGACATTCTTCGTCAAATTAAGGTTCTTTTCTTGTAATGGGTGATTTTTTTGAGGTTAGGATTTTCATGCATTAGTATTTGACAGATCACGCGGGCCACCAAGATCATGGGATTTGACGCCTTTAGACTATTTTTTGTGGGGCTACGTCAAGTCTAAAGTCTACACAAATAAGCCAGCAACTATTCCAGCTTTGGAAGACAACATTTCCGAAGAAATTCGGGCTATTCCGGCCGAAATGCTCGAAAAAGTTACCCAAAATTGGACTTTCCGAATGGACCACCTAAGACGCAGCCGCGGTCAACATTTAAATGAAATTATCTTCAAAAAGTAAATGTCATGGACCAATCTAACGTTTCAAATAAAGAATCGATGAGATTTTGCAAATTTTATGCGTTTTTTTTTTTTTAAAAGTTCTCAAGCTCTTAAAAAATCACCCGATATTTCCTTTGTTTTGGCTGAGTCCTTCTTGTGGGTAGCAGGCTTTGACAATCCGTTCTAACTGAGAAAACGAAAAGTCCTCTATTTGCTGTGATTCGAGTTGCAAATCTAGAGATCGTTGATACTTTTGAGCCTTAGCCGCTTTCCGTTTGATTTTGGGCAGTAGTTGCACAAAGGTTATTTCATCATCATGCTTAAAGCCTAGTACATACTTGTGAACCATCTCGTGAACCCATACAAATTTCGGTTTTTGGTTCACCCGTGAACGTGCTCGTGAAGCTGAGTGGAGAACAAAGTGGAGAGTTTTCGTTCACGGGCAATTCACGTGCAAAATGTACGGGAACTGTTGGTGAAGCTTTGACATTTGGTTACAAAAAAAAGGACAGTTTTCAATTTGTACTGAATACTGATACTGATTCCTCATTTAAAGTTTGTGGCTGCTTTGCGTGTGGTTTTGAAAAAAAAGTTAAAATGCATTTATATGAAATAGAATACAAATGTTCACAACGTGTATTCACAAGTGTGTACCAGTGAGCAATTTCAAAAGTTCACTTTCTCCACTGGCGAACGTTCACTTCACGAGGAAGTATGTACTAGGCTTTAATGTGAATTTGGATTTTCACAAGAACAGGAAGGTATAGTCTGAATGTGGTACTTCACAAATCTCAAAATCGCGAATATATGTCGTGCATAACATTACGCATTGCATTGACATGTTCAAAATGTTAAATCATAAGATCTTGGTCGACAATAGTGGTCATCTCTTGAGAAATTGTTTAGTTCATTCTTTTATGAGTTTAATGAATTTCAAAAATTTCAATTTTTGAAGCGTGTATCTGTGTAAACTAAACTGTGACTAAAAATGGCATAGTTTTCAATCTTTAGATGTCAAATGGTGGCAGCTGCACAAAACCTCGCTATATTTGTATTCCGATGAAATAATAATTCTGTTTGCACTTTGTTCCTGAGTGCCATTTTGACTTTCTCATATACCTAACTTGAGTTTTTCTATTTAAAAAATGTTGAACATTCTTTGATCTAAAATGTATAAATATGACACATGATGTATGACACAAACAAAATAATTCTTTTGAATTACCTAATGAAACTGTTGTCTGATATCTGTTTTTTTTTTCTACTATTTACCTGCTAAAAGAATTAAATAAATATTTAAAAATTATTTAGTCTTCTTAAGCCGATATTATAAAACTACTTTAGATACACCTTCAATAAATTAAACCTAAATATTTGCACAAAACTTTTACCTTGTATACAATAGGAAGACATTTTTTTATTTTATTTTTTGACAAAATTATATAACTTCCTTATCCATTAATTTTTATTATCTTTACTTGCTACTGTTAAAGTTTTTTACCAAACACTTAAATATTTAATCTAACTTGACATCATTATTTTGTTTTTGCAGTCATGATGAAGGCAAAATTTTGTCTGTCTGGAAGTTAACTCATAATCCTTGGCCTAAACAGATGTGAAACAATTTAAAAAAAAAAACTTCGTTTTGTTTAAATTCTCTTTACCTATATGATAACGAAATTTTGTCAAAAGAATTTGTATTGTGATAAAATCAAAAAGAATCTTGAATAGCTAATACATTTTTTATTTTCAAAAACAGTATTAAAGCAACTAGTTTTGCAACACCATTCAAAAATAAATAAATTTTTTTTTTTAGAAATCTCGAATGTTCATACATTTTTTTTTTGAAATAATCTTAAGTTATTAATTCAGCTTTGATTTTACATTTCCTTTTTGTAAGTGAAAAAAATTGTCTCTTTCTGATAATACCTTCGAAAATAAAGTTGTTCCAATAAATTGGAGATCAATTTTTATTTAAAAAAAAAATTAAAAAAATTTTAGACCCAAAATATTTCCAGAGATATTTTCTAGAGACTTCAACGAAATTTTATATTAAATAATCTGAACAAACAATCGTTTTTTTATAAAAATTCGAATATTTTGCGAAAAAAATAATATTACTTTAAAAACAATTGTGTGCACAAAAAATAACGTTTTTGAAATCTAGTAAATTTTTAAGAAAAATCGAATTGACAATTCTAAACATAAATTAGAACTAAAAAAAAATATTAAAATACAATTTTAAACTCTTGGCAACAATCAAAGATAATGTTTCTGAACTTATTGTATCTTAAAAAAGTATTGTTCTTAACATTTGGTAAAATGTTAAGAAATTAACAGTTTTCTATAAAAATTAAAAATGTACAAGAAATATAACGCGAAATTGTTGAAAGCTAATTTTCGACTTGTATTTCTCGAAAATAAATGAAGGTATAAACTTCAAAATTAATTCATTCTATACACAAACTATTGTTTTTAACAAAAGGTAATTTTCTAAAATTACCTCAAGACATAAAAACTTTAAAAAAAAGCCCCTAAAATTGTACCTCGGGAACAAAAACAGATATTGAAACCAAAGTTTTTTTTTTAATTGCAAAATAACGTTTTCAACTTTACGATAGTTTTTTTAGATAAATCCCATTGACAATTTTGTTTTCAAAAACCAAAACCTACAAAAAAAACTAAAAACTTATAAAAAATATTTTTCAAACCATGTATCTTGATAACATAGAAATATATCAAACTTTTAAATAAAATGCTAAACTGGTATTTGTAAAACTTTTAGAAATATCGAAGACGAAAATTTATCATTATACTAGCTGACCCGACAAACGTTATGTTGTAATATAAATAATTTCTAGAGAATATTTTGCTAGAAATAAATAATTTATTGTAAGTGTGTAAGAATGTAGTATATAAGTGGGAGAGGCATGGTAAAAGGTGATAAAATATTAAAATAAAAAATCACTAAACACATTTTTTTAATTTATTAAAATTAATTCTTTAAAATTATATACATATCGCTTATTATGACTGTACTACAAAAGAACAATATCAATCCCTTAATGCAACAGAGTGAACAATATTTTGTGTTATCCCATCTTTCGCCAATACAAACAAACTGGATGGTTTGCCCATTTGAGAGCACGCCACGTATAATTGTCCGTGTGAAAAACATGAAGTTCTCAAATGTAAGCAGCAGACAATCATCGTTTGGCCTTGAGACTTATTGATAGTTATTAAAAATAAAATAAATAAATTAGGTGGCGCAACAGTCCGTAGAGAACCAGGGCCTAGTGACTTACAACTCTCAACCATTCCTGTGTGCGAGTACTGTTGTCAGGGATGGAGGGGACCTACAGTTTAATGCCGAATCCGAACGGCTAATTTGAGAAAGCACTTTTTCATGACAAGCATTACTCTTGGAGAATTTGTCAATTCCTCGCAAGAGGCAGTAGTCAGTACCCGTTTTTTTTTTTAAATTAAGGTAGCACAGGCAGGGATCGAACCCAAGACCTCTCGCATGACAGTCCGACGCACTAACCATCATGCCACGGGTACTACATTGATAGTTATTGCAAATGCCAATAATTGGAAATTGAAGCGTTAGAATTGAATTGGCACATCTGTGGGCATAATAGGGATTCGCGGTAATAATATATTTTCAACTCGGAATTTGCTATTTAGAATTATGGCTTGGATAACATTTTTAATTATTAATCGCGTGCCGTTGCACAACCGTGGTGGGTTCAAATGACGAAAAAATTACCGGAGATCCAACCTTCAGTTGTAAATTTTGCGGTGGCATGCCTGGTAAATCTAATGAGTTCAAAAACTCAGTTAGACAATTTACAGCTTCGGTAGCATCACAAACTGTATCAATAGATTTGTATGATCCCAAGTCTCCTGGTAACAAATGTTGTATCTTGAAATTTAGTTCGTTGACATCCACATTTTTTGCTGCTAAAATTGTTCTTTCTGACGGCCACTCATGGTTTGTATATTGTCTATGTACATCGGGAAATATCTGGTCAATGAGAGCATTTTGTGAATCAATAATCGTGCAGAAATCGACCAGTCATTTTATGCATCCAGTTTCATCTGTAGTAACTTTTCCGTCGCCTATATCTATCAACAGTTGTTTTTAGAATGTTTCAGCGGATGGATCTTAAAGCATTTGAACACGCATATTTACTTTCAGTTGTACTTTTTCAACATTACGCCACAATGGTGATGATTTTAAGCACTCGTTGATCTCATCAGCGTCCGTTGAATGCGGAATAACGGGAAGTGTTTGTGTGAAATTACCTGAAAGGAGTAACAGAGTGCCGGCAAATAGTCTGTTATTGTTTTTATATCTTTCAATGTCCTGTTCAACGTCTCAAGCGTGTTTGTGTGCCATAGTGCATTCATCCCAGATGATAATTTAACACTGTTTCAGCACTGTGGATATGGATGACTGTTTTTTTTTATATTGCACGCCACTTCTGGGTTATTTTGAATATTTAGTGGCAGTTTAAATACTGAATGAGCTGTTCTGCCTTTATCCAATAAAGTTGCCGCAATGCCGGAAGATGCAACAGCCAATGCGATACCATTATTTGATCCTATTTTAGCAAGAATTACCAGTTCCACCTGGTGCATCCAAAAAAAAGAATCCACCTTGTCCTGCCGAAATTTCGAGCATGATGTGGTCATAAATGGTTCTTTGTTCTTCATTCATTAGTGGGACATTGCGAGCAACAATCGCTGCCATTTCTACAGTATTGTATTGTAGTTCACGATTAAATTCAGTGTCTATTAAATCAGATGCATTTCGATTTGGTGAATGCATACCGAAATGACTGAGTGGTAAGTTGGTAACGCAAAGATCCTCAATAGCAATCAATGCTTCATTGTACTACATAGCGTCACTGAATACTATCGTAAGATCGTTGCACCGTGTACGATGTTGATGCAATTAAACCATAACACTTAGGAATATAAAAAATAGATAAAAACCTATTCTCAGACCTACCGAATGTTTATGCAAAATTTCATTAAAATTGGTTAAGCCGTTTCGGAGGAGTATGGCAACTAACACTGTGACAGGAATATTTTATATATTAGATTTTTGTATAGTATATGTAGTTTCAAAATACATTTAAGCAAACCCTTAAAAAAACAATGGTTATACATGCTTTTACGAGTAGTTTCAGTATTTGCATTTTTAAAAACAGAATCTAAAAAAAGATTTTGGGATGCGACCCACACTGATAACTTCCCATCCCGTCGGCGTTCGGTCGATTTGTCTTGCTTAAAACTTTAACAAAATGTTTGTAACAATATTTTACAATATTTTGTGTGAGATATAAAAATTTAAAGTCAATATCTTTCTTGATTCTCCTAATACTTGAGGTGAAAACCATTTCTTATCAGTTTTTTGTTGATTATCGTGTTTTGTTAAAAAGTTGTAAGTTGAATTTTTTAAAAAATTAACTGAAAATTACCAAGAATATTTTAAATATGATGAAACAGTTTGATATCAGAATATATTTGTGTTAATGAGATTTTTAGTCGAGAAACAATTTTTACCAACTTTAGTATCTTTTTTTGAAAGTTTTTATTTCTTATATAAACAAATAGAGACTCAATTTTTCTTAAAAAATTTAGCACAGAATGAAATCGTTTTGAAGGCAATACCTTCATTTATTCATCGTAAAGCGAAAGTAAAATTTTCACCGAAAATTTTCTTGAAGCATCCATTTCAACTGGAAAGTTGAAAGGAAAAGTGGTCCTGTTGCCATATATTCCAATGATACCGTAAACGTAAAGGATCTATTATATTCTTCAGAAGGTTACAGTTCCCAAATCGTTAAGCTTTTGCCATGTCTATAAATAAGTCTCAAACAATGTCCATGTCGTTTAGATTTAAAAAATCAATGTTCTTCTCATGGGCAGCTATGTATATGTTGCATGCTTACGTATAGGAAAACCGTCAACCTATTTGAGTTAGTGAAAGACAATTTAACCAAAAATATTTTGTACCGATTAGTGCTTAATTAAATTAAAAATATTTATAATTCAAAATAATAAATATTATTGTTAGAAGATTTTTTAACTACTAGCCCTACCTACCTCATTTATAAGTTAAACTGTTGTTTTAAAATAATGTTTATGCAAATACAATGTTTGCATTTAATTCAACCTAGTTTTTAAAGTTCTAGGTTTTATTTTTATTTTAACATTTATTTAACATTTTCAAAGCTTTACTTGCAATAAACCCGTTCTTATTTTTTTTCAAGAATTTTTTCGGACTAGCTTAAAATTTCGATTCCTTTTTTTTTCAAATTATTAATAGATAATGTATTCAGAAATTGTGCTCCCAAGCACTCTCTCCACACCTCAATAAATCCTAATAAAATTAAAACAACACCGGTTTACGACGACAAAAAGCCACTTTCTAAAATCATTTCAAATATTAAACTTCCCATATAATCGTTAAATAAACATCAATGAAAAATCATCCTTTCTCACACAAAAGAAATATTATTGAAGAAAAATAAAAAAAACGTTTCAAGTGACCTTCTATTTGATCCTTAAACCAATAAACAAAGATTTTCACGGACATTAGGGGTATGACACTCTTTCTCTTTTCCATTATTACTTAAAAAAGGATCAACCCCAAACACTTTTGTGTTTACTTTTTCCTCTTTTTTGTTGGTTGTTGTTGTTATTCTTATTCGTTTTTTTCTTCTTCGTCCTTTTTTCACATAAGGACGATATATGGTCTTCTCTATATCTGCATAATTTTACAATCAAAACAATTCATAGCTAATCCGCTTGGATGCCTCGACACGTGCGTATTATATGATTCGCCTTGACATGAGCCGTACTGTGTGCCTAGCTCTCGCACAATTAAAAGGATAATAGAGTCATTGATTTAGATTGGAGAGTGCATCCCTGTTCTTATGGTGTGATCTGTGATGGTGATGATGATGTTGATGGCGAAGGGTGCAATTGTTGTTTTAAATAAAAAGTATATCTTTTCCAATTTGTATCATATCTATCTTTAGCACCATGTTTCGATAGTAAAAAAGGGATTTTCTGGCTTAGTGATTGCATAATAAATAATAAAAAAAAAACTATAACCAAAAACCACCCTAGCATGATGTCCTTATGAATTAATTATTTCACATAGCATCGCAATCGACAAAAAGAGAGATCTCTAGGATGCAACAAAAGAAAATATTTTGTTGTCAGACTTTCCACATTTCCACATTCCCGAGCTAGGACTAGAAAAGTGTTTGTTATTTTTTCCTATTTTTCGTCCTTTTAATCCAGACTCTGAAAAAAAACAATGCAATTGACAATCTGTTGTGTGTGTCCAATGTGAATGTCATTAGTATGCATCTCCAATCCTAGATGGACGATTGTTAGATGCAAAAAGGATTCACAATTCAAAATAAAAATGTTGCTTTTTTGGACCAATTCGATGATGATGATGATGATGGTTAGGCAAAAAATATGACTCTGGACTAAACTTTTATAAGGACATCAGGACATTTCGAAAAAAAAAAGCAAAACACACACGATTTTTGAATCCTTTTGAAAGACCATAATATTGCCGGCCATTTTAACCATTTGAACGCAATCGAGTGTGAATTGCATGCCAAATTGCATTGTTTTGTCACATTTTGGTTTTTTCGTCCTTTTTCATTTTTTGAGTTGTTCATCAATCGTCACTATAACAACGCGCTGGAATTATCCTCTTTTGAAAAATGTTTTTTTTTTGGATTTTCATATGCTTGGACCAGAATCAGGATGGACGTGACTATTATTGCTGACACTTTTCAGTTATTTCGAACAATCATATAGTACATTTGTGGCAGCAGAAAAGCGGCGGCCGGCAGCGTGGCAGCGGTATATATTGATGAATGTGGTTCATCGAGGAGGACAAGGAGGATGAATTGGGTAGGTTAAAAAAACGCCGATTTTGATGCATTTTTATGCCATGAATGCATTCTTTTGCAGAAAAGTTAATTGATGCTTTATTCAGCAATTATTTCGAACAATCTGTCAATTAATTGTGTACATGCTTTTGTGTTATATGAGTGCACAGGAAAGAGTTCGTTTTTTTTTTTTGTTGTTGTGTTGTTAAATGCGAGTTGATTGAGTGTAGGCATTTAATTATTTTAAATTTTTTCTTTGTTAATATTCTACTGAAATTTTGTTGATGGAATTATAATTTGGTAAAATTTCTTGTGGTGATATTAAAATTTATTATACAAAAGCAAAAAAAGTTAAATGAGTTTCCATGAACTCTTGTTATTCAGCTGAATGCTTAAATACGGCTGAATCTAGAAATGTATTAATAAAGTATGTATGTCATTAAATGTATGTTTTATTCTGGGAAAAATATCGCCAGATTCTTTTTGGGGAAAAAAAAAACCAAAAATTTGTTCATGCAAAAATCTGTTTTTTCAATTCAATTCAATTTTTCCCGCAAAATTTCAAATGCAATTTAACGACTTTTTTTCGAATTCAAGAGGAAAACATCCGCAATTAAATTTGTTGTTTTTTTCTGCAAACAATTTAGACTTATTATTATTGTTATTATAAGATTTTATTGCTTCAAGTATTTTGATTACATTTTAGTAAATTTATTAAATAGTATCCACGTTTAAAAAAAATTAGATGCAAACAATTATAAAAACTTAACACTTATTACATAAATATAAATATTTTTTGTTAGAGTTCAAAATTATTACAAATTATAAGTTTTAAATTTAAAATAAATTCAAAATTTAAATTAATTTAAAACAAAATAAAAAAGAGGCTGGGATGCGACCCACACTGAAAACTACCCAACCCGGTTGCTTAAAACGTTAACAAATATTCAGAACAACATTTTGTGTGAGATAAATAATTCGAAGCCAATATCTTTCTTTGTTCTCCTAATACTTGAGTCAAAAACTATTTCTTATCAGTTTTTTGTTGTTTCTTAATTTTTCGTTTTTTGTTAAAAATGAAGTCAGTTCAGTTTTTCTAAAAAATAACCAGAAATTACCAACAATATTTTGCATATGAGATGAAATATTTTGATTTTAAAATTTATTTTTGTTAAAATAAGTAAATAATAATAATAAATAGTGGAAAACTAATTGTAGTATTATTTTTTGAAAGTTGTTATTTCTTATGTAAAAAAACTGAATAAAATCATTTTTAAGTCAATACCCTCATTTATTCTCGTGATTTAGTGAATCGAACATCAAATTTTACGAACTATTTTTTGTAGATTTTAATTTTTATGAAAAAGCTGATTTTTATAAAAATTATACTGAATGTCAAAAACAAGATTTTCTTTAAGATGACATTAGTTTGAAGACAATATTTTAAATTTTTAAAAAATTATTTGAGTCGAAAA
Source organism: Eupeodes luniger (assembly GCA_951509635.1). Classification (NCBI taxonomy): domain Eukaryota; kingdom Metazoa; phylum Arthropoda; class Insecta; order Diptera; family Syrphidae; genus Eupeodes; species Eupeodes luniger. The sequence continues at coordinate 40,476,961 of OX608073.1, forward strand.
TCAGTTTTTACCAACTTTTAGTAATGTTTTTTTTTTTTTAATTTGTTTGTTTTGTAAAAAAAACTGTCAATTCGATTCTTTTTCAAAATTGTAGCAAATGTCAAAAACGTTATAATTCGTTTCAAAAAACTATTTTGGAGTTAAAATTATTTTTTGTTCGTAAAATATTCGAGGTGATAATTAATGTTTTAATTTTTTTTTATTTATAAAAACCCCGTTATTGATTTTTTTTTTCAAAATTATACTATTTTGGTACCACGTCACATTATATAATACATATACAATTTAATTCAAGTCTCTAGCGCTATTTATTCGTGAGATGTTTTGAGTTAACCAAAATGATCACTTTTTTTAAAAATGCTATTATTAACACCAAACAAAAAGTCCTTTCTGCATTTAAATTTATTTGAAGTCGATATCTCTACTGGTTCTTGAGATATGGACGTCGAAACAAGCTTCCCGAACGTACGGACGTATACGAACCTACGAACACACATACACAGAGACATCTCTCTAAAATTCTTTTATTTAGATTCTAGGGACCTTAAAACGTCGAGAAATATCAACATTTTCAATTCGACAAATCGGACCAATTACTATAACTTCCTATGTGAAAAACACGGTTTAAGGAAAAGCAAATTGGTTAAATATTTGACAATAATATTTTTCATTTCGATGAAATTTGTCTACCATTTTCACATTTAAGTCAAACTTTGTAAAGAAAAACAACAATTTATAGGTAAATATTATACTTATTCTAATATTTTATTGAGTTTCATTCAGGTTCTTATAATAATTATAAATGCAATCATACAATATAAATTAAATCACTTAAAATTTAAAGAAATTTCAAATCATTTCTGATATAGAAACGTGTTTTTGGTAATGTAAATCCATTAAATGCACTCGATGTTGGAATTGTATAAGCACCCATATTTGGAAAAGCAATAAAATCACCATCTTTAAGATTTGGCAAGTTTACATTATCACAAATCTAAAATTAAATTAAAAAAAAAAAAATGTATTAAAAATTTGTTCAATATTTCAAATCTATATAAAATGACAAACCTTATCACAAGCATCACAAGTTGGTCCCCAAATTAAACTACTAAACTTCTCACTATCTGGACTCTTGAAGTGAATTGTATCAATTTTAATGTCTTCATATAAAATACAATTAAATGTTCCATAAACTCCATCATTAACATAATACATGACTTTTTCCAATTGACCATCACGACCTCTCAGTTCACGTTTTGAATAGATTTTACAAATTGTCGTATAAGCTGTCGATACAAAGTATCTTCCTGGTTCAGCAATTATTTTAGCTTTTACATCACTCATGTATTTGCTAAGGGATTTATTGACGATTTCAGAAATCTATTCAAGAAAAATTAATTTAATTAAATATTCAAATACAAAAATTGCAGGTTAACTTACATTGGCAAACATTTCATCATCATCTCCAGGGAATCCACCTCCAATGTCAAATAATTCCATTTTGTGTTTGATTAAGTTTCCGGTTTTGTATAACCTACTTCCTGTGCAAATAGCTCTCTCATATGCTGGCAAATCACCACAACCAGATCCTACATGGAAACTTACTCCCTTAACCTGTAAATAAATAAAACATAATATTTAATCATTGATTTGAAAAAGAATTGAATTCCAATGAATTCATGAGTTCTTAAAAGAATGCGATCAAAAACGAATACAATCTTTTCAATGTTAAGTGAATGGTGAATGCAGAATTTTAAGACCCAATTGATATTTAAAGATTGTATTTGCATTGTATTTCATTTTTGGTTAAACGTTTAGTTTGTTATGAGTAATTGGCAGTTTTATTTCTATCTGCTTAGAAATGATTCGCAAATTCAAAAGGAATACTTTTACAACGCTATAAAGTTTTTATAGGCACAAGAATTTAAAGATTTGCAATTATTATATCCAATAAAACTATTTAACTATTCATCGGGTAAAGCGAAACCTTAATAACCCTCATAATTAACGAACAAAACAAAATTAACTACTGGTAGAAATAAAAGTTTGGTATGAAATACTCGTATATTCTTATCTCAAAAAGGAACACACCCTTTTTTCACGACCATTCACAATTCAGAAAACAAAAATTATTTCATTAAGTTTTGGTGGTCTTCAAATACACATAGGTGAATGAATATTAACAAAATCTAACTTGTGAAACTTTAAGATAATGACGATAATATTTTATATATTTTGTTGATAAGCTATAAGAAGAAATTACACCATATTAGGTGACATGAAGGAAAAAAAATTCTCTTATCATTCGTTTTCTTAATTTTTTTTTTCAATATCAAGGTAATCATATAGATAACTAATTATTTAAGATGTTTAGGAAAGTTGGATTATCTTATCGTAAGTAGAATTTAATTTTAATTAAAAGAGATATAAAATCATTCATGTTCAAGAGCAATATTTGGTATTTTATTCATAAGTTATAATAAATTGATATGAAATTCAATATTTTTTGTTTCTAAAAAATAGAAATGATTTAATCAAACTCCCATAAAAGGTTGGTAAGAATCAGCTGGGCCTTTTAATTTTTATATACGATGAAGAATGGCAGGAAAACTATGATATTTTTGCATATAACAAACATGACATGAGAAATAAAATTGGCCAAAACACACAATCTTGTGGAACCCCATTATGGACTAAAATATCCTAAAAGTCAATATAACCAGAATCATAAATCCGACAGTCAGCCCAATTATATGCAAAAGAATTATTGAAAATTAGAGTCTGTCTGTCTGTAAAGAAATTTGTTTGCCCAAAATATTTGTCAATATATTTTTGCTAGAATTGTATATAGAAATATATTAAATACAGTAAGGAATCGAAATTTAGAAAATTTGACCTGAAAACTCTTAAAAGTGAGAACGTTTTCAATTGCATACTCTCGGGATGCAAAATTAAAATGTTTTATATGAATAACTTAGACTATGCTAAGAATGTATTTACTGCGTGGTTCAAAAAATTTACAAAGAAGGTTTGGCCCTTTACTGTCAATACGAAAGTTGACACGTTTTCTTTTCTATCTTTTATATCTGATATAGACAAGTGGATCTTATGATGTTATGAAATAGATTATTTTAAGTAGTATTTCCTCTTTTGTCAAGATACATAATATCTGATTTGTCCATGTCCATTCATTTCCTACATTACACAGCACTTTAGGAGATGTTTATCTCTTTTTTTTTTTTTATTTCGCATATGAGATAAAAATATAATTAGAAACGATTTACAATTTTATTTAAAAACAATTGTAAATAAAGTAACAGATAATAGTGGAGCATATGACAAGGCATTAATGTTCCAAATCACGAAATCTTATCTTTTAGTGCTTTTATATTTGTATCACTCTTATTATACGAATGTTAAATGCATTTTTTGAAGAGAAATTTCAATAAATAAAAAGGAAAAATACCGGAATATGTTATTAAATAACAAATAGTACTTTTACGCCTAGAGTAGCACAATTTTTATTTAATTATTTCATAGAGAAATTAAAAATACTGCATACTTTTAGTATTACTTTGTGGTTTGACGAAATGTCAAAATGACCACCATTTTGAAGTTAAAAAAATGAACGCCATTATATTTTTTGAGGAAATAAAATTTCATGTTAAACAAATTGGGAACATCTCAAAAACAGTTTTCATTTAAGAAAATAGTCTGTTAATTATTTAAAAAAGATTAAAACTAAAATAAACAATTTAAGAATTTACTTTCTTGAAACTTAAGAATAAAATTTCAATGCGAAATGTTCAACCAATTTTCAAAATACTGAATTTTCAAATACAAAACTACTTGTTAAAGATATTTGGCAATATTTGGCAATTGCTGTATTTTTCAAAGCTAAATCGAAAGTTTTCTAGTTTAATATTTAACAAAAAAATAATTTAAAAAATTTACTCACATTAACATTAAGACTCTTAGCCAAAAGCATCAAAGCAGCTCCATCTTCTTCAGCATTACAACCAAATTTATTACCAAGTAAACTTAATGCCTTATTTGCATCTGAACGAAAACGTACAACAACACTAAAATTTAAAAAAAAAAAAATTAGAAATTATATTAAATGTAAATTTATTTTGTTTTTAACTTACTTTGATTCTGGATAATGTTTGAATATTTTATAAATTTCAAATTCATTGTCAACAGTACTATCAGTTACGTTATTAGCTTTTGCATATTGAATGTGAGAAATTGATTTCATTGGATTTGCAAAAATTATTTTTTCCGAATTGAATCCCAGGCTCAGAACATGTTCTATTTCAGTTTTTGAAGCACAATCAAAACCAGTTCCCAATTCTCCAAGGATTTTCAAAATAGGCAGCTCGTCATTGCATTTGATAGCTAAAAAATAAATTATATTTATATTTAAAAAAACTATAGTTAGAAAATTATAAAAAAAAAACCTTAAAATTTCATACAAATTTCGAAAATATAGCAATTCAAAAAGAGATTATACATTTTTTAACTTAAAATTAAAATTTTAATAAATCAACTAATTCATTAAAATTCACAAAATTAAGTTAGTACAAATACAAATATCAAAGGATTCTCGTAAACTCAGTCAAAAATTGTAGGTACTCACCATAGTAAGGCATAATACTTGGCATCATCCTTCTCCATTCATTATATTTACTGACAATGCTTGACAAGTCACAAATATTAATGGCTGCATCCTGATCCCTTAGACTGCATTCATCAATTTTGGATTCCAAGTCGAATGATCCTTGGTAAACTTGAATGGGTTGAAGTTCTACTGCGGCACACATTTTTAAAATTTTATTTTTTAATATTTTTACTTTTGAAAGAAAAAACACACTATTTTCAAACTTTTAATAATAATTTTTAATAAACTTTGAAAAAATCAAATGTTTTTTTTTTTTGTTTTAAATGCAACTCTGGTAAGAACTATTCTCTAGCCAGGGCTAACGATGAATGTTATTTTAAGTCAGTTAGACTCGTAGTTTTATCAGCTTGGATGTACCTGCCTTATATGTAGGTGCTTACCTGGTTGTATTATATTTTATATTGCCCTATTATCATAATCAGCATCGTTTTGTTGTTGTTGATTTTTTTTTTTTGTTTTGTTTATAATTTTTTGATATCAATATAACTCAATACAATTAAAGTTTAAATATTTGCAACAACACAAATACCATAATCAAAAAGAAGGAGGGGTAAATTTAATTCAGAGATGCGAGTGGCTTTAGTCTAAATTATAATTCAAAGTCAATGTACATATATATTTTTCGTGACAGTTAATTTGTACATTGACTTTGAATTTATTTATTTACCTACCATTATATGCAAGAGTATTATAAAAATTATTATAATCTGTGTCATTCTACAAAGACTATTATGATGAATAAAAACAAAAAAAAAACAAAAAAATAAAAATCTAATAAATCAAATAAAAATCCAAATTTTCCAAATTTTGTCTTAAATCCCTAGGTACAGGTAAACAAACAATAAAAATTGAAGCAATCTTAAAAAGTGTGCTTATACATTGTTGTTGAATAAATTGCGCTTCAATGAGGAAATAATATTATAAAAATAAAAAAAGATGTAGCAAATTCTTGTTTTTAGCAGAAATTTTAAAACTCAAAATATGAAATAATTTATTTTTTTTTATTTCGTAAGTTAACAAAATTAGGGTCGTTAATTTTACAAATTTATTGGTTTCTATTTTGATCAATATAAATAAGCTAAATTTAAATAAATTAACGTTATTGTTTTAGGCATACTTACAAATACAAATCAAATTGACGAAAATAAAGGACATGTTTTTTTATAACCATAAATTACTTGAAGCCAATATGATGAGAATAATATATTTAACATTGCTAACTTCTCATTGGAAGTTATTGTAATCGGTTCGATTTATCGAATTGAAAATTTCGAAAAGTCTCTCAAGAACAAGTTTAGATATCGACTTCAAGGAACGACTTTTAAAAGAATTGAGTGTTTGGTTTTCTTACTAAAGACATTTTGAAAAAGAGGCTGGAAAGCGACCCACACTTCTCATAACACTTGAGTTGAAAACCATTTTTTATCCGTTTTTTGTTGTTTTTGTAGATTTTCGTGTTCCTTAAAAAGAGTTGTAGGTTCAATTTTTCTAAAAAATAAAGTGCACGACTGGGTCGCACGAATTTGCTCCTGTATGCAAAGAGTCTGTTTAAAAAAGTACCTATGTTTATAAGATTTAAAAATATACCTGTAAAATAAGTTTGTCTTCAAAGATATATATGCCATTTGATTTGTCAAAAAAACCTCCATTTTTCAATTTTTTGGGAGGGGCTTACATTTAATACAGTTAAAATAATTTAAAAAAAACTAATTTAAGATTCAAAATTTTACCTGAAAAATAAGTTTGTCTTCAAAAATTTAAATGCCATTTTATAAATCAAAAAACCCTTGATTTTTCAAAATTTTTTTTTGAAAATCGTTAGAGCGGTTTTTTTTTAAATTAATTTTTTATATATAAAATTTTTCAATTTTGTTCTAAAAATATTTTTGGTATGCAGTTGTTTAGTGATTGTAAATATACGCTCTACATTTCAATTTCGTAAAAAAATGTTCACCCGTTTTTGAGATATAGAATTTTGAAAAAAAAAAATTCAATATTTTTTTAAAAATCCAAACAATAAAAAATTGCACTTTTGATAATCAAATATTGTTAAGGCAATATAAGAGCTCGTTCAAAAAAAAAAATTATTGAAATCGGTTCAAAAGTTGCTGAGAAAATTAAAAAACAAAAAAACGGTTCTATGAGCGGTACCTTTCCTGAGCAATACAAAAATATGTTTTTCTTATTAAAAGAAACCAAGTTAAAAAATAAAATTTTAGAGAAAATTTAAAAAAAATCTATAGGTTTGTTTTTGAGAAAATTCGAATTTTCGTTTTTTGACCAAAAAAATTGTATGGGGGCCACTGTTAGTTTTGATCTTAAAAAAAAAATGAAAAAAACGCCTAACGCAAATCTGCTCAAAACCTTAACTTCCAAGTTTGAATTCAATCGACCCAATGGTTTAGGTTGTAGGAGCGTGGACAGACAGACAAAATTGACCGGACGGAATCGCGGGACCCACTTTTTTCGACTTCTCTACCATCGTAATATCATGTTTGATTAAAATCTCGAGTTCGAAATTTTGCACGAATGCAAAACTTGCCATATAGTTCCTATATGTCGCAAGTAAAAAATGAATAAACATTATGAACAATATTTGCATAATGATAAAATAGTTTGATTTCAAAATCTATTATTCTTAAACTGATTTTTAGTCCAAAACCAATTATTACCAATTTTAGTATCATTTTTTGAAAGCTTTTATATTTCTTTTATAAAAATACACAAATAGGATTTTTCTAAGACCATTATCTTATGTTAATAACAAAATTTGACATTAAAGGCTTAGGTTATCAAAAATTTCACTTTTTTTTTAAATTACTATGGAAAAAAAGACCCACTTAATTTTTTAAAAAGTTCTTTCTCCATCCTTCTGTGTTATTATCTGTATAACAAATTTATTTAAAGTCGATGTCTCTCCTGGTTCTTGAGATATGGACAACGAACAAAGCTTCCCGAACGTATGTACACACGCACACACAGACATCTTTCTAAAAATCTTTTTTTTTAGATTTAACAAAATTTTCAATTTCACAAATCGGACCGATTACAATAACTTTCTACGTAAGTTAATAAATCAAAAATTCCAATTTTTTTCAAAAACGAACTAATAGATTTTTATTAATTTTTCTCTAAATTTGTTTTAACATGGCTTCTTGCAATACAAAAAAAAAGTAGTTCCCCAAAAGGGTAGGACCGTTATTTTGTTTGTAAGATTTCTCATTAACTAATGAACCTATTTTAATAATTTAATTTTTCCAGCTGTAGCTCTTATACTGCATTAATAATATTTGATGATCAAAAATCTTTTTTTTTTAAATATGAAATTTAATTTTGTCAAAATACGATATTTCGAAAATGGATCAAAATTTTACTACGAAAATCAAATTTAAAACGTATATTAATAAACTCTAAATAACTGCAATTTTATATATAAGAAAAAAAACAGAGGTTTTTGATTAAAAATAGCGTTTAAATTTTTGAATACAAACTTAGGTCAATTTTTTTTTTATTATTGTATTACTATTTTCGAGCGTTTCGCTCCAAATCTATTTATTTTGTAAATACAAGTATTACACCTACAACTTAAAAAACAACAAAGCCATAGTTTGTGAATAATTTGGATAAATCTGTACTTCACCACTTCTCAGACAAACAGCCGCTCCCCCACCCCACTCATCACTCCAAATCTAAGGTAGTTCTTTACATAAGTCAGCTAAGTCTGCTTTTGTCGTAATTTGTTCGTCATTATTATATAGTTTTCCTGAATTAATGCTGAATTTCAAAAATTCAATAGGTCTCTCCTTAATGAATAAGTATGCCACGTTTAAAATGGCAGTGCGAAGGCTACAAAGTTTTTCATAAAAAAAAGTTTTGTTTTGATATCGAACTAATTAGTGTTGTTTAAGAGTAATGAATTGATATTTATTTTATTTTAAAGTGAAATGTTGGACATTTAAAATGGAAAAAATATTAGCCAATAAGAGACATATCATTTTCATGAAATTTTCATGACCAATACGCATATTGTCAACTACATGTCTCCGATAACTTCAAAAATTCCATCTTTGAGGGTTTGAATCAATTGTAGGCATAAAAGTTAATCTTTGACGTGGATCCAAAAAAAATATAAAGCTGTTAAATCACAAGAACTCGATAGCCAATTTCAATCAAATTATGCGACTGTTTCCTTGCTTCTGTAACACGTATCGTTACATTTTTAGAAATGAAGAAGTTTTTCCTTCTTAAATGTCAAAAGATAACAGCTTCATAAGTAACAGCTGTTAATAAAAAAAAAATATTAGCTGGCTTAACAGTCTATAGAGAACCAGGGCTTAGTCATAGTTATAGATATTACTTTGTTTTTCCAATCAACTAAGTATACTAAGTGTGCATCAATATTAGATTGCATAATATATTGTACATTATAATTTTAGTTACAATTTTATTTTATCGAGTTCGTTTAGAATACAATTATTTTTAATTATAACTTTATCTTTATTTAAAAAAACATATTTTCTTTTTATATGAGTATTATGACATAAACCGAAATATATAACACAACATGCCATGGGACATGGGATTGTCCTATTTATAGAATTTAATTTCAAAGTCATCTTTTATATGCTCTGAAATTACTTTAAAAAAATATTTTTGTTTTGTTTTTTTTTTTTTTTTCTTTGCGATAGATAAATAAATTAAGACTAATGATATAAATCATAAACATTTGAAGAAAAACAAAACTCCAAGATTTATAGTTTATTTTTTCTTTTAAATTAATAAATGTATTATTATAATTTGTATACAAATACACAGACTTAAGCTCCACGAGTGTCTGCTATAAAATTATATATCCTATCATTAGATTATTAATTTTTGTTTTTTTTTTGTCAAATTTTAAGAAAGCTCCATAGTGTGAGCCAAAAATTCAGAATTAACTTGCCAAATATGATTCGTCTTAAAGGAAAACAAATAAAGTTCTGTGTTGTCGTTGGCTCTGCAAATGAGTCTATAAATAAAGACTTTTTTCTTTTGAATTTTTAATTTCCAGAGACGAAACTTCAAGCTTTATAAGAACCCTTAAAACCTTCACAAAAAAAAACTTCTATTTTTCAAATTTTCTCCAAACTTTTTTAATGATTTTATTTTATTAAGGTTTTTCTTCAATGATGGAAACATTTTATTCCTTCATGTAAATACTCCAATTTAATTAATCAGCAGCTTAGAAGTCGGGATCTCGAAAATTGTGCCAGAGAGTTCTTCATATAAAATGTTGGTTTTATTTTCAAGGACAAAAATTAAGAACTTTTCTGCTACGACTTAAGATTTGTTCCCATTTTTCCTTTAGATTATAGGGCTTGTTTTTTCACTTACATATTTCATTTTCTGACATATCTGCTTTTTCACCTTCTTAGTGCCAGTGGGTTTTTTACTATTCTAAAAGCTGATATGACATAATTTGATGATTTGCCCCTTGAAATCAGATACTATGCCAATTTATATTTCAATTAGTTTTATCTTTGAGTTTTGGAGCAATTTGACAAGTTTATATTTTTAAGATCTAAGATTTGTCTGTATTCTCAGAAATAAAATAAAATTTTCTCATAAATAAATATTTTATTTTTGCTGTTAGAAATTTGAGAACAGCATTTTTATAGGCGTTTCTATATCTAAGCTCAAAGCATAGAACTGAGCTGTCAAAAAAAGATCTTTGTTCTTTTTTTAGCTTGTGGTTGTTTCTTTTTTTAATCAGAGCTATTTCAAAACGCTCTCTATGAGCTCGGAATAAAATGACTGGAATAAAAAGCTGAGAGCGGCTTGCTTCCATTTAGTTTCACGAGGTGTGACAGAGACAGATGGCAAAAACAAATTAACAATGGATTTAAAAGCTGCCGGTTGCTTTTCTTCTTCAGGTAATAAATATTTATTTATTAACAAATAGTACATATATAATTTGATTTTACTAAAGGAGTTAAGTGCATCCATCCAATCACATTGTTTTGAATAAGCTTGCTAAAAAACAATAAAACAAGGCTACAAACTAGAATAAAGAAAAATGATTTCGAAAGGTATTGCCCGCGAATAAATCAGACCTTTTTAGTTAACTTAACGCATGAGAACGTAAACACAAAGTTTAAAGGCCTGAAAAGAACTTAAAATGAAGGAAATAAGAAAACGGTAATGTTCAGAAATGTTCTCCTCGGAGTATTTCGAAGTCTCTTTTTGTTTTAGCTGATTCATGTCGATTGAGTCGGAATTACGATCATCTTCAATAATTGGGTCTTGTTCAACAACGATAAAATCTTCGTCACTGTCATTATACTGCATGCATATGTTATGTAGTATGCACGAGGCCATTATGTATTTTGCTATGGATGTTGGCTTGAGGGAGTTTATATTGAATAGCCTTCGAAACCTGCCTTTGAGTAAACAAAATGCACGCTCAATCGAAACTCAACATTCTGGAATGAATTCTATTGAAAATTGTATGCTCATCGCTCATGATTTCCAATCTTCTCAACAATAGGACATCATGCATGGAGCCTGCTTCACCAGTGAAGCAGTACAAAAACTTAAGTATATGATTGCATACATCTCTCAGGAGGAGGGAATAGTAACCTTTTCGGTTTATATAGGAATTATGAGACAAAATTGGTTCTCTTTATTGGAATTTTTTAAGTTCAATCCCAAATAATTATATACATTTGTGGCGCAACAGTCCGTTGAGAACTAGGGCCTAGTGACTTACAACTCTCAACCATTCCTGTGTGCGAGTACTGTTGCCAGGGATGGAGGGGACCTACAGTTTTAAGCCGAATCCGGCAAATTTGAGAAAGCACTTTTCATGACAAGAATTACTCTTGGAGAATTTGTCAGTTTCTCAAAAGAGGCAGTGCCCGTGAAAAAAACTTCAGATTGTATAGGCAAGGATCGAACCCAAGACCTCTGGCATGACAGTCCAACGCACTAACCATCATGACACGGGTACTACTAAATAATTGGTAAACAGTTTAAAGTGAAATGTACGTACAATAACCTCGTAAACGAGTTTTCCGCAGATAATGAGAAGATGTTCTTGTGGCTTCTTATGAGGTGGGCCATCTTATAAATCTTCTCGTTCGATTAAGTTTTACAAGAATTTGCAATCTAAACGCCTATTCTGTCCCAAAATCGATCTTAAAGACGAATGAGGAATTGAGATCATAATAAACTAAAAAAAGAGGCTGGGATGCGACCCACACTGATAACTCCCCATCCCGTCTGTCGATTTGTCTTGCTTAAAAGGTTTGTAGGTTTTCGTGTTTTGTTAAAAAAGTTGTCAGTTGAATTATTCTTAAAAAATTTAAAATTACCAACAATATTTTACATATACCTAATGAAATATTTTGATTTCAAAATCTATTTTTGTTAACGAGATTTTTAGTCGAAAACCAATTTTTACCAATTTTTGTAGCATTTCTTGAAAGTTTTTATTTCTTATATAAACAAATACAAATTGGATGAATGAAATTAATTTGAAGTCAATATCTTCTATTGCTCACGAGATATCGAAAACCGAACATCAATTTTTACCAATTTTGCGTACTATTTTTTGTAGATTTTAATTTTTTATGAAAAAACTGACTGTTGGATTTTTATAAAAACTCTACTGAAATATTTTCTGTGAGATAAAATAAGTTTGAAGCCAATATTTATAATTTTTGAAAAGATATTTGATTCTAAAGTAAATTTTTACTAAGTTTTAGTATTGTTTTTCTTAGGTTTTTATTTTTTTGTAAAAAAAACTGCCAATTCGATTTTTCTCAAAATTTTACCAAATATTGAAAACAATATTGCTTATAACAAAAAATTAGTTTAAAGCCAATATCTTAAAGTCTTGAAAAGAAATTTGAGCCGAAAACCAATTTTTACCAACTTTTATTAATTTTTGTTTAGTTTTTATTTTTTGTAAAAAAAATTGTCAATTCGATTTGTCTCAAAATTTTACTGAATGTTGACAATAATATATTTTAAAATATATAAATATAAATATAAATAAGTTTAAGGCCAATATCTTAAAGAGCGCACTTGACGTGCTTGGGATCTGCTGGGTATTACACCACCGTCCTGTTTGTAATTTAAAATATTGTCTGGTCCTTTTCAAATATATTTTTAAAAACGACTAGAATATTATATTCTCAGATTTTTTAGTCTAATTTCCATTTTTATAACTGGCACAGTTTCAAAATTTGTTGGGTTATTTAAAAAAAATCAGCAGTTTTGCTATTATTTCAAGTAGATGAATTTTCAGGAGTTTTGTTTGTTAATAAATATACATATACTGCGGTAATTTTCAGGAGCTTGCTTCTTGTTTTTTGGATTGTTGCAAATTCAAATCTTATGTTAATTTGTATAGCATATAACTTATACTTATTTAAGTTTTTAATTTAACTTCAAAATTTTGCAGAAACTTGCAATTTTCTATACCAACAAATGTTTCTTTTAAAAATAAAATGTATTATTTTGGAGGCTCACTCCTCAAACTCGTATCGTTATCAGAAACAGAATATGAATTGCATCATCTTTTTATGTCTATATTTACCTACACGTCAAACAAAATATGCAACCATTAAAATGCAAACGCAAATGCAATTTACGCAAAATTATTTAATTATCCATCTAAGGCCAAAGATAACGTCATAAGCGTGCTTAAATTATCACCAACATTTTAATTAATCTAAATCTTCTCACGGAAACAGGATATCTTCAAGTTTGTACTTATATAAAAACGATAGACAATTGATAGACAAATCAATTTCATCAATTTAGTTTAATGCGCACATCCAAAAAGTTGTTGACAAAAATTTGTTTGTGATTTTTTGATCATAAGTATGGAACTAAAAAACCCAAAAAATATCCAATTTACTGCCTCATCCAATGTGCCGTGCCTACATTCCTTTCTACATAGTTTATTGAGTTGACTGTGCAGTTTTTATTTTTTTTGAAAAACCATTAGATTTCAAGATTTCGAAATAAAATCGAAATCATTTTAAAGGTAAAACAGAAAAGCAGATTCATTATCTAACGCGACTACAGTATATTGAATTTCACGCGATTGATTCCGGATCAGGTAAATTGAGTAAATACCTTAATTAACTCTGTAGGTATATCATAAATTTGATATATAAGCCTACTTGAGTCTTATCAAAATTATTATATTATTACTATATTACCGGATTGGAAATTTTTTGTACCTCTGCCTTTTAAATTCACGCGTATGGTTCCGGATCAGTTTATTGCTCTTAATTCGTCACTCGCCGAGAACTTTAATCTCAGGACAGGATTGCCATGTAATGGTTTTATGTTATAGATATTTTTAACATACACTCAAAATTCTTTACGCTCAAAGTATTAATTTTTGATATTTTTATAAATATCTAAATTCTTCAGTTTTGTTTTTATCGTAAACAATTTAGGAACTGATTAAGTCTCGGTTAGTCTTTGCTGTAAAATTTGTTAAATGATTTTTTGTGCATTTTAGTGTGAATTTTGTCATTCACGTCACAAAGTTCAAACGGAACTTTCTTGTTTTTGATATTTCACAACTTATATAATTTTAAATCAAGACTGTTCTACCTGATCGTCATTCATTTAACTTTTATGTGACTTTTATAAAGATTTTTTTTATAATTTCATTTGAATCACAGAGGTATGGCAATCCTACTTAAATATTTGTCACACGTGAAAGGTTCCGGGACACCAAGTTACCTTTGTTTTTGCAATCGTAATGTTTATCTGGTAAATCCCACGAGTACGGTGCCGGATTGATATCTTTCAAATATTCACACGGAACTATAAAACACTGAATATATACGAGTACCCTTTAGTAATAAAATATGACGCTTTGATATCAAATTAGGAGGTGTGTTTAGCAAAAGATTACAAAGGCTAGGTATACATTTTTTTGTTTTTATTTTAAGACAGATTTATTTCTGCTGCTGTTTATTTTGTCAAATAATGTTTATAAGTAATTGAAAAACAATACAAGAAATATTTCCTACGAATTGATAGGAAAAGTTCATATACATATTATTTATTACCTACTCTGGGAAAGTACAGAAGTTATGTTGTTATGCGCATTAAGCGTGGACTTGAAGAGTTCAAGGTTTGGTACAATTAAATGTTTTATTTTTATTGCATTTTCTAATCGAAGTTTTTTCGATGCAGTATACACGCGCCAGCGCTAGTGTGATAAAGAATTCTGCATTGAAAGGATTTTGAGTTCATAGTTCACTTGATAATATCCATGGTTATGGTTGATATAAGTTGGAAAGATACAACATTAAGGAAGCATCAAGTTTTAAGGATAAACTTAAGAAAAATTAAAGATTATCTGTTAACATTGTTTAAAGTTTACTTTATCCATGCGCAATTGTATGAAAATGACTCGAGAATTATTCACTAAGGGACAAACTTCTTTAAATTCGTTAAAGGCGGGTCTATAAGAAGATAACAAATTTTAATGATTTCTTATTGGCTAGTTAAATTTTGAAAAATAGTTATCAGATTGAAATTGAACTGAAGGAGGAGTTGTCTCTCGACTTTTTTGTTTATTTTGATAAAATTTTTCACTTACGTAAACAAATTTGCTCACATTTAAGTCTAATAAGAATAAAAATCTGACAAGTTTAAAAATGTAAGCAACATCATTTAGAACAATATACAACATTTTTGATAGGTTTTTCGGTAACGTCTCTAGGTAAAAATAATTCGAAGGATTTCTTCTTAAATTAAACTGCGTTACTTACGCCCACAAATTTATATAAGTCCTAGCATATGTTGTCCGTAGATTTCTTTCCTGTCATAACTTTTGATCAGTTTTCAAGGTTATTGAGCCATTTTTAATAAAATTTCATTTAATGTGAAATTTCTTAGTTTATCATTTCTGATATTTTATATCAAATACATAAATGGCGAACTAAAATACTTTGGTAAAAACTAAAAAAAAAAAACAATTTTAAAGAGCTTGGCATTTTAAAATTAAATAGCTTTTTAAGTATTTAACATTTGCTAAAATTTAAATCGGTTACTGAAATACCAAACAAACTTCTAGAAAAAACACCTTTTAATTGAAATGTCAAAATATCAGAAGTAATAACAATTCTGGAATATAATTTCATAGAAAAATGTTAAGAGATATTTATATATTAAAATGAATTAAACGTTTAAGCAAATCATTTAAAATGTTTCATAATTGTTTTCTTAACCCTTTTTTTTTTGAACCTTTATGAATTCTGAGTTTCTGACATTTCAAATTAATAGGTCCGTTCTTCATATTAGTCTTGTTCATTGTCACTAATTTGACATGTTCAGGTGCACCGTTTTTAATAGAAGGGAATAAATATTCTATTACTTAGCAAAGGATTGGAATAGCTGGTAAATTACTTTTTATTTATCTAAATGTAAACCTAAGGTAGAAAACTGATACCCGAGTTCAGTTCAGTTTAAGATCTCCCTGATACATTTTAAAATTTATATTTTTTTGTTTTTCTTAATCTCACTTTTCTTAACCTAAAGTTATATAACACAGATTTCAATAAACGTATTGTATTGAATTTCAAAATGATTTTGATTTAATTTTAAATAAAAAGTTTAATTTTTTATGGTTAAAAGTAAAACTTAATAAAAATGGGATGAACAGAAAATAAGTGTTTTTTCAATAACATTTTGAAGATTCATAAAAATCGTTGTACATCGTACATGAAGAAAATTATTCCAAAATTAAAAATAAATATTTAAAGCTGTTGTACCATCGACCAAATTTTCACTCTACGCCAAATCCTGGAAAAGACCCAAGAACATAACATCGAAACACACCATCTTTGCACCATTTCAGCAGCTTATGACAGTGTAGACAGGAACGAACTATACCGTGCCAATTTGAGTTTTGGTGTCCCTACCAAACTGATA
Organism: Eupeodes luniger; assembly: GCA_951509635.1. Taxonomy (NCBI): domain Eukaryota; kingdom Metazoa; phylum Arthropoda; class Insecta; order Diptera; family Syrphidae; genus Eupeodes; species Eupeodes luniger. The sequence continues at coordinate 40,493,591 of OX608073.1, forward strand.
CGACTTATCAGGATGACACTGGAAAATGTCGTTGCTGGCGTCAAAATTGGAAGAGACTCGACTGAAACCTTCAAAACCACCAGAGGATTTCGACAAGGCGATGCGCTGTCATGTAGCTGCTTCAATATTGTTTTTGAAAGAGTGGTGCGCAACACCAACGCCAATACAAGTGGCACCATCTTTCAAAAATCCACACAATATCTTGGATATGCAGATGACATCGACATTATGGGAAGAACCAAAAGAGCAATGACGGGTGCCTTCTCTAATATCGAGTCTGAGGCGAAGAAAATGGGTCTTGACATTAACGAGGACAAAACGAAGTATTTATGGTCGTCAAATAGAGTGAATTCACACCGTAGACTTGGTCAAAACGTGACAATTGATAGGTATAACTTCGAGGTGGTACACGAATTTGTTTATCTGGGCACTGCTGTTAATTCTTCGAATTACATCAGCGCGGAGATAAAACGTAGAATTAACCTTGCCAATCGCTGTTTCTTTGGCCTAAGCAAGCAGTTGAGGAATAAGGCCCTATCGCGAAGTACCAAAGAGACACTGTACAAAAACTTAATCATCCCAGTCTTTCTGTATGGTGCAGAAGCATGGATCCTCTCCCAGGCGGATGAAGGATCTCTTCGTATCTTCGAGAGGAAGGTTCTGCGTACGATCAATGGTATGGTTAACATCTGGCTTAGAAGATATAATCATGAGCTATACGAGCTGTACAGCGACTTGCTACTGGTCAAAAAACTGCGTGTTCAACGCTTAAGATGGCTAGGGCATGTCGAGTGAATAAACATCGAAGCTCCAGCCCATAAGGTATTCAACGCCAAGCCTGAGGGAACAAGAAGCAGAGGCAGGCCTCATCTCCGGTGGAGTGATTAAGTTGAGGCCGACGCACATCAACTTGGTATTCGAAACTGGAGACAGCAAGCTAGAGATCGAGTAAGCTGGCAAAAGTTATTATTTGAGGCCCAGGAGCACAATTCTCTGTAGCGCCAACTAAAGTAAAGTAAGTATTTAAAGCTGTTTGAATCATTAAGGCCCTTAAAGCTACGTAATTACATTCGTAATTTTGGGCTTTTTATGTCATAATTATTTATTTATTCGTCTATAAGTACAAACTACTTTCTTAGACTAATTTCACTAATGATAAAAATAATAATAAAAAAAAGAGTAACTATAATATTGATAATTTTTAAAGAATAAATAATACTCGTAACTACTAATAATATTTACAAAATGAATTTAATTAATTATAATATAATTCATAACTTTTTGTTTGAATACATGTTTTGGAACTTCAAGTTCGATTATATCGGCATATTTGTTAAAAAGTAGGCAAGCTTTTGTAATAGGCTCATTAAGTCCGTAATTAGTCGAGTGTTGGGCTGTAAAGAAAAAATGATTAACCCTCAAACAACGAGCTGGAGTATGTTTGATGAATAGGTCACGTAATTCCTTACAATCAATATGACCAATTAAAACGTCTCTTGCAAGTGAAATCAAGAAATAGGTTCTCCTAATCTCAAGAGGTTTTATATCTATCAACGCGCACCGAGATGTATATGCTGGTAAGGGCAGGGTCCAATGAAGTTTCATAAGAGAATACTTCGTAAACCTTTTTTGAATCCTTTCTATTCTATTGGAAGCGTTTTTGTAGTAGGGAGACCAAACTACACAACAGTATTCCAGAATAGGTCGAACAAAACTGATAAAAAGAGACTTAATTGTATAAGGACATTTAAATTCACTAGAATTTCTAAACAGAAATCCAAGCATAGAATTACCTCTTGACACGATGTAATCTACATGCATTCTAAAATCCAGTTTGGAATCGAATACAACTCCCAAATCCTTATGATTAGAAACTCTTCGCAGGACACTCGCAGATAAACTATAGTCAAAGATAATAGGATTGAAAGATCTAGTAAGCGTGAGAACACAACATTTATTGATATTCAATCCAAAATCATTTAAAAGGCACCATTTAGATAGTTGTTTTAAATCATCTTGGAGCTGTTTACAGTCAGAGAGTGAGTTTATGAGCCTGTACATCTTCACGTCATCTGCGAAAATCAAACATTGTGAATCTAAAATAAATTTCGGTAAATCGTTTACGAAAAGTAAAAACAATAGAGGACCCAGGTGACTACCTTGAGGAACTCCGGAGTAGTTTGAAATTGGCACTGATTTGATGGAACCGATTTTAATTATTTGAATTCTATTTAACAGATAACTCTTAATCCAGTCAAACATCTGAGAATGAAAACCTAACGATTTGAGTTTATTCAATAATAATTCGTGGCTTACCCTATCAAATGCCTTTGAAAAGTCAGTATAAATGACATCCACTTGGCTTCTTTTTTCAATTGCGTTTATACAAAAATTTGTAAACAACGTAAGATTTGTAGCAGTGGATTTTCCACTAACAAATCCATGTTGAAAGGGTGAGATATGGTTTTTAACTGCATCATACATTTTAGTTTTTACCAAAGATTCAAAAACTTTAGGGATCAATTGAAGTTTTGCGATTGGCCTGTAGTTTTCAATTGCTTGTTTTGATCCTGATTTATGAATGGGTGTAATGTATGAACTCTTCCAAACATCAAGAAAAACACCTTTGCTAAGCGATAAGTTGAAAATTTTTTGAAGTGGTTTTGATAAGCTAAATCTGCAGTTTTTTAAAAATATCGCAGGTATTTTATCAGGAGGCAAACTCAAGTTATTGTCTAAATTGGCCAGGGCAGCGAGAATTTCATTTTCTGATAAGGACATTATACCAATATCAGTAATAGCTGAGATATCATAGTCAATCTCAGAGTGAGCTGGATTGGTTAAGAAATTTGATTGAAAGAACGATGCAAACAAATTACATATCTGATTCAGATCACTGCTCCCAACACCATTATAACTCATAAAGGCAGGAATTCCTAATTTAAATTAAGTGATCTTAACATGGCTCAGCACCTTAAATTTTAATTTTTCTAGTTTTTGTTTTGTCGTTTCGTCGACTTAGGAAAGTCTTCAAACTTTTTAGATTTTAACACTTATTTAAAGAAACACTTTTCACTTTGCAACTTTGCACTTTATACTTTGCAAAATACGTTTCACTAAAAGCAAATTTGCAAAGAGGAAATTATGGAATTGAAAAGTTTTATTCCTTGCAAAAAAAAGTTTCATCAAACTTAAATTTGCAAAGTGCATTCAATATAAACGCCATTTGATTTCTCAAAAAAATCTTAATTTTTTTAAATTTCTATTTGAAAATATCTAGACCGTTTTTTTTTTTAATTAATTTTGTATACATACAATTTTTCAATTTTGGTTTTAAAATCTATTTGGTATACAGTTGTTTAGGACTTATTAATATACGTTTTGAATTTTAATTTTGTAAAAAAATGATGACCCATTTTCAAAATATCGATTTTCGAAAAAAAATGTAAATTTTTTTTTATCAAATATATAAACTATGACATTTTTTATAATCAAATATTATTCAGACAGTACAAGAGCTTATTTTATATTTAAATTTTAAATTGGTTGATTATATCTTGAGAAAACTTAAAAACAAAATAACGGTTCTATGGAGGGTATTCTCTGGAGCAATACAAAAACTGTTTTTTTATTGAAAGAAGCCAAGTTAAGATAACAATTTTAAAGAAGGTTTACAAAAAATCTATCAGTTCGTTTGTGAACAAATTCGAATTTTCGATTTTTTACCAACATATTTGTATGGAGACTGCTGTTCTTTTTAGTCTTATAAAAAAATTAAAGAAAGGCCCAACGCGAATCGGCTCAAAACCCTAATTTTCAAATTTTATGTCAATCGATCCAATGGTTTGAGCTGTAGTTGCGGGGGACCCATTTTTTCGACTTCTCTACTTTTTAATCCATCGAAATCGTAGCCAGCCTTCAATGGAATTTGACAGTTTATTGCAAATAAAAGTTTCTTTTCAAAAGCTGTTGTAAATAAAACGAAGAAATTAAAAGTTGTGACCAAAGAGTAGTGAAACTAAGATTTAACTTCGATATCTAAAATGATTTTTCGACAAAAGAGAGTTTTCAATTAATGGATTAATGAAAAGTACCATCGAATTTGTTTTGTCTTAAATTATAAATAAACAACAATTCAATAGCCAAAGAAATAAGTATTTAAGTTCCTTTTAAAAGCTTTTGTGTAAACTACAATGTAATGAGAATGGAGCCCAATGTCACACTGTCCGGAATAAGCATAGGAAACATCTGCAGTTAAGTTCATCGAGTGTCGAATATTATCAGGATATTATTTATTTGCAAAGTTGCAAAGTGTTTAGTGAAATAGTCCTCAGGATTATTGTACTATATTAGTACATAGAAAGCTCAAAAATCCCACATCAATAAAATTTCGAATTTCTACCTGCTTCATCCAGGCAGATTTTTATGTTTTATGTGTTATATATCACCGATGCGATGGTAAAAGACTTGAAATACACCTTAAAGATAAGAAATCTTCAGAAAATCACCCTATATGTATAATTTCAAAATCTTCAACAAAATTGTTAATACAATTTTTTTCTTTGCATATTTAATGAAAGTAGAAATAGCTGTTTTCTTTAAAATTACGCTCTTCATTGTGCTCCATGTATGGGACTAATTAAAGATACCTTAATACAAAACTTCCTTGGGTACTTCGTTAAATTATCAATAGTTTAAAAAAAAGAGAAGTTACGACTTTCAATTTAGGTCCTTCTTTTGCATCAACTATATCTCAAGGCTGAAACAGGGTTGGATGAAATTTTAAAGTCAATATGTTAAGATCTTGATTCTTCATTACGTGTTTTGTTACGTTAATTGCACCTATCTTCAAAAAGTTAAGTTATTTTTAAATCCTAGACATACAAAAAATATGAATACCTAACATAATTTTATTGTTCGAAACTTTCCTACAATAATTTATAATTATTTCTGTTTCAGCTTTTGAAAATAGCTTCACGCACATGGTGCCGGATCATCTATAAAGTTCAAATATAAAAATAAAGGGGCTCATAAAGCTCACGAGAACAGTTCCGGATCAGCTTTATTTGTTATTGTTATTAAATCGTTAAATATGGTTGCCACATTTACTTAAACTGACTAAAGAATGCATTTTTCATATTTGTCTACTTTTTTCGAAGATGAATTTTAAAAACTGTTCTTAAACTCAAATTAACTCACCAAAGAACAATACACTTAAATTCAAACCTTTATATTCTGTAAACTAGGAAAGGTTTCTGAAATTAATATTTAGAGTAATAATTTTCAATTTCGTGTGCCAACTTTTTAAACAAATGCCAAGTTGTTTTTTTAGCTTAACAACTTTCGAAACTCTCTTTTTCATAAACACAAGAGAACATTTAGCTTTAAAGAACTATTGATGACAGATCCTTAAGATCTCATTGTTTTGTATTTCTAAAGATTTTATTAAAACATTAAACTTATTCGTCGTTGGTAACCATATTATTTTGACTCACGTGAATGGTTCCGGATCAGTTAATTGTACTTATGTACCTTTGTTTTGCAATTTAAACCAAAATCTCCTAGAAACAGATTACCATTAAGTCAATAATAAACCTATCTAGAATCTTGATAATTATGCCTAATATAGGTTCAAAGACGGCAACGACGACGACAACCGACCGAGTTATAACAGTCAAGTACAGTAAAATGACGTATTTTGAATAAATAAGGAGGTGTGTTAATTATTATAAGCAAATGACTTTATTTATCTTTGAAATTATTTTTCCATATGATTATAAAGAACAGATGGAAATGTTCTCTTACAAAACAAAACCATATAAGAATTAGCAGTCCCATAACCAAGAATATTAATAATTCTATTTTGAAACGATTTTCATATAAGCATTATTTTTACTGCAATGATTTGAATAATTGTAAAAATAGAAATTGTGTACTAAGATTATGCTTTATGTAAGATTTATCTTCTTGATTTGTCCACTGAGGGACTTTTTTCACTTGAGTAAAGTGGTCTTAATTCCCATGAACGTACTTCACTATCTCATGGGTGCATAGAACACACTCAAAAATATGAAGAGAGCAATAATTTCCCGCAACAATTTAACGACGAGCTTGAAACTACAGTGAGTTACCAGTGTCTTTAAACTTCTTTTTTTTTGAATTTTTTCAGAATGTAGAGAACTGAATTTCGCAACCAAATGATGCTTTTAAACATTTCCGGAAATTGTGACAGAAAAAATTGCTCAAAAACTTGTTTTGGAAAAAGGCCAGAAAGTTTCAAGAAATATTTCAGGCGTAATTTTCGAGACACTTTATTTATAGTTTTAGGTTTACCCATTTATATAAATTTCCTCCACAAATAAATGGGAATTAATTTCAAATTCAGAGGGAACCTTAACCACACAATCTTTTCGGAATACGATTCCCACAAAGCAAGGAAACTAAGGCCCCTTTACGAAAGGATTTACTTACCACTGAGGGAACTTAATCCCTGTGACATATTTCCCTGTATCTATTATATTTGACTCTTCTGTAGAATAATGTAGTTTAATAATTTAACTCGAGATACTTCAATTTCAATTTGGTTGAGTAAGGTTCAATCCTGGTTCTAAGTTTCGTTAGACCACGGTAAGAGACGAGAGAAATGTTATTCTCATTAAATAATAAAACATATATTTACTATAGTAATTTATATCACAGATTTATTGCATATTTAAATTTTAAATTTTTTAATAAGTTGCGTGATTTGATATATTTAACACATCTACCTTCCCCAATTTTATCTTTATTTACTAATTTTTTAGTTTTAAATCAGATACTGATACAAATTATTATATTTAGCACAATTGGTCTAAATTTGTTTCACGTAAACTAAACACAATAAAATCATCTTAGATCGCTGCTGGTGTGTAATTGTGTAATTAGGAACCAATTTATTATCGAATATTTTAATATTCCTCACAATATAATTAAAAATGTTCTCAAGTTTTGTAAGACTGTAGACATTTCCGGGAAAACCATTCACAGAATATGAAAGCTGCTGTAGCGTGACGTTTAAAATTTCTCAAGATATATTTGTGAGAAATTTCAAACGAGTATCATTGTAAAATTGCAAATGTCATTGTTATACCTAATCAAGGTTGGTCATTAAGAGAAAGAACATTTAACAGATCAATATCGCTTATATCAATCATGGCAAAAGTTTTTCGAGAAACTGCTACAGGATCATCAAAATAGTAGAAGAAAGAACATTTATGTTGAATCATCATTTTGGATTTAGAAATAAACATTACACTATAGATAAAGTTCACCAATTTAAGGAAGTGGTGGAAAAATAGTTGAAGAAAAACTAGTATATTTTGCTATATTCTTAGATATTGCTCAATGCTCAAGCCCTTGACAGGGTGGACACTTGGGACTTGAGTATAATCTGCATAGGGACCTTCCCAGGTATTAATACGAAATACTGAAATCGTATGTTATGAAACGACTCATTAGGGTATGGTACGACCAACATTACTCTGAACTAAAGAAACTAGAAGTCGATGTACCGCAAGGAAGTGTTCTAGGAACAAACATGTATCTTTTACTAACAAGGGACATTCTAGTGAATATCATGGATAGCTATAAATAAAGTCGATAAAATAAGTTGGAAGCAAAATTGGCGTATCAAACTAAATTAAATTAAATCGGTGGCGGCCCATTGACATTTTAACAACAAAAACATAAATAATGCTTCAATCTCATTAACCAATACAGAATTACCTTACAGTACCTAACGTACAGTGCCAAATAAATGACTTTAAGAAAAGAAGAGAAAAGAAGTGGTTAGAAGACACACTGTATTACACAATCAGCGACTGCAAAGTTTACCAACTCCGAAATGGTGACCGTCTTGAATGTAAAAGACAATTATCGGAGATTAAGAAGAACCAAGCCTCGTTAGGATAAGGTTAAAAAGGCTGTCCCATTGTGATACCACATGAATCTTGCAGCTTTCTTCTAAGCTTAATGAAACCAGTTTGAGTCCCTTACGAAACGTGAAAGACTGATTATGTTAATGTGATTAAGAACGTTTAGATCGTTATAGAAGAATTCTCCTAAATAAGTCTTACGTTTTTGAGCTATAGGGTCTTGCGTTTGCAACAGTTTACATGTATTGATTGGTACGGCAGCATTAGCCAAACGTGGTTGAATGGGTTGTGTTGTACCATTTCTGGATAGTTCATCTGCCTTACAATTTCCTGGAATGTCTCTATGGCCCGGCACCCAGCAAAGGTGAATATTAAACTGTTGTGCCATCTCCATTAGAGATGATCGACAGTTATGGACTGTTATAGAGTTTGTAGAGACAGAGTCCAGAAGTTTAATAGCGGCCTGACTATCTAAGAAAATACGGATATCAGATGTTGATATCACGTTTTGTTTTAAGTCAGAACAAGGCTACTTTTATCGCCAAAAGTTCCGCCTGGAACACGCTACAATAATTGGGATGGTGGAATGAGAGACTTAATTTCAGTCGTTCAGAGTAAACACCTCTGCCAAGCCTTTAATTAGTATTTGAGTGAGACGAGTCGTCTTACAGGAATGCCATATCCTCCCAGAAAAATCTGGAAGGTATAGATATCTGTAAGTTTTTGTCAATTTGTGGTCTGCGTGCCTTGGAATTGATTCTAAATACTTAAGAATTAAGAAGTGGCCAATGTTGTTCTTAGCCCACTTCGATGAAGCTTTGAGGAGAATAGCAGAGCTTGCAGATAGCTGATGGACTAACATCTATGTATAAGAAACTAGCAAACCCGGCGAACTCCGTTTCGCCACCAGATGGCTTCGTTTTTTGTAACATTTCGTTTGGGAATTAAAAGATGAAGAACAATTATTTTTTTTTTTGTTTAATATTTGAAAAGGAAAAATTTTATTTCATTTCGTAATGAATTCATTTCGATAACAAAAATGAAGTGTAATTTAGTTGAACTTCTCTAAGTAAAAAATGAAAGTGAATACAAAGTAAATACTGAATCGAAGCGTTATGTCTGCAAATTATCCGTTTTATTGAAGTGCTCTTTGGTAAACCACATTATTTGTTTTTTGGTCTGACGTTAACACAAACAAAGCGGATGGTTTCCCAACTCGTTTTTTTTCCCAAGTCTTTTCACCGCAAGTCGAGTACCGTTGCAAAGTCGCGGTGGATTCAAATTACGCAATATCATAATAACTGAACGAACTTTGAGTTGCAAGTTATGTGGTGGAAATCCTGGTAACTCCAGAGAGTTTAAAAAACTCCGTTGGATAATTTACTACATCATCGGGATTTGTTATGAATCAACAGATTTGTATGTCACCAAATTGCCAGCGATTTTTGATTGAATGGTGAAATTCAGTGCGTGTACATCATTATTCTTTGCGGCGAGAATTGCTCGTTGACTTAACCAGGCATAATTCTGATAATTCTCACTAATGTTTGGGAAAACATTTTCAATAAGAGCTAATTAAGAGTCTACAAATCGGCAAAAGTCGTTGGTAAGAGTAATAAATCCAGTTGTCGCATCAACTGGCACTTTTCCATTTCCAACAGCTAACAATTGTTTGGAAAATTGTGTGCTCTTTGATCATTTTTAAGTTGAACTCTCATATTAGTGGTTAGCGATAATGTTTTTACGTTATTCCACAAAAGTGATGCATTCAGGCAAGCATTCAATTCATCTGCAGGCATTCCACGGGGAATTACTGGCAACGTCTGTCTGAAATCGCCTGCCAACAATATCATCTAGCCGCCAAAGATGTTTTTACTTCGTCGAACATCCTTCAGTGTGAAGTTAAGTGCTTCCAGTGATTTCTTATGTGCCATTGTGCACTCATCCCAAACAATGAGCTTGTATTGCATCAACAATTTTCCCATTGCACTGGATCGGGAAATATTGCAACTTAAGCGTAGAATGTGCAGTACGACCGCCATCTAGAAGAGTTGCCGCAATTCCAGATGATGCTACCGCCAAAGCTATGTCACATCTTGAGCGAATACTGGCCAAAGTCAATAAAATGACAAATGTTTTCCCTGTTTCTCCAGGTGCGTCCAGGAAGAATAGACCACCAATATTATTGTCCACCGCTTGCATTAATGTTTCGTATATTTGTTTTTGCTGTTCATTCAGCAACGGCACATTATTTCGAACGAATTCCTGCAATGTATCAACATTGTATTGCAGCTCTCGATTTAATTCTTGGTTCAATGCATCGTGCATCGATCGATTTGGCGCAATTATTCCGTCTTCATTGATCATCAATCAGAATCATTCCTTTATTGAAGATTTCATCGGTTATTTGCATGTCGGGATTATTCGTAATCGAAGTTAGATTAGATATCTTCACATTATGTCGTCTTTGTATTTGTTCCACAACTGAATTGTTTGTGAAGGGAAACATGTGGTGATGATAATTATTGCGAACAGCGTTCGTATTTGGTACGCATTTGATAAAACAACTGAATCCGCAAGTGTTAAATCCCAATGAGAATCGTTCTCCAGCAAACCCAATAGTTGACATGCTTCTCGATATGTTTGGCATTGGTGGCCAGAGCCGGATTTAGGGCGGGGCAACCTGGGCCTCCACAAACGGGGGGCCCCCACAAAGAGACTTCGGAAATTTTTTGTTTCGATTTCGATTGTCATATACAAAATCAACCTCATTGTGACAAGGAGTCAAACGCTAATATTAATAATCGACGCGTGAATCATGATCGAGGAAAGAATGTGTCTGTTTATTGTTTAGGCACGTTTAGGCACGGCTCAAGCTCTCACATTAGAAATTAGAAATAATACTTATAATACAGAATATTGAATAATATAAAATATAAAGCACACATGATCATATTTCGCCATATCACACCACTTCCAGTCATCAATGTTGATTGTTGTTGTTTTTGTTACTGCTGCTGCAGCTGGGCCGTTGCAGTTGCCCGTTGATATTTGTTTTTCATGGATGAAGTCGTTCTCGGTCGCAAGTACCGCTTATCACGACACTTTGAAAAAGGGTGTGGACTTTCGCACTTTTATGTTGATGGTTTGATTTCGATTTGATCGTCAACGTCGTCGATGATGAGGATGCGTAGCGTTAATGTGGTTGTTGTTGCGCTCGTGCCCAAAAATCTGCCGGACGAAGAACAATTTCTTGTCGGCGCCATGCCATTGCTCTTCTCATGGTTATTGTGCAAGTAGAACTTGGACTTGATGATGGTGTTAGGGTGTCCCGTTTGATGTTAGGATGGCTCCTATGTTTGTCAGTGACTACAGTCAGATGTGAATCTCTAACAGTGTCCATTCAAATTTCCGTGCGTAATTTTGTCTTCATGCCGCTGTCTATTCTTTTATATTTTTCCAAAAGAATAATTTTCTTCAACCAACGAGCAAATGTGAGTTTTTTTTTTGCCCTCTGCCTCTCCACGTTAATCCACAGTAGAATAAAAATTGGCAGTTCGGATGGGGAATTTATAGTATATTCTGCGGATTTTACTAGCCTATTCAGCCCATTTTTCGTATTTGCGTGTCGATACGAGATACGACGGAATCGACGGTACCTGTTTCGCCCGTTTTTTGTCTGTACGAGTGTACGACCCCTCGCAGCAAGTGTCCGCTGAGTGGCGTGCTTGTAGCAGAGAATCCCAGAATTTGATACGTTCTCGTGCGTCTGAAAAGCTATGAACTTGCGAACATTGTGCAACAAATGTAAATCATTCCTAATTTTTACGGACAGACCACAGACGTTAAGACGTGAATATTTTCATCGTTATCTTGTAATCTACAATATAAACCAAATGTCATGTTTGATTGTGCAATTACGAAAACGTGTTTTTTTCTTAACATACAGGGTGTCCCGTAAGTAATGGATAACCCTGAAATGCCGCATAGTAGACTTTATGACCGTCCTGAAAACTGATTAAAAAAAGTTCTATCCCAACCACAAGAAAAGTTATATGCATTTTTTTGTGTTCGTCGTGGTCTTAATCTTATGAATTAAGATCAAATTACAAAAACTTTAATTCAAAATTTAAAAAACTTACGATTTTATGCGTTCTCACTTTCTCAGGATCTTACAATTTACTATTCAAAAAACCCAATTAAAATTGAATCAGAAGACTTTTTGTTTGGAGAAAATAACAAATAAACTAATATTAGCAACCAACAAAATATTTCGTGGGTTTGTTAAAGCCCAATAGAACAGGTAAAATTCAAAACAAGCTCGAAAATGTAACCGTTTTTTGCACTTTTTTGACAATTTTATCATTAATGCATTCGGCCCTAGAAGTTGAAAGCTTGGATTTATCATTAGGACAACATCGTAGAAACAGCCAATAAATCAAAAATCTGCTATGTTCAACGCTTGGTATTATTTTCACGTTTACTCTGCTAATTTTGAAAACTTTTGCTTTTGCTAAATTTACTCTAGTATTGCATATTTTTACCAATAACTTGCTATTGACTCTAGATATAATAATAAATAATACCATTTTGAAATCTCCATTTAACGCGCATATTTTTAAAATAGTTGGCCACTCAGGTATTCATGCATTTTTTTATACCAGCTATGATTTAACTTTTTCAAAAACTATTTGTTTTCACATTTTGCATTGAAATTCAATGTTAAATAATTTTTTTCTTTAAGAAGTCCAACAGTTATAATAACTTTCTTCTACTTATGTGTTGGCACAAGTAATGTAAAATATTCCTGCAAAAAAAAATGATGGAACTCATTTGTAGTCGTGGTATTCAAAAATGTAAAGTAAGAAAAAAAATAATGCACTGAACAAAAAAATGCATATAACTTTTCTTGTGGTTGGGATAGAACTTTTTTTTATCAGTTTTCAGGACGATCATAAAGTCTACTATGCGGCATTTCAGGGTTATCCATTACTTACGGGACACCCTGTATAATAGAATATATGAAATATATGCAGAGAACAAAAGAACATAAAAAAACGGTTACGGAAAGGTTATGATTTATTGTTCATCATGCGTTTGCTTGGTTCTGCGTAAGTTAATTATTTTTATTAAGGGAACTGAAATTTCGTGATCACATCCTAATATTTAATAGGTAAATTGACGTTTCCTCGTTCAATTTTAAAATAGTTTTTTCTCAATTCACTTCTGTCTCTTATTTGTTGAGTGCATGCACATAACTCGACAGGTTTCAGTACATTGCTTGCAGCTTCTCTATTCTTTTCATTTTCCATGTGTACTGCATGTACATTTTTTGTCTTTGATTGATTTATACAAAAAGGAAAAGGACTATGGAACAGGTCAATCGCCGGAACTATTTTACTACCAAATTCTCGAAAATCAAAATTTCAGAGCTACATTCCCAAACCTCGAAATTGCATTGAGAATATATTTGGTTTTGATGGTGACAAATTGCACTGGAGAGCGCTCATTTTCAAAAATGAAAATTATAAAAAATAGGCTTCGAACCACGATGGGACAAAACCGTCTATCGAAGCTTTCTCTTCTAAGCATTGAAAGCGATTTACTCAGAGAACTGATTTTCAACGAAATCATCAACGATTTTTCGGCGAAAAAAGCTCGAAAGGTTGCGTTTGTTAACCCTAAAATTTAATTTTAGGTAATTCTTTTTTCGGTTTATATTTATATGTATTTGTTCAATACTAAATGAATCTATGTACTTAGTTTCACAATACCTAAATTATTTATTGAAAAAAATGGTTTACTTTATTTTGTAAATAATTTGGGGCGGGGGGGCCTCCACTCCTTTATTGCCCGAGGCCTCTGGACTTCTAAATCCGGCCCTGTTGGAGGCCATTCACAGTTTTCAAATGCGCAAATGATTTTGGTCCTCGTACATTTACCAACAGCAGTCGCAAATAAAAACATTCATCATTTATAGGATGAACAGTGTACATGCGACCTAGCGCATCAGTGGAAAACACCTGTGGCCAATCTGGAACTGGGGTTCCTTGTTTGCGACGTTGGAATTTCTTTGTTGATTGATTCCAAGTGTAATACTTGGGCATTTCAACAAACATCAGCGTCGCTGCATGTCGTTTTTGCATTTTTTTCTTATTATCTTTAAAACAAAAGTTATTTGAAGTGGATATCTCTGACGTTTCTAGAGATATGGTTGACTAAAAAAGGTTCCCAAAAGTAAGCTTTGGCTTAGAATATAGGGCCCTTGAAACGTCAAAAAATTTTAAAATTTTCAATTCCACAAATCGGAACTTTTACAATAGCTTTCTATAGGAAACTAAAGGGAGTTCACCGCTTTTCTGTTGAAATTTTTCCGGAACCCGAGACCTTTTCAACGAATGCAAAACCGTAGAAATCGGTTCGTGCGTTCTGGAGTTATAGCGTCAGGAAGGAAAACCCGACTTATTTTTATATATGTAGTAGATAAAACAATTATCAGACACTTTTATTCAACTTCTCTTTTTGTGTGCTTTTTGCTTGGATTTCAAAAATTTTATTGTTCTCAATATAAACTATAATTTTTTTGAAAAGCAGAATTGCAAAACAGAATAAATAAAATCAGGGTTTAACATTTCTTCGGCTTAGGAAACATTGATACTTGATTTTTAAATATTCTTTAAATAACAAAATTCTTGTAACCTGAAAAATACTATTTTATGCATATTGAATATAATAAAGTCATCTAAATATGAAATCAGTGATATATAATTTTTTATCTTTATTTTTCATTCGAAAACATCAGTAAATGCAATGTATGTAATCACTTCTCAAATAAAATATTGTTTTAGGTCTATCAAATCCATTAAAATCATTCATTATTGGAACCGTATAAGCGCCCATATTTGGAAAAGCCAAAAGATCTCCTTCTTCTAGATTGGGAAGGTGTACACTTTCGAGAATCTTGAAAAATAATAAATATAAGTAAAATTTGCAATTGAAAATTATAAAAATTGTAAATTGAAAACTAACCTTATCACATCCATCACAAGTTGGTCCCCAAATAAAGCTATCAAATAGTTCACTTTTTTCGTCCTTCAAAGAAAATTATAAAAAAAATATCATTAATATTGAAAACAATTTCTCAAACTAAAATAAAACGGGGAGCTTTAAAAGTTTAAGTCATGTAGTATCCACATTTCTACATTTGAACCATATATTTGAGAAGTTTTAGGGACATTTTACAGAAGCTACTTTGTCGAAAGTTTTTTTGAAGTAAAATTCAAATTTTTGTTCACAGTTGGTTTTGAATTTGTTCCAAGATTCTTTTTTTTATTTTTAAAAGAGTCTTAAACAATTTTCAAAAATAGTAAATATTGCGTTAAATTAAAGGGTTCCAGAAACTTAAAACAATTTGCAGAATGATTTCTTAGAACAAAAATTTGTCTTGTGTTATAGTTACAACATCAAACAAAATTTTATACATGTACCTTAAAATGAATTGCTTCAATAAGCAGATCTTCATACAATGTACAACTAAAAGTTCCAAAAACTCCATCATTCACATAATACATTGTCTTTTCATGTTTTCCATCATCCCCTCTGATTTCACGTTTTGCAAGTACTTTCGATACATTAGTGTAGGCGGTGTGCACGAAAAATCTTCCTGGTTCTGCAATAACATCCACATCGATACCATCAAAATATTTAGCTAATGCTTTATTTACTATTTCTGCTATCTGTTAAAAAATAAAACGAAACAAATATTAAATATTATATAAATAACTAAAATTTAATTATCTTACATTTGCAAACATAACATCATCATCACCAGGAAATCCACCTCCAATATCCAAAATTTTTAAATTATGATCAATAAGCTTTCCGAATTTGTATAAACTGCTACCGGTTGAAATGGCTCTTTCATAAGCTTCTAATTCAAGACAACCAGAACCAACGTGGAAACTAAATCCAATCATCTGAAAAAAATAATAAAATTGGGAATACTGTATGACTTATGCTTAAAATCGCTTTAAAATAATCCACAGTATGTAATAGATCAATGTTTTAACAGAGCCTCAAAAAAATCAAGAAGTTAAAAATCGAATATCCCGAAATGTTCAATCGACTTAAGCTGATTGTCAAATACCACAAGGTCTGTCAGTGAAAAATAATCGCAAATATCTGAAAATCCTGTAAATTTAAAATATTGTACAAATATTGCCAGAAACGTCACTATCAGCCATATTCAGACGATGACGTTTGAAATTGTCAGATGTTGTTCTTTAGGACTATTCAACTATTTCTGACAGTTATGCGGACGCAAAACTGAATCAGCTAGACACCTGAGAATGAAAACACACCGAGCCCTTTTCGCCATTCTATCGTAAGCGACATTTTCAATAAAAAAACAACTTAATCATTAAAATTTGCCAGAAAGCTATTGGGCAGGTTCAGACAACATTAGGGACTTCATTTGCAGTCAACTTCATGCTTTGAACGTAAATTTTGACCAAGGCAACTAGTTAGTTTTTCAAGTGTCATGAATTTAAAATTCAGAACTTTACTTAACAAACCTCGACTTCAAGTTCATAGTACAAAAACTACCAAAATCATTATTTTCTACAAAATACTCCTCAGGCAAGCTACAAGTCCATCACGATTTGTATTTTTAAGAAATATTACTTATTTCTTTTCCAAATTTACAAGGAACCTTTTTACAAAAAGCATCAAATGAAGTTGTGCAGAAAATAAATAAATAATTGAGTAATAAAGTTCAGCTTTTAGTTGAATTAAAAATCATGATCAATTGTCATTTTGACATAAGTTGACTTGACTTGATAGTTAGGGAGATTTTTCTTGACTAACTTTCCAGTCAACTTTCCAATAAAGTTGCCTTAATTGGAAGGCAATTTTTTGGCAGCTGGCCAATCAGATGCTAGAAACTTGCCTTACTTTCAAGTCACTTATGTCGGCTGAACCTGCCCATTGTCATGTTTAACTTAAGCATAATTAATAATTTCCAATACTGTCTATGGGTACAAGTTGTTTCAAGAATCAGCAGTAAGCTTTTGATTTGTCGTTAACGATAAAATTTATTTTGGCGCTTACGATAAATTGGCGGGAAGGGCTCGGCATGTCGTCCCTTGAGATTTGGCTTAGGTCAAAACTTTTTTTAATGTTAAAATAAGTTATTATGTTAAAAAAATTAAAGAAATAATTCTCTTTAAGAAATTAATTTAACTATTGATTCTAAAAACAATAACTTTTTGTAGGTTAAGGGTGAGTTTATTGCAAAAAATTAAATTTGACATCATCTGTCACTTTGGATAGTATCATTATAATTTTTTTTTTGCATGTGTATAATTAATATTTAATTTCAAAATTTTTAAGTACCCATACCCATTGTCCATAACTCTACGGTCATTTTCATCCGAATAGGTCCAATGATACCTTTGATACTGACTTTTTAACTGAAAATTGGCTTCAATATTTTTAAATTTACCGCTACGGATCTGGAACTTTCGTTCATAGTTAATTTTATAACTGCTGAGAGCATAACTTAGAATTCTAAGAATACCCTTAAAAGCTGCTTATAATTCCAATTCAGATGTCAGTTTGGAGTTACAAATAATTCAAATTTTGGAAAGGACAGTTTGGGGTTAAAAAACATTCACATTTTGGAAACTCAAGAAATGTTATTCGTTGTCTTTTAAAAACAATTAATTCAAACTTATTCTTGAAGGTAATAATGAGAGTACAGGAATATTATGCCTTTAAAAAATTATTCTTCAATTTTTCTAAAAGTGCGTCCAGACCAAAGAAACATTTTTAAAACATAGAAACATTTATGTAATGTTTCTGAAATTTAGTTTAGACGCCCGCAAAACATTTATGAAATGTTTTTGAAAATATTCTCTGTTTTCAATTCCGAATAGGAAACTTTATTTGTTTCCCAAGTATTGTCACAGGTAGACAGTGAGTGGCTATAAATATAGACGTAAAATGTAGCGAAAAGCGTGGAGCTCAGCCACGAGTGTTTTAACCAAAAAAATAAAAAATGTTTTGGTGGGATTACTTAACAAAAGTCTTAAACTTCAAGATCCTTTTTTTTCAAATTCCCAAATATTTTTGAAATCGTTCTGAAAAGTTTCTGAAATATTTTGAAACCAAATGGAAAACATTAATTCAGAAACGATTTTTAAACAACATTTCCTCAAATGTTTCTTTGGTGTGGAAACACCCTAAGGTAAAAATTTTCCTATACATATTGACATCTGTCATACAAATAATTTATTTGTCATTTGTGTTCTTTTTTTCAAGTGGGAATAAAATTACAAATTCAAATAAAAACTCATACAAAAACGAAATAGCTCCACCCACAAAATTTAAACAAAAGATTTGTTTCATACTCACAGATTTGTTTAGCTGAGAATCAGTTCTATCAAATTATCAAAGTGAGATTGAGATGTCAGCTTTGTATATGTATTTCTTATTACTACTAGTGGCTACGGCGACATACATAAGCTATTTCAATTTTTTTACTTCACCTTTTGTATAAAAAACTTCTAACGCCATCTTGTGGCTATGGTGAACGTAAAAAAAACTGCTCAATGACAATACTATAGAATTTATACACAAAGATGTCAGTGACATTTTGTTACGTGGGGCATGTCTAGTGACAACCTTGTTCTCTCATGTACACATAGGCTGCGTTTAATCTCGTGTTTGATAGGGTATCTTGGATAGGTGGATTTTTAGATACCTTGTTGAACGAGTTGGATAGCTGTATTAAGATAGCTGTCAAAAAAATAGAAACAACTTTCAGCTGTTGTAATATTAAACATTTAATGGATAATTCAACTGACCCAGCAAATTGGTCATCTACAAAACGAGAACAAAATAAGTCAATTTTGAAGTTTAAAAAAATAGATCATAATTACCTTCTAAAATTCAGAGGCAAATAGCTTCTTCATCATCTATTATGTACAGAACATCCTCAAATACAACTTCAACTAACATTTTGTATCTTTTTGTTTACAAACAAATACAAAAAGCTGAAATCAATTTTCAAGTTTCTTGAAATTCAACCATGTGTTGAATCAGCTGTTCTGTCAGATACCTACATACCCCAGAAATTCTTGGATACCTTTGGATTCCTTTTTTGACATCTCATCTGTTTTTGATCAGCTGTTATTTTACACGTAAAACACTAACAAAAAGGTCCGGATATCCTATCTGTCTGAGATTGAGCGCAGCCATAAAGTTCCGTTTATTGCCAACCCTGAACTGTCACTTGTCAACTGTCAAATTAATTTTTATTGTTATGGTTACCAACACTTTTTTTCAAATCTTGAGTAGATATTAGTACTCTCTTTAGAAATCTACATTTATACATTATCAGTGATGATACTGGCTCCAAATGTTAAAAATTTGTTTATAAAGGTTATGTTACGTAACATAGAAACATTTTAAGCTCAACGAATTTCAGAGGTAGCTTGGAGCCTAAGTCATGCATAATCCCTTCACTCAAATAAATAAGATACGTTACGTTAGATAGATCCTTAACAAACGCTTATACACCTGGTTTATATTGAACTCTTTATATTATGTTCTCAAATCTGTACTTACATTCATGTTAAGACTTTTAGTCAAAAGCATTAAGGCAGCTGCATTTTCATTTGCATCACAACCAAATTTATTTCCCAGTGGACTTAATACCTTTTTAGCATCAGAACGAAAGCGAAGAATTACACTTAATATATAGAAGACAAAATAATTTACTAATTAATAGAAGTCCAAATTAGGAAATATGTAAATACTCACTTTGATGTCGGATAATGTTTAAACATTTTATAAATTTCAAACTCATTATCCACAGTACTATCGGTAACGTTTTTGGACTTTGCATGTTTTATAAACGACTTGGATTTCATTGGATTTGCATAAATAATTTGATTGGGACGAACTCCAATTTTAAGAACCTTCTCGATTTCATTTTTGGAAGCACAATCAAATCCTGCACCCAAAGATGACATAATTTTTAACACTGGACTTTCATCGTTGCATTTGATAGCTTTAGAAGAAAAACAAAAATCATATTTTTATAAGTGTTGTTTTGTATTGTTTACAAATATTTAAATATGTATGTAGGTACCATAGTAGGGCTTAATTTGTGGAAAATGTTTCTCCCAGATGTCAAATTTTTTAATAATATTTGTCAAATCACACAAATTAACTGCATCATCTTGTTCGCTTAGTTTTAATCTTTTAACTTCTGACTTAAGATCAATTTTCTCACGATTGTAAATTATAATTTTCTCAGATTCTTTTGAACACATTTTTGAAAAATAAACAAAAATTAAAACTAACAACAAACAACAAACCAAAGAAAATTGACACAAAAGCGGAATGAAAAAAAATTCAAATAACTTAACGAAAAATAATGCCCCGATAATGTTTGTCCAGAGTTATACTACTTTGTCCTCAATTCAAATTCAAATGAAATGTATTAAAATATCTACATGAGGAAATTTCCAAATTCAGTTCATATCGACTATACGCGACTCATGCCGTTTTAATTGACTTCGAGATAAGATTAAATCAGTTTAATTATGTATAAGTAATTTTATTTTTTAACTTAAGGCTTATGAATACAGGGTGAAATGAAATTTATGTGAATGGTTTATTTTTTAAAGGCATTTGAATATATCACTGAGCTAAAAAGATGATTATGTTTCCTAACTAATTCTTAACATTTTACTAAAGTTAGTATCAGAAAAAAGCTACTTTAAGTTTTAGTTATTTTCTAAACTCCTGAATTTCTGACATTTTAAAGTATAAGGTTTGTTTGATTTGTTGTTTTCTTTCACGAACTGTTACAATTTAGATGTGTTCAGATTTACAATTTTAAATAAACAATAGAATAAAATGTTCGTATTTTGAAATTCTTAACAAGTAAAGTCAAAAGCTTTGAAAATTCGTCGTTTAAAATTGTTCGATTATTATTACCTAATTATCGGTAGATTGAAAATTGGGCTTATTTATGGATATCTATTTCTAAAATTTTGAAACGTGAATATTGAATTAAGTCTTTGTCAAAGTGAGGTTCGTAGCTGCATATGTACATATATTGTACTACCCTATAGCACTCTTTGACACCAATGTCAATCGTTTTAGTTTCATTTGAGATTTTTATCATCAAATATTTTGATATTTCTTTATAGCATTGAACTTATCGTTACTGGTCAATTTTGTTTGCATGTATATTTGTATCAGTGAAAATTTAAGTTTTATATTCGGTATCTAAAATTTACAACCCATATGGGTTATAAATTAACTAAACGTAATATTGAAGGTTATTGACAGTAGTTTAGTATATTGAAATTTTAGACAAAAGGAAATGTGAGAAAGGTGAAATATAAAATAAAAATATAATATATTAATATATTCGAGTTATTTTTGTCAATTGATAGTTAATAAATATTAAAATTTAGCAACTTTAAAATAATAATTAATTAATTAATTTTAAATACTTAACTATCAATTTTCAATGGTCGCGTCTGAATCATTTTATAAACAATAATCGTTTAAATTAATATTGTCCAATTCTGGCCGTACAGGTACAAATCATTAATCATTGTTCAGTAGCGCAATTCCCACAAAGTAACAGAGTTCAGGCTCATTTTTAATAAGTAAGATCCACTCACATCGCAAGTCCAGAAACCGCGCCAAACAATGACAAGCTGACTTTGGATAGACTCTTTAAGCTCCAAATGCTGCGATTCTGATGTTTCTGAGGTAAAAATCGGTTTCATCACTGTGGTTTTTCAATCGAAATGCGGAAAATTTAAATGCTTTTCAATGACCCAATCAACAACAATATAATACACGTTTTTTTGTTTCTATATGTGGTTTTTGAAATGTTTAATTCTAAAGGTCGATGAGGAATCGACAAACCTGGTTAAACTGCAATATCCCCAATTTTTAGTTTTGTAAACTGTGGCTGCAAGATTTTCATAATTTTGTTAGTAAATTTTAGCAATTTCAATTCGTTCTTGAAGCGTTCTGCGTGTGATACTTTATGGCAATGTTTGGTCATAAATCTATATGACTTCATTTCTTTAAATACAAATACTGTATAAATTTAACACTTTATTTTAGTTCAGTTTAATTTTCTAAAGGGTGATTTTTTAAAAGCTATAGAAAAGTTTTTCAAAAAAAGAACACATACAATTTAGAAAAATGCATGAAATATTTATTTGAATCGATAGTACGGTCCATATAATTTAATGTTTGAAGATTATTTCATGCAAATGTTGACCTTGACTGCACCTCAAATGGTCCATCCGCTTAGTCCAATTTTGGCATACTCTTTCCAACATTTCGGCCGGTATGTATCTTACGAATAAATGCTTCAATGTTGTCTTCCAATGTGTCAATTGAAGCGGGCTTGTCTGTATAGACATGAGCTTTAACATAGCTCCACAAAAAATAGTCTAAAGGCGTCAAATCGCACGATCTAGGCGGCCAATTGACCGGTCCCGAACGTGAAATAAAATGTTTGCCGTACTCGCCTCTCAATAAGTCCATTGTTGCGCGTGCTGTATGGCTCGTGGCACCGTCTTGTTGAAACCACATGTCATGCAAGTCAAGCTCTTGCATTTTGGGCAAACAAAAAGTTGGATATCATCTCACGGTAGCGCTCACCATTCATAGTTACGTTACGATTCGCATCATCTTTGAAAAAGTACGGTCCAATGATGCCACCAGCCCATAAACCGCACCAAACTGTGACTTTTTCTGGATGCATTGGTAGCTCTTGCAATGCTTCTGGCTGATATTCACTCCAAAATTGACAATTCTGCTTATTTACGTACCCATTGAGGCAAAAATGAGCTTCGTCGCTGAACACAATTTTTCGGTAAAAAAGTGGATCTTCGGCCAACTTTTCTTGGCTTTGGCTTCAATTCTTGCACCAGCTGTATTTTGAAAGGCATCACACTTAAATCCTTCTGCTAAATTTTCCACGTTGCTGAGTAACAGAGGCCCAATTGCTGCGAACGGCGGCGACGAATTGATAATTTATGGTCATCTCATCATTAACACTGGCCGATACAGCTGCGATATTTTCTTCAGTTCTCACTCTACGTAAGCGTGTTGGTGGTTGGATTTGGTGCGAAATTAAGTCACAATAGCCCGAATAGCCGATTCAGTGGGTCGATTAAACTGACCATAAAATGGAAGAAGCGCGTAATGAACTTTCTTAACAGAGCACGGATTTTGATAATAAAATTCAATAATTTGCACGCATTGTTCCTTGTAAGACGATTCATGGTTAAATTATAAACCAAAATGAAGATGTTTGACAGTGAAACAAAACACGAAACGTGCGTCAGCTATTTAAACCAGTATTGCCGAAAAGATAATAGCTACAAAATCAGCCTTTATTTTTCTGATATTCTGTAAAAAGTATAGAAATTAAACTGTGAATTTTTTTTTAAGAAAGTTAAAGAACACAATTAAACATTTTCATCTTGAGATAAAGAATATTGAGAAACCCAGGAACTTCAAATCGATATTCACCATCTCTTTATCGATTTTAAAGCTGCCCTATAGGGAAGAACTTTACAAAGCAATGCATAGTTTTGGCATACCTGTCAAAACTTATCCGTTTGTGCAGAATGACGATGTAAAATGCACGCTGCTCTTTTAAAGTCGGAAAAGATCGCACCAATTTATTTGAAATTAAAAAAGGTTTTAGACAAGGCGATGCACTGCCAAGCGACTTCTTCAACATCGTTCTGGAAAGAATTGTGCAAAACTCAACCGTCAACACTAGAGGCACAATCTTCCAAGGGTCCATCCAATTACTCGGATACGCCGATGATATTGACATAATTGGAAGATCAAAACGTGATGTGAGTGGAGCGTTTTTGAGCATTGCGACAAAAGCGGAGAAGATGAGTTTAGCGGTCAATGAGGGCAAGACCAAGTATATGCTGTCATCAAAAAAGGACATTGAACGATGACGTCTTGGGAAAAAAATGGAAAGCTATAGCTTTGAAGTAGTTAAGGACTCTGTCTACCTAGGCACCTCTATAAATTTAGACAACTACACCAGCGCTAAAATCAAACGAAGAATAACTCTTGCAAATCGCTGGTTCTTTGGATTCAGAAGGCAATTGAGTAGTAAAGTCCTCTCTCGAGCATCTAAAGTCACCATCTATAAGACGTTTATCATCCCGGTACTCATTTATGGCGCTGAGGCTTTTACCCTGTCATAGAAAGATGGAAGCGTCTTATTTCGGTCTTAGTACGGTTTGGTCCCATTTGCATAGATGGAGAGTGGAGGAGAAGATACAACGACTGTACCTGTACAGCGAAACGACTAGGATTGCTGGGTCACTTAGAACGAATGGGCATCAACGCTCCAACCTGGAAGGTCGTCGAATCCAATCCCAATGGACGGCTGCACAGTAGAGGAAGACCACGACTCAGGTGGCGCACGTAGGGATGAGAGGACCTCAACTTATTTAGTGTGCGAAACTGGAGACAGCTAGCTCGGGACCGAGCTGGCTGGATACGCATGTTGGTTGAGGCCCAGGTCCGCCCCGGACTGTAGCGGCACCTTAAGTAAGCAAGTAGAACATTAAGAAACAGTATTCCGGATGAATAACTGTTTTGTACAAAAGACATAAAGTTTTCTAAATTTACTGTATTTTGAAATACGAATTTTTACCCGCTTCTGTTTAATTGTGCTGGTCTAAGCAATTCTACTATAACAAGGTTTTGAAATATATTAAAAAAATATTAAAATAATTTTGAGCGCTAGTTTTTTAAAACTTGAGCAAATACTTAAAATTAAAGTTTGGAGTCGAAATGAGCAAATATGAGCAAATATTTTTGAAAACTATGAAAGTAATAAATTCAAATAAAGACTCAAAACCAATGAGAGTTTCCATAAACTAGCTTTATATAAGGCCGATACATTTTTGTATGCTTTTTTAATCATAATCATTTTAGATAGTTGCACTCTATAGTCTTTTCTTCCTTGAATCCATCATAACCAACCCAAAAGCAACTAAAAACGAACTTCTTGTCAAGCTTTATTATCAAATAAACTTCCCTAAGAAAACTTATCATATAAACTATACACAAATCCCCAACAAATAACAATAATGCATTCTCTTCAACAAAATCCAACATTCCTTTTACCCCCATTTCAAGGTATATAAAACACTAAACAAGCTTTCGAACTCAAACTATTTCAATTCCACCATAAAATTTATATAAACCGTAAATTAAGGGCGATAAATTTCAAGCCCGATTTCCGTTTGAACAACCGTCATTTGCAAAGTTATTTGCCCGCGCACAAAACTCCTCTCCGCCAAAATCCAAAAAAGCGAGTCCTTGTGTAATGTGAGTTTTCGGCGGAATCCTTTTCCTGTTCTTCGCTCTTGTTGTATAGATACTACTTACTCGTAGTTCGTTGTTTCATTTGCAACTTAAAACTAAGATTGCAATCAGGACATCATCTCATCGTCTTCGTCGCTCGTTGTCGTCGGTTTTATAAGAAGGATAAAGTTTTCTGAACTTTTCGCTAAGAGTATCTTGTTCTTTATTATTATTTTTTACTTCTGAACTTGTAGTAGCTATAATAGTAGTTATAGCTTGTAGGTGCTTCAAGATGTTTTATAAGCTAGCTGAAAAATATTATTATTAGCAAAATAATTCACTGATGTGTACCAAGAGATAAAATATTAAAATTTAAAAAGAAAAGAGACTGCTATAGCTTAACCCTGATATTTGCTAACAAAAACGAATTATTATGCGGAATTTTTGTAAGTTCCTTGCACCGGAAATAATTCCCATTCATTTGGTAAAAGTTAATATACCGAATGAGAAAGGGTTGTTGTTTTATAAATGCCAAATAACATCAAGGATCTTGTTCTCTTAATTATCCTGCACGATTTACGATACAAGATTTGTTTTTTTAAGATTATCATCTTTTCGTCGCTCGTCCTGGATAATTACTTTGCCTATGAAAGTTAAATAAAGTTCTACAAGTTTTCTACTTCCGTTTGGAAGAATCTTTCTTATTTACTTATTGAAAAAAGGATTCTAATTATTTTATTAATATAAAATTAGCGTCCTTCAAAAGTCTCTCTTTTAGTTGCTCATTTTGGTGGTTAAACTTCCGTATAGATAGGTAGGTAAAAGCTAAGGCACTTGAAAACTTTGTCGTCTTTTTTTGAAGGCTTAAACCTCCTCAATAAAATTTTCAATATGCATTCCTGCCGCATGATTGAGTTTTCAATAAACTGTCAATTTTGCATGATGATGCACTTGGCTTCCTCTCTCCCCTTCATTCGGTCGGTTGGTTGTGTTGTTGCAGGATTGAAATAAAAAACACACCCCAATCATTACACAGAATCTGATGAGAAAGATGACGACGACCGACGACGACGACGGGAAACACGCAGGTGTACTGTATATAGGCAAGGTTTGGATAGATAGCTTCACCATTGTGGTATTGTATTCGAGCTCAAGGATAAACAACGTTGACACAATCATCGCCTTGTGTCGTATAGTCGTGTGGTGCTACCCTTAAAATGAGAAACAAAATGGGTGAGATAATTCAATTTTTAACACTCCCCATACCCCCTTCTATACGCTGCGCCTGCCTGCCAGGACGAAGCGATGCGATGATGGAAAAAGGAAGCCGAAAGAGATAATAGTTTACAGGCGTGGTTGGGGATGCTCACAGTATAGAAAACAGAAACAGAGAGGGGTTGTAGATTTTTCAATATTTTACAGTGTCGAACGGGCTTATGCATTTAATTGGCCGTGAAAAAGTCAAAATGAAAACATAATCACAACCCAGACAACTTCAATGTGTTTGGTGTTATGAGTTATGCATTATTCTCTGTATATAAGCGGTACAGACCCAGGAAAGTCGGGTTGTGCTGTGGCATCATCATCTTCATCGTCAGTATCATCATGATGATGGGGTCTAGCTTGAAGCGATTTTCATTTAACAAGCTTTTTGCTCTTATAGTAGAATCACATAGTGCAAATGCACAGAGGCTTTTAACATTATTCACCGATGAAGAAGGTGAAATAATGAGTTTTTGTCTGCAATAAAATAGATTCAGGCAACATCACAGGCGAGGGGTGCTGGGGTACTTGTTTTTCATCATGAAAGTATAGTGTGAAAAATGCCTTCAAGAGTTATGGGGGAGCTCCTGATGTCCATGTCTATGGGTGTTGGTGCTGTGTAGTATATACACTGGTGATGATGATGCTGAGAAAGGAGGGTGGGGGTTCTTAATTAGCGGCTGATTAATATTTTTAGACGAAAACTATTTTTAATGAGTTTGGTGAGATAATAATTACTATTTTTTCTCTAATAACCTGGAATCTTCGAAGAGCTATGAGTGTCTAATTAAGATCAATACTTAGATCCCGGACGTTGACACCATGTAGGTACTTTGTCTGATAGATTAAATCGCTTCGGGCGTCGCGTCGAGCCCATAGTTGGGCAGTCTAAATAACAGCCGTATTACTTTTACCTGTACATTTTCTATATACGGTCATATAATCATACATCAGGTGAGGTGTATACTCTTGTTCGATGCAACATTAATTTAAAAGTCAGTAATTGGCCTTTAATTATAGTTGTGAGAATATTGACTTTGTCTTCTCATGATTTGTATGGTTTTCTTTGTTAGCTTAACTAACTTAGTGCTTTCTCAAATTATCCGTTCATATTCGGCATGAAAACTGTAAGTTCTTTCATCCTTGAAATGACTCACTCACAGGCCCTAGTTCTCTACGGTCTGATGAGCCTCCTAATTTATTTTGCTTAGCTAACTTGATATCAACTTAGCAGAGCAACAGCTAAAAACAAAGTAGTTTTAAAATATTGGGCCATAATCATTTCTCTTCTTTAACAAGTTCTGATTTTTGTCTTTAGCCTGGAGTGTCAAAATAAGCACGACAGAACCTATGTGGAAGCGGTGTATAAATCTTTAAAACGTTAAAAATAAACAAACTAATTAAAAAAAATACGTTGCGAGACATTTTATTTGAAAATATAAAAACAAAAATTAAATTGTGAAGAATGAAATTTAACTAAGGCCAGCCGCGCACATGCAACTTTTTCGAAACCAAATAGTTCGATCGTTAGTTGCCCAAACATCGCGCACATAAGCAACTCCGAAAGTAATCAACGAAATAAACCAATACACAGGAAACATTTATTCATCTTCACTAAATTTTTCTCTCTCTTGCACTTACAGAAAATTATTCAACGATTTAGTTGAATATCCGCGCAGTTAGGTATCTATAATTCCTTGTGACACAAACTAAGGAATTGGTTCGAGGTGATCGTCTAGTTTGTGTCAAAACACAAACTAAAAAGTTGTTCGAATGGGCTCTGCCGACAGAATGGTTTCTGCATGTGCGTGGACTCTCATATAAGTCTATAGTGCTCAGTTTAGAAACCAAACAGTTTCGAAACTAAAAGTTGCATGTGCGCGCCTAGCCTAAAGGTTTGGCAATATATGTGTCTTTCCA
Organism: Eupeodes luniger; assembly: GCA_951509635.1. NCBI lineage: Eukaryota > Metazoa > Arthropoda > Insecta > Diptera > Syrphidae > Eupeodes > Eupeodes luniger. Next base: position 40,522,081 of record OX608073.1, read on the forward strand.
AATCTTAATCGCTCGGTATATTCACCAAAGGCAATGTGATGTTTGCTACTGTACGCATCTTCACCACAATAAATAAATATTTTAACTTACATGAAATACCTCAACAAACAGTAAGGAGAATAATTTCAAGGATTTCAAAGACTTTTATAGGTTAAAGTAAAATTGTACTACAATTGTACTAAACAGAGCTGCAAAATTCTTTATGAATAGCAACTGTGTCTTAACTTGATGTTAAGCTTAGACTTCAAACTTCGAGTTAAAAATATGACTTTACGCTGCATGTAATATATGCAAAATTACTTCTTTAAAATCTGTAAAAACTTGACTAAGTTTTGGTTAATTAATGCTTATCCATTTTTCGACTTCAAAAGTAAATGTAAATAAAACACATATTATAAAATATATTTTTTCATAATATTTCTTTTTTATTATGAAGTTTGAACGTTGGCATTATGTGTGAATTACTACATCATTTAAATGACCACCAAGCAAACTTTTGCAAGAATCGATTCTTTTGAGGTAATTTTCGACCATTTTTTGACACATAATGGGCAGTATCTCAGCCTTAACTTGACGAATGTTGGTTTTTAAGTGCTCAAGAGTAAAAGATTTATCTGCATAAACACAGTCTTTCGTGTAGCCTTATAAAAAAAAAAAAAAGTCCAGCGGTGTCAAATCGCATGATCTTGGAAGCCAGTTGATATCGCCACGTCGAGAAATTACAGTAATTACGCGGCCAGGAAATGTATCTTGCAATAAAGCCATATTCGCTCGAGTTGTGAGGCATGTGGCACCGTCTTGTTGAAACCACATATTCCCCAAGTCGTATTCTTCAATATCAGGCTAAAAAAAAGTCGGTTATCATTATGACCATAACGCTTCGAGTTGACGGTGACAGTGGTTTTAAAAGAAGTAAGGTCCAATCACACCTCCGGACCAAAGAGCGCACTAAACAGTGACTTTTTGTGGATGCAATTACTTGAGGATTCTCAGAACCACAAATACGACAATTTTGTTTATTAACATACCCACCGAGTGAGAAATGTCCTTCGTCGCTAAAGAAAATTTTGTTCGAAAAATCGCCGGCCACCGCCTGTTGTTCAAGCACCCATTCGACGTATCCACGACATTGTGATTGTTCAGCTGGCTTCAGTTGTTGTGTGAGCTGGACTTTATATGGATGTAGGTGTAGATCCAAGATGTAAGACAGTCCTAATTAATGAGAATGACGAGGAATCGACGCATTCGGGTCTTCGGCAACACGATCACTTACAGCAGCGATATTTTCAGTGGTACGACCGAATCGATGATGCACAGGCCTTACAATATCTGTAACCAATCCAGTCTTTTCAAATTTCTTCACAATTTTGCTCATAATCTCCTCTTAAAGCACGATATATGGCTGTGGCAGAATCACCATTTTGTAGTAGTTTTTAACAATTTGTATGCGTTGTGCGATAGTTAAACGATCTTAAACTTTACATAAAGATGAGTTTTTGAGCACAGCTTAAAAATGTTTTTTTAATGTTTTACAAAAGAGGCTGACAAAATGTAAAGAACATAATGTGTGTCTTAGCGTTATATTTACATATTTCAAGGGCTTAAGTGACACCTTTCATTATTAGATTAGATTAAGAACACTGTTGTACAGCAAGATTTGGTCTAACTATTTAATTTGGACGACTCCCTACATATGAAAGCATTCCAAGATTGCAACAGTTTTCTATATATTCCATATTTAAGATCTAAAATGCATTAGTTAAGATGGTTTTTGATCCATTTCAGGCAGAAATGTTATAAATTGTGTTGAAACGTAGCTTTTTTCCAAAAATTATTTATTCTGTTCTTGTTGGCATTTCTATAAATGCAAAGAACGCTACAAAAATATAGATGCGTTATCGTGGTGCAAAAGCCATGAATTGTTTTTCCATAAATCTGAGCGTTTTATTAACCGTACGACCTTGTGGTAAGAACTCTTGATGCACTATGCCATTATAATCGAAGAAAACAGTAACGAAAACCTTTACTACATTTGATCGAACTTGACGTGCTTTTTTTGCTCTTGAGGTTGGATGCTTCCAGGTGGACGATTGTGTTTTGGTTTCGACATCATAACCGTACACCCATGTTTCATAACCAGTTATGACCCTTTCAAGCAAACTTGGATCGTCGTTGACGTCATTTAACAGCTCTTGAGCGATGTTCATGCGATTGTTTTTTTGGTCAAAATTCAGCAGTTTCAGCAAAAATCGCCGAGCTCATAAAAACACGTCAAACCTTAGCAACTACCACATACAAAGTAAACAGTGAATATAGCTGAAAATTGCATCAGACTTTAGGGCATGTATACCAACACAATAAAAAAAAATGTTGACCTTCGAACTCTCCAGACCCGCGAAATTTAAAAATTCCGGGTACTTTTTGAACACACCTCGTACTATCTGGCCTTTTTTGACGTATTTATGTCGGACTCAATTTTCTTTAGTCTATAATTACTATCGTTATCAGTCTGCTTACTAGTAGACTGGAACTGATGCTAGAAGACAAATTCTAAAAAGTTAATCACAATAACTTTAGGCAATATTGTTACTTCCATAAGATAATGTCTGGCCCCCGGAAAATGTGTCTTTTATGGTATTCTTACACAAAAGTCGAAATCTTTTAATTTATTATTTAAACTTAAATAATTTTCCTTATCAAGAATTTATGAAATTTTGAAAATTATGTTACTAACTAGCTTTTTACCCGCGGCTTCGCCCGCAGTGGAGAAATTAAATAAGTATGAGAGATAAAGGGTAAGGGTATTGTAATATTCGGCTTGGTCCGATAATTAAACTTATTCACACTTCGTAAATAAAAACACAATTTTCTTTATTTAAATTACTCACAAAAATTCTTTATTCAACACTTTCAATTATTACGTTCTAAACACAGTCTTTACTTTTCAACACAGTCTTTATTTTATAGCAATTCACAATCCATAATTATACTGAACCGCTTCGCTTCCGAGCGCCTATTTATATACCTCAAAATCGGTTCGAGAAACTACTAGATTCTTTTAGGCGCTGAATGTTCTCGATGCTTAACGAAGTTAGTTCTCCTCTTAATCCCCTAGATGTTACCCCTTTCGCGAGGTTCTTGTATGCGCTGAATGAGTTCCCCTCTAAGCCACTAGATGTTTCTCGATGCTTATAGAAGCGAATTCTCCTCTCCACTAGATGTAGCACGATAGTAAAAGAGATAAAGAGTGTATACACATTACATTGCCCCCTCCTTAGGATTTATCGTCCCGAACAAATCCATTGTTCTCATCACCACTGTAGCGATGTAGCCGGTCGCGATGTACAACTTTAGGTTTTCCTCTGACTCCCTTTTGTATCCGGTACACGACATCGTTGATTTTTGTAATGACTGTATATGGACCTTCCCAGTCCCGTTGAAGTTTCGGTGACAATCCTTTTTGTCGATGGGGATTGTAAAGCCACACCCGATCTCCTGCTTGGAACTCTGTTGTTGTCGCTCGTATATCGTAGCGTGTCTTCATTCGGTCACTGAACATCTTTATTTTCAACCTGGTATTGTCGTGGATCTGAAGGAGTCTTTCTCTGAGGTCATCAATGTAGTCATCCTCGGCTTGCGGCTCCGACGTGGGACATCCAAATTTTATTTCGCTCGGCAGTCTGATGTTCCTTCCCATCAAAATCTCAGACGGTGTATGACCAGTTGAGCTATGTCTTGCACTTCGATACGCCATCAAAAACAGTGGAATGTGTCGATCCCAATCTCGCTGGTTGTCGTCCACAACTTTGCAAAGATGTTCCTTCAGGGTTCGGTTGAATCGTTCGACCATGCCATCAGATTGTGGGTGAAGTGGTGTTGTTCTTGTCTTCTTGATGTCAAGAAGCCCACAAACTTCCTGAAATATGTATGATTCAAAATTCCTTCCCTGGTCGGAATAAAGTTCTAATGGAACGCCGAATCTGCTCACCCAGTTGAAGACAATTTGGTCTGCGACTGTTTTGGCTTCTTGGTTTGGAATGGCGTATGCTTCAGGCCACTTGCTGAAGTAATCCATGACGACCAGAATATAACGATGTCCATTATTTGTTTCCGGAAATGGACCCGCTACGTCTACTGCAATCCTTTCGAAGGGTGCTCCGACATTATACTGCTGCATTTGGCTGTGGTTCTTTTTGTTCGGGCCTTTGGTGGCAGCACAGGTATCACATTTTCGGCACCACTTCTCGACATCTTCCCTTGCATGTAGCCAGTAAAATCGTTGTCGAACCTTTTCTAGCGTCTTGTTTACTCCTAGATGGCCTCCCGAAACTCCACCATGCATCTCTCGCAGAACGTCCATAACCTTCGATCTCGGTAAGACTAGCTGCATTACATAAGACTTTCCATCTGCTGATTCCCATTTTCGTCGAAGGACACCCTCTTGGACATGAAACGAGTCCCACTGTGCCCAATATGCCTTCAGAGTCGGACTTCTATCGGAGATATCAGCCCATTCTGGTTTTTCCTGGTGTTCCTTCCAAGCAAGGATGGGTTCGATATCTGAGTCTTCTTGTTGAGCCTTCCTCAACTCGTCGTCGCTCCAGCCATCAATGGGATCGGCTCTGGTTCGTTGGACAGTAACCACTTCTTTTTCTTCTTGTCGTCTGCAATGCTTACAGTCTTGCTTGCATGGTCTCCGAGACAGTGCATCTGCATTTGAGTGAAGCTTCCCCTTTCGATGTTGAATTTCGTAATCGTACGTCTGCAGCCTCTCAATCCATCTCGCCACTTGACCCTCTGGATTCTTGAAATTCAAAAGCCAGTTTAGTGCTCCATGGTCAGTTCGGAGTAGAAACTTCTGTCCGTAGAGATACTTATGGAAGTGCTTTGTTGCCAAAATCAGTGCAAGAAGTTCTCTTCTGGTTACACAATAGTTCCTTTCCGACTTCGAGAGTACCTTGCTGTAATAGGCAATCACCTTTTCTTCGCCATTATGCACCTGCGATAGTACAGCACCTATCCCGACATTGCTCGCATCGGCATCAATTATGAACGGTTTTCCTGGAGTTGGGTAGGTCAGCACTGGTGCATTACACAAGCGTTGCTTGAGCTCTTGAAAGCTGCGCTCGCATTCACCTGACCATCTAAACTGCTTTCCCTTTTCCGTTAGCTGATGTAGACTCTTGGCGATTCCAGCAAAGTCCTTCACAAAGCGCCTATAGTAGGTGGCTAGACCCAGAAAGCTTCGGAGTTGGTGTTTGTCCTGTGGTGTTGACCAATTCTTCACGGTGTCAACCTTATCAGGATCCGTTTTTACTCCTTGGGATGAGATGATATGTCCCAGATATTTCACTTCGGTTTTGAAGAATGAACACTTTTCTGGGTTAAGCTTGAGGTGGGCTTCTCGAAGTCTTTGAAACACGGCTCTCAGATTTGTACAATGTTCGTCAAATGTTTTCCCGTATACTATGACGTCATCCAAATAGACCAGGCAAGATTTCCATGTGAGTCCTTGCAGGACGCATTCCATTAGGCGCTCAAAAGTCGCTGGAGCATTGCAAAGTCCAAAAGGCATTACTTTGAACTGCCACAATCCGTTTCCTGTTGAGAATGCTGTCTTTTCTTTGTCTTCAGGATGGTTCTCGACTTGCCAGTAGCCACTTTTCAAGTCCAAAGTTGAGAACCATTGTGCTCCTTCCATTGCGTCCAGAGTATCACTGATCCTAGGCAGAGGGTAGCTATCCTTCTTAGTCACATCATTCAACCTTCGATAGTCCACGCAAAAGCGGGTTGATCCGTCTTTCTTCTTTACCAGGACCACTGGAGACGCCCAAGGGCTTTTAGAGTTTTCGATCAGCCCTTCTTCCTTCATGGTGGTTATCAGTTCTTCAACCTCACCTTGTTTGGCTAGTGGAAGGCGTCTTGCAGGTTGACGAATCGGCCTTGCATCCCCGGTATTGATTCGATGTTGCACCAGTTGCGTTCTGCCATATTTCCTTTTCGATGACGAAAAGATGTCTGCAAATTCTTCGAGGAGACCTTCTGCAGTTCTTCGTTGTTGGTGGCCAAGATTAGATGACTTGAGAATGTTCGTCTTTATGGAGTTCAGCTCTTCGGACTTCAAGGATTGCCTTGACTCTTCTTCGTTGATCCTTGTTATCGCTGATACAGATTCGCATTGTCCGACAATCTCACCTTTTCTAAGCGTGACTTCATACGGCTTGATGTTCAGTATTCGTACCGGAACCATGTTCTTTAAAGGTCTCACAAGAGTCTTCCCAATGGTGACGTTTTGGGAGGACTTTACAGATGCTGGTTCGACCATGAGGTATCGATGGCTGCCAGGCTTACCCTTCAATTTCGTCCACACGAATACCTCTGAAGAGGCAGGCAAAGTGAGATCTTCTTTGATGACGGCTTTCACAGATGACGAGGTCTCATATGAGTTGGTCCCATAGATCATCGGAATCTCCATGTTTCGATATTTCAGGACTTGGTTCCCGATGTCCAATATCACTCCGTGATCTTTCATGAAATCGACGCCGACAATGCACTCGTCGCATATATCTGCTACCAGGAACAGGTGAGAGAATTCCAACTCTGCCATCCGGATCTTAAGACGTACCTCACCATAAACTTTTGCGGCCTCTCCAGTTGCAGTCCTTAGACGATAGCTGTTAGTGTTGTGAAGCCATGCCGTCTTAACGAGGTCTTGCCGTACGATGGACGCCGTGGCACCGGTGTCAATGGTAGCCACACATTTGTTGCCATTTATACTTGCTTCCACGGTCAGGCTCTTGTTGTCACGTTTTGTTTGAGAAACCTGGATGTTGTTTCTGGGGCCATCGATACCAGAAACCAGCTTCTGCCCCTCGAAGTTGGTTCTTATTCGTTTCCCGGGTGGGAAACAACTTCGGAAGCAACATTGTTGGTGTTACTTTGACCATTTGAATAACTTCTATTTCCACAGTGTTGGCATGCGGTTCCTCTTCGCGGTAATCTGCACTGTCGCTGTAGATGCCCAGTCTTATTGCAGTTCCAGCATCGTGCTGGTCCGTCTCGCTGACTCCTTTCTACAGTAGCCTTCTGACAAGAACATTCTTGGACTTCTATTTCTCTTACGCGATGCACGTTTTGGGAAGCTTGTTCTGCAGCTTCCATCGTCAGAGCGAAAGCCAATGCTTCGGGTAGTGTTCGCTTTCCAGCTGTGCGGATAGCCCTTTGGAGATTTATATCGCCCACAGCTCTCACAAAGGCTTCAACAGCAAGTTGATTTATTATCTCGTTACCAGCTGTTGGATATGCCAGGTGAACCAATCGCTCTATATCTGCCTGAAGCTGCTGCAGAGTTTCACCTCTTTTCTGTGTCCTATTGTTAAGCTGAACTCGGAAAACTTCTGTCATGTGGCTATCCCCAAACCGCTGTTCGATTGCATTTACCAGAACTGTGAAGTCACCACTCTTCTCCGCTGGGATGGTTTGTAGCAGTTCAGCAGCAGATCCTCTTAAAGCAAGCGTAAGAGCAATGTATTTTTCGTGATCGTCCCAGCCGTTTGTTAATGCTGCTGCTTCAAACTGTTTCTTGTAGATTGACCACGGAATCTGCCCATCAAAGCTTGGAGGATTCACTTCTCTCTTCCTTGAGCACTCACCAGAAGGTTCTCGAGCTTTCATCTTTCGCACTTTTTCCAGTTCATTTGTAATGGTTTCGATACGTTCGTCCATTTTCTCGAAACGTGCATTTTGTTTTTCGACGCGCTCGTCGACAGTTTTGATTTTCTCTTCGAAGTCCGCAAACCTGCCTTCTAAAAGGTTTTTCTGTTCGTCGAATCGCTCTAGGACATCATTCCTTTGAGTTTCTAGTTGTTTGAGAACATTCTGCTGTTCTTGCTTTTGGTCACTTCTCTGGGCTTCTAGTTGTTTGAGAACATTCTGCTGTTCTTGCTTTTGGTCACTTCTTTGGGCTTCTAGTTGTTTGAGAACATTCTGCTGTTCTTGCTTTTGGTCACTTCTTTGAGCTTCTAGTTGTTTGAGAACATTCTGGTGTTCTTTCAGGACATTCTTTTCATTCTCTTCAAATTTGGCTAACAGAAGTGACATCATGTTAGATAAGGCAACATTTGTATTTACCTCTTCCACTTTTGCTTCTAATTCGAAAGCAAACGTATCTGAGTCTTCATTTTGCTGCTCTAGATATTCCTGCAGCCGTTTAACGAGTTCGGTTTTTATGCCTGTCCCACTTAAGCCACGTTTGCTTAGTTCGGCCTTTAGCTCAGGGACAGTTAAGTCTTTTAAAACTTTACTCATTTTTATTTTTTTATTTTTTTTTTTTTTTATTTTTAACTTCACTACTTTACACAAAATAGTTCAATCACTGTTTTTATTCTCAATAAGTTTTAATCCCTTATTCTGACACCAATGTAATATTCGGCTTGGTCCGATAATTAAACTTATTCACACTTCGTAAATAAAAACACAATTTTCTTTATTTAAATTACTCACAAAAATTCTTTATTCAACACTTTCAATTATTACGTTCTAAACACAGTCTTTACTTTTCAACACAGTCTTTATTTTATAGCAATTCACAATCCATAATTATACTGAACCGCTTCGCTTCCGAGCGCCTATTTATATACCTCAAAATCGGTTCGAGAAACTACTAGATTCTTTTAGGCGCTGAATGTTCTCGATGCTTAACGAAGTTAGTTCTCCTCTTAATCCCCTAGATGTTACCCCTTTCGCGAGGTTCTTGTATGCGCTGAATGAGTTCCCCTCTAAGCCACTAGATGTTTCTCGATGCTTATAGAAGCGAATTCTCCTCTCCACTAGATGTAGCACGATAGTAAAAGAGATAAAGAGTGTATACACATTACATTGCCCCCTCCTTAGGATTTATCGTCCCGAACAAATCCATTGTTCTCATCACCACTGTAGCGATGTAGCCGGTCGCGATGTACAACTTTAGGTTTTCCTCTGACTCCCTTTTGTATCCGGTACACGACATCGTTGATTTTTGTAATGACTGTATATGGACCTTCCCAGTCCCGTTGAAGTTTCGGTGACAATCCTTTTTGTCGATGGGGATTGTAAAGCCACACCCGATCTCCTGCTTGGAACTCTGTTGTTGTCGCTCGTATATCGTAGCGTGTCTTCATTCGGTCACTGAACATCTTTATTTTCAACCTGGTATTGTCGTGGATCTGAAGGAGTCTTTCTCTGAGGTCATCAATGTAGTCATCCTCGGCTTGCGGCTCCGACGTGGGACATCCAAATTTTATTTCGCTCGGCAGTCTGATGTTCCTTCCCATCAAAATCTCAGACGGTGTATGACCAGTTGAGCTATGTCTTGCACTTCGATACGCCATCAAAAACAGTGGAATGTGTCGATCCCAATCTCGCTGGTTGTCGTCCACAACTTTGCAAAGATGTTCCTTCAGGGTTCGGTTGAATCGTTCGACCATGCCATCAGATTGTGGGTGAAGTGGTGTTGTTCTTGTCTTCTTGATGTCAAGAAGCCCACAAACTTCCTGAAATATGTATGATTCAAAATTCCTTCCCTGGTCGGAATAAAGTTCTAATGGAACGCCGAATCTGCTCACCCAGTTGAAGACAATTTGGTCTGCGACTGTTTTGGCTTCTTGGTTTGGAATGGCGTATGCTTCAGGCCACTTGCTGAAGTAATCCATGACGACCAGAATATAACGATGTCCATTATTTGTTTCCGGAAATGGACCCGCTACGTCTACTGCAATCCTTTCGAAGGGTGCTCCGACATTATACTGCTGCATTTGGCTGTGGTTCTTTTTGTTCGGGCCTTTGGTGGCAGCACAGGTATCACATTTTCGGCACCACTTCTCGACATCTTCCCTTGCATGTAGCCAGTAAAATCGTTGTCGAACCTTTTCTAGCGTCTTGTTTACTCCTAGATGGCCTCCCGAAACTCCACCATGCATCTCTCGCAGAACGTCCATAACCTTCGATCTCGGTAAGACTAGCTGCATTACATAAGACTTTCCATCTGCTGATTCCCATTTTCGTCGAAGGACACCCTCTTGGACATGAAACGAGTCCCACTGTGCCCAATATGCCTTCAGAGTCGGACTTCTATCGGAGATATCAGCCCATTCTGGTTTTTCCTGGTGTTCCTTCCAAGCAAGGATGGGTTCGATATCTGAGTCTTCTTGTTGAGCCTTCCTCAACTCGTCGTCGCTCCAGCCATCAATGGGATCGGCTCTGGTTCGTTGGACAGTAACCACTTCTTTTTCTTCTTGTCGTCTGCAATGCTTACAGTCTTGCTTGCATGGTCTCCGAGACAGTGCATCTGCATTTGAGTGAAGCTTCCCCTTTCGATGTTGAATTTCGTAATCGTACGTCTGCAGCCTCTCAATCCATCTCGCCACTTGACCCTCTGGATTCTTGAAATTCAAAAGCCAGTTTAGTGCTCCATGGTCAGTTCGGAGTAGAAACTTCTGTCCGTAGAGATACTTATGGAAGTGCTTTGTTGCCAAAATCAGTGCAAGAAGTTCTCTTCTGGTTACACAATAGTTCCTTTCCGACTTCGAGAGTACCTTGCTGTAATAGGCAATCACCTTTTCTTCGCCATTATGCACCTGCGATAGTACAGCACCTATCCCGACATTGCTCGCATCGGCATCAATTATGAACGGTTTTCCTGGAGTTGGGTAGGTCAGCACTGGTGCATTACACAAGCGTTGCTTGAGCTCTTGAAAGCTGCGCTCGCATTCACCTGACCATCTAAACTGCTTTCCCTTTTCCGTTAGCTGATGTAGACTCTTGGCGATTCCAGCAAAGTCCTTCACAAAGCGCCTATAGTAGGTGGCTAGACCCAGAAAGCTTCGGAGTTGGTGTTTGTCCTGTGGTGTTGACCAATTCTTCACGGTGTCAACCTTATCAGGATCCGTTTTTACTCCTTGGGATGAGATGATATGTCCCAGATATTTCACTTCGGTTTTGAAGAATGAACACTTTTCTGGGTTAAGCTTGAGGTGGGCTTCTCGAAGTCTTTGAAACACGGCTCTCAGATTTGTACAATGTTCGTCAAATGTTTTCCCGTATACTATGACGTCATCCAAATAGACCAGGCAAGATTTCCATGTGAGTCCTTGCAGGACGCATTCCATTAGGCGCTCAAAAGTCGCTGGAGCATTGCAAAGTCCAAAAGGCATTACTTTGAACTGCCACAATCCGTTTCCTGTTGAGAATGCTGTCTTTTCTTTGTCTTCAGGATGGTTCTCGACTTGCCAGTAGCCACTTTTCAAGTCCAAAGTTGAGAACCATTGTGCTCCTTCCATTGCGTCCAGAGTATCACTGATCCTAGGCAGAGGGTAGCTATCCTTCTTAGTCACATCATTCAACCTTCGATAGTCCACGCAAAAGCGGGTTGATCCGTCTTTCTTCTTTACCAGGACCACTGGAGACGCCCAAGGGCTTTTAGAGTTTTCGATCAGCCCTTCTTCCTTCATGGTGGTTATCAGTTCTTCAACCTCACCTTGTTTGGCTAGTGGAAGGCGTCTTGCAGGTTGACGAATCGGCCTTGCATCCCCGGTATTGATTCGATGTTGCACCAGTTGCGTTCTGCCATATTTCCTTTTCGATGACGAAAAGATGTCTGCAAATTCTTCGAGGAGACCTTCTGCAGTTCTTCGTTGTTGGTGGCCAAGATTAGATGACTTGAGAATGTTCGTCTTTATGGAGTTCAGCTCTTCGGACTTCAAGGATTGCCTTGACTCTTCTTCGTTGATCCTTGTTATCGCTGATACAGATTCGCATTGTCCGACAATCTCACCTTTTCTAAGCGTGACTTCATACGGCTTGATGTTCAGTATTCGTACCGGAACCATGTTCTTTAAAGGTCTCACAAGAGTCTTCCCAATGGTGACGTTTTGGGAGGACTTTACAGATGCTGGTTCGACCATGAGGTATCGATGGCTGCCAGGCTTACCCTTCAATTTCGTCCACACGAATACCTCTGAAGAGGCAGGCAAAGTGAGATCTTCTTTGATGACGGCTTTCACAGATGACGAGGTCTCATATGAGTTGGTCCCATAGATCATCGGAATCTCCATGTTTCGATATTTCAGGACTTGGTTCCCGATGTCCAATATCACTCCGTGATCTTTCATGAAATCGACGCCGACAATGCACTCGTCGCATATATCTGCTACCAGGAACAGGTGAGAGAATTCCAACTCTGCCATCCGGATCTTAAGACGTACCTCACCATAAACTTTTGCGGCCTCTCCAGTTGCAGTCCTTAGACGATAGCTGTTAGTGTTGTGAAGCCATGCCGTCTTAACGAGGTCTTGCCGTACGATGGACGCCGTGGCACCGGTGTCAATGGTAGCCACACATTTGTTGCCATTTATACTTGCTTCCACGGTCAGGCTCTTGTTGTCACGTTTTGTTTGAGAAACCTGGATGTTGTTTCTGGGGCCATCGATACCAGAAACCAGCTTCTGCCCCTCGAAGTTGGTTCTTATTCGTTTCCCGGGTGGGAAACAACTTCGGAAGCAACATTGTTGGTGTTACTTTGACCATTTGAATAACTTCTATTTCCACAGTGTTGGCATGCGGTTCCTCTTCGCGGTAATCTGCACTGTCGCTGTAGATGCCCAGTCTTATTGCAGTTCCAGCATCGTGCTGGTCCGTCTCGCTGACTCCTTTCTACAGTAGCCTTCTGACAAGAACATTCTTGGACTTCTATTTCTCTTACGCGATGCACGTTTTGGGAAGCTTGTTCTGCAGCTTCCATCGTCAGAGCGAAAGCCAATGCTTCGGGTAGTGTTCGCTTTCCAGCTGTGCGGATAGCCCTTTGGAGATTTATATCGCCCACAGCTCTCACAAAGGCTTCAACAGCAAGTTGATTTATTATCTCGTTACCAGCTGTTGGATATGCCAGGTGAACCAATCGCTCTATATCTGCCTGAAGCTGCTGCAGAGTTTCACCTCTTTTCTGTGTCCTATTGTTAAGCTGAACTCGGAAAACTTCTGTCATGTGGCTATCCCCAAACCGCTGTTCGATTGCATTTACCAGAACTGTGAAGTCACCACTCTTCTCCGCTGGGATGGTTTGTAGCAGTTCAGCAGCAGATCCTCTTAAAGCAAGCGTAAGAGCAATGTATTTTTCGTGATCGTCCCAGCCGTTTGTTAATGCTGCTGCTTCAAACTGTTTCTTGTAGATTGACCACGGAATCTGCCCATCAAAGCTTGGAGGATTCACTTCTCTCTTCCTTGAGCACTCACCAGAAGGTTCTCGAGCTTTCATCTTTCGCACTTTTTCCAGTTCATTTGTAATGGTTTCGATACGTTCGTCCATTTTCTCGAAACGTGCATTTTGTTTTTCGACGCGCTCGTCGACAGTTTTGATTTTCTCTTCGAAGTCCGCAAACCTGCCTTCTAAAAGGTTTTTCTGTTCGTCGAATCGCTCTAGGACATCATTCCTTTGAGTTTCTAGTTGTTTGAGAACATTCTGCTGTTCTTGCTTTTGGTCACTTCTTTGGGCTTCTAGTTGTTTGAGAACATTCTGCTGTTCTTGCTTTTGGTCACTTCTTTGAGCTTCTAGTTGTTTGAGAACATTCTGGTGTTCTTTCAGGACATTCTTTTCATTCTCTTCAAATTTGGCTAACAGAAGTGACATCATGTTAGATAAGGCAACATTTGTATTTACCTCTTCCACTTTTGCTTCTAATTCGAAAGCAAACGTATCTGAGTCTTCATTTTGCTGCTCTAGATATTCCTGCAGCCGTTTAACGAGTTCGGTTTTTATGCCTGTCCCACTTAAGCCACGTTTGCTTAGTTCGGCCTTTAGCTCAGGGACAGTTAAGTCTTTTAAAACTTTACTCATTTTTATTTTTTTATTTTTTTTTTTTTTTATTTTTAACTTCACTACTTTACACAAAATAGTTCAATCACTGTTTTTATTCTCAATAAGTTTTAATCCCTTATTCTGACACCAATGTAATATTCGGCTTGGTCCGATAATTAAACTTATTCACACTTCGTAAATAAAAACACAATTTTCTTTATTTAAATTACTCACAAAAATTCTTTATTCAACACTTTCAATTATTACGTTCTAAACACAGTCTTTACTTTTCAACACAGTCTTTATTTTATAGCAATTCACAATCCATAATTATACTGAACCGCTTCGCTTCCGAGCGCCTATTTATATACCTCAAAATCGGTTCGAGAAACTACTAGATTCTTTTAGGCGCTGAATGTTCTCGATGCTTAACGAAGTTAGTTCTCCTCTTAATCCCCTAGATGTTACCCCTTTCGCGAGGTTCTTGTATGCGCTGAATGAGTTCCCCTCTAAGCCACTAGATGTTTCTCGATGCTTATAGAAGCGAATTCTCCTCTCCACTAGATGTAGCACGATAGTAAAAGAGATAAAGAGTGTATACACATTACAGTATAATAATAGAAATGAGTCAATATTTATAAGTAAATTTTATTGCTTGGCTGAGATCAACAATTTTTAAAAATTACTACAGACAATGAAGTTTCAACACCTTAATATATGCTTATTGAAATGCAACAACAAATGTTAAAATATATTTCACCGTTACAAAAATAAATAATTCTGAATTCTAAAAATTTAAAAAAATAAAATACAAAGTATTAATTTAAGATATTTTTATAGACAATGTTATAAGTTTTCCCGTCGGGTGCAAATATGTGTAAATTCCGGGCATTAGATACACGTGAACAGGCTACATAAAGTTGACCATGAGAGAAGCATGGGTTTTCTAAATGCACTCCTGCTACCTGTAATGTTTGTCCTTGTGCCTTGTTTATAGTAACAGCAAAGCTAAGCTTGACGGGAAACTGAACCCTTTTAAATTGGAATGGAAGGTCAGTGGGAATAATTGGTATCCGAGGTATTATAACACTATATCCCTTACCGACACCTGTTAAAATAGTAGCACCAAGTATGTTCTGTCCCAATTTTGTTATCCGAAGCTTTGTTCCATTACATAGCCGAGGAGCATCTAGATTTCGCATAAGCATTACTGGTACATTTAGTTTCAATTGAAGCTTATGTGACGGTACACCCGATAGTTCAAGTGAATTTAAAAACTCCACATGATATGAAGTACTTAGTTCCGTATCCATAATTGTATCCATTGACAAATATTCCTTCATTTCTCCTTGAACCTCGTTTAAAATGTCAGTGTTGATCCTATTTACAATTTCATTTCTTGGTGCTAATATTGCTCTTGCACACAAAAACTGATCACTACACAAATTTTGTAACCTCAAAAATGTGAATAGTATTATACTGCATGTAACGACAGAAGAAAATAACAATAAATATAGAAAAATTAGAAACAGTTGAAACTATATTCAATTGAATTAGAAATTGAATTAGATATTGTCTTCACCGTCGGTAATACAGTGGGTTGGTATTACAGTATTCAAGGTTGAAACTTCATTACTATGATGCTAGATGATGTTAGATGGCGTTGAAGTAGCTAAATTTGACGATATTTTGACAAAAAATTTTCTTATTTTTCGTAATTTTTTTTAATTTTTTTTTAATAAAAAGTATCCTATGTTACTTCTAATACCTTCAAGAGTGTATGTGCAAAGTTTCATGATGATCGGTTAAGTAGTTTTTGCGTGAAAGCGTAACAAACAAACTTACATTCGCATTTATAATATTATAAAAAAATATATAATAATAATAAGTAGGGATTATAAATTATAAGTTATATTATATATATTTATTTTTTTGGACTACCTACTGAATAGATTGTATTCCGTATTTCTGAAATTTTGTCGCTATACCATATACATTTTTTCCAAGATTTCTAAATTTTGTATACCCGATTACCCGCTTTTATAATTACACGGGTAACCGGGTATTAGTCACTCGGTTAGATGATTACCCGAGTGGAATCATCAGCAGTAATTATCATTCTTTGTTCTCAAGGCACTTGAGTCGGAAACCGTATTTTATCAGTTCTTAGTTGTTTTTGTAGTTTTTCGTTTTTTGCAAAGTAGTAAATGGATATTTCTAAAAAATTAACTAACATTAAAAAACAATATTATAATTTTCAGGTTTGATTTTTTTTCTCAATTTTTAGTAGCATTTTTTGAATATTTCTACTCCTTATAAGAAAAATACTGATTGGATTTTTCTAAGAAAACTTCGTTACGTTAACTACAATATTTTATAAACATGAAATAATTTTAAATCAATACCCTCATTTGTTTTTGAGATATTCGAATGGAATATCAGTTAATACCAAATGTGTGTAGTATTTTTATTTTTTTGATGAATTTTCTAAAAGTGTTACTAAATGTTTAAAAGAATATTTTGTTTATAAGATTAAATTTGAAAGCAATATCTTAAATTGTTGCTAAGATATTCCATTAAAAATCAGTTTTACCAACTTTTAGTAGTATTTTCAAAGCTGTTGCTCCGATTTTTTCTAACAAATTTTTACCAGATGTCATACGTAATTCTTTGTAACAAAAAATCATTTTGGATGCAATAACATTTTTAGTTTGCAAAATATTCGAGGTGACAAATATTTGTTTTCAATTTTCAACCATTCCTGTGTGCTGTGTTATGTTGTGGGGACCTTTATAGATGGTATACAGGCAGGAATTAAACCAAAAACGTCTATCATGACAGTCCTACGCATTACTACTATGGTACCACGTTACAGTGTATGTATAATATAAAAGTTGCTAGCGTTATTGGTCCGAGAGATATTGGGGGTCAACCAAATTTTGTACTTTTTTTTAAATTTCTTTAGTAAAGGGTTTTTCAATTTGCGCGGGGAGATTTTGGCACCCCGTGGCAACCATTTTGTTTTGGTGACATCTGTCAAATCTTTTGTTTATTATTCAGTTGTTTATGCCAAATCATTATGGTAAGTTACACGATTGAACAGCACTTTCAAATGATAAAACTTTATTGTCAAAATTCGTGTTCGCTAACGCAAACGTTGCGCGCATTGCGCCCATTTTACGGTAGACGTGATGGCTCTTCACAGTCTACTCTTCAACGTTTGGTGACCAAATTTGAGATGACAGGTTTAGTAAACAATCAGCCAACATCCGTATTTTCAAGGAACAGAAGATCGGCTCGGCGGAGAACATCGCCGCGGTCCGTGAAAGTGTACAGCAGAACCCGAGGCAGTCTATTCCTCGCCGCCGTGCACAAGAACTCGGCCTTTTGCAGACTTCAACTTGGCGAATTTTACGGGACCTGGACCTACACCCGTACAAGATCCAACTGATCCAGGAGCTCAAAGTTCCGTTTGTTCGCTGACTGGGCTTCGAATAGTTTGGAAGAGGACCCCAATTTTGGCCGAAAAATCATCTTTAGTGACGAGGCGCATTTTTGGATGAATGGCTGCGTTAACAAGCAAATTTGCCATATATGGGACGACAACGACACCAACTCACGCGAGGCTCACCAGGTGATAATGTATCCTCAAAAAGTTACCGTTTGGTGTGGATTTTGGGCAGGTAGCGTAATTAGTTTGTAATTTTTTGAAAACGACGTTAGTGAGGCGGTCGCCGTCAACAGGGAGCGCTACATAACGATTATAACTAATTACTTATGGCCCCAATTGAACCATAAGGACCTAGACGACATGTGGTTCCAGCAGGACGGCGGCGCGGCGCTACGTGCCACACAGCAAAACGCCACGATTGACATTTTGCATGAACGATTCGAGGGTAAGGTTATCTCGCGCAGGGGTGATG
The DNA here is from genome assembly GCA_951509635.1 of Eupeodes luniger. Classification (NCBI taxonomy): domain Eukaryota; kingdom Metazoa; phylum Arthropoda; class Insecta; order Diptera; family Syrphidae; genus Eupeodes; species Eupeodes luniger. The sequence continues at coordinate 40,539,832 of OX608073.1, forward strand.
TGAATTGGCCATCAAGGTCATGCGATTTGATCCCGCTAGACTTTTACTGTGGGGTTTCTTGAAGTCGAAGGTCCATGCAAATAAACCACAATCGACCGATGCCCTAAAGGTGAACATAACACAGGCCATCGCTCAAATTCAGTCGGATCTATGCAGAAGAGTCATTGAAAATTGGATGGGGCCACTCGGATTCGTGCCACCGTAAGAAGCCGAGGCGGGCATTTGAATGATGTCATATTCCACACTTAATGGCATACATGCGCCTTTCAAAATCAAAAAATAATTTTGTAAATACCTCACACACAGCTTGTTTTATTCCATTTCAACATCTACCCACTCTTATTGAAAAATTCTTTAAAAGAAACATCTATAACATTTTTTTGAAAGAATTTTTTGCAGCTCTTCGTGTTATTATCTGTAAAACTAAATTCATTTGAAGTCGACATCTCTGACTGGTTTTGAGATATGGCCGACAAAAAAAAGGACAGACATCTCTCTAAAAGCCCTTGATTTGATTTTCAAATCAAGGGTCCCACAATTTTATGTCAATTTCAAAATAACAAACAAATATTCTTGGAGGATTTGTCAATTCTAAGAGGAGGAGTCTTTTAAAAAACCACACCACATTTGACACTTAACCATCTATATTGATACAAAATTTAATATCCTAGGGGTTACATTCTTAATGTTTAGTTTAGTTTTTAAACATGACTCCAAAAATATTATGAACTAATAGTGATCTTTCTATTTAACAGACACTATAGTTTACTTCTTGCCGGAAAAAGAAGGTGTAACTGAAATAGGGGGCGGCTGTTCGCCATTTTAAACCTACATCCTATATTCTACCCCTCTAACTTGCAATATATTAAAAAACTACACTCAGTCAATACCAGTACCAGTCAAACTGTTGTCCTTAATACGTCAGGACATCTTTGAATAGCTCCACCTCAATTTACAAACAAAAAGAAAACAAAAATAAAAAGAATTTCCCATGAATAGAAAAGGTATTCCTAGAAAATTTCAATTTTGCAAAAAAAGGAAAAAGTAGAATTCTCACTCTTGTTCGCCTTTCGCGCGTTATCACCATTCAGGATGTATATTGCGATATTCCTTTCTATTCATATCTTTCTTTTTCTCATTTTTGTTTTCTTTTGACTTCTATGTAAAGGAAAAATCTCCATTTGTCAATGTGAAGCGAAGGATAATAAAAGAAATACAATTCATCGCCGTCGTCGTCGTCTTCGTCGCCTTCAAGCTTCACATTCATTTTTTCTGGTAATTTCAATTCCAATTCTATCCCATCCAAATTCATCCAATGTGTGTTTGGTGTAGGTATGTGCCCGCTTATTTTCCCATCGTGTCTTCGTGGCTTTTATATTCGAATCAAATCCCAAAGAAAAGGATTTTTTACAGAAAATGTTCCTTCTTTTCTTGTTGCCCGATGCCGTGGGTATTTTACATTTTGCAATTCCATATCGAAAAGAGATTTAAAAAATAAATAAGTAAAGACTCAGTCAGAGGCGGAGGATGAAAATAACAAGAAAAAAAGGAATCAAATCAAAAGGATATCTTTGGAAGTTTTCTTTACAAAACAACCTGATATTATATACCCATTCCCCACACACCCAACTCACTATAACTCAGCAAAAGCGTACCCCCAGATCCAGACCCAGAACCATCCCAAAACCCAAACAACGTGTATGTTACAAGTTTTACACAATCAAAAGGATATATGCAGCGCACAACTCCATTGTGCAAGTCATTTGAGCCGAAATAAATCCTTTTTTTCTCACATCCTTTTTGGTTTTGTCTGTATGCATATCTACATAGGTATATGTATATTTTTAGAAATTTCCATCAATATCTCTATAAACGTTTGTATCTCATTAGAATAGCAGATAGGTAGACGTACATTATATAGATTTCTCAGTGGGAGTTTTTAGATCCTTCCTTTAGAGATTCTTTCTTCTTCGATGAATAAACGCTTTGTCCAGCCAATGACTGAAATCTTTTACAAATAGCTACACAATTCTTGTGATATTCTTTTCTTCGATTCTTCGAATGGATTAATAACAATAACAAGGGTATTTTCAAGAAAAAAGGTGTTTTATCCGGTACTTCAAAGAGACCACCAAATATCTCACGAAGCTTCTTTAGAGTTTTCATAAAGACGAAACCTTTCAAAACAAAATACAAATCGTCAAAAAGCAATTTCATCAAAATCAGTCGAAGCGTTCTCAAAAATTTGAACATTTGTACTAAATAAATTAGGTGGCGCTACAGTACGCTGAGAACTTAGTCGTAGTTACATACATCTCTCAACTATTCCTATTTACGAGTCGTGTCAGGGATGGAGGGGATCTAGAGTTTTATGTCGAATCTGAACGCCTAATTTGAGAAAGCACGTTTCAATGGCAACAATTACTACTCTTGGAGGATTTTAGATAGCACAAGCAGGGATCAAACCCAAAACCTCTATCATGACAGCTCTAGGCACTAACCATCACGCCACGGGTACTGCGTTTGAACATTCAATCTTTACCTAATCAAGCGTAAATATTAATTCGAATCCGATTGCATTTGATAAAAACGAGCATACTCACGTAAACGGTTTATCATTCAGCTATTCGACCTTTTTTTTCCTTTCAAGCCCGTTTTATTTAAAATTGGCAAAATAAGACAAAACAAATATTAAATAAGACAAACTATAAAAAAACACCCTTTTTATGTCCTGTACCACCCATTCAAACATTCATTTTCTTACACAATAATAAAATGTTTTATGCTCAACTTATAAGTTGTAAGAAAGAGAAGATGCATAAAAATGATGTGTCTCCTTTTATTCTTCTATGAATTTTGGTATTTTGCACGCACCCTCTTTTCTTCTTCGTGTATGACAATCGAAATGGGCTTTTAAGCGTTTTTCTTATTTCCTTATCCTTTTTGATTCAATTTGTTCAATTTTTTTTTTATTTTCACACTCTTTAGTTATCATCACCCAACCAAACAACAACAACAAGAAAAAAGAAAACACAGTGTAATCAGGGTTTTGTTCGTATGCCACACGGAAGTGAGATTAGGCCGGTATTGTTTGCTAGGAAAATGCAAAGTGAATAAAAAGTTAAAAAACATAATAATAGAAGGAAAAAATATGAAGAAGCAAAAATACTTTTACAAATGAAAGAAAGAAAAATGATATTTTGTAGTAAAAATACGTGATGTCCTTATCAATGATATGGAACAAAAAAAATAGAAAAAGAGAAAAACAAGCAGTAAATTATTCATGTGACTTCTAAGGATGTCCTGACGGGGGGGGATGGAGTGAGGGGTTACCAACGTTGTCGCTCGTCGTTGTGTCTTACACACTACAAAAGGTTCGTTTTGTTTTCTTGAAGTCTGTTAAAGGTGAGACTAGAGTTTCTTTTTCTTTTCATTGTTGATGGGGTGAGTCGGTGAATATTATTTTTTTATTTAATTTTAAAGGACCTTTGCTAGATTTCTCCTTTTTTCCTTATAATTTTTCTTTGAATAAAAGAATGAATATGAAATGCTTGGGAGGAACTTGGAATTTTTTCGGTGTGAGGAAATCACAGAGCATAAAGCAAGGTTATCAACATTTATGAATCATATTGTGGCACTTTGTCTTCTTCAAAACTGTCGTGATAAAATTTTAAATATATTATGGTTTTTAAGTTTAAAAGAATGGGAGTGTCATTTGTATGAATTTTAAGAATGATTAGCTTTTATGTTCTACGAGTAACTCGGTTTTGTTACAAATTGACCTAAGAGTTGTTTACACATTCAATCCCACGTTTTTGAATAATGAATTCATTAATCCTGATCCCAGAGTTACATAGTTCTTCAAGCAGTTTTTCAGTAAGATAAATTTAAATAATAGTCCAGTTAATAAAGGTTTCTTTTCCTATGGAAGTAGATGCAGCGATGCATCTTATTCCGCCCAAAGAATAAAATGTATTTAGTCCATCTAACGTTCTGACATTAAAGTCCGCATTATCAAACACAAATTGGTTAAATGAACCTGGAATCTGGTTGCGTGTGGCAAATAGCTGATATCTCCAACTGAGCTTCATAGTATGAAGAACAGAACCCCAAGCTTGATATAAGGTTTACCAACTTCTCAGAACCAAGCTTTCTGTATATATGTAAATAAGGCAAGGTTGCTTAGTATGCGAGACATGAATGATCTGGGACGCACAGCTGATATAATGTTGTGCCCTATTGCGATGCACTTCCTTTTTCTATTTTCAATGTCCGTTTTCTTTATTATAAAATTCTCCAGAAACGTTTTTAGGGTTTAGGTACACAACCGTCATCAACGTGTTTGAAAAAGTCATCACATTCCTTAAATGCCGATAGAGTTATTTTACAAAATAAAACAAGTACAAACAAATTAATATCATATTTCTTTAGGAAATTTATTAAGCTTTAATTTTGTAGAAGATTATTTTATGATACGACAAATAGTTTCAAGATAAACTTGAAAAACCGAAAAAACCGTATGTTTCTCTTAACTACCGCTAGAATTATTTTATAAACTATAAGAGATACGAAAAAATTCATGGTAGTTTTTTTTATAAAATTTAATGAGCTTTAATTTTGTAGAACAAAATTTTTTGATACGACAAATAGTTTTCGAGATAAACGTGAAAAACTGAAACAAACTCCATGTTTCTCTTAACTGCCGCTAGAGCTCACGTCGGATTCATAGGGACTTTTTTTTGGGCCATCACCAGACATCCCTTATACAAGGTGTCTGGGTGGCAGATTTATGTTTTAAATTTTTTAATTCGTTTAATTAGTTCGTGAGTACAGAGGTTCCGCGCAACTGCTTCGCCTATGAACACTCCACGGCCAGGGCCCAGTCGATCTTCAAAGACTCCCGAAAACATTAAAGAGAGTTAAAGAGAGTTTACGTGAAAATCTGCGATTTTCGGTTCTGAAAAGGGCAGCCTTTATTCATGATATGTTAAAAGAGGATTTAAAGTTCCATCCATCCAAAATTCAAATCGTTCAAGAATTGAAAGACATTTTTTTCGTGAGACGGGAGTGTTTTCGTACTGTGAATCCTTTTTTTGGAGCGACGAGGCTCATTTTAATTTAAATGGGCACGTTAATAACCAAACCTGCCGTTACTGCGCTCCAAGAACCCATAACCCTCAACTGAAACACCAAAAGCCCTTGCATTACCGCAGGTTAACTGTTTGGTGCGCTTTGTCCAGTCATGGGATAATTGGTCCATTTTTTTTCGAGAATGCTTGGGGCCAGGCGACAAATGTCAATAATGACAATTACCGACGCATGATAACGGATTTCTTTTTGCCGAACCTGCAACCTCATCCATCGTTTTCATCGCACACCTGGTTCCAACAGAATGGTGCGACCGCACACACGGCTAGAGTTTTATGAATTTGCTTCGGGAAGCTTTCCCTCAAAAACTTATCAGTCGTTTTGGGGACATACCGTGGCCACCGAAGTCCCCCGACTCAACCACAATTGATTTTTGTATGGGGCTAACTCAAAGAGAGAGTTTACAGCAAATCCCCCAACTCTAGTGAACCTAAAAGAAAACATTCGTCCAGCAATCAGGGCAATTGAATAAAGTTTACTGCAGCGTGTGGCTCGTAACACGAGGCTCCGTTTCAAACAGTGCGCGCAATTCGACGGAAGACATGTTCAAAAATTGAAATCCGCATCATTAGTCTGTCGTCTCGTATTTTAAATAAAACAATATATCAAATAGATTTTTTTCAATTTAATTTTAAAAATATGAATCTTCCGCCAGACACCCTGTATTATATTCTGTCACAAGTAAGTGCTAAAATCACAACAACTTTTCTGGCAACAATTCAAAGTTTTAGAAATTTCATCAAAATCGTAGCCACTCTTCAATGAAATCTAATAGTTAATGGTGTTTTTTTTTGTATTGTTAATCCGAGGAAATGAGACCGAGACTAGTCTAGTCTTGCTGCTAGGCCTACATACAGTGACATCTTCAAGAGCACAACAACTGTCCAGCAACAACTGGTAACTCCGTTCACACTAAAAAAAAGTTCATGTTACAGAATTCAAAAGAATCCGTTTAGTGTTTTATTAAATAATAAATTTTAAAGTATTACTGACAAATTTTGACATTTTACATAACAAACTCTATCTAACTTCAAAATTTGTCTGCACCTGCCATTATCTGGTCCAACAAATTTTGTAGAGATTAAAATTGATCATAGGCAATTCTCTCTTTATTTAAATTATTAAAATTTAGAATACAAATTTGATCCTAAATACAATATAAATAAATTTATATCGTTTGATCCAACGAAAATGAGAATAAAATAAAAACAAAAATTGATTTATTTTACCAATGGAAAATCCGATTGCATGAGTTTTGGAACAACCAACTAAAATGCTTTTAAATGTCACATTTTGATGCACGAAGTTTCAATAGAGCGTTTAAGTTTCTATTTTCAAAACATTACATGGTTACATGTTGTGTAAAGTCTAAAAAAAAAGTTTTAAAATTTTAAAAACTTGACATGAGAATTCGCTATAAAAATAAAATAAAATCATTTCCACGCATAAAACGTGCATCAATTATCGTTGCACAAGTATCTACTAACTTATCTGTTGAATACAAAATATATGCCCTAACACACTTACAAACAAAAAAAAAACTACCTTTTCCCAGAAGTCCAAAAATATTACTGCATTCAGCAAACCATAAATCACTAAATCAAATCACATTTAATAAATTTAAGCATGACAATAAAAAAGTCAGTCAACAAAAATTCATCCACTACCCACGATACTTAAAAACTCTACGCATTACTGGTATAGCTTATTGTTGACATGCAAATTGAGATATTGTTTTTTTGTCAACACCCGCCTGCCCGTCCGCCAACATTGCAACTGTCAACGCTTGAACATACATAGTTAACCCCCAAAGGACTATTATGCTAACTACTATATGTCCATTACAAATTAAACTTCCCGAAACAAAGTTACATAAACGTCGTCGGTGAGTGTATATAATATAGTGAAAAGGGGTTGGGAACGGGTTTGGGAATGGAAGGACAATAATATTTTTTAAACACATTGTTGCCACCTTAACACTTAACGCACTGTGTTACGAGTAAACAAGTAGTAATAAATTTGATCTGGTAAATCTAATATTAAGGCAAACTGAAAAAGCCAACATCCGGGAGCGGATTAGGAATAATTTAAGGAATATTTTGACTTATTTCGGGCGCAAAATTGAATTTTCTTCGAAAACTCTAATTTGGAAAAGTTTTATGCTCGAGTAAGCACGTTGACGCAAATAAGCAGGTTTCCGAGTTTCGCCAACTTTCATTACGCTCTTTATCATAATTCTGAATGAAAGATTTTCGTAGGAGGTAAAACTTGAGATACTCTTATTCTACAATGAATGGAAAGTTGATAGCAGTTCTTGCGGTAAGATGTCCAACCTTATTTCCTCTGATTCCGGAGTGTCCAATTATTCATGCAGGTATACCTTTATAAATTGCTGTTAGTTCTGCAATGTAGCTATCTACAGATTATGTGAATAATGGACGGTTGAGAATTTGCTGGCAATCGTGTGACTGATTATGAATAGTAGTTTTCTTCTTTGTGTGAACCGTCCGTCTGTGTAAAAGCGTTAAAGACAGAGATCATTTCGTCCCTAGTATTTTCCTTTTAAAATTGTGCATGTTTTGTGTTTATGGAAAGTACATTTTTTCTAAGATGACGCCGTTTTAATTTAAGCTACATTCTCGCAAGTAACAATTAAATAGCTAATTGTTATTATTTTTAGTTTCACTTGAAACCATTAACAAAAGTATCGCTTGGTAAAACTTGATGCAAATTGCTCGATATGTTTGCAAGTCGATGAAAAAAGAACTTAGACGCCCCATTGATGAAGCTGCTTAATAGTTGGCACTATAATAACTCTATCAAATTAAAAATAAATTGAGAACTAGGGCCTAGTGACTTACAACTCTCAACCATTCCTGTGTGCGAGTAAGGGTAAGGGAGTGTTAAACCTTCTCTTTTTTACTATCTAAAACCATGCTGTCCTAGGTTAGCCTTCTCTTTCATCAACCAACCAATTCGTGTAGCAATGATTGGAGAATATACATATACATGTGTCGAAACCCAAAAGTGGGGAATATACCAGTGACAATTTTGTTTTTATTTCCTATAAAATACTATAACTTTTTGACAGTACAATGTTGGTGGATTTACCTAGGTAAACAGCGTTTTTACATAGTCTTAAAATGAGAGTTAAAAGGTATTTATAATTCTATACATAGTTAAAACGCAATTAAATTCATCACATTTAATAGCAAATTTAAATAAAATTCTTGAAATAAAGTTTAACGAAAAGTAATAAATGTTGCATAGTTAAAAAAATTGAAAAATAAAGAAATAATGTACACTAGCTTGTAACACTAATGCAGACGAAGGTGCTATAATAAAAACCTTCACTGTACTCTTGACATCTGCATTTCTCGAATTTCATATAATTTCGAAAATTCCATCTTTGAGGTTTTGAACCGACTGTGGAGCAGATCAGAATGATGAAATAACGCGGCCATATAACTTTTCTCGCAAAATATTAGATTATATAGCACTGTAACAGTTGCATCAGCCTGCTCTTTGCACAAAATACGACAGTTCTGCTTATTAACAAAGCCTTAAAAACAAGGGCAGATGCAGACTTTAATCGGGGAGGGGGACACACACTTAATATAAAGACGAATTTTTGGGCACCATCGCTTACAAATTTTCTGTAAAGGAGGCTGTCAAAATTAAAATAACATAATGTGTATCTTAATCTTACATTTACATGTTTCAAGGGCTAAAGTGACAGCTTTGATTATCATATTTTTTAGAACATTTTTTTTAGGCATAGTGTAACTATTTAATTTAAACAATTAGCAGTAAATATAAAATAATGCCGTTTCTATGTTTTTTATATTATACAAGCCAGAAAACAAGGGCGGATCCAGACTTTGATTCAAGGGGGTCACACACTTAGATGAGTCTTTACTCAACGCTTAAAAATGTTCTTTAATGTTTTGTAAAGGAGGCTAACAAAATTTAAATAACATAATGTGCATCTTAACATTACGTTTACACATTTCAAGGGCTAAAGTGACAACTTTAGTTATCAAATTATTATAGAACACTGTTGTGCAGTGTACAGCAATTTATGATGACTCCCTACATAATGAAAGCATCCCAAGATTCCAAAAGTTTTCTAAATCTGCCATATTTAAGAGCTAAATAACAATAGTTTAGAGGGTTTTGGTGCATTTCACGCAGAAATGTTAGAAACTGTTTTGAAAAGTAGCTTTTATTTCAAAAATAAAATATACTTTTCCATTTCTATTAATGCGAAGTACGCTACAAAACTTGAAAAATCCAGAAAATGATCTGATGTTTTTTCGAACTCAAACTCGAGTCTATTATTACCATCGCTATCAGTCTGTTTACTCGTATTTTGATCTTAGTCAACCGAACTTATAAATTGTAGAGAGAAAAATGTTTGGTTCTTGAATTTAGCCATTAGTTTAACAAAAGTGTCACCTTAGTAGTTTTTGACACATTATATATAATTGAAATTCGTGTTTAAATCTCAATTCCAGAGCATCCAAAGCAAATTCACTTCAAAAGTAGATTTATTTAATTTGTTAAGATCTTTTGTATTCAACAGAAAATCAATTTTAAAAGAAATAAAATGCACGACTGGGTCACTAGAACTTGCTAATTACTTCCAAAAAGTCGGTTTAAAAATATTTCCTATATTTTAAGATTTAAAATGTACCTGCAAAATAAGTTAAATGCCATTTTATTTCTCAAAAACTCTAGATTAACTTATTTTTTTTCAAAAATCATTTTAAATTTTGTCTTTAAAATATTTTTGGTAAGCACTAAATAAAGTGCTTATAAATATCGTTAAAAAATGTTGACCCCTTTCTGAGATATTAAGTTTGGTAAAAAAAAATTAATATACCTATTGTTTTTTAAAATAAAAAAAATGAAATTTGTGATCATCAAAAATCATCATCAATTTGATCATCGACAAGAACTTGCACAAAAAGAGAAGATTATTGAAATCGGTTTATTAGTTCTTGAGAAAACTTAAAAACAAAATAAAGGTTATGAGGTGTACCCTTCTGGAGCAATACTAAAATATGTTGTTCTTGTAGAAAGAAGCCAAATTGAGAATACAAAATTTAGAGAACGTTTTAAAAAATCACATATTTTAACAAATAAATTTGTATGGGAAGTGCTGTTATTTTTCGTATTAATAAAATGAAAAAAAACGCCATACGCTAATCAGCTGAAAACCTTATTGTGCTGTGTTTTTGGAATATGGCTCAATATCCGATTCATATCATGTTCTTGGTCCAATCTTCAGTTAAAAGTAGTACTTTGAAGAACAAAGTTTAAGGAAGTAATATACAAATTTTGTTTTCATATACACAAAATAAATAATTCAAAATATAATGGGGGTCATATCCATTAACGCAACACGATTAGTTTTGAATTGAAGGGAATTCCTACGAAAAAAAAACAAACAAATTATCTCCCAGATGGGAGTCATGACCCCCTCCCCTGGATCCGCCATTGCCAGAAAATCATAAAGTTTTCGAGAAAAGCGGAACTTCGGCGGTGGAAGTTTGATGGTATGGGGAGTATTTTGCTTTAATTTAAAGCTGTTTCATACCAACGAGTATAAACTGCGAAATGTAAACAGATTTGTTGGATAACCTTTTTATGGATGATAAAAAGTACGGAAAAAAGTTGATTTTTTAACATTACAATGCTTAAATCCTTGTATGTAAGTAGTCGAAGAAACAGTTTCGTTAGAAAAACATTGCTTTATTGGACTGGCCAATCCAATTGAAAACCTTACTTTACTTGCATCAAATTTTTATAAAAAATGGAAGACAATTTGATACCATTTTGGAGCCGGAAGTTAAAAAAAACGGAACTATTTAATGACAAGCAGAGTTTTTTAACTTACAACGAATAAATGTAGCCATACCAAGTACTTATTTTTTTAAGTCATATTATTGAAAAATAAATGTTAACTCTTAGATACATAAGTATGTTTAAAAAAAAAAAAAAAAAAAAAGTATGTTTTAATGAATATTTAACCAATTTTTACTCTCTTCTAGTTTTCTGTTATGCTCATTTCTTTAAATTCAATGCTTCAAAATAAGTAAAGTTTAACTACTTAAATAATGTTCTCAAAGAAAATTCACTTGTCCCTTTATTCTAATATGTGGACCTTGCAGTAAGTAATTCTGTTTTACTCATAATCTTAAAATTACTTCTTAAACAAATGTTTACCACTGCATTTTGTACAAAATATTTGCATGGCACGTTTAAAGTGACAGCTTTCCGAATACCTGGCTATTAAATGTAAAACTTCTTATTTAAAAACCTTGTATAATAATTATTTACCAAACACGGGCCCACATGCATCAAAAGACTCAATCCACCACTGCCATCATAGTCACAAGAGCAGCATTAAGGGTAGGTGACAATGAATGTATGTTACATTTTACAGCGATAAACTTCATCATCATCCCTTCGAACCAGTCTGCGTGTGTGTTTTATATACCACCCCAACCACTTTCACCACCATCACACCACACCGCAGTAATGAGAATGAAACGCACTTTTAATGAGATGAAACATGCGTTTCCACGCGCGCAATACCCCAATCGGAAGCACAAGGCCGAATCTAATTCAAAGTTTTTCATCAAAATCGCATCGCTTGAGTTCCTAATAATCAAAAAAATTACAACAACAACAACCGAACCCGCAAATTGCATTACGATCTGTGAAATGACCTATTTTAAGGTTATGTGTTTTTTTTGTTGTTATATTTGAATTTATTTGGAAAATTTGTTTACTTAACGCGCTGAGTTGAGCGTTAAGCGCTGAGCGGTGCTTGTGGGACTGGATTTGTTGGGTGTGTGGAAATTGTGAGGCGCGTTTTTGCCATTTACGCGGTTGTTTTTATTTTCTATTTTTGAATAACAATCAATTCCAATCAGCAACGGTGGGGTTGACGGTGTGATTTTTGTTTGTATTTATTTATTTATTTGTTGATTATATATTTATAGGGAAAATCCAGCTCGCACAGCAGATTTTTATCATTATTGTCGTTGATGTTGCCATTGCTATTGCCATTGCCATTTGCCGCACATGTAATTTTAATCACATGCAGCACGTTGTAATGAATGAGATTGAAATTGCATTCGAAAAAGTGTTGACATGCGGGTTAAAAAGAAAAACATTTAAAAAAAATTCATAGGAACCATCCCAATTCTGCTCAATCTGATTTTATGTTATTTATTTGGATTAACTATTTTTGGATGAATTGGATATTCTCATAGAAGCATCAGAAGCTAGGACATCGATGATGATGAGGATGATGACGATGACGATGGAGCCCTTAAATGGTTATTGGGATGAAAATTGCAATCGAATTGAATTATATTTTATACCTAAGTAATGGAGGATGTGTTTGGGTCTCTGATGAAAATCAAATGCAGTTTTATGTGAAAAGTATTACATATTATGTTTTCACGACCGACGACGACGAGAAATAAAGGGTGATGCAAAATTAAAATTTCGGGGGTACACAAAATCGAATCTTGTTTATTGGAAATAATATAACATATGAGTATGTAACTATTCAATTTATTTGGTTTCCTTTAATATTGTCATATTTTCTGTACATTTCTACACTTTAGGATTTTTTTTTATCTGTATCACCCTGTGAGTCAATTTTATTCATCGCCATTATGATATGACAAAAATTGCATTGAGGAGCTTAAAGTAATTATAAAATCAATTTTGTGGTTAAAATGAGAAATTTTTGAATTACATATTTGAGCATAAGGAGAGCGAAAAGATGAAGTTTTGTATTCGTACATACATATTATGTATATACAATATACATAGAAAGTGATTCTCTTTTGGGTCGGATGATAACCAGGGAAAAGATTTTGCTAACTTTGGCTTTTTTGTATCCTCGTAAGAAAGTATTAACTTAAAAAAAACACGATTCCTGATTCCAAATTTACTTTGTTTGCCCTAAAATATATTTGAAATTCTTGTTTATAATTTGTGCAATTATAAAACGATATGCCCAGAAGTGACAATTCGTGGTAATGTGACTCTCAAGTTCAAAAAAGTTTGTTAAGTTCTTATTTCCTCAAAGAATTGAATTGTAAAGGGTGATTTTTTAAAAGCCATAAGAAAGCTTTTCAAAAAAAAACACATACAATTCAGATAAATGTATGAAATATTTATTTGATTCGATAATATAGTCCATATAGTTTAATGTTTGAAAATTATTTTAAGCAAGTGTTGCCCTTTACTGCGCCTCAAATGGTCCATCCGCTTAGTCCAATTTTGGCATACTCTTTCCAACATTTCGGCCGGTATCTTACGAATAAATGCTTCAACGTTGTCTTCCAATGCGTCAATTGAAGCGGGCTTGTCTGTATGGACATGAGCTTTAACATAGCCCCACAAAAAAAAATATAAAGGCGTCAAATCGCACGATCTAGGCGGCCAATTGACCGGTCCCGAACGTGAAATAAAATGTTCACCGAAATCGCCTCTCAATAAGTCCATTGTTGCGCGTGCTGTGTGGCATGTGGCACAGTCTTGTTGAATGAAACTACATGTCATGCAAGTCAAGCTCTTGCATTTTGGGCAAAAAAAAGTTGGATATCATCTCACGGTAGCGCTCACCATTCACAGTTACGTTACGATTCGCATCATCTTTTAAGAAGTACGGTCCAATGATGCCACCAGCCCATAAATCGCACCAAACTGTGACTTTTTCTGGATACATTGGTAGCTTTTGCAATGCTTCTGGCTGATATTCACTCCAAAATCGACAACTCTGCTTATTTACGTACCCATTGAGACAAAAATGAGCTTCGTCGCTGAACACAATTTTTCGCGAGGAACTTTCTTAACAGAGCACGCATTTTGATAATAAAATTCAATAATTTTCAAGCGTTGTTCGTTTGTAAGACGATTCATGGTTAAATTATGGACCAAACTGAAGATGTTTGACAGTAAAACAAAACACGAAACATGCTTCAGCTGTTTAAACCAGTGTTGACAAAAAGATAATATCTAAAAAATCACCCTTTAGTTTGTTTAAATCTAATTTCATCAAAGAATTGAATTGTACAAAGCGAGTGTTATGTCTAAACCGAAAGCAATTATTTAGGTTTTTGATTTTATTTCTGTTTTATATTTTTATTGGAGAGAGTTTGAAAACTGAGTTTCAAAATTATTATTTGACCGCTCCATAAATAACAATTTGCAGTAGAAATAAGAATTTTAACTATGTAGGTCTTCAGAAACTTAGCTTATATTTTGATAGAATTGAGAACGAAATAAAATAATTAAAAAATTTATCGAAAATCAATCATCTTCCGTGAGAAACTCAAGGTATAGGAGAAGTGAAATGAACTTTTTGCACAGGTGAAATACTTTTTCTAGGCTACATGAATGATATTCAAATACAACTCACTTATAGTAAAAATTAAACAACAATTTTTGTTAATAGCAAACAAAATTAAAACAAAAAACTCAGAATTTTGAACATTTTTCAAACCACAAAAACGAATCAAAAATAAGTATGTAAGTAAGTTTCTCGTTGGCTGACATAATCTTCTTTAAAACAAAGAAAACGTAAACTTACAATTTTTTTCGCATTGAACTGAGGTAAAAACATCCATTCAAATTGTTCACATGAATTTATTTTGAATTTATAATAATTAATGCATTTCTTTTTATTTACAACACTCTGAAACATCTCACATCAATAAATTCTTTTGCCTAGTTACGAGTAAATGGTAAACTTCGATATTTTTATCAACAGTCAATTATTGACAGTAAGCAGTTGAAACTCGCAGTAGGAGTGACCAATTTCAAATCTGTAAATTTATTGATATGACATTAGCTTTTCAAAACAAATTTTGCATGCAAGTTTTGTAACTACAGGGTTCTTTGATGTCTTAATATTCAACTTACATAAATAAAATGCACAACCGATTTACACTAACTAGCTCGTAGCCACTAGATTGTATTCAAACAGAAAAATAGTACTTACCTAACTACCTAGTATATTTTAAAATTTTAAAATATACCTGGTGAAACATTTGACACTTAACGCGAATTCGAAATTTCTTACGATTGCAATACTTGCCATATAGTTCCTATACGTCGTCGCAAGTAAAAATTACTCAATCTCGTAATGTTTTAGAGATATCATCTTTTTAAGTAACTTCATGAACTTATAAAATATAAGTTCCATAACATTCGTAATGATTTTGCAAGTTTATTATTCTTTTGTACATAATGTAATTTTAATATTTTTAGTTTATATTTTAAATTGTTGATTCGTCTGTCCTACATTAATTAAAAAGGAACCATATATTTTTAACACAAACATATGTAAGTATTTTTAAAATTATTGTTTGTTTTGTAAACGAGTACATTTTAGAAATTCTAAATATTCAAACTGCACGAAGTTTTTTCATTACCAGTTCGGATTATTTCGCTTCTTTGTGCAGAAAAAAAAACTAAATTTGCGAACAATTACAAAAAACAATTTTTTGGAGAAGTGCTTCTTTTTTAAAGAATATCGATGAAAATGTGTGCGAAAGCGAAATGGCCGGTTTCAAGAAGTGTTGAAAAAGTTCACTTCTTTTTATAATACATTTGGATGACATATTTTGTATTTGTTGAACAGATAAATGTTGCAGCAAATGACAACGTAAATTCCAAACCTTCTAAAAATATTGACAAAATAATTTCGAGGATTTGTGTCCTTAAGCTCATTTAAGACTCTTCTTAGAGACAATTGCAAAGGCCTGATAACTTTAAATTATAATTGTAGTTTAAATTGTGATGTACAGTAAGTACATTTTAAAAACCTAACGTAATAAAGGAAAGCCGAAATTCAAATTCAGGAAAAGAAAAGTAGATAGATATTATTTTGGTTTTTGTTATAGAAACTTTAAACTAAATGTTGCTAGCCACTGTTATTGGGAAAGCCTTTAGGATAAAATATTAGAGTCTTCCTACGGGAAAGGGGGGGAGTATTTTGAAGTGTCGCGACGTGCGATAAAATTCAATATCATAACGTCCAGTAAAGGCTCGGTTTTCAATTTAATTTAAAAAGTAATTAGCTTATATGTATTAATAAAAAGCATAACGTAAACGTTAGTACAAAAATATACAAACTCATAAATGTTTACCAACAATGTTAAAATAACCACTAAAAGTATAATTATATTATTCAAAAATGAAATTATTTTATGTCTGTTTTTATTAAAAAACAAAAATAAAATAAAAAATAATACAAAAATTGTCAACGGATCGATTTAAAACCTTTTATCCCATTCTTTTGGAAAACATTGCAACCACTGTTACTTCCTTTTTTCGATTTCAAAATTCAATTAGGTTACTTTTTCCAACAACACATATACATACATATGTATATATTTAGCTTTTCCGGGGAATAATATCTCTCTCAGGTTTGAGGTAAAACAAATTTCCACAGGATATTCAAACTCATCGTTATATTGTCGGTTTTTTTATTATCCTTGTGAAGAGTCAAAAACAAAAAATGCCAGAAGCCATCAACCAGCGAGAGATTGAGTCTGAAAATGAAATTTCCTCCTGCTCTATGTTTTTACAATTATTATTGTGTTGAGGTCAGAGGTCAGTCGTTTTTTTGTGTTAACGTATATGTATTTGTGTATCTTTGCACATCTCACACAGACATCGCTTTAACAATTCAAGCTTTTCTTTCTTTCTGCACATAAGAAAAACAACAAACACAAATTGAGGGAGGGGGTGGGTAAAGGTTAGCTATGTAAAAAGAGGTGGGAAAATTCCATTTGATTGCGGACATCTTTTTTTCCATTTTCATCATCTTCTTTTTTATTTCCACGGGTGTTTTATATTATTATTGTTATTTCTCTGGTTTTCCTTTGGGTAACGTTTTTTCCGTTATTATCGTTTCTTTTTTTCTCACCGAGATTTATAGCAACATTTTTGTTTTTTGTTTTTAAATGGCAAACACAAATCGCTGAGGGCATCCTTTATTGTATTATTAACTCTTCGGTGAATTGTGGAAAGTGAATCTCTCAGCTCTCACTGCGATGGTGAATGCGGTGGCTGGTGGTCCCTTCGTGGCATCGTCCGTCGTCGTCGCGTTGTCCTTCGTTGGTGGGATTTTAATCGAGGATAATAGAATTGTCGTGGCTGTGTCAATTTCTGGAGGGCGTTATAAATGAATTCAACTTCAGCTATTCGTTATGGAAAAAGACTAAGTATAAAAGAAGAGGTGTAGTGTAGGTGTTTCAATGGACCCTTTTATTTTAAGGGTCTTCATTTTTTCTATGAGACACGTTTTGATAAATACACCATACAACTATAACAACAACAACAACAACAACAACAACAACAACAACAACAACAACAACAAGTAAACCTTATTGCGCAGATAAACATAGGTGCTTAGTAAGATCATGTCAAAATATGCATCCCAACTCATTTGGAATAATGTACCCTAGGTTACACATATAGCAGGAGCTACATTTCTCTTATTCAAGACTATTTTTCGTATAGCTACAGAATTTTCAGCTTCAAAAAATTACAAAAAAAAAGGATTTAATTCTTACAATTCCCATCACTCTATATTTCGTTTCAAAAGTAATTCGGAAAGTAATATTTAGCTTTTGAAGTCTGTGTGTTAAGTCGGAAATAGATGCGTAAATAATATTTATATACATATATTCCATATAAATCCTTAATTTAGAAGATTGTTACTGTATCTAATTAGCTAGCAAACTTTGATCTTTTTTCTTTAACGGAGTTTTCCATGGGTAAAATAAATCTATTTATTTTTGATCTAGAACAGTCAAAACAAAAATTTCCTCTGTTTTTGCATTCCATGGGGCAAAATAAATTGATCTAGTTTTGATTTAAGACTAAATCTGCAGTTTTGGATTTTTTGGCAGATTTACTCCTTTTTCCACTAATACCAATACAATTTAAATAAAATGCTCTCGTTCACGAATTTACACTAAAAAAATTAAAAAAAAAATAACTCCAATTGTGTTCCATGGGCCACAACCGAAATCTGAATTTTCCCATGGAAAACCCCATAACTTTCTATAGCACCGCAGCATTTTAAAGTATCATCTCGCCCTGTTTAGATTTTTTGGCAGAACCACACGAAAGTCTCCATTTTTGATTGTCTCTCAACTCTCAATAAAAAGGACGTTCGTAAGATGCAAGACCTGCAGAAAAAATATGAGGAACAATTTTAAAAGAAGTTCAATTAAGTACAAAAAAAGATCCGAAGTACCAAACCACTGACATTGATATTTTCGTGATTTTAGTCGATTAATAGGGTTTTTCATTGGAAAATTCCGATTCCTTAAAAAAATGTATTTTTTTGTGGTGCATGGAACACAAAGTAAGGCAAGTTTCTTGCATCTGATTGGCCAGCTGCAAAAAAATTGCCTTCCAATTAAGGCAACTTTGTTGGAAAATTGACTGGAAAGTTAGGCAAGAAAAATGTCCCTTACTATCAAGTCAAGTCAACTTATGTCAAAATGACAATTGAACATGTTTTTTAATTCAACTTAAAGCTGAACTTTATTACTCAATGATTTATTTATTTTCTGCACAACTTCATTTAATGCTTTCTGTAAAAAGGTTCCTTGTAAATTTGAAAAAGAAATAAGTAATATTTCTTTAAAATACAAAATACAAATCATGATAGACTTGTAGCTTGCCTGAGGACTGAGGAGTGTTTTGTAGAAAATAATGATTTTGGTAATTTTTGTACTATGAACTTGAAGTAGAGGTTTGTGAAGTAATGTTCTGAATTTTAATTTCATGGCACTTGAAAAACTATCTAGTTGCCTTGGTCAAAATTTACGTTCAAAGAATGAAGTTGACTGCAAATGAAGTCCCTTATGTTGTCTGAACCTGCCCATTGTATTAGTGTAACTTTGTGTACTTGTTAACGACTCCGCTAGAGCTTTCAAATTTCCAGCTAAACATTTTATTTAAATTTTACTGCAAAAAGGGGTAAATCTTCTGAAAAATGCAGATCTGTAGATTTGATCTTAAATCAAGAATAAATCAATTTATTTTACCTCATGGAATGCAAAAACAGGGGAAATTTTTGTATAATAAATTGATTTATTTTACGCATGGAAAATCCATAAGCTTGTGATTGTCCTAAAATTTGATTTGACAATTTATAAAAACTCAATGGCTGCGTTCAATCTCGTGATGGATTGGGTATCTTGGATAGGTGGATTTTTAGATACCTTGTTGAACGAGTTGGATAGCTGTCAAAAAATAAAAACAACTTTTAGCTGTTCACAAAAAGCAGAGAAACATTTAAGCTTCGAAGTCAAAATTGTTGTAAGATAAAATATTTAATGGATAATTCAAGACCTAGCAAATTGGTCATCTACAAAACGAGAACAAAATAAGTCAATTTTGAACTTTAAAAAAATAAATCATAATTACCTTCTAAAATTCGGAAGCAAATAGCTTCTTCATCGTCTATTATGTACAGAACATCCTCAAATACAACTTCAACTAACATTTTGTTTCTTTTTGTTTACCAACAAATACAAAAAGCTGAAATTAATTTTCAAGTTTCTTTAAATTCAACCATGTGTTGAATCAGCTGTTCTATCAGATATGTAGGTATCTGATAGAACAGCTGAAATTCTTGGATACCTTTGGATTCCTTTTTTGACATCTCAACTGTTCTTGATCAGCTGTTATTTTACACGGAAAACACTAACAAAAAGGTATCCGGATACCCTATCTGTCTGAGATTGGACGCAGCCAATGTTAAGTAGAACTTTAACAACTAGGTTGATGTTTGCTTACAAATGTATATTTTTAAATTTAGGTTACTTACTTTTCGAAAATAGTATTCGAATGTGATTACAAATAAAATTAAATTATTATGCTCGAAACTTTTGACACATCAGTGGAGAAGAGTAAAAAAAAAAAACATTCATACAATTTGCAAAATGGGAAGAAACTAGTTTTTTACAGTTGTTTTGACAAAACTTTTTACCTTTCGACGGATCCAAGACAAAAACTGCTTTATATGTAGCTGTAGAATTAAGTACTTCTGAATTCTCCTTATATTGGCGGAAATCTGGTGGAATTAAAAAATTTCAATCTCATAAATTACAGATAATTTCTTTCTAATTTGTTGGGCAAACTAAAAATTTGTTATTTGCATGATTTTAAGTAATCACATTTTTCGGCTAAAATAAACCTGAAATTTGTGGACACAACCTTCAACAACTAGGTTGATCGAAATCCAAATTTTTAGCTTTTAAATGCTTTATATTGTTTTTCTTCAACACGGATGAACACGCGAAAATAATATATTTGTTTGATGCCCGAAAATGCAGCTTTTCAATACTGTGCACGGACTCAAGGGGTTATGAATAGTGAATACCCTTATAATGAATAAACACAGCGCAATTAGGAAGAGGATATGATTAGAAAGGAGAAATTGATGCACATTAGTTATGAATGTCTGTACATGAGTGGGAAATATTAAGCCTAGTAAAGCATTTCACATTCGTGTAGTGCTGCTAAAGAAAAAATCTCTGTAGGTACTCAACAATGCCACCAAAATTGTGCTCAAGGGTAAATTGATGAACATTCCTAGAAGTAAGGGTAATACGGTTGAATTGTTTGTGGGGAGGAATGCAACTGGCTATTTTACTAGAGCTTGATTATGAAAATAGCTATGAAACAATGATAGGCATGAGACCTTTCCATGGAGTTCAAGAGAAGCAAAGATCTCAGTAAGAGAACGATCGCCAATCTTTTTGAGGGCTCTATTTTTAATTTCATTCCAGTATCTACTCACGTGAGTTAATGGGGCACTGATCCAAAGAGGGTTACGCTTTAGCGACAGTAGTCAGCATTGAGTTTTCGAAGCATTAAATTCCACGTGATTCTTGATTCCCCATTGATTTGCGAGTGTCGAGATCTTTTGGCA
This sequence comes from Eupeodes luniger, assembly GCA_951509635.1. NCBI lineage: Eukaryota > Metazoa > Arthropoda > Insecta > Diptera > Syrphidae > Eupeodes > Eupeodes luniger. Next base: position 40,560,974 of record OX608073.1, read on the forward strand.
CGTTTACGATTTCAAGTATATGGGAGGAGTCATGTCACTCCTTGGAATTGGTTTTATCAATCGAGCTTACAAAAGGAGTGTCGTTGAAATCGAGCGTAGGAACCGACGATGAACCTTCCTTTGATACCTTTTGATACATTGCAGTATTTTTGCCGTAATATTTTAATAAACATAAAATAAATAAGGCGGTGCAACAGTCCGTTGAGAAATAGGGCCTAGTGACTTACAACTGTCAACCATTCTTGTGTGCAAGTAATGTTGTCAAGGATGAAGGGGACCTATAGTTTTTTTTTTGAGAAAGCGCGAATTTTTCAATTCCTTTCAAGAGAGGGAAAAAAAACTTTAGGTTGCAAAGGCATAGATTGAACCAAGAATCCTGGCATGACAATCCTACGCACTAACTATCACGACATGGCCGTAATTTCTGGTCATGCAAAAATTAAATGCGTCGCATATCGTTACTGTTAGTGCAAAAGGTCGTATGTGAAAGTCAACTACTTATCAGCTGCACAACATACGACTTTTTTACATTTGACCATAACTTATAATAGATCAGCTGATGACATCCAATATTTTTGTAGCAGTTGCAGACTGCAAAATGTCACCTTTAGCACAAATAATATAAAAATGGACAGTTTTTACATACGACCTTTTGTACTAACAGTAACGATATGTCCTAATATGCTAATTTATTGAGCAAAATTTAAGTTTTAAATTTAAAATATAGGTAAGTATATTTTTTTTGGAATGAATTCACAAAATGTAGTTTTTAAAACCAATAAATTTGCAGCATTTAACATAAAATATGAAAGTTTGTCAGATATAAAAAATAGTTGTCTTTTTTGTCCCAAAATAGAAAGGTGTAAACGTTATTTTATTGTATAATCAAATAAATAAATACAATCACACTAATTATTATTTTCAAGATTATACATACATAATTTAAGTACAGTACGGTTCACTTGATTAGAAACAAAATATTGAAATAAAAAGAAATATTTCCGTTAGATATAATATGCTATTAAAGTTAATTAAGGTAAGCAGGATGTATTTTCTTTTTTTTAAATGTTTTGTATTACAATATTCTTTGCTTTATTTGGATAACAAAACCAGTAAAATGCTAAAAATGCTTATTAGGTAATTACATGTAAATTGATTCTTTTTAGATATAAATTTGAATTTATAACTTTCGGATTGCATACAAAAACAAAGGTTTCTATTAAATTTATCTGTAATTATTAATAAATAGTTTTTAAATTGGACAGGCACATTGGAAAAAAGTGGTTCAAAAATTGACAGAAGTACCAACCCTTTAAAGGCTGTATGGTTGTTAACTTAAGTTGAATAAAATTCAAAATTAACTTTTTTATCAGGAATAGAACACAAATTTTAGCTTTTCTTTGTTTATTGGAATATTCAATTTACGGTGAAATTTTTGTAACGTTCATACAGATTTTCAACAAATATCTAATCGCTCGAATTGACTCAATTACATAGAGAATATCCATACGAATATTAGTTTTAATTTTTTGGACTTTCTAACTAAAAATGACTACTTCGATAATTGATTAATTAAAAAAATCAATCATATGCAAGAGTGCGCTAATGACAATGTATCCCAAAAATAAAAAGTATATTCATATCAAAGAGATAACGTGCTTCGATAATAGAGTTTTTAGCAGATATTACTTCATTCATAGGACTCATAATGTAATTTGTAAGTGAACCGTACTGTACGGATAACCTGAACCAAAATCATAACATTTTAAAATAAAATTATAACATTTCAAACTTAAATTGATTTGTTCTTTTCATCACCTAATTTTCTTAATTATTTTTATTATGCAATTTACCACACTCAAAAATATAAAAATGATGTAAATTAGTCGATTAAAGTACCGTCTTTGACTTATTATTATAGGTACTCAAATTTTGTTCGTTATTACGCTAATGTAGCTCTCTTTGATACAAATTCCCTGGAAGACTTTTCCTTATTCGTAAATCGTTCGTATCTGAAAAAATAAAAACAGAAGGAATTCAAAGTGATTCAATTTTCAATTAAGATCATGAATTTCTATAATTTTTCTTTTTGCGCTGATAAAATTACGATCCCAAAACCATACAAAAGTGAAACTTACGTGTGTCGATAGCGTGAAACATCTGACGGACTAAGTGATGGTCTTGTTGTTTTATAAGCTTCAATCAAATGTTCATGGGTCACTATAATCTTGTCCGGTAAATTCTAAAAACAAAATAGCAAACAATTAAATAAAAACATATTTTTAGAGTTATTAAACTAAACTACTTATAACTTAAACTAATTACGGAACATGTAGTAAGCATTCCATTTAAATGTGCAATTAGCTAAATGATACATCTTACAAAAGGGGCAACTACATAATTTATAATTACCTTTACTACCTCATCATAGATTATAATAGGAGTAAAGAGTTAAGAATTTAACACAAAACTGTTTATTTGTAACCCCATCAAAAAAGATTCAATTAGTTTTCACTTAATGATGACGACCTATGATATCTTTACTAAACCAACCCCCTACACATTTTCTATTTATAATCCTCAACACTACATTACAATGTGAAAAGGATAATTCACATCAGGATCAAAAGTATTAGAGGTAGAATTTCATGGTCTCTCTCTCTATCTCTTGTATCTGAAGGTGGTAATCTTTAATTAAACTTTATCCTTGTTCGTGTGTTTGGATAAATACTCCGGTACAATATTTGAATACAGAAATAGAGAAATCTACGAGCATGTACATAGGTAGAATAGGATAATAGGTGGTTGTTTTATAAAGGCAGGCATAATAATGAATCCCAGGAAGGATAAATGACACAGTGTTTCTATGTTTTACTGATTGTAGCTTCTGTCTCTTGTGTTGTTAATTAACTGACATGGAGGCTAATGTTCGTTTTTCTGTTGTTATGTTACTTAAAGTGTTAAAATTATGGACTATCACTCGTAAGTTGATACCTTACATATGTTCTTGTCTTTCATAACACCTAAGTCCTAAAAACCGCTAGATCCTTCACATTGCATTGGGCAGGTTCAGCCGACATAAGGGACTTGAAAGTAAGGCAAGTTTCTAGCATCTGATTGGCCAGCTGTCAAAAAATTGCCTTCCAATTAAGGCAACTTTATTGGAAAGTTGACTGGAAAGTTAGTCAAGAAAAATCTCCCTAACTATCAAGTCAAGTCAACTTATGTCAAAATGACAATTGATCATGTTTTTTAATTCAACTAAAAGCTGAACTTTATTACTCAATGATTTATTTATTTTCTGCACAACTTCATTTAATGCTTTCTGTAAAAATGTTCCTTGTAAATTTGGAAAAGAAATAAGTAATATTTCTTTAAAATACAAAATACAAATCGTGATGGACTTGTAGCTTGCCCGAGGAGTGTTTTGTGGAAATTAATGATTTTGGTAGTTTTTGGACTATGAACTTGTAGTAGAGGTTTGTGAAGTAAAGTTCTGAATTTTAAATTCATGACACATGAAAAACTAACTAGTTGCCTTGGTCAAAATTTACGTTCAAAAAATGAAGTTGACTGCAAATGAAGTCCCTTATGTTGTCTGAACCTGCCCATTAAGTTTTAAGAAACACGCATTTAGAAACACGCATTTAGAAACTCTCGTTCATTGACGCTTATTCATCGAACTTCGATAATTAGCTTAAATTTCTGCGTTTCATCCATCCTACTCTTTAGGTCTTGTTTTCAGTAGATGGAAAACGGCATTAGTCCAGCCGACAAGCAAAAAAGGTGAATTCTTCTCACCCTCGAATTATCGACCGATACCACTGATGTTCCTTTTTTCCAAGGTAATGGAAACGCTGGTTAAATTTTTTGGGGAAATTAAAGCTTTTTAATGACCGTCAGTATTATTTTCGTTGCAAAAAGTCTTCTGGTCATCTGATGGTTTATCTCACAGAACAGTGCAACAAACCTTTACATCGTTGTGTAGAAAATGGGATTATTGCACTTGATATTTCAAGAGCTATCTTATTGAAAATGCGTTCTTTCAGTTTTGACAAAGCCTTCCTTCCTTGGATTTGAAATTACATTTCGGACCGTTCAAATAAGTAGTATTAGATGGATTCAAGTATATGAAACATAAAATAAATGCTGGTGTGCCCCATGGTTCTGTTTTGTCTCCGACACTCTTTCTCATTTTTATTATTGATTCTCCTGTCTCAAGCTTTCAATCCACTTAACTGGTTTGCTGACGATAGTATTTTAAGTTTTTGTATTCGTTTTTAGATTCACAACCCTGCTCTTTGGATGTGGATCTTAAACGGCAATGTATGATAAGCTCATTAAATTCTGACCAAACAAACTTGAACAATCAAAATTGGAGTAGAATGTTATATGTATGTCGAATACTCAATGCTTTAACGACATTAGGTTAAAACATATTTTCTCATCTTTACCACTATTCATGAGAGGCATTTGCATCTGGAAGACTAAAAACTTCGAAGTTCTCGATATTTGTACCTCCAATCATCTTTTTGAAGGCTTACGTATTCGATGTCGCCAAAAATGCAACAAGATGTTTGGCTTTCCTAAGGCGATTTAAGAAGTTTTTCTCGCCTCTGATCTGGCTGTTATCTATAAGACTTAAATAAGTTCAAAGCTTGAGAATAATTCTGAGATGGTGCTTATGCAACTTACACAAGTCTATTGGACAGTATTGAACGTATAACAATCAAATTGATTGGTAACGATACGGATACCATCGTTAAATCATTTACGTCGCGACATTGGTGTATTTTATGGGATTGTGTTGGGGAGTGTGAATGCTTTCCTTGACTCTTTTGACACCAAGTGGTCTTGCAGAAGATATTGCCTGAATTATGTCACTCTTCCCCTTTTCATGGTCCTTATTGTATCTTATACTCAAAGCTTCAGAGAGTTGTTCTGTACATATCTTCTTTGTAGCTTTGATTAGTTTTTGTTTTCTAGTAAATGTTGCGCACTCATTGACTGGTATTGATATGCAGAGTTAAGGAAAGCCATTCTGCATTCTTTTTGAAGTTATTTCTCGATCTTTTGGCTGCTATCCATTTTCTATCAAGGTTGTAATAAAATTGTTTTAATATTTGTTTGATTGCATTTGAATCTGGTAGGTGGTATTCACTTTCCACGGCAGATACTATAAACTCATTACAAGTGCTAGCATTGACAAAAAGTTCAAACAAATCCTCATTCGGAATATCCATTTTAAATTGTTTTGAAAAATAAAAGCAACTGCTCGAACGCTCGTTTAAATTCTAAATGATTATTTAAGTCTAATGTTTAATCTTTCAGAGGGGAAAAAATGACTGACTTCATCAATTTAAATCTCCCTAGCTCAGTTCGATGCAAAATGACGCAGTTGATCTTTTGGATTTATGCTAAGAAATATATAAGGATTTTGAATCAGTTGAGATCTTAGCACCACTCGCTGAATCTTTTTTTTCTATACAATTTGAAGTCGAAAAAGTGTGCAAAAAGTAGTGTTTCCAAAAACATTAAATTAAACAATTAAAAAATATTTTTTTTTAATTATCGATGTAAATAATGGCAAAGCATATTATGAAAACAAAAACGAAAAGCGTTTCGAAGCCCTTTTTCTAGTTTTTACATTCAGAGTTAAGAAACAAAAATTTAAAAAAATGATCATCATACAAAATCTTCAACTTTGGCCTGCTCTATAAGGCACATCAATAACCCAAATTGAATAATTTTTTCGATTACTCGAGCTTCTAAAAAGTTTTGCATTATAGACCCACTCGAAAAATGAATATTGCAAGCAGTTTTGCATAAACGGGCCACTGTGCGCCGCTTGAACACCGTCGTAAATTTTCTTTTCTCACCCTTTTGTGACGTTATTTTAATGGATTATGCTTTTGAGAAATAGCCAGTCGCATTACTTCCCTCAAGCAATTTAACCGTAAAACTCTCGAGCCCAACTTCGGTCGTACCGTCAAGCACAGAGATGCGTTCTTTAGCCGTACTATACGAATGTGGCATGCTTTGTCACACTGTCTTTCCCAGTCTTTGCAATATTTAGGAATTCAAAAACAGCGACACCTCCCTTTAAACCCCCTCATTTTCTATTTTATCTACTTTTTATCCTACCGAATTTGAAAAAAAAACCTTAAGAACATTTTTAAAAACCTTACCTGATGACCACATTTCTCGAGTACTTCCTTCACAGCTGCCATATTTGCTGAAGTCAATATACTTTGAATATCAGCACCAGTGTAGTTTTGTGTTTTCGATGCAAGTCTTCCCAGATCCACATTCTTATCCAAAAACAGAGTTTTCGACAAAGTTTTGAATATACTTAATCGTGCAGCGGTATCTGGAAGTGGACACTCAACTAGACGATCTATTCTACCGGATCTCAAAAGAGCCGGATCAAGTAGTTCAGGACGAGATGTTGCTGCAATCACGGTTACACCTTGTAATCCCTCAACACCATCCAATTCAGTCAGAAGTTGGTTTACAACACGATCTGTAACACCAGTCGAATCGTGACCACGTTTCGGAGCCAAACTGTCGAATTCGTCAAAGAATAGGACACAGGGTTTGGCACTGCGAGCACTAAAATAAATAAAAAGAAAACATAATCAAAATGTACATCAAATCAAGAAAGAAATAAGAGAAAAAGGTAGAACGTTTCGTAGAAGGTATAAGGTATAAGGTATAGATATAAGGTATAAGGTATAAGGTATAAGGTATAAGGTATAAGGTATAAGGTATAAGGTATAAGGTATAAGGTATAAGGTATAAGGTATAAGGTATAAGGTATAAGGTATAAGGTATAAGGTATAAGGTATAAGGTATAAGGTATAAGGTATAAGGTATAAGGTATAAGGTATAAGGTATAAGGTATAAGGTATAAGGTATAAGGTATAAGGTATAAGGTATAAGGTATAAGGTATAAGGTATAAGGTATAAGGTATAAGGTATAAGGTATAAGGTATAAGGTATAAGGTATAAGGTATAAGGTATAAGGTATAAGGTATAAGGTATAAGGTATAAGGTATAAGGTATAAGGTAGAAGGTAGAAGGTAGAAGGTATAAGGTATAAGGTAGAAGGTATAAGGTATAAGGTGTAAGGTATAAGGTATAAGGGTTTAAGGTATAAGGTATAAGGTATAAGGTATAAGGTATAAGGTATAAGGTATAAGGTATAAGGTATAAGGTATAAGGTATAAGGTATAAGGTATAAGGTATAAGGTATAAGGTATAAGGTATAAGGTATAAGGTATAAGGTATAAGGTATAAGGTATAAGGTATAAGGTATAAGGTATAAGGTATAAGGTATAAGGTGTAAGGTATAAGGTATAAGGTATAAGGGTTTATGGTATAAGGTATAAGGTATAAGGTATAAGGTATAAGGTATAAGGTATAAGGTATAAGGTATAAGGTATAAGGTATAAGGTATAAGGTATAAGGTATAAGGTATAAGGTATAAGGTATAAGGTATAAGGTATAAGGTATAAGGTAGAAGGTATAAGGTATAAGGTATAAGGTATAAGGTATAAGGTATAAGGTATAAGGTATAAGGTATAAGGTATAAGGTATAAGGTATAAGGTATAAGGTATAAGGTATAAGGTATAAGGTATAAGGTATAAGGTATAAGGTATAAGGTATAAGGTATAAGGTATAAGGTATAAGGTATAAGGTATAAGGTATAAGGTATAAGGTATAAGGTATAAGGTAGAAGGTAGAAGGTATAAGGTATAAGGTAGAAGGTATAAGGTATAAGGTGTAAGGTATAAGGTATAAGGGTTTAAGGTATAAGGTATAAGGTATAAGGTATAAGGTATAAGGTATAAGGTATAAGGTATAAGGTATAAGGTAGAAGGTATAAGGTATAAGGTATAAGGTAGAAGGTATAAGGTGTAAGGTATAAGGTATAAGGGTTTAAGGTATAAGGTATAAGGTATAAGGTATAAGGTATAAGGTATAAGGTATAAGGTATAAGGTATAAGGTATAAGGTATAAGGTATAAGGTATAAGGTATAAGGTAGAAGGTATAAGGTATAAGGTAGAAGGTAGAAGGTATAAGGTATAAGGTAGAAGGTAGAAGGTATAAGGTATAAGGTATAAGGTATAAGGTATAAGGTATAAGGTATAAGGTATAAAGTATAAGGTAGAAGGTAGAAGGTATAAGGTATAAGTTATAAGGTATAAGGTATAAGGGTTTAAGGTATAAGGTAAGGTATAAGGTATAAGGTATAAGGTATAAGGTATAAGGTATAAAGCATCTTGCACATGAGCAACGAACTGCGAACTGCGAACTGTGGATGTTCGCATATTTTGACTTTTCTTTCACATGAGCTTTTATTTCTATTCGCAGGTAGCGACGAATTGTCAACCCTTTTCTCCATATTTTCCTCAGCCATCATCTTTCACACAAAAACAAAACAAGAGTGGTATAATTTTGAGGTTAAGTTGAGCGCGAACAATTTATTCGTTGCAGTGTGGATGGCATGTGGAACGCGAATAGAGTTTGACAGTTCGCAGCAACCACACTGCGATTCGTTACTACCAAATTGTTTTTACAAAATTCTCTTGTTTTAGAGAACAAAATGCAAATTTTATTATCCTAATATTAGTGTCATTTGGTTTCTTATAATTTAAATGTATTTTTGTGTGGAATTGACTTTTTGAAATGTGTAAAATCACGTTTGTTCGTCCGTTCGCAGTTCGCAGTTCGTTGCTCATGTGCAAGGCACTTAAGGTATAAGGTATAAGGTATAAGGTAGAAGGTATAAGGTAGAAGGTAAAAGGTAGAAGGTAGAAGGTAGAAGGTAGAAGGTAGAAGGTATAAGGTATAAGGTATTAGGTATAAGGTACATATAAGGGTTTAAGGTATAAGGTAAGGTATAAGGTATAAAGTGCCTTGCACATGAGCAACGAACTGCGAACTGCGAATGGACGAACAAACGTGATTTTACACATTTTAAAAAGTCAATTCCACACAAAAACACATTTAAATTATAAGAAACCAATTGACACTAATATTAGGATAATAAAATTTGCATTTTGTTCTCTAAAATAAGAGAATTTTGTAAAAACAATTTGGTAGTAACGAATCGCAGTGTGGTTGCTGCGAACTGTCAAACTCTATTCGCGTTCCACATACCATCCACACTGCAACGAATAAATTGTTCGCGCTCAACTTAACCTCAAAATTATACCACTCTTGTTTTGTTTTTGTGTGAAAGATGATGGCTGAGGAAAATATGGAGAAAAGGGTTGACAGTTCGTCGCTACCTGCGAATAAAAATAAAAGCTCATGTGAAAGAAAAGTCAAAATATGCGAACATCCACAGTTCGCAGTTCGCAGTTCGTTGCTCATGTGCAAGATGCTTAAGGTAAAAGGAAATCAAGAAGGAAAATATAATAGAGGAAAAGGTAGCGAAAATGAAATTCACGAGAATGACAACAGAAGGATAAAAGGAAATCAGAAGAAGGGAAAAAAAAGACAAAAACAACATTTTTCTTACCGAGTAAATAGGTTCCTTACATTCTCCTCACTTTGACCAATGTACTTGGCCAGTAGCTCAGGTCCCTTCACCGAAATTGTTCTTAAATTCCATGAATTTGCAATCTGAGATACCAAATATGTTTTACCAGTACCAGGTGGTCCAAACAGAAGTACACCAGCTTGATTACGCAATGGAGAGTCACTGAATATTTTTGGATACTGAAAGAGAAAACAAAATCAATTTTCAATTTCTACCGATTTGATATAAAGATTTCTTCTTACAATTGTTGGCCAAACTAAGACTTCTTCCAGAACCGTCACAACTGATTCCAGTCCAGGAATCTGTTCAACCTTCATACCAACATCAGTGATTGCATCGGTGGGCTTATTATTGCTGATAATGCCTTGAAGACAATATGAATTCGTACTCTCCAGTGATTTGGCCAAATGGTCATTCGTCAAAATGGGGTTAGTTTTGCCTTAAAAACGAATCCAAGAAATTCTTACGTCTTGAAAAGAAATCAGAGAGAAAATCAAATAAACTCACTCATTCTATAAGCATAAAATATGGCCCTCTCAACAAACTGCACCAAATCCCCTTTATTATAACCCTCAGTCAAATTTCCAAATCGCGCTAAATCCAGTTTTTCCGAATCGATATGATTGCACAGCTCTTGAAGTATCATTTCTCTACCCAATCTTCCCAATGTCGGTACTTTTGCAATCGTCTGGAAAAGATGACGTCCTCGTGGTGAATAGAGTCGTCGATTTAACTTCTTTAAGCTCGAGACGGTAGCAATAACCGAAATAGGATTGGTCGCTGTGTACTCGACAATTAAATGCTGGACAATGTCTGCGATACGATTGTAGTATTCACTATCTTGAGTTGGTTGATCGCCAGTCGAATGGGCCAAAACATCTAGATTTTCTAGGACAACAATTGCAGGGGCATTCTGAAGGCAAGTGGTGAAAATCTCACGGAGATCTTTTTGTATGGATTCAGTCTGAGAAAAAAGTTAAAGTCGAAGACAGTTTTTGAGTTTCGGATCCTTTAAACTCTGTGATTAAACTCACCTTTCTTCCTTTACTACGAGTACTGTAGAAAATGTCATATGAACACGAATAAGGCTTCTTGACCAATTCATCCAAAACTCGCTCCACAATTACCGACTTACCACAACCCGATTGACCTGAAGTACCAGAAAAAATTCATTAACTTAAAAAACGCTCCTCAAAACCAAAAAGGATTTACCTGCAACTAAAATATTCCCTTGCCTCAACACCGAATTCCTTTGATCCAAGCATAAATTCATTTTCAACTGATCCACTAGTTGAACCACAATATCATCAAATTCTGGCAGTTTAATCAAATCCTTTACACTCAAAATGGTATCCTCCTTGGCGTCTACTTCCAACACATCCCCAGCATTTTTAATCAGATCACATGCATAGATCTTACATTCCTTCAAAAGCTGTGCATCTACAAGAGCATAACGAAAATGCTCTGGACTTATCAATATCGACACAATCAATCCCTCATCCAACTTAATGACTTCATCTTGATTAAGCAGCAGAGGCGATAGTTTAGTCTTATCAGCAATGAACCGTTTAAAGGAACTCTCCACAACTTTATAGTGGGTCTTCTTGTGCGAATAGAGTTCGATTTTTTCCACAAAATTCAAAACCATGTGCTTCGGAGTTAGAGTGATTTTTTCGAGTTCCCGCATTTTCAACAGTTGCATGAGGTTCTCATTGATTTCGATGGTTTGATGGATGTTATTGGGGAAGTTTTCATTCTCGGTGACTACTTTAACGGTCACATAGTATTCACCATCCTCGGCGGTTCGAAGGCAATAGACCTGATCGAGATCCATGAACTCAGGGAGGTTGTTCTTGGTGACATAAATATCCGAGATTTGACTATCGTCTTCCCATTTACCAGCAATTGCCCGGAATTCAAAGGTGCGCGTGTTTTCTCTCTTTAGGTCTTTGATGAGACGACGCATTTTCTCCAATCGATTAACCATCGATAAGCGTTGTACTACCGATTCCTTGCGGGTCAGGCTTTTTATATTGCTAACTGTGGTGGATCGAGATAAACCAGTATCGGAACTTGCCACCGATGACATGGTTTGACTTTTATGGAGGCCATTGGTGTGACTTTCACCATTGCCATTCGAGCTTTCCAATCCATTGGTGATGTTCTCGACTTTTGGGGCAATGATTAGTTCTGTGGTGTGGTTAATTCGACCAAAGTTTATGTTAGGTCGAATTCGATCTAAATGAAAGTTCAAAAATGTAAAAACCTCTTAAAGACCTTTCACATCAAAAAAAAGTGATACTAACCCACAGTCAGAGTGACTTGCATCGACTTATTCACCCAAACCACAAGAAACTGTGTTGAGTTGATGATCTTAGTCTGCTCGAGTACATTGTCCTGAAGCTTCTCACTGCTCAGTTCCTATAGACGGGAAAAACCACCAAACGAAATTCAATATCGTCATAAATATTATTTGGCACTAGGGCCAAAATAATTGTGTATAAAAATTAAAAAACAATTACAATAATTTCCCAGTCTTTCGATGACACAGGTGTCACATAGACACTCTTCAGAAGTTGCACATCGTCCACCAGGGCACATTTCACCAAATCATTTTCCTTCAAACCTACAGCGAAGAGCGCCAAACGAAAACAAAACAAAAATAAAAAGATTACACATCTCAATCGTAAATTACACGAAAACATCACAGAACACACAAAAGAGAGAAGAGGAAGTCTTCAATTAAAAATTGAGAAGCAAGAGGAGAAGGTGGCAAAAGGCGAAAGCAACGAAAGGCATCAAAGATAAAGCTCACCCATTTCCTTAGCAACTCTGGCATTGATCCCAATTTCAGTGTCTTTGACTGTGCCCGCGTGTGGCATCCACATTGCATAGTGGCAGTACTTTCCATAGGTCAGACTAATGCATCCTTTGTCCTGGAAAAGCAATCAATCTCATTAAAATCATTCAATGCGCTTCCAATCTTACATAAGAGCAAATTTAGCCCTTGGTGTTGTAATCTAATCGGGGACAAAAACTCGAGACAGATTTTAAACTTCTCAACTTTGAACTCACATAAGTCGACACCAGTTCATAGTAGTTCTCCGGCAATTGTATGAAATTGTTCCGCATTGGACGGAAAGTTACTTTAAATGTGCGTCGGAACATTTTTCAACTTTTTCGTTTCAAACGTGAATGAGAATTTTATTTTATTAATAAACAAATTACTAATGAAAAATCTACTTTCAGTACATTTGCTATTCGCACGCACAGGCACCAACTAGCTACAGCACACGGCACTAAGGAAAGCACTTTTATTCTGTTCACTGGTTTGTGGTCTTTGGTTTTTCTTCTCTAACGTTAACATTTAGCTCGCCGTGCGGTGCGCCACATGCAAAGAGATTCACAAAATTTCAAAATTTTGCTGGGAATAAAAATGCGAAGAATTTCTTGAACGAAAATCTTGGATTGTTGCCAAAACACAGCGAGAAACGTCAAATCGAACAGCTGATTTGTGTTGTGTTTTCGTGAGGCTAACAACCAACAACAAAATCTATGTGAAAAAAATGTAAATATAGTAAGTTCATAAACTGGACACGTGGAACAGGGCAGTAGATTGGGAGAAGAAGGTGGTTGGTGTATGAACTTACTCGATTGTTTCGTGTAAACGCAGGATTATTCAGTATTAGTGATGTGCAGTAAGAAACGAGAAGTTATTCGTTAGAGTTATGTTCCATTGAGATTTGAATCCTGTACAATATTAATTTATTGCTCTTATTGAACATTTCTTGTCGTTATTATTTCAATATGATTGTGTTTTTCTTTCGTTAAAAAACTTTATTCCTACATTTCTTTCTTTTGTTTTTTTGACATCTCCAATTAAAATGTTCAGCTGAAATTGGTTTTGCAGTGTTTAAATTGGACTAAATGACTACGTTCAATCTCAGACCTTTTTTTTTAGTGTTTCAGGTGTAAAGGAACAGCTGGGATGTCAAAAAAGGAATCCAAAGGTAACCAAGAATTTCTGATATATATGGGTATTTGACAGAACAGCTGGAGCTGATTCAACATATGGTTGAATTTTAAGGAACCCGAAATTAATTTGTTTGTATTGTAATGTGTATACACTCTTTATCTCTTTCAATAATAAATGGCAACATCTAGTGGTAGTAATAGGAGAACTCACTTCTTTAAGCATCGAGAAACATCTAGTGGCTAATAGGAGAACTCGCTTCTTAAGCATCGAGAAACATCTAGTGGCTAATAGGAGAACTCGCTTCTTAAGCATCGAGAAACATCTAGTGGCTTAGAGGGGAACTCATTCAGCGCATACAAGAACCTCGAGAAAGGGGTAACATCTAGGGGATTAAGAGGAGAACTGGCTTCGTTAAGCATCTAGTGATAAATAGGAGAACTTCGTTAAGCATCGAGAACAACCTCGTAGATTCTCGAACCGATTTGAGGTATATAAATAGGCGCTCGGAAGCGAAGCGGTTCATGATGGATTGTGAATTGCTTTAAAGAAAAGACTGTGTTTGAAAAGTAAAGACTGTGTTTTAAAAGTAATAATTGAAAGTGTTGAATAAAGAATTTTTGTGAGTAATTTAGAAGGAAGTGAATTTGTGTTTTTATTTACGAAGTTTGAATAAGTTTTAACTGTCGGACCAAGCCGAATATTACATTGGTGTCAGAATAAGGGATTAAAACTTATTGAGAATAAAAACAGTGAGCAGTGATTGAACTATTTTGTGTGAAGTAGTGAAGTTAAAAATAAAAAAAAAAAAAAAAATAAAAAAAAATGAGTAAAGTTTTGAAAGACTTAACTGTCCCTGAGCTAAAGGCCGAACTAAGCAAACGTGGCTTAAGTGGGACAGGCGTAAAAACCGAACTTGTTAAACGGCTGCAGGAATATCTGGAGCAGCAAAATGAAGACCCAGATACGTTTGCTTTCGAATTAGAAGCAAAAGTGGAAGAGGTAAATACTAATGTTGCCTTATCTAACATGATGTCACTTCTGTTAGCCAAATTTGAAGAGAATGAAAAGAATGTCCTGAAAGAACACCAGAATGTTCTCAAACAACTAGAAGCCCAAAGGAATGATGTTCTCAAACAACTAGAAGCCCAAAGAAGCGACCAAAAGCAAGAACAGCAGAATGTTCTCAAACAACAGCAGAATATTCTAGAGCGGTTCGACGAACAGAGAAACCTTTTAGAAGGCAGGTTTGCGGCCTTCAAAGAGAAAATCAATACTCTCGAAGAGCGGCTCGAGCGCGTTGAAAAACAAAATGCACGTTTCGAGAAAATGAACAAACAAATCGAAACCCTCACAAATGAACTAGAAAAAGTACAAAAGATGAAAGCTCGAGAACCTTCTGGTGAGTGCTCAAGGAAGAGAGAAGTGAATCCTCCAAGCTTTGATAGGCAGATTTCGTGGTCAATCTACAAGAAACAGTTTGAAGCAGCAGCGTTAGCAAACGGCTGGGACGATTACGAAAAATACATTGCTCTTACGCTTGCTTTAAGAGGATCTGCTGCTGAACTGCTACAAACCATCCCAGCAGAGAAAAGTGGTGACTTCACAGTTCTGGTAAACGCAATCGAACAGCGGTTTGGGAATAGCCACATGGCAGAACTCTTCCGAGTTCAGCTTAACAATAGGACACAGAAAAGAGGTGAAACTCTACAGCAGCTTCAGGCAGATATCGAGCGATTGGTTCACCTGGCATATCCAACAGCTGGTAACGAGATAATAAATCAACTTGCTGTTGAAGCCTTTGTGAGAGCTGTGGACGATATAAATCTCCAAAGGGCTATCCGCATTGCCGGAAAACGAACACTACCAGAAGCATTGGCTTTCGCTCTGACGATGGAAGCTGTAGAACAAGCTTCCCAAAACGTGCATCGCGTAAGAAAATTAGAAGTTAAAGAATGTTCTTGTCAGAAGACTACTGTGGAAAGGAGTCAGCGAGGCGGACGAGCACGATGCTGGAACTGCAATAACACTGGGCATCTACAGCGACAGTGCAGATTACCGCGAAGAGGAACCGCATGGCAACACTTTGGAAACAGAAGTAATTCAACTGTTCAAAGTAACGCCAACAACGTTGCTTCCGAAGTTGTTTTCCACCCGGAAAAACGAATAAGAACCAACTTTAAGGGGCACAAGCTGGTTTCTGGTATCGATGGCCCCAGGAACGACATCCAGGTTTATCAAACGAAACCTTACTACAAGAGCAGACCATATAAGGAAGACTGTAAGCATTGCAGACGACAAGAAGAAAAAGAAGTAGTTACTGTCCAACGAACCAGAGTCGATCCCATTTATGGCTGGAGCAACGACGAGTTGAGGAAGGCTCAACAAGAAAGACTCCTTCAGATCCACGACAATACCAGGTTGAAAATAAAGATGTTCAGTGACCGAATGAAGACACGCTACGATATACGAGCGACAACAACAGAGTTCCAAGCAGGAGATCGGGTGTGGCTTTACAATCCCCATCGACAAAAAGGATTGTCACCGAAACTTCAACGGGACTGGGAAGGTCCATATACAGTCATTACAAAAATCAACGATGTCGTGTACCGGATACAAAAGGGAATTAGAGGAAAACCTAAAGTTGTACATCGCGACCGGCTACATCGCTACAGTGGTGATGAGAATGATGGATTTGTTCGGGACGATCAATCCTAAGGAGGGGGCAATGTAATGTGTATACACTCTTTATCTCTTTCAATAATAAATGGCAACATCTAGTGGTAGTAATAGGAGAACTCACTTCTTTAAGCATCGAGAAACATCTAGTGGCTAATAGGAGAACTCGCTTCTTAAGCATCGAGAAACATCTAGTGGCTTAGAGGGGAACTCATTCAGCGCATACAAGAACCTCGAGAAAGGGGTAACATCTAGGGGATTAAGAGGAGAACTGGCTTCGTTAAGCATCTAGTGATAAATAGGAGAACTTCGTTAAGCATCGAGAACAACCTCGTAGATTCTCGAACCGATTTGAGGTATATAAATAGGCGCTCGGAAGCGAAGCGGTTCATGATGGATTGTGAATTGCTTTAAAGAAAAGACTGTGTTTGAAAAGTAAAGACTGTGTTTTAAAAGTAATAATTGAAAGTGTTGAATAAAGAATTTTTGTGAGTAATTTAGAAGAAAGTGAATTTGTGTTTTTATTTACGAAGTTTGAATAAGTTTTAACTGTCGGACCAAGCCGAATATTACAGTATGTTTATCAATAAGGTATCTAAAAATCCACATATTCAGGATAGCCTATCTAACTTGAGATTGAACGCAGACAATTCAATTAGATTGGACAATTTCATATTGGATTGTCAGAAATCATTGTTGCCGCTGTGAAATTTTAAAGTGGTTCCTCAAATTCAAATTGGCTGCGTTTCAATTACGTTCTATTTTTTCTTGTTTTTTTTTCGAGTGTCGTAACCTTTGTCGGTCACAAGAATGTGGTGACTCAGAAAATGTTTAAGTCGTTTGTGTAAGCGTCTGATAGCTCTATTGAGAAACAACATATATGTTGGAAAACGACTAGCATGTTTTTGCTCTGACAGCTTTCAATTTGACTATCACCATAGATACATAGATCAAATTCGTCCTTTTCGACTGTCATCTATTAAATATCGCCTAAGCCGATTTCCCTGATTTTGTGGTTTGCTGTAGAGGGTTGCATATTGTAGAATGTCAAGTATGAAATTAAGTTTAGTCAAGGTTGGAATCTAGTGGGGTTTTCCATGGTTAACATCAGATTTTCTTAAAAAAATTATTTTTCTTCGTGGAGCTTGGAACACGATAGGAATGTTTTTTTTTTTTGTCATTGTAATTAGTAACATTGTGTACTTGTTAACGATGCTGATAGAGCTGTCAAATTTCCAGCTTAACATTTTATTTCAATAGTATTAGCATTAGTGTAAATCTGCCAAAAAATCCAGATTTGGAAATTTGAACTTAAATCAAAAATAAATCAATTTATGTTGCCCCATGGAATGCAAAAACAGGGAAATTTCTTTTTTGACAGTTCTAGATCAAAAATAGAATTAAGTTAGGACTCAGCACTATAAATAAATAAATCTGGTGTGATTGAATTGGCACTTGTGGAACATGAAACTCTGGCCCATGTTGTAGTACAATTAAGTTGTTATTGTAACTTTAAAACTCTTTAAGGCCAAGGGTCAATAATAATAACGCAGCTCCTGCTGCTCCTATGTAATCATACAAGTTCCGTACTTTCAAATTTGTGTTTGAACGTTTTTGAATAAAAAAAAAACAAGCTGCAAAATAATTTCACTTGTTTTGACATAAATAACTTTTTTTTCATGGGCTTATTCAGATAGATATATGTATGTATCTATATTTTAAGATTCAAGAAAAGTAAATTTTTAAATCAAATCAGGGTTGTCACATGTAGTTAGGTAGTGTAGTATTCATCATTGGTTCAAATAAAAATACGTCTGCTTCTCACCGTGATAGTGTAAAAAGTAAAAAGGAAATCTTTATTTGTTTCATTTGTTTCTGACATTTCACAAGTATTGCCAGGTACTACATTTCTTGCATTTAAAAAGCACTGCCAGATAATACAGGTAGTAACTAAAGGTTTGCTATCTCATGCTTTTAGATAACAACTACATATATTTACAAATTACAATTTTATCCTGAACCAAAAAATGTTTACACCTTAGTTTAAAAAGAAATGTACTGTACAACAGAAAAACGAGGAACATCTTTAAACGAAATTCAATTTTAAAACGTATGTATGTATGTTTATAAGTTGTTGATTACTTAAACAAAAATGGACAAACAAATTAACTTAAAAAAAACTCTTCGGACACAGGATCAAGCTCGTCTGACCCAGTTGTTCTTTTCAATTTTGTTATTTTAACTGAGTTTTTCTCATTTTTGTGAATTGGAAGCGTTAATAATATCGAAATTATTCCTTGGAATTAATTTATATTGGGAGGTAGGTTTCTATTTAGTAATCAAGTTATTAATTTAATAATATTCATCAACGACACTGTTCATCTAAACCTCTAGATGTATAATGACCACTAAATTTGATGATTATTCGGAATCGGGGTTATTTGATAAAAGTAATAATTTAAAAACAAAACAAAAATGTATGTATATGTTTTTTAAATCATTGAACTAAGAAAGAAATATTTTTGTTTAACTTTTAAAATCAATGCAAGCTTAAGAATGTCATACAGAAATCGTCAGATTGTTATTGAAATGCATACATTCTAGGATGTTACAAACTTAACCTACCTTAATCTGACGAACGAGAGGATTTCTAATGATAAACTTTTTTACTATTCTGAGCCCCTACTTTGTGTTTCGAAAATCAAAAATTCCGAAAACTAATATTTTGCTCTCTCTATTTCGAAAGCGGAATGTAATTTAATACTTTCGAAATGACAATTCCGAAAGCGGAATTTTCGTACCTGCCAACTCGGTTTCGAATGTCAAAAGCTTTTCAAAAGGGATAATTTGTTTCTACATCTAATGTGATAACGAAATTGAATGAGTGCATCTTAAAATGTAAGTTTTTTTTTGAAAATCATAATTAAAATAACATTTTGAGCAAATTTAATTAAAGTGGTACAAATACGCACACAAAACAAAAGCAATTCGAGATTTTGGTCGACTTTTTATGCTCGCATCCCGATTTGGCCAAGGGTCATCTAAAAACCACATACATAATGTACTTGGAAAAGAAATATTGTTTTGCTTCTCTCCTTATTTCATTCATTTAAAAAAAATATATGTGTTTTCTATTGCACTGCAGACCGATGTGGTTTGTTATGACATGCCAATGAAATAATCGTGTCCTGTTTGATTTTGATAGTCTCCTTGCCCTAAAACGTTTAAGGTGACAACTAGTTTTAAGATGGCTGGAAAGGCAGTTGACCTTAAAGAAGCAGAGAATTCACTTTGTATTGTATTTAAGTCATACACAAAAGCTTCATTCGAAAGTTCTGTACAAAACTAAAATAATAAAACAATAATAATTTTGAATCTTTTCCAACAATAAAATTCTATTTTTTTTTTCACACATTTCTATAATATTTGATTTGTGCCGTATAATTTTTTTTTCAATTCGCTCTTAATTGCTTTCGGTATTCATCCAAAGAGCCACTGAATGCATTTATTTTTAATATAATAATAATGTTTGAATATATTCATTCTTTAAAAAATGTTTTGTGTTTTATTATGATTTCTCAATTTGACAGATCTCATAAGAAATAATTCGATATTCGAAAAAACTAATCCAAAGAAGGGGAAAAATATTTAGTTCTACTTTTTTCGTTTCGAATGTCTTACAGGATATGAAATCAAATTCGGAACGAAAATCACTTTCGAATAGAATTGACTTTCGAAACGAATTACAGATCTTTAATCCTACCTAATCTGATGGCTCATATAGCTTCTCCCCGATAGTTAAATTTTCAAGCCCTAATGAATCTCAACTTGGGCTCCCCTTCTATAGATGATTTTGACTCCCATTCAGAAAATCGGAAAATTCCTCACGAAACATTTTTATCCCAACTGTCACTTTTCATATTTCTAAGGTATATGTATGTAGTTTATGATTTTTCAAACTATGAACTTATTTACTCCTGTGTACAGAAAAAACTCGATATTGAGAAGAAATATTATGGTTGATGTGTGTCAGTTTATACAATTTTAACGAATGATTGGTGTATTGGCTTGCCGTACTTCTAATACCGTACAAGAATTTTTTAAGGATATTATATGGATTTAATCCAGCTCAGGGAAAGTGTTTTGTGTCTTAGAACTAAGGTAACCAAGGCCATATGTACTTTAAAAGTGACCACTTTGTTTTAATACAATTTTTGTTTTCATGCAATTTTGTCATTTACTTGAAACCAATTTTATCCTCAAACCCTATGAGATAGACCGTTGTCGAAAACCTAAAATAAGATACAAAGTTAATGTTTGAAATAATTTGTATCTTGTATCAACATCAGTCAACTTATACGAGTTTTGTTTTCTTGGTATCCGTCAATGAAAAAAAAGCAAATCTTTAACATGTTTCGGCGGATGTCTTCTCACCTCTCAGTACATACAAATTCTCTTTTAACACAAACAAATTGAAGAAGTTTTTGAAAATGAAACCAAAATCTTTATTTTTTAATATTTCAATAAATTTATTTTATTTTTTAGTATTTTATTTATTAATTCAAAATAATAATAATAAAAAAATAATAATTATAATATTTAATAACAATAAAATTCTATGAATATAAACTACAAAAAAATAAAATAATAATAAAACCACCCACAGAATAATTGAACGAATAAAAATTCGTGTCAAAATTCTCAACTAAATCCACATTGCTAAATAATTGACTATGCAAGATAATAATTTTTCTTCTTCATCTTCTTAATTTAAAAATTATTATTATTTTCTTTTAACAAAATAGAGGGAGAAATTATGCAATAAAAATAATAATAATAAAATCATAACAAATTAAAGAACAAACAAATTAAAAAGTAAAACTTTATTAATCCCCACGATATGCACTTTCTCAACTTCTGTTATTTGTTTTCTCTAATTCTTAATTTAATAATTATAGATACTTGCATACAGATATTAATTTCTTAATTTCATTTTGATATTCGATTTTCGAATTAATTTTAACTTAAAATTAATTAAAAATTATTATAATATATTAATTATAATTATATTGTTAAATGTACAAAATTCTCATGCAAATTCATAAATGTATATATATTTATATATTTTGTTTAAAGAATATATAATATAATATTGTTATTATTATAGATTGTATGTATATATATTATTATATTTTATTAATTTTTAATTTTATTATTTATTTATATACAAAAAAACTTACAAATGTAGAAAAAAATTCTATGGTTTAATATCAAAATTTGTCATTGTTAGTATTGTATTTTTTTTAATTATTATTATTATTTTTCATATTGTTTAATATGTTTTTCAAAAAATTCAAAAATTCTGTTTTGTTTTTTCTTCCGGTATATATATGTATGTATAATATAAATGTGTATGTATGTATGTACAAAAAAATTTGTTTAAAATACATCGACAAAGTGTAAAATGCTTGTATATAGAGATTTTACTATTGAATACTGCGTAGTATAATAAATGCTTATTTATAAATATTATTCTTTTTGTTTTTTTTTTTTAATATTTTAATTTAAAATGGCAAATTTCAGAGACGTAAAGTTTTCGTAAACCTTTTGTTCTTTCTTAGTTTGTTTTGGTAGCGAAAATAAAATAAGAAATTTAATCAAATTTGTTTCTCAAACAGAAGGCCTCCTGGTATTCTATTGATGATGATTAATTTTAATTTTTGTTTTGATGTAGCAATTTATTATACAAAAACAAATGTTTTACCAAAAATATGTAAACTCCAAAAATTCGTTAGTTTTTTTTTTTAATAATAATAAATTTGTGCGGTTGTAGTATTTCTTTTTTTTTTAATATCACTAAAAAATCGATTTATATACAAATAATTTCATTAAATTTTGCACAAATTCAAAAAATAGACAGATCAAGAAGAGAGCTTAGTTAAATTTTTATAGAATCTCAAGAAATAAGAAAACAAAAATAGATATTCCAGGAATGATGTAGTATACACAATTGCATAATAAAATGGCTTAAATATTCTTTTGAGAAGTTTAAACATCCAATTCTTCCAGAGTTCTCGACAGTCTATTATTATCGATTCGACGTCTCTGGCTGCGTCGAACTGCATCTGCACGTCGATAGGGTTCACTCTTCAAATTCAATAGAATGTCTTCCAAGGCTCCATTATAAACTTCATCTTGCTGTAGAATCTTCTGTTCACGAACGGAACTGTTCTTGTGTGTTGTCGTTTTGCTTTTAAGCTCATTTATTACTGCTTCCTGTAATGAAATCGAAGTCGTCTGAGAAAAGTAAACAGATTGGGAAAAAAGGACACCATGGGAAAGTGTGTTTGTGGGGGGGGACAAAAGAAAAACCCAAATTAGTAAAACCATGACACCATTATGAAAACATATAATAGTTTTTAAAACTTAAATGATAAATATCAAAAATGATTTAATTTTAAAGGTCCTTATTACGAGAGTCTATTCGGTGTTGAAATAAAAGTCAACTGGACTTTCAAGTTAATAACAATAATTAGGTAATTGTAGAATTAAAAATTGTTGAATAGACTCTCGGAATAAGGCTCTTGGATAAATTTTGTTTTTATTTTTTTTGTTGTTGGAGGGAAAATGATGCAGAAAAAACGCAGGTAAATTGTTGGTTAGTTAAAGGTAATTTCTTTCTGGTTTGGTTGAAAATTAATGATAAATTTTGAAAAATGAGAATAAGCTGCTGCTGACTTTGAATACGATCACAACACTGACAAAAAGAAATTTGGAAAGAAAAAACAACAACAAAAAGCACACTCGCACACAGAAAATATAAAAAAGTTTAAATACAAAAACACAATAACAATATTTTAAAGAAAATTGTACTAAATTTTACTATTTAAACAAATTACTACTTGCTACATAAACTAAAAAAAAAAACAAAGGCTAAAAATAATTGAAGTAATTCTTAGAAAGGGAAATTGTCTTTGGGTGAGATTAAGATTTGAGATTTTTAATCTAATCTAATACATATTTTATCTTAACTCAATTTGAACTAATTTGGAGAACATAAACTAAGGTTTTTTGAGTACTAAGGATCGAGATAGGAATATGTATCACATACTCGACTCCATTTTAAAAAACTTTTGAAAATTGTTACAAATATATAACAAAAGTTCTTAATGTATGATTCTAAAATCTTATATTTTAAGAGCTTGACATTGAATTAAAATGAGATGTAGCTATGTGAAAAAGTAAAATTGAATTTAATTTAAGAGGATTTCAAAGTTCCAATTTTTTGTATTTGTTTAGTATTATAATAATTATTACTACTAACAAAATATCTACAGGAGCTAAAGAGGTTTTGTAATAAATTAAACTCTTTAAAAGATTTTTCATAGCGTCAGTTGGAATCCGACTTAAAAATCACTCTAACACGTCAGGTTTTTGAGATATTAGCTTTTATAAAACAAACAAAAAATTACACCGAGGCTGATTTTGGTACAATGAAGTTTCTACTTTTAAAATTATTTTTATTTTTAAGACTAACTGTATGTTTTGGTAATTTAGTGCGATTTATTTAACTAACAGCAAGTTGAAAGTTATGTCTTTATTAAAAACAGTTTCATTTTATTAATATTGCTTTATAACTACATGGATTATGAACGTAAGAATGCATTGACTATCTAAAATTTGCGTTTACTTTTGAAGATCTATTTTAAATCATCTTTTAATCCCGATAAACTATATTAATAAAAGCCCTTCGCTCAAAAACGAAGTTCGTGAAAGCCGTTCACAATCAGTTATTGCGCCAGTATTAATGGATGCTGTGCAAAATCTCAAACGTTAGTATCATTAGAATTAAAAATATTTTCCATCAACACTTAATTGTGAAATATGTAAGTATGTTCAAGTTGAAATCAGGATTCGTGTATAACAATTTTTTACAGCAGAAGAAGTTAAAACTATTTAAAAAAAAAATATCTCTGAGTGCTTAAAATGTTTACAAAAATTGTAAAAGCGCATGGTAAAAAGTATTACAATTTGTGGAAAATACGTTGTAAGACTATATAATTATTATTTAAAATTAAATATTATTCTATCGTAATTGTTAGGGCGGAAATATGAAATCAACCCCCATATTTGTATGTTGTTCTAAACGTTCAATCCCTATCTTTAATTTAATAAAATTTCACAATCACCGGACCATGTGCCAAGACTTTTTGCAGCAGAAAAAGGCAAAACCCGTTCAAAAATTATTTATTGTTTTTTGAAGCAAACAAATCAGAACTTATTTATCAAAACAATGAAATCTTAAGATGCAATAATTTTTCGAAAATTTGCATAGGTTCAAATGAAGTCCACAACTAATAAGAAATACCTTACTTAAACTTATCAAGAAGATAAGGAATTGGAATGTGCGAAATCATCATAAGATTCATTGTTCAGCTCCAACTGAATCCGCACTAACAATTTCGAGAATGTTTTTTTACATTTTTTCCAAATATTGAGGGTTTTTGTGACATCTATCGATGTTAAGGACTAGCTTAAGATGTAAAGAAACAAATTCCAAACAAATATCAAAATAAAACAGCAAATCTTGTTTTCGCCCACTTTAAAGTGTTTCAAACATTAAATAGAAGTTTTGTTTGAGTCAACTGAATAGGTACAACGATAATTTAATCGTTGTTTATGAGTGTTTTCCAGTACTGGACGGTTTAAAATAAACACTTTTAAGTGAAATTTAATTTCTATTATAAAATTTTGAGACCCCTTGGGTAGATTCATACAAGCATTAGAACTGTTTCAAAAGCTAGAATCGACTTGATTAGGCACCAAGACCTAACTGGAATAAAAAATGATACAATTGGCTGAAGTTTGTATGGCTTTTATTTTTACTTAAAAAATAAAGATTCGTACCAATAAAACATAAAGGGGGGGGGGGGGTAAAAAGAACTGCAAAACAGTGGCTTGAAGACGAGTAATTTCAAGGTTTGCATTTTATACTTTTAATTCTGAGTCAAAAATTGGCGTAAACGCAAGTCACTCAACTGTTTTAAAAGGTATTTAAATTCGAGCTATCTTAAATGAATTTAACTTAAGAAAAAGCTGCTGCTTGACGAACAACGGAAAGTTATTCTATGAGAGTTTTTCAAAACTCAAATAATTTGGAAAAAGAATGATATCACGTGTTTTTTTCAGATGATAAAACTATTTAATTACGTTGACACTGATGGGCCAACCACGATTTGAGAAAATAATAAGGTGTTAAAAGCTTCATCGCAACTGTAAAGGAGGTGTTGTACTATTACAAAGTTACCAGTTATTGTGGAACAGTTAAGGTTGACATCAAAAATTACTGCAGCTGGGTATAAGGGAATTTTGGAAACATAAATTTGGCCTACCAATATAATAACGCGTCTATTCACTCAGTGCACATAACAAAAGCTTGGACAGAGGAGTAAAGTGTACACTTGCTTTAATAACTGCGGTAAAGATCTAAACATTATTTAATTTATTTGGGGATGGTTAGTACCCACAGTTAATGATATTTGGTCGTTAGTTTAACAAAGAATACTTAATTTCTATAAATTAGCTTTTAGCGAAATATCGATGAACTATATCAAAAGGCTATAGGATTCATACCGGAACTAATTTACGAAATGATTAAAAGTAAAGGTGCAAGTATATCCACTACCAAACTTAATAAAAACTGGTTTTAGTTCATGACTCAAAAAAATATTCAATTCTTCCTAGTAGAAAGCTTTGCAAATGGGCGAAAGAAAAACTGGTGGTTGATTTTGGCTAATTATTTTCAAATTATCTTCTTTAAATCTTAAGGGAGTAGTTAGCACCAACAGATGGCACAATAGTTATCAATATTTGGAAAACAATGTGTAAAGTATTTTCAAAAATGCCTGAGCGTATTCAGATGAAGCGAATTGTATGTACATTATATTGTATAACTTAAAATTACCGTATTTTGATTTTTTAAAACAGTTTTAAAGAGGTAAATTTTAAAAGTCATGGAAAACAAAATCATTTGAAAAAGTATTTTCTCCAATTCTTTGAATCTGTTAATTCAGTAGATACTTCATTGTTTTAACTCAATTTGGTTTGGGCGACAACAGGTTTCAAAAAGTAAATAATTTATTTGAAAAGGTGTCGAAATTAAAATAAATTAGCCCTTGATAATTTATGTATTCATTTTCAAATATTTGCCATACAAAAATTTTGTTTTGAATTAAATGTTATACAAATATTAATTGAGTTGAAATCATTATTTGAAATTCTCTAAAAAGAGTCTTGTTTCTTAAACAAAATTGATAGTAATCATTTAAATTGTGGTACTATGAAGAAGAAAGATTAATCAAACTTTTAACATTTAGTAGGGAGAAAAAGCTACAAGACCCAAACTATACTTTTTAAAAGGTTTCGGTGCTGAGTTTTAAATTTTGACCTCGGTGTTTCTTTTTTTTATTTCATAATTTTTCTTATATTTATTTATGGTTTTGAGGCGCTTTTTGCCTAATAATATCTAAAAGGTGTGTTTAGTAACTTAATTTCTTTTTACGTGTGGTTTATCAAAAGCATTTTTGATGGCTACATCTTCAACTTTAAAAAAATACTAAAAATCATCCTTTTTCTGACATAAGTCCCTGAGTTAACTTGTAGACTTGCTTCAATCATAAATAAAATTGGTTAGTAGATAGCTATTTTAAAAACAAAATAAAGATATCAACTATGTACAAACGACACTACATAAAATCAAAATAACGGACAATTACAACATTTATCATTCATATTTTTTTTCTTTTTTTTCAAACACATAAATAGTATTTAAATTAACAAAATATAACAACCGCGTTCACTTACATTTATTTAAACAAATGTCAAAACGACTTTAAGAAGAAGCAACCATTTCCAAGTAACAGATAGAGGGTATCTACAAGACTTTATATTTTCTATGTGCGTGCGTGGCTCATTTTCTTTTCTATATTATTTATTTAATTTGTGATTTTAATTATTATTGTTTTGTTTGTTTTAACTTATTTAGCAGTCTTATATTTTGTGTGTGTATTTTTATTAGTCTAAAATTTAATTTATTTAATCACAACATTAAAGCACGATCTAGCTTTGATTTTTGTATTGTATGTTTTTAATTTCTTCAACAATCATAGTCAACATGAGTAGAAATGTCTATCATCATCTCGAGCCGAATTAGTTAATGCTTTGTGTAGAAGACTGCTTTCCATAGTCACGCAACCAAGTTTCTATGTATATTGCAAACGATTTAGCCAATTCCAATGAGTATATTGTATATTTATATATTTGTTTTATAATTTTTGTAATTACAACAATTATTATTAAATAAGAGATAGAAGAAAGTGTGGTAGAGTTTGTTTTTTTTTTTTTGCCAATGTGTGGGCAGAAGTGAAAAGAGGAAAATTAATGGAAAATATATAAATAAATGAAACAAAAAAAGAAAAACAAAATTGAATTAAATTAAAGCAAACATGAATTTCCACCAAAAGCCACATAGATAGAATAATAAAGCTTACCTGCTGTTTCTTCTGATTCATCTTGTTCCTAAGGATTACCTGTTCGTTTTCCTTTTTACTTGCGGCCTGAGCGGCTGCTTGTTCTAATCGGCGACGTTGCTCGTTCTCCTGGTCGTGCATCTTTAAAGAATTCAAAGTTTAGCAAACTTTTTAAACTATCGACAAAAAATACCACAACTTACCTTAAAAGCTCGTGTGAATCTTACAATTAGCGCAAAGAACGCACTCGCATCGGCCTTCCTCGACGATTCTCCGAAATATTCCACACACTCTTTGAATGCATCTTGGGCATTCTTCAAATCAAATTTGATCTTCTTCAGCTTATCCTCGGAGTTGTTTAGGAAATCTCTGAGAATATGTGTTGGTGCACCTTTTACTCGGATGTCAGCTTCCTTCTTCACCAATTCCATGCCCTTCTCCAGATCATGCATATCTGTGATGATATTCTCAAGCGATACCTGAGCTGCTTTGTCAGTACAGAAAAGTTCTGTATCGAAGTTAAGCAAGTCGGGGAACTTTTGCCTTATTGTTGCGACAATATAGTGCAAAAGCGATGATCGCTTGTCTGTTGATTTTGTATCAATGAGAGTGTCAAGACTTTGGAGTTTGAAGCCATAGGCTGGACCACGCTTGCTGCTGTTCAAATAGTTTCCAAATGCAAGCACTATCTCGAGGACGGCTTTGAATTTACGTGATTGTTTTAGCGAGTCAGATGCTGTGTTGATGGCTTTGATTTGCTAGAAACAAAGAGAGACACAATATTAAGGAAAGAAATTGAGGTAGATGAAAGTTCAAAAAACTTACCGGACTTATTAAATGAACACAATCAAAGAAATTGCCCATATAATTCATGATCGACAATTTCGATGATATTCTTTCCACTTTGGCCAATTGCAACATGAATTTATCCTCTTCTGTAAGGAGATTCTGATCTTTACGTTCGCCAATGTATTCCTTATAGGATTTGACTTCAGCATCAGTTGGCACCATTTTTTGTAATAATTCAACATTCTCTAGTGAAAGTTTCTTCAGATCGAGACTATGTATCGCAGCTATCACTTCATCGATTGGCATATCAAGTTTTCGACGAGATATTGCTGTTGAAAACAAAAGAGAGAAAAACAATTGGTTATTTTTTGAACATGGAAAAAATTAGAAGAAATAACATACCAATATTTCGTAATCTCGTATGCTCAAGCAGTGAAACGTTTTCTGGTTTTTTAAAACGCTTGCTCGGATATGAATTGAGGCCATCGACTTCGGATTTACCATTTGCGATTGGACCACCAATGCCTATTTTGAAGCGTTCTTCGAAATCAATAAAATCGATCTGTCTGTGTATTTTCTCATCATCTAATTCGTTGAAAATTGTTCCGCGGACCTGAATAAAATGTGAAAAATTAAAATATTAGTCACAAAAATTAAATGAAAGTAGGAGTAAGTGATATAATGGAAATAAATGTGTGTTTTTTCATGAACAGCAGTTAGGACTTATGGTGCGAAAAAAACCAATGTTGATAAGGGAAATGTTTTTAAAATATGTGTGATAATGATTTGCTTAAATTTTGTTGATTTGATGATTCGTTTAATGTTTAAAATATGCATCATTTATGTATGTGTCTTACAGCTTCATCAAGATTGAAAAATGTGCATGAAAAATGATTCCTTTTAGAATGAGGTTTTTCACATTCGAAGTTATTTATAATCGGGGTCAAGTTTTATTGTAGGACCTATTCAATATTACAAATACCACATTTTTAGTGAAAAATGCAACATGGTTTATTCCCTCTATTCGCTGTTTAAATTTTAGTTTTTTTTTTTATAAATCACAAGAAGTCAAGAGAAGGCATTTTAAGACATAAAATAATGAAGATTTTTGACGGACGGTTGACATTTTTATCTCAACTAGGGATAGTTTTGATGTTTTTGTTGTTAGAATTAAAAATTTAAATGAATATAAGCATAAAATGAGTTCAGAGAAGTGAAATTGACTTGGTGAAGGAAGTTTTTATTTCATTTTGAATAAGGAACGAAACAAAATTCAATTTTTAGCGTTTTTCATAAATAAGAGACGTCTTTCGGACGCCATTTAGCTTGACTAAATATACAAGGGGTATTTTATAACTTAGTTCCTTTCTAGTTCTTAAAAATGGATACAAATCTTAATTTTCAACTTGGGAAATTTACAGCCGACTATGAAGGAGACTAAAACAAATTAAGAACTTGTGAATTTTGTACACATAAAAAGAAGACTGGAAAACTAATTTAAAAACTTTCAAAATAAAAGCTGATCCTGGCATAAAGATTTGACAATTTGGTAACAAAAATAATTTAGTAAAGTATTTGGAATTCTTAATATTTTGTACTTTAACACTTTTTTACTGATACCAAACCGACCAGCAATGTGAACTAACCTGTCATTTGTTTCAATCTATTCAACGAAAAGGTGTGAGATCTAAAATGGGGGTTTCCTTTGGAAAAAGAAAAATCAAATTATTTTTGATCTAGATCTGTCAAAATGATAATTTTTCTTCTTCTTTTTTGAATAATGTGCACGGTTACCACATTGGACTTTTTTGAGATCATTCATTTTGAAATTTTATCATTTTATCTGGTTTCTCGTATTCCTGTTTCTTTTTAGAATACGATTTCTAAATCTTTTTGGGGCTATTTTAAGTGATAAATTCTACAAATGCAAAATTTGTTAAAAGTGCTTACAAATGGAAAATTCTGCTTTTATCGCTAAAAATTTTAATCATCAAGAAAAGTTTACAATGCTTGATATAAACATTTCCATGTATTTATGTATTAAAAAGAAACCTTACTGTCAAAATAAAAAGCAATGTTTTACCTAAATTGAAATATTTGCAGATTTGACATTGGTTGTATTTGAAAGTTTTCTTACAATTATGGCTGAATCACAAACACGCTTCAGCTTCGGCTTCGCCTGACGTTTACGAGTTCAGCCATAGGAATTCAATGCATGCTATCACAATGAAGCTTCGACCTCACGTTTCGTTTGACAATCGTAAGGAAAATAACGTAATGTAACGTAATGTGACTCCAAACGGAAGCTCTAGTTCAATTATCTGAACATTTGCTTTGTCTGACAGCTCAACAGCTGTACAAAAATGTCAACAAACAAAATATTTGCTCTTTGGAGGGATGAAATAATAGAAATGTCATTCAAAGCAACCTCGAAGCAGGCCCCGAAGCTGAAGCGTGTTTGTGATTCAGCCATTTTATCCATTGGAAACATTTTTTTTTCTATATTCTTACGTTTGTCACTTTTTCCTGAACTCATAATTTCAATCAAGCTGTCATTCTTTATTTCAATCCTCGAAATCTACGAATTTGGGAGAAATATAATTAAACTTGTACATTTAAAAAAAAATCAACGTAATTTGGATCTGTCAAAATGTAAATTATAATTTTGTTAACGCCTTATACAAAGCAAATTGGTTTATTTTTGACTAAAGATCAAAATCAAATTTATAGTTTTATCCCTGGCCAATGGAACACAAGCGAAATTGTTTTTTTTTCTTGTGTAGCTGCCAAATTTCCAATAGGATTTGTTTTTGTTTTACTGACTTCAGAATGCAAACAAAATTGCTTGACAAATTAACTGATTTATTTAATATAGCTACTATACTTATGTGGTTTTCCATGGGTAAAATAAATCAATTTATTCTTGATCCAGATCATTTAAAACACAAATTTCTCCTGTTTTTGAATTTAATGGGGCAAAGTATATTGAATTATTTTTTATTTAAGATCAAATCTGCAGATCTGGATTTTTCGGTATATTTTCCCCTCTTTGCACCAATACTAATAACAGAAATACAAAAAAGTTATATGTGAATTTGACAGCTCGAACGCACTCGTTAATTAATTTTTGAAGAAAATCTGAATTTACCAATGGAAACGCCATTGAGGACGACTAATTTCTAAAATATTTAAAAAAAAATTATCAATCAAACAAAAATTACATGTGTCAAATTGAAAGATAAAAGTTTAGTAGTGATGTAATTCTAAATTATCTGTCAAATTGAAAGATACAAGTTTTGTAGTGGAATATGGAGCGATAAAGAGCGAAAAAAGAGAAAATAAACACGTATTGATTTATTTTGACTTAGAAAACTCTCATTGCAGACCTAAATTTTTTGACATATACATAAGAACCAATTAAAATACAGTAATTTTTTTCTTTAATAATGAAGAAATGAACGGAGACAAAAATCAATATCTTAATGGAAATCTGAAATTGTTAATGGAAAACATTATAAGAATTTTAGTATTGAGGTAATAACTTGATTTTTTCTGATTGGCAGAAAATGTAATCAACATTTTTTTCAAAGGTAACATCTCGTATTTGGCCTAAACGGCGCAAAATAAACAAATTGAACATTCCCTAAGACAATAAAAGGAAACCCCCTCAAAATTAATTTCCTGTTTCAATTTTTTTTCACACTGACATCTGATGTAATAGAAGAGTGAAAAGTACTTAATTGAATTTAGCCATTTCTTAACTCATCAACTTAATCCTCAACTTAATTCGCTTTATCAATCAAAACCAGAAGCCTTTAGGAAAGATGAGCTATTGCAGGCAAGCAACGCACGACATCACGCAAACAAATTATACTATAGACCTCACACCCAGTTCTAGAACTCCCATCGGCCAAAGAACTTAATCATCCTCGATGTGGTATAAGGTGTAATCTGGTTCCACATATCAAAACCGACCAAAGACCGAGAGTTCTATCTACATACTATATGCCTAAGAACTGAGATTACTTCTTTCTAATTACACACTCAAGGACTTAACACTCACGCTGTGGAGCGTCGCTTGCGTCGTCACATTAACACTGTCCAACTGTCATATTTATGTCTCTCTGAAAATAAAATAGCAAAACAAAAAAGGAAGGCTTGCCTTGCTGGTTCGTCGCTCGTAGCAGCGCAGCACAACACCGCCGCGCCGCGCCGTACAACGGACCACGGACGACGGAGTAGAACCAAGGCTCACTTACACTTACCTGGTTAGGTTTCAACGCAATCCAATTAAGTGTCGGCAACTTGTATTTGGTTTGCACCTTTCGCTTGATGGTCATCGCTCCATCTGGAGCGGGCATGTAGCCAGCAGCAGGTGGTGGTGGCGGTGAGAATGTTGACATAAATGGCGGAGCAGCAGGCGCTGGTGGGGGTGGCATTCGTGCCGTTGTTTCATGAGGGTTAATGTTCGAGTATGTTGACTCGTTGTCCCTCAAACCACCGTTCATGCTTGGCGGTGGTGGTGGGACTGGGGGTGGTGGAGGAGGTGGTGACACAGCGGATGGTAATGGAGGTGGTGGTGGTGGCGGCGGTGATATCGATGATGTCTGAGAATCTGGTGAACCAATGTTTCCGTTCATCATGATGAAGCCACCTTCGCCATTCGATCCGGAACGAGGCAGGGACTTCGTCAGAGTCTGTAATTCGAGATTCTTGCTCTGCAGCATGGATTCCCGCTTCTTGAGTTCCTGCTCATTATGTTTGAGAATCTTGCGAAGAGTGGACACCTCTTCGTCATACTTGCACTTGGTAACGAGCAGTTCCTCTCGTTCAGCCTTCAATTGCTCCATTTCAGTGTCCATCTCGGCAAGTTTATACATAAACTCTCGTTCGAGCTCCGCATTGCGGTCCATCACTCTGCCCAGATCGTCTTCCAGCTCCTGGACCCTCTCCAAAGCGGCGGTTTTGGTCTCGGAGTCCTCCATCAGGGCGGCAACGTCGAACACATTGTCCAAATACGCCGAGATCTGCACCTTGAGCTCTTCTGACTCAGTCATTCGCAGCTTTTCGAGATACTTGTCCAGACCTAGAGCCGTGAACTCATATTGCAGATGCACCCTGTAGTTCATGTCCTCGACGGAATGCACCACTATGTTCATAAACTGCATGCACGCCACCATAAAATCAATGTTGAAAGCCTCGAAGTTCATGAAGTACTCCATGAGCGTCTGGAAGCGCCTCTTCTCCTGACACACCTCTTTGAAATTGTCAAACGACGACAGAATGATCTCGTGGCCACCCTTTACTAAGCAAATAGCCGCCAGCAGCTCCAGCACCAGTGCCTTCGTTCGCAGGGACTTGTGGATCAAACTCAAAGCGATGCAATTAATCGCCTCCCGATGTTGGATCACCATATTGAATCCGTATTTGTTGTTCATGATGGCCCGCAGGCACATGATGCACACATGAATATCGTCCGTCGAAGCACCCATATTCAGCTTGGCAATGTGGCGGGAACGGCGTTTGATACTCGGACTATCAAGGACATCGGCCAGCGATGGTCGCAGGAATCCATTCGAGGAATTGTGATGATTGTATCGTGAGGACGAGTCATGATGACTGTTATTGCCGAGGGCGGAATTATTGACACCCTCGTTGTCACTGCAACCCATCGATTGGTTGGTAGTGCCGGCGAGATTCAAGCGTTCTTCGGATTCGGTTAGGGCTTCTTGTATTCGTTGTTCGTGGCGCATCATTTGCAGGCGAAAACTTAAATAATCAACGAGAGCATCTAGACCCTGATTGGTCTCGTCCAGGAACTCTTTTACCCACTCAATGTGGTTGGTGCGAAGTGAGATTTCTAAATCACGTAACACTTGCGTGGACGTGGACTCACCCACCATTTTTCGTTTCTGGCAAAGAAAGTAGAAGAAAATCTGTAAGTATATGAGAGGCGCGCGGGGGAAAAACGGGAAAAACACACTGTGAGTTGGTTAAATACTGGATTAATATTATAGGCAGCTACAAAAAACATCTACTAAAAGAAAAACAACAAGCAAACAAGTTAAAAAAAAGATAGATTTAAAGAAAATTCAAAAAATAGATTTAAAAATTTTAAGTAATGTTTTTACAAAGAGGAAAAGAAAGAAAGTTAAAGATTTTGAAATATGGCAATTAAGTATTTCTTATTAGCGTTCTAAAGCAATAAAACAAAAAACAATTTCTAAGAGTTCAACAATGTGTTTCATGCAAACTAAACTACATAAAGTATTAAATTAAGTTTTATTTAAAAACAGTGATAAGGTCTAACAATAGTATACAATTCACTGCGCAAGGATCAAGCGTTTTTGGCTGGTTTAAAGTATCCTTTTGCAGTCGTCGATAAAATTATCATACTCGAAAAAATATGCACCTAACCTACCTAGTATGTGCTTTTAAGTTTTCCAAATGAAGACTTATTTTTTTTTTAAATATCAAGGTTTTACTACCGAAAAATACAACCTTTCAAACACGCCCTAAACTTTTTTAATTTACAATACTTCTTTGTCTAAATTTAGTAAGGTTTGACGCTGACCATTATTGTTTGCTCTGTGATAGTAATTATTTTGAGTACCTTAGAAGTTGTACGAGTTTTGTCAGTCTTTCTTTATGTCAGTTTGGTTTAACTTCATACCATTATAAAGTTTTCAAACGATAAATAAAGCATTTCTCTAGTTGTTCGTGCTTTAAACTCTAATCTAATAAGAATACTGATGGTCTACAATATTTAAATTATTTTTAAGGAATTTAAAATCGAAAATAATTGTTTCCTGATTCCAAATTTGATACGAAAACTGCTTTTACTCCTCGAGCAATCAACTTCTTGAGATATTCAAATATAGAACGTCAAAAACAACATTGACGGTTGACCTTCAAAAGCCATTCAAAATTTTTCAATGTTAATTTGTGATGATATTTGTGTTATGTTCAAATTTTTGGTTGAGGAAATTTGTTTAATTCGGAAACATAATCTCAAAAATTATCTACATTCCTTCAATATTGAACCTGCCAAAAAAAACGCAAATACGCCAAGATTTGCAATTCTGCTAGGGTTATATAAGAAATGGAAAAAATGGAAAATTATGCCATCATAAAAAGTTTTTAAATTTATTTATTTTTTGGTTTTAGCGCAAATTAGTGTCACGATTATAGCACAACAAAAAAGTTGCCAACACGTGAAGAAATGGCTGTATAGTTGTGAACTACAACATAGCTTGTCAAAAGTATAGGATTACTTAAAGGAATATCTTACGAAATCCTCTTGTTTGGTTAAAAGAACAATCGAAATATTTTTGGTAAGATTTTTGATCTGTTATTGATTTTGAAATTAAAACTGAATTTTATTTAAATGTACATATGTGCTAGAAGCAACAAAATCAATTTTAGTACAGAATCCATGCATTTCTGCACGAATGTTACTTAGGACCAGAAACAAATTGAAATATCGGAAGAAACAAGCAAACAACCGTCTGAAATTAACAGAGCAACTAAGAAAATCTAAAGCTCAACTTTGTATGTTATCAAAAGACGTACAACGAGATTTGGCACGAAAGTTACAATCTGCAAAGGAGGATTTTTCCTATGAAAACATCCCTGTTAGATGGGGTGGTCAGCTGGTTAATGAACCGAAAATTCGTTATCGAAGTTAACCAAGCTTTCATTTTAAGCGAACATGTTTTGGAGTTCGCATTTCATTTATCCTGAATCTAATCGAAACCCTTTGAATTGATCATAAAATTAAAATGAGTAAACATGAGCTTTCTAAAACGAACCTTAAAAGAAATGGCACTGAAGTGCGTTACTAAAATCTTAAGGCAAAATAAACTCAGTACAATTTCATTTACAATCTTTTTTATATTTATGGATTACCCTAACGGTAAGTATTCTACAAAAGTTTATGTAAGCAAGTCTTCTTTTGGAGTGGAACATAATTATGTTCAATTTCAATATTATCCTTTATAACTAAAAGGGGAAGCTCTTTCGTAAAACGGAACTTTAAAGTCTGTATCTGGTCTTAATAGGGCAAATGACCCGACATTAAGAATATTAAATGGTGATAAGTAATATTTATCAACTAAACTGTTGTTGGCAGTGGATTTGCATGGAGACTTGTCCGTTTCATTTTTTTTTTATAAAGAAGATCTATTTGGTATTTCGTTAATGGTGTAACCTAAGTTGCTTCTTATATTGCTTTGTTTGAAAATCACGTCTTATCTGGCTTTCTGAACATTCCAAAGCACAATCTCAATATTTTCCGTTCAAAAATCTAAAATTCTTTTGCTACATTAGGTGAAATTGTAAGCCAAGTACAAAACCAATATGTAAGGATCGGTCTTATAATCCTCTTTTACATCTTATATATATTTCGAATTGAACAAAGTTTTTAATGACCCTATTAACATCCTCGCCTCTTTAAGAATTGCACTACCGTGTTTATAAAAAGAAATCAGTTTTAAAAATTTACTAGTAAATACTTTTAGGCTTAATGATTTGCTACCTTTCAACGCTTTATAATGTCCTTTACCACTAGAGTTTCTAAAACAAGTCAATCCGCATTTGCGTGTATTGATTTTCAATCTTAATTTTTTAAAATAAATTTTTTACAAGCGGAAGTCTAAGCTCAATTTTTTTAAGATCTAAAATTGGTTAAGCGTCACTTGTCAATATAAATGTGTCATCAGCATAATGCAAATATCCAGGTTCATCGGAAATAGGGTCTGAAAGAGGAAAGTCTTGCAGAAAAATGTTGAACAACAATAGCCCCATTATCGATCCCTGAGGAACACCTGAGTTCACAGGAAACAAATCTGTGTGTGCAGATCCCATAGAAAAATGATGTTGATCTATTTATTAAAAAACTTAAAAACCATGATGCCAAAACGAATCAAAAGCTTTTTCAAGGACAACATCTAAGCTCACAGTTCCATTTTTATTTCGCAGATTCTGAATGACCTTATCCTGGAATAAGAGGAGGGCATGTTCTGTTGAGTGTCCTTTTTTTAAAACCAAACTGGATATTTAGAATGATATCCGTATCTTCACAGAAGCTATTATAAGGGTTAGCTAAAACCTGTTCAAACAATTTACCGATATTAGTAAGTAATCAACTTCTCTCGCAGATTTGATCTTTGCTAGTGGCAAAATCTTTGCTTTTTTTCCCAATTTCTGGAAAATAACCATTGTTAATACAATGATTAAATGTCCAAGACAGGACTTTACTTAAAAAATATGGACATTTCTTTAGAATAAAATTTGAAATTTCATCAACTCCTGAAGATTTTTGTATTATTATCTCCTACTCATTTTCACAACAAATAGATTTATAAAAATTTTTGACTAATCTTTCAAAAAGTGTAAAAAACTGACATATTTAATATAACTATTGTTTTTTGAAGGTCAAATCAAATGTTCCTATTTTTCTTTTTCGTTCCAACTTATGACTCCTATAGGAAACGGACTCCAAGATCCTGATAGCTAATACTAATTTTTAAAAATAATACACTACAAACACATTAACAAAATACTTAACAATAAAACTAAATGGATAACTTTTAGCTTTGTATGCCTAATAACAAGTACTGAAACCAATGACTAAATTGTGTTGCTATCATTTGGCCATAATTTATTAAGCCCTTTTATATACACTGCCAATTACTAGGATGAGGCCACAATTTTTGGAATCGATTTTCGTTTTTTATAGTTGGTGGAAGTGTTGTACCCGGAAACGTTTAAACCTGGGAATAGGTACGTATTTCAACATGAAAAATTTATAAATTTAAATAGCGAATTAGAAACGAGGCGAGCGTTGAAATTTTCCATTATCAAATAATGAATTACTAAAAAAGCGTATAAAAGGTGAGGCCATTGCGAATATTTCCGTGCAGAAGTTTACAACTGCGATCTTTCAAAAACTTGACATGTTTTGGGGCAAGCATGTTACTTGGAGCAGTGAATGGAAACGTGTTGTCTTTTCGAGTTAAAAAAAGTCTAACCAGGCCATTTGGTTACAACTTGTATTTCCATGATTTGAAAAAGAATGAGCTTATTTTGGAAAAACATCAAAGCCAAACATCAGGTCATTATGTGTAATGGTGTGGAGAGCTAACGGGTGATTTTTTAAGAGCTTGAGAACTTTTTTTTAAAAAAAACGCATAAAATTTGCAAAATTTCATCGATTCTTTATTTGAAACGTTAGATTGGTCCATAACATTTACTTTTTGAAGATAATTTCATTTAAATGTTGACCGCGGCTGCGTCTTAAGTGGTCCATTCGGAAAGTCCAATTTTGGGTAACTTTTTCGAGCATTTCGGCCGGAATAGCCCGAATTTCTTCTGAAATGTTGTCTTCCAAAGCTGGAATAGTTGCTGGCTTATTTGTGTAGACTTTGGACTTGACGTAGCTCCACAAAAAATAGTCTACAGGCGTCAAATCGCATGATCTTGGTGGCCAACTTACCGGTCCATTCCTTGAGATGAATTGTTCTCCGAAGTTTTCCCTCAAAATGGCCATAGAATCGCGAGCTGTGTGGCATGTAGCGCCATCTTGTTGAAACCACATGTCAACCAAGTTCAGTTCTTCCATTTTTGGCAACAAAAAGTTTGTTAGCATTGAACGATAGCGATCGCCATTCACCGTAACGTTGCGTCCAACAGCATCTTTGAAAAAATACGGTCCAATGATTCCACCAGCGTACAAACCACACCAAACAGTGCATTTTTCGGGATGCATGGGCAGTTCTTGAACGGCTTCTGGTTGCTCTTCACTCCAAATGCGGCAATTTTGCTTATTTACGTAGCCATTCAACCAGAAATGAGCCTCATCGCTGAACAAAATTTGTCGATAAAAAAGCGGATTTTCACATTTCGAACCGAACACTGATTTTGGTAATAAAATTCAATGATTTGCAAGCGTTGCTCGTTAGTAAGTCTATTCATGATGAAATGTCAAAGCATACTGAGCATCTTTGTCTTTGACACCATGTCTGAAATCCCGCGTGATCTGTCAAATACTAATGCATGAAAATCCTAACCTCAAAAAAATCACCCATTATAACCTACTATGGCACAATCGACTTTGAGTTTTTGTTCACAATAATGAACGGAACTTTAAATGTTTGCTGGAACTGTCTTTTCAAAAATTAAAAGCATTTTAGAACCTCTGTCTTGGATTTTCCAAAAAGACAATGCCCCCATTTACACTTAGAGGATTGTTAGAAGTTGAATTCAATTAGAAGACGTGGAACACTTGCCATGGCCTTCATTTTCACCGCACTTCAACATAATTGAAAACGTTTGGCCATGGCTTTTTTATATAAAGTTTATGAAGTTTGCAGACAATTTGAAGACAAGGACACCTTAATCGAAGCTTTTCGTGATTCTTGGGTTCAAATTTCCTGTGATTATTAAAAAAAAATTAATATTTTTTTTCCAAAACGTCTTGTAGAGGTTGTATCCAAAAATGGCGGACACAGTCATTACTATTGTAAAAAAAAAACGTTATAAATAAATGTTGTTGTACATATTTCACTCTTTTTTTTTGAAATTTTGCATGTGGCCTCATTCTAGTGACGCAATTTTGTATACCCTTTTAAGAAGTTTATTTTTTGATCTTGGAAAATTCTAACGTTGGTTTCCAATGTACCCTTCAATTTTATAAATTTAATATGGTAGTAAACGTTTCCGGGTACAAAACTTCCACCAGCTATAAACAGCGAAAATCGATTTCAAAATGTGTGTCTTCATTTTCAAAACTAACATATGGGATATTTTGGTAGTGAAAATTAAAAAAAAATGTAGTTAAGAAGTTAAATTTAATTTAATTTCAAAAACGTTAAAATTTAATTTTTTGTTTCAACTAGAAGTATTTTATTTTTGGTCTATTTTCTTTTATCTGCCTCGAATTTTGTAAAACTGCAATCGATTCTTTATTTATGGAGTAAATAGTTAATAACTTTGTATTGTAAGAATAGTTTAAAAAGGAATTATACCAAACTTAAAAAAATCCCTGAATCGTTAATATAAAAACAAATATCTTGAATAATATAACAAATTATGTATGTTAAATTATGTCATCGAAAAATAAAAATATTTAATCGATATGAATTATTTGTAAAAAGAATATTAACTCTTGAAAAGATCCTTAATAAACTCAAAGCTCCTAAAATGTCTATTCGATTTTGATAAATGATTACTCAATTATTTTAGCACAAAATAAAAATTAAAATCCAAGAT
The DNA here is from genome assembly GCA_951509635.1 of Eupeodes luniger. Lineage (NCBI taxonomy): Eukaryota > Metazoa > Arthropoda > Insecta > Diptera > Syrphidae > Eupeodes > Eupeodes luniger. Next base: position 40,601,765 of record OX608073.1, read on the forward strand.
AATTAAAAAAAAAAACATAAACACTTTAAATGTCGCCAAAATTAAAAACGCAAAGTTGTGTGTAAATTTTCAAAAAGTACCTAATTTTTTTCAAAACTTGTTAGTCTCTAGAGTCAGTCAAAAACTTACAAAAAAAACTTCTATCCTTATTTTAGTCATATTTTTTCTCTTTACATCATTTACATATTTATATGTACATACTTACTTAAAATTTCTAAAATCTAAAAGAAACAAATCAAAACTAAAAAGATTTTGTCATGCATAATAATATTATATTAAAAATCTTGTCTACTACTATTTTGTATAAAACATGCTTTGAAGTATTTAATATTTTATATTTATACAAAAGTTATATAGAAAAGATATATATTTTTAACAGAATTTTGAAATAACTCCAAACCAAGTTTTGTTAATAAATTTTGTTAAAAATACCTGTAGCCATATCTTTATCATTTTTTTTTTTGAGAAAATTAAGATAGAAAAAAAATTATAAAATCAAACATTTGTTTAAAATTTGTGTAAATATTAATATTATTTGCATATTATTTTAATTAAAAATTTTGTTTTTTTTCGTAATTTTGTATTTTTTGTTTTATTTTTGGTTAGGTACTTACTCTGTGACTTCGTGAAGCTTTCGGATCTAAATAAGTTCTTAATTTATTTAAATAATGAGATGGAGGATCTTTCGCTCGAACCATTTCCTGGAAAGAAAATTTAAAATAAAATTGGGATAAATAAGTGGAACGAATAATTTTCAGAATATTAATAACTTTATAATGGAAATATGAACAAAGTGGTATTTAAAATTAGTTATTTAAAAGATTCAGACAAAAATCCAATAAAAATCGTATTAAAATACATTTCCTGAAAGTTATAAAATGATATCAAACCCTCTTTCTTTGAGGAGTTTGAAGAGATAGCGCAATTAGATTATCAAAAACGTTGGCACTTACTTTGGTGAAATTTAAAATATGTTGTTAAAATCTTGTTTTACATCTTTATTATTCTTTTTACTTTGTTTTTTTGAAGTACCTACATTAACTCCCCATTTAAGAAATTCCTTTAACTCTTAAAACTCAAATTATAGAGGGTGAAATTGACATCTTGAAGACGACGCATCTAAATGGGAGGAAGTTTATTATACCAATGGCTATATGGATGGGTATGGCGTTATGAACCTCCAAAAGTACTGAAGAAGTGAAGCCGAGGGTTGAACCCCCTTTTTTGTTGTTGTTGTTTTTTTTTTTTCTTAAGAAAGATTTCAATTGAACATTTTCTACAAGAGTTAACCCTCATTCCCATCAAATGTTTCATTAAATTATGCAATCAAAATAAATTGCCACTTGATGTTTTGTGTGTGGCGTGGCGCAAAGTCAGAAAGACACAGAGATACAAAAAGTTACACAAAATTTAAATAAGGAAAACAAAAATTAAATAACAAGAAATTGACAGCATCAATTTATTCAACACTTATTTTTTCTATCATCAATAAGACAAAACGATTGGAAATGAGTTTTAATTGATCATAAAAAGATACATTTTTAGTGGAACCAAAGTGTTTATATTATTTGCCTGCTGTTTCTAAGCCATAAGTGACACCAATCAAAAACTATACTATAATAAAGTGACGCAACTATAAATGACAACTAGAATACTAAATGCCATTTTACTCTCCAGCTGTCTTGATGGTTGGTTATCCATGATATTGAACTGATGAAGACATTATCATATTATGGTTTATCTTGTTTTTATTTTTTACTATCGCCGACGACAAGACGACACGAGTGGACATCAATGCACAAATAAAACCATCATTTTTTATTATTTATTTGATATAAGTTTAATCGACAGGAAATAAAAGACCTTTGACCTTCAGACGACAATAATGCACATATTTAATATACATAAAAATATCTTTGCCTCATCTTATTGGATTTCGATGTAGTTTGATTTTTTTTTAAAAATGTTAATTTTATTCTTATCCATATAGTCGCATATTTCCAGCACCAAATTGAACTCGTTTGAATAAATTTGTTTTTTAAGTGCAATTTTATTATTGAGGTTCTCACGAAAAAATGCATAAATCGTTTGTATTTATTTTATTATTTTTTAAATCAAAAAAGTGTGTCTAATTTTTGTATTTTTTTTTAAACAAAGTTCAGGGTTTTTATTTTGTCGAATTGATTCAATATCATAGAAGACCTTGAAAAAAATATTATAATAGTATTTAGTAGAATTTTATTTATTGTATGAATTTGCAATATTTATACAAGTTCAAAATTTTAAATATTTACTTAACTGAGAGTAGGTAGGTATGTCAATGTCAATGAACTGTTTCAATGCAAGTTAGATTTTTAAGTCAAATCACTATTTTTGTGTTTTGATGAAAAAAAAGAAGCCGACAATGCCAACGAAGAAAAAACAAGGTAGGTAGATACGTTTCAAAGGTGGGGGTAAAATATTTGGTATTTGTATAAACTTTGTTGGATCAATGAAGCAATTTTATTCAAAGCTCGTCTTAGATACTTAAAATTTAGGTGTTACACACCTAAAATTCCGATCATTGGTAAAAAATATATGACATGTGTATGTAAACACAAACAAGTTGTAAGTGTTAATAATTTTCTCTCGAGTCCCGTTTATGTGTCTTCAGGTGTTCCTCAAGGAAGCCACCTGGGACCATTACTTTTTCTAATTTATATTAACGACATACCTGATACATTCTTAAATTCATATTGTCTTTTGTTTGCTGACGATCTGAAATTTTACAGGTGCATTAGAAAAAATGATGATTGCCTTCTTCTTCAAAATGACCTTAACAGGCTTACGGATTGGTGTAAGATTAATCAATTATCTTTGAATGTTTCCAAATGTCAATGTTTTTCATTCTACCGTACTAACTCACCTTTTTTCTTTAATTACACGATTGGCAGTAGAGCTCTTGATAGAGTTACTGGTAAAAAAGATCTTGGGGTTGTTTTTGACATTAAGTTCAATTTTATCAAGCATGTTGAATATATTACTACGAAAGCCAATTCCATGCTTGGTTTTATTAAACGGAATTCATCTTGCTTCTCTGATCCATACACTTTAAAATCTCTCTACTGTTCTTATGTTAGATCAATCTTGGAATATTGTTGTGTGGTTTGGAACCCATACTACAATACTCATTCATTGAGATTAGAAAATGTCCAAAAAAAATTTACTAGGTTTGTCATATGGAAACTTGGATGGAACATTGAAATGCCTCCATATACAACAAGGCGTCTACTTATCGGGTTAGAATTACTTGAGAATAGACGTAAGATCTTCTCAGTTTTGTTTATTAGCGATATACTATCGCATCATATCAACTGTCCCTATCTCTTATCTCTAATTGATATAAATATACCATCTCGTCCTTTAAGACAGTATAGCCTACTCCGTGTTAGATACCATAGGGTGAATTATGCATGTAATGAGCCGATAACTCGATGTGTCAAGGAATTAAATTCTATATCGAACTCTTTTGATTTTCATGTTAGTAGGATCACTTTGAAAATGAATCTTGTGTTTTATTTCTTAAATAAGTAATGTTAATAATTATGTATATTTTGTTTTATTATTTTACTTATTCTGTTAATATTACTTGTAAATGTATTATCAAAAACTGTTTTTGTGAAACTTATTTAAAAGTAGTCTGTAAGAGAATTTTGTAATCTCTGTTTGACGAAATAAACTAAACTAAACTAAAAAAAAAACAGATAATACAACAGTTTTGAAAAAAAAGCAATTTTGTCTCTGAATTAAATTTGATTTTTGGGAATGTTGGCAATGTTTATTGTTTTACTACTATTACAAAAATTAAAAAAAACCGTTATATATACAAGACTATAAGCCTTGCATTATTGCGAGTTTTATAAAGAAGAAAGCAAAGAAATCTTTGGCCGGAATTGCAATTAGGAAGTTATGAATTCTAAGATGTTACAACATTAAGGTATAAGTTTTGGAAAAAAATAATAACGGGTGATTTTTTAAGAGCTTGAGAACTTTTTTAAAAAAAAAAACGCATAAAATTTGCAAAATCTCATCTTTATTTGAAACGTTAGATTGGTCCATGACATTTACTTTTTGAAGATAATTTCATTTAAATGTTGACCGCGGCTGCGTCTTAGGTGGTCCATTCGGAAAGTCCAATTTTGGGTAACTTTTTCGAGCATTTCGGCCGGAATAGCCCGAATTTCTTCGGAAATGTTGTCTTCCAAAGCTGGAATAGTTGCTGGCTTATTTGTGTAGACTTTAGACTTGACGTAGCCCCACAAAAAATAGTCTAAAGGCGTCAAATCGCATGATCTTGGTGGCCAACTTACCGGTCCATTCCTTGAGATGAATTGTTCTCCGAAGTTTTCCCTCAAAATGGCTAGAATCGCGAGCTGTGTGGCATGTAGCGCCATCTTGTTGAAACCACATGTCAACCAAGTTCAGTTCTTCCATTTTTGGCAACAAAAAGTTTGTTAGCATTGAACGATAGCGATCGCCATTCACCGTAACGTTGCGTCCAACAGCATCTTTGAAAAAATACGGTCCAATGATTCCACCAGCGTACAAACCACACCAAACAGTGCATTTTTCGGGATGCATGGGCAGTTCTTGAACGGCTTCTGGTTGCTCTTCACTCCAAATGCGGCAATTTTGCTTATTTACGTAGCCATTCAACCAGAAATGAGCCTCATCGCTGAACAAAATTTGTCGATAAACACATTTCGAACCGAACACTGATTTTGGTAATAAAATTCAATGATTTGCAAGCGTTGCTCGTTAGTAAGTCTATTCATGATGAAATGTCAAAGCATATTGAGCATCTTTCTCTTTGACACCATGTCTGAAATCCCGCGTGATCTGTCAAATACTAATGCATGAAAATCCTAACCTCAAAAAAATCACCCTTTAGAAAGAAGTGTCTTCATCATTTTCAATACACAATATTTTTTTAGCAATTAAGTATTTTGTCGTTAGTCTTTCTATATTTTACTAAAACTTTCAAATGGTAAAAAGTTTGAGGCCAATGATATTTCGAAAAAATAATAGAAACAAGCTACTTTAACTGTTATTCTAATGTAAAGGATCAATTTTTTTTTATGCAAATAGGTGCTTTGAGTTTGTTTATTAGTTTGTCAGATATTTTGTATTCCATACTAAACAAAATTTAAAGTTAAAAGTCATCTATAATTTTAATAAATATGAGTCGTCGATTACATTATACTCGCTTTGAACGCGAAGTGATGAAAAAACAAAGACAAGCTGGAGAAACGGTGCGTGGTTGAAATTGCGAAAACCTTTAACTGTTCGAAGAAAAAAGTATTTGAAACTCTACATTCAAGCTCAAAAGAAGAAAAAGATAAACTTCTTCGAGTTCTGATACACTATTGGAAGGAATATGTAAGAAGAAACCATTTTTTTTAAGAGTACTCAAAAATTAATTAAACAAACAATTGACAGCTAAAACAATAAGAAACCGATTACTAGAAGCAAGTCTTCCTGGAAGAAGTCCACGAAAAGTGCAGTTTTTGAGCAAGAAAAACATTATACAAAAACTTGCCTTTGCAAACAAACACTTGCACTGCCCTTATTGGAACAACGTTTTGTGGTCGGATGAAACGATCAATTTGTTTACTTCTGATGGAAAAATATAAGTGAGAAGGCCAAAAAACAAGAAGTTTAATTCGAAAATCACAAAGAAGACAGTGAAACACGGTGGCACGAGTACGATAACTTTGGCCCCAAGATATAATAACGGTTTTTGGTAGAGGGGCTTAATACAAGCATTTTTTACTATGGGAGGGGGTAGGGGCATCTTAAAAAAATATTATTTAAAATGGAAAAAAATAATTAAAAAATAACGGTGATACTTACAATTAAGTTTTATACATTTTTTTAAAGCCAACACTTATTAGCCAGTTTTTAATTCAAGTCAAAACTATGCGTAGTTTTTGAAAAATTTAATTTAAAACTCAAAATTTTAGTAAAAAAAGTTAAAAAAAAGGTTTAAAGTGTTATTTTTCAATACTTCAAGATTATCTACCATTGTTTTTATTTCAGAATTTATTGCTCTTATTTGTTTTTGATCAAAAACTGAAAACTAGATGATTTTATGTCTTTTAGTTTTTGAGAAAATTGAAAATAACCACAACTACTATTTTAATTTAATTCTTTTTTTTTTTGCTTGAGTGGTCTTATTTTGATAGTAACAATGGTAGGTGCGAGTTTGGGGGCATGCTGCCCCCCTTTACATACATTTTTAGTTTAAAACAATTTTTTTCACAAACTATGCATAGTTTTGACTTGATTTAAAAACATGCTCATAGGAAAAAATGTTGGCTTTAAAAAAAGGTACAATACTTAACTGTAAGTATTACCGTTATTTTTTAATTATTTTTTTTTCAATTTAATGTACATATTTTTTTAAATTGCCCCTACCGCCGGGGGGAGATAGACCCACCCCCCTCCCATAGTAAAAAATGATTGTTTTTAAGTGTTCTATACAAATCCGTTATTAAACTTTGTCGCCAAAGTTATCGTACTCTCCCCAACACGGTGGTGGGAATATAATGATTTTAGGGTATTTAGGGTATTTTTCATATTTTGGATCAAAGAAAAGATGTGCGGTGTGGATTATGTCCACATCTTACATTCAGTCATGCTACCATTAACTGAATAGGAGGTGCCAATTTAATATTAGTTCATGCAAGATAATGACCCGAAGCACTCCTTGAAATTGGTTAAAAAATACTCAAAACAAAACAAAATCAATGTTATGGAATGGCCATCGCAATACCCCGACCTAAACCCAATTAAGCACTTATGGGGTATCCTAAAGCGAAGGATCGGAGATTTGTAAAACAACAAAGAGAGTTGTGGTCGAACATTCAAAGAACATGTGTCAAATTGGTGAATTCATTGGGGCGAACAGAGTCAGTTATTAAAAATAAGGGTGCCACTACAAAATACTCAATAAATTTTAAATTTTTTTTACCGTTAAGTTACTTTCTCGCTACAAAAAGGGTAACATTCTTATTTAGTTTCTACTATTTTTTTCCAGGATGAAACAACATAATAATCACAAGTCTACTTTTTATCATTATTTCTTATTATTATATTTAAACAAAAAAATCTTGAATTTTAAATTTTTTTTTATAATAAGCGCCCACTCAAGGGGATAATACTACCCTTATTATGTTAAAACACAGTTTGAGCACTAGGAAAGGGAGAGAGGGGAAAGGAGGTGTCGGCGCACATTGGTTTTGAATTCCTGAATATTGCAATGCTTGGGAAAGGCAGAGTGTGATAAGGCATTCCACATTCGTGTAGTACGACTAAAGAACAAATCTCTATACTTGACAGTACGACCGAAGTTGGGCTCAAGGGTATACTGATGAGCATTCCTAGTAGCGCGAGTATTACGATTGAACTGTTTAAGGAGAGGAATACAGCTGGCTATTTCTCTAGATCATAATCAATCAATCTAAATGCTCTACGTTCAATACTGTTAAAGAGGCTTAAGTAAGCAAGAAAAATCTATCTTTGTAGTTTTTATTTCCCTACTGTTCATACATACCTTTTTATGTCTTAAAAAGAATGAACACGAATCATATTTCTATTATTTTTTCCATCACTGTACATTTCTTGTAAGTTTTTGAACTTTTAAGAAACTTACTCTTCTATCAATTTAGTTTTTGTTATATAAGGAGTTTTAAAATAAGGCCATGTTTTCATTTAGAAAAATTGAAACAGATAGAAGAAAAAAAAATAAAAGTTTTAGATACAAAAAAAAAGATAATGCTATAACAGAACGGAAGCCTCATATGAACGAATAAGAAAATATAAAATGCCGCTTAAAATTACTCAAAGTGTCGCCGCGGCCGGAAATAAGCATTCAACCAGCTTGAGTGAACTTATTTTGTGGACTTATCGCTGCTCTACTTTTAGAAAAGCTTTTCAAAGAGTGCCGAAATCTCTTCCACGAAGTGTTTGATTTGTTTGTTCAAATATAATTTGTTATGAAAAATTAACAATCCTTACTTTCAATATCTAGTTTAAATATTTTTGACATCAGTAAATGCTGTCTATTTTTCCTAAATAAACTCTAAAGAAACCATTTCCAAAAAAAGGTTCTTTTGCGGAAAAATTAGCCGTTAGGTCTTATCGCCCAAAACTATATCGCTCAATTTAAAAATGTCATATCGCCCAACACAATTTGGTAACATTTGACTGTTGTACAAGTGAGTTCTGGAATGCCTGTCAAAATTATTTGTTTGTGCAGAATGACGATGGAAAATGCATGCTGCTCTATCATGGTCGGAAAAGATCTCACCGATGCACTTAATGTCAAAAAGGATTTTAGACAAGGCGATCCATTGTCATGCGATTTCTTCAACATCGTTCTGGAAAGAATTGTGCAAAACTTAACCGTCAACACTAGAGGCACAATTTTCCAAAGGTCCATCAAATTACTCGGATACGCCGATGATATTGACATAATTGGAAGATCGAAGCGGAGAAGATTAGTTTAGTGGTTAATGAGGGCAAGACCAATTATATGATATCATCAAAAAAGGACATTGAACGACGACGTCTTGGAGAAAACGTCACCATGGACAGCTATAACTTTGAGGTAGTTAAGTACTTTGTCTACCTTTAGGCACCTCTATAAACTTAGACAACGATACCAGCGCTAAAATCAAACGAAGAATAACTCTTGCAAATTGCTGCTTCTTGGAACTTAGAAGGCAATTGAGGAGTAAAGTCCTTTCTCGAGCATCCCAAGTCACCATCTATAAGACGCTCATCATCCCGGTTCTCATTTATGGCCCTGAGGCTTGGAGCCTGTCAAAGAAAGATGAGAGCGTTTTAGGATGCTTCGAGAGAAAAATTTTTCGAGTGATTTTTGGTCCCATCTGCATAAATGGAGAATTGAGGAGAAGATACAACGACGAATTTTTCGGGCTGTACAGCGACATTGACTTGGTTAAAAGAATAGAAGTCCAACGACTTAGATGGCTGGGTCATGTAGAGCGAATGGACATCAACGCTCCAGCCCGGTAGGTCTTCGAATCCAATCACGAAGCTACAACCGTTTGTTTCATATCGTTTTGCATTTTGTTAATGGCAAACCCCATCTTTACAAGTAAGTAAGTAACGTTAGAAGACTTATTTTATTATTATTTGCATAAGACAAAGGCAAATAATATAATAAATTCTTCTAAACTCTGATTTGGAATTTTAACTTAATTGTAATTGTCGAACTATTGGCACAACCAACTCCAATAGTATGAAAACCAAACTATCTATATTTTGTAAGGTACAACCAAAAATAATTAAGTAAAGTTTCTAACTTAAAATTGACATTAACATTCTTAAAGTTACCTTCCTCTATTCAGAGTTTTGCAAGTAAAAATATTGTTTAAAAATCCATGAGTTATGAAATTTCCCACTCAAATTTCTTTAAAAAGTTCAATAAGAAACAATACCTTAAAAAAACACACATGATAGAAGTTAATTCAAAGATTTAAAACCTCTCAGTTAATAGTAGATAAGTACCATGTAATTTGTGCTTATTCCCCTAATTTGATCATGTATAACCTTTCAGAAGAAAATTGAAACTTATGTAACAGTGATTTTATTTCATCAACAAAATAAATCTTTTTAACCTCTGATAATAGTTTCCAATTATCTGACTGACACGCAAACCCTTGACCTGATTCGATTGGTTACTTTTGTTTTGTTTCTTTATTTTTTGTTGAAATTGTTAAAACATATAATTAAGTTAATTCAAGTAAATGCATTCAAATTAATCTTCTTCGACAAATGTTTTATTGTTTTTTTTTACTAAGAAAATAAAGACTTACATTGAACAATTTGTCTATCAATCAATTAGTTACTCAATTAGCTTAGAAAAACCCAGCCCCCAGGCTTTCTTAAGTTGAAGAAAACACCCGATTGCATTTCAATTAAATACCTTTGAAAGGATAGGTTGGTATTACAAATAATTACTACGGTATTCTGCGTTTAGTCCTTCAGCTTGGAATATGTTTACCTAGACTAAGACTAATATGGCTTCATTTGTTTATTCTTTGTTTCTTACCCTGTTGATTAGAAAAACGTTTTGATGGAGTATTTAGTATCAATAGCAGCGAGTGTTTTAATCCTTGTGTTTCACATGTAATTGCAATGTTATCCTTCCATCAGTCTAATTACCCTTTCCAGGAAATATTCATTATTTATGCAAATGGGGGGGAAATCGATTTGTGGGTGTTTTGAAGCTAAATGAGGAAATTGAGGGTTCTAATCAAAACTAAGTGTTATTGGTCTTAGTGAATAAATAAACAAAAACCATTTCGAACAGGTACAAAGTTTAGTCAGTGTTTTGGAAAAGTTGATACTAATGAATGTGAGTTCATCAATTCTAATTTTGTTATAATAGTTCGAATACGTTTTTAAGAGAATGCCAAAAAATACTATACGGGTAACGAAATTCACTTCACTTTCTTCTAAGAAATCAATACTTTCCTCACACAATAATTAAGAATAGTGAGGAAGCCAAAAAAGTTATACTTTTGAATGACTTTTAGCAAATTTTAATAAACAATTTTGCGATAAAAATTGTTACAATCTTTTTTGTGTAAAATTACATGAGCTAAAGTAGATAGATACAAATTTTATAAGATTATCAATGACATTTACTCCAGATTGACAAAAATATAATATCTTGGAGTATTAAACTATTCGACTCTACACTTCTCGTCCATTTTCAATATTACTTCGTTACAGGGTGACTTTACTTTATTTGATATTATGTTGTCAATGTTTAAAGTAAAACTGAGATTACAACTTGACTTCTCTCTGTAAAAGCTTTTTTATCTTGGATAGCTTTAAGAACCACCTTCCTAACCAAACGGAACTCAGGCAGCTTGATGACATTCAGAAGGTAGCTTGCAGTTTCAATGTTTTAATGAAAAGAGGAGATAATCCTGTTTTTAACAATGGTTATTTTCGATGGTAGGCGAAATATTTTCTTAACGAAGTGTGTTAAGAGTTTTTCTACATTGTTATACTTTTTGTAAACCCACTTTTGACAGGCATATAGAAGTATATATTTAGCAACTCCTTTAACCACTTTGAATTTGCTGCTAGGCGCATCTTTTCCACGAGCAATTAATAGCATTTTTAGCTTTTTGCAATTTTTCTATAAATTGTTTTTCAGTGCTCAAATTTCTTGAAAAGATTACTCCAAGGCATTTCGACCTCAACCTTTTTTAAAAACAATAAATTTGGACTTTTGTGTGTTAACAATTAAGCTCCATAAACTGTAGTAGTGGTATGATCTTTTCATCAGGAGTTGCAGAGTTTCTGCGGAATAAGCAAACACAACTTTATCATCCGCAAATAATAAAGCTTTGATAAAAAATTCCTGCGAAATCGACGCCTCCAGGAAGGTAATCAATGAGGTCATTGATGAAAAGCAAAAATAAGGTCGGGATCAATGTACAACTTTGCTTCACTCCTGGTGTGTCGTTGCGAACGAGTCAGAAATTTCCGCACCATTTCACACTGCCGACTGAGTTCCTTTGTACAAATCTTCGAGCACACGACCGATTTTGAGTGATACTTCTAAACCTTACAACTTATAAAATAAGGCTCCTAGATTGATTGTGTCGAAAGCTGCTTTGAAGTTGACGAAAAATACAAAGCTCTCCGCTACACTTCATAGGATAAAAATATTATCAATGGTGGAGTAAACTGATCTAAAGCCAGCTTGAAATTCTTTCACAACTTTCCTCGTTTCTATCCAGGTAGTGAACCGATTATATAGCATCGTTGTAAAGAAAAGAATTTCTACGGTAGTTCAAAGCTTCCATCGCTGATCCTTTTTTGTGGATTCGGAATACAATTGCACTTTTTTCATAAAAGTTTTGACGGAGTTTAATAACAATGTCAATAACACAATAACACAATAACAAGCCAGATTCGCCAATCGTGAGCTTATTTTTGTTTTATTGAAAAATACCTATAATTTCCGAGTAACTGCAATTCACCCATCTATTCCAAATTAAGGGAGCTTTTTCGGAAGTGTTTCGGACGTGTCAATACTCTTCACTAAAGTTGTACATTGTCTAGTTTTCTTGGACTATTATTCTGCATTGAAAATAAAGATATAACGAACCCATTAAAGAACGCTAAACTACTCGTAGTTGCCTTTATATCGCATTGAGTCATAAAGGCAATGTACCATCAAATCAAAAGCTCTATCCATCTTCATTTAAAAAAAACAAAAGGTCATCCCCATCTCGCTATTATCATCGCATTAATTATAATTTGTTTTTTTCTTGAATTTGCATAAAACTTGAATGCGCAGCGCACACCCGGTCCCGAGAAAACGACAACCAGTGTTAAGAGTCATAGCCAGAGCCAGAGCCCAACACCGGCTGAGGCTGACTGTATAATCAGTCATTTCCGTTTCCCTTTTTCTTTGACAATATGATGAACCCCTCTTTGCGATGCAATGATGGTGTCGGTCGTTGTCGGTACTTAGTCCTCAGTGTGCCATATTTATTCGCAATTTTTGTATCTTTCGGATGTCTGGGCTGTTCTGAACTTTGATATAACGTGTGTCTATGGTTGGTTGTACTTTGTGTTTTATTTGATGCTTTTGTCTAACGAAATAGCCACACCAAAGTAGAAATCAAAGCGACAAAAACATAAGGCAGCATGCGTTTTTCTGTCGTTCGTCGTCCCACCATCACTTTTTGTATCTTTTTGTATGCTTTTTCGTTGTTGTTTTACTGCATGTCTAACTTGTGATGTGACTAAGCTAAACTAAAAAGAGCTCAGATTTACTTTGAGTCTTGTATACAAGTATCTCACAAAAGCGGCTTGTTTAGATTTTTGTTTTACAATCCAACATTTTGTTATCTTTAATTTTGTAGAATAAGCGAACAAAATTGTCGTTAAGTTTTCAGGAAGCGTTCTTTTTACACAAAAAGTAAAATTCCTTATTTTCCTTTGAAAAGAAAAATATAAAAAAAGGCAAAAGATAAAATTTATGGGGACAATATTTTTGATTAGATATTTTTTTTCAAAAGGGTGCCGATGCCGCTCGCAGAAAGTACAATGCTCGAGTACTCGTACTCGTAGACGTAGACGTACTAAGAACATTGAACTTTTTAAGTATTATACTTTGTATAATGTTGGCTGTTTTGCGGTATCGTTGTTTGGTTTTTGCAACGAACATCCTGTTGATTTATTTATTTGTTGGTTTTAAATCAGCTTTTCAAAGAGTTTCCCCCTAATACTTCCTGATTTGTTTACATGTGGTCAGACTCTTGTAGTCTTGTTGAAAAGAAAGGTCTCGGGAGGAACCAGCAACCAGGGTATTGCGATGACAAAACTTTATGTATGTATTCTTGGAGGGATTTATCAATTCCTCGTAGAGGCAGAGTTCATGGGAAAAAGATTTTTTGTCTGTCTGTATAGTTGGTTCTAGGCAGAAAATGTGACTTTAATGGTACGCAGATATATTTTATCGAAGTAAAATATAAATTGACATATTGTTGTATTTTTCCTAAAAAGAATGTCAGGAGATTTGAACTTAGTGTCAATTTTTCACCAATAACATTACTTTCGGGTTTTTCATTAAGAGCGCTAAAAATTTTTTTTTAAATAAAACAAAAACGGTTTTGGATATCAATGAAATTCTTTATTTCTGTGAAAGTACGTTCGATGCTTTTATGTATGGAACTCGACTTCTTTTGCATAGCCACCACGGGCACGCTTGCAGAAGTCCAGACGTTGAACCCAATTTTCGACGGTTTTCAAGCATAAATCGGCCGATACTGCTGCAATTTCACGTTCGATATTCGTACGAAGTTCATCAATCGTCGCTGGCTTGTTGGCATATACCATAGACTTGACGTAGTCCCCCAGGAAATAGTCAAACGGCGTCAAATCGCACGACCGAGGCGGCCAAGTGACTGGACCATTTTGTGAGATAACACGTTCTCCAAACTTGGTTTCCAATAAATTTATTGTGACATTAGCTGTGGCGCCGTCCTGTTGGAACCACATGTCCAATTGGGGTTAAAAATATTCGGTTATCATTGAACGGTAGCGATTCCCATTCACATTAACGTGCCGGTCTTGATCATCACGGAAGAAGTACGGCCCAATGACGCCGCTGCGCCGGCCCATAAACCACACCAAACCGTAATTTTGTCGGGATGCAAGGATGACTCATGGAGTACGTGCGGATTGCTAACTGACCAATACCGCATATTTTGTTTATTGACGAAGCCATATTCAGCCAGAAATGAGCCTCATCGCTGAAGATGATTTTTCGATGAAAATCCAAATTATTTTCAAGTTGTTGCTCAGCCCAATTCACAAACATACAACGCTTCAGTTCTTACGTCAATTTAATCTTGTAAGGATGTAGGCCAAGATCTTTTCGCGAAAATCGCCACAACGACGTCACAGAGATGCCCGACACGCTTGAGAACGACGTGTGAGAGACACATTTGGGCTTTCTGCAGCTGAAGCTTTAGCGACAGCAATATTCTCGACACTACGGGCACTTCTTTGTCTCACTGGCACGGGAACATTTTGGACTGTGCCTGTGGATTCAAATTTTTCCACTAGACGCTTACTTGTTGATCTGCTAGGACGGTTATGACGACCATAAATTGAACGTAGCGCTCTTAACGTTGAGGCCACTGACTCCGAATTTCGGTAGTAAATTTTAATAATTTCGAATCGTTGTTTGCTCGTATATCTTTCCATCATGAAATGGCAAACCATACTGAAGAGAAATGTCAAAAAAAATATGGCGTCGTTTGCTGTTCCTGTCGCCCTACTTTTGTAGCGTCCCTTTTGAAAAACCTTGTACATCTTTTAGATTACAATCAAGTGCAATAAAACTTCAAAATTTTGTGTTAATTTTGAACGAAAGATCCTGCAAAATGGGCCTCGCGATATATCACTATGCGATATCAAAAAATGCAGAATTTTTGGCTCTATATAAAGAAAACGTGTGTGTATTGAGATTTCGTGAAGAATTGGTAGAAATGGAAGGGTAACTAGAAACTCCTAGATCTAGATCTAGTATTTTGACTTTACTTCAACTCAATGGTAAATTTTCTAGAAATGTCTTAAATGCTTTTTTTCATTAAAGGATCAAAAAACAAAGCTTGCAAACAACTTTTAATAATTATCGATGATTTATGTAACCTTTTAACCCATTTCATGCTGAATGCGTTCATCTTTGAAGAAAAAACGCCATTGCTGTTGTTTGACATTAAACAAAATATTGTCATCTCTGAAATCAAACTATCCATCTCCTTCATTCGCCAAAATATACCACCATCTTGGATTCTATGCTGTCAAAAGGTCATTAATTCTTAAAGTGGTGAAAACACTTCGTAGAAGGATTTATTAAATTTTAATGTATGCTAAAAATTAAAAGTTTGTTTATATTCCTAAAAAATACGGAAAGGTTTTGAAGATCTGACAGGCTATCTGAAATTTGATTTATGTTTATGTATGTCTTAAATGTTTTGCAATTATTAAAAAAAATAAAAAATTCAACTTGTTCCAAATTATGTTTTGTATTGAACTCCAACTACATTCCATATTTTAAACAAATTCACACAAGGGAAATGAATTTAACAGGAAACAATGTAAAATAGCTTAATAGTATCAATAGCAATCAAGTAGTACCCGTCGCGTGATGGTAAGTGCGTAGGACTATCATGCGAGAGCTCTTGGGTTCGATCCCTGCCTGTGCCACCTAAAGTTTTTCTCACGGCTACTGCTCGTATTTCTTGTCATGAAAAGTACTTTCCCAAATTAGTCGTTTGTATTCGACATGAAAATCTAGGCCCCCTTCCATCCCTGATACTAGCACATAGGAATGGTTGAGAGTTGTAAATCACTAGGACCTAGTTCTCAACGCGCTGTTATCATTTTGATAAAGAAATTCCCATACAAATATTTCTTAAAACAACAAATTCGACGATCATTTTTTAATGATTCAAAAATCAACAATCAACTCATTCAAATATTTATTCTTTCTTCCAATATTCAACAAAAAATTATTCGATTGTATTTAAATACGAGAGGAAGATTAAACAATAATAAAAATATAAAAAAAAAAAAACATAATGCATGACCTAATAATCTATTCACCCATTTAATTTATGTTTGGAAATTTTATAATTCAATTATGCAGCATCATTATTCAGTTATTGTTGTTGGTTTTTCTTTATGAGTCCATTATTTGCGTTCATTCAATGAGCACACACGCCCTTATATTACTATCATATCAAGTCAATTATAACGTAACCGATAATATTGTAAAAAATAATTAATCATCTTCAATTCTATAAAACTCATAGAGCGTACAAATTTTACAGTGCTGTCTTCCACCTGGTTTAAATTGTAGAATTTATTTAAATAATGACAATACTTTACAAAAGGTCTTTCGAAGATACAAACATAAAACACTGTCATACTTGACAGATCAATCTCGAAATAAAAAAATGGCGGCGACTTACATGTCATCTATAATTACTTTTCTCTATGTTCAACTGATGTCAATATTCATCCTGACACATGTGTTGTGCGGAAATAAAACTCGTGACACTTGCGAAGCCATTTTGTTTTTTGACAGAAATTTCCGAACAAAGTCAAATATTTCATCAATGTGACTCTTGAATTTTAAGCATTAAGATGATTCGAAACTAATTGACATTCTTGCTTATGACAGTTTCAATTTTTCCCGATTAAATGGTACAATAATTGTACCAAGAAGACATCATTGATAGAAATTGAATTTCAAAAACATGTTTCGAACAATGTATTATAAGGTGAACTTGCAACAAATCGTAGTCATGACCTAATAATGAGGCCAATCTCCTCGATGAATATACGTGAAAAAATGTGAACGACATCGCGGCAATATTTTACAATTTAACTCGCATAAATCACTGATTCTTAAGGTTAAAACAAACCTTTTCAATGTCGCATTGTTGTTTTATGCCTGCTATTGTTCGAAATTCGAAAAATGACTCAGATGGTGTCATTAAAGTTTAATATTTGTTTATAATGATGACAGATATCTGATTGGTGTGTGAGCTTATGTTTATGTGATTATGATCATTTTTTATCGTTCCATTCATAAAATTAAAATAAATCAAAATATGACTCCAAAACGAGAAAAAAAGAACCCATTGAGCATCTGTTCGTTTCGCATGAATTACAAAGTCCAACAATCGCTATAAAAGGGGCCTAATAAAATGATGTCAATTGACATGCTTCTTTATGTTGCTGAGTAAAGAAGAGAAGAGGAGAAGATAGAGGCGGGATGATTTTATAAAATGCCAAAAAGTCAATTAGGTATTGCGTATTTGTAGAAGTTTTTTTTGTTTATTTTAGCTGATGGATGACAATCCCAAGCAATTTGTAAACTATGCACGATCGGTACTTGAAACTCTCCGTGAATTATCATGGCCTGCTGTCCGTCCGTCCAGTGGATGAGTTGATAAAAGTGATACTTTTAACCAGTTCGCAGTTTGTTTCAATATACGGACTATATATAAAGAGTAATTTCGCAATCAGAACGCGACGGTCGACCGGAACTTTTAAATTTATTGTTAAGGTCGAAATGGTTGGGTTGTGCGGATTGGATTGGGTTGGTTATTTGATTGCATGTTGTGGACTTAGGAAATCTTGTTATAGTTTTATACATATTTAATTATATGCAGAGAAGCGTAAAGTTAATTTTTTGTTTTTGCGAAACTGCAATCGATTTTGAAACGGAAAGTTGAATTTGTTTCATAAATTTTGTAAATTGGAAAATTGCTCAAAACTGAAAGCTTTGCAAGCGAAGAAAAGTAGGTCGGTTTATTTATGAGCCCCCATGTGGCTCAGATTAAAAAATGTTTGTTTTGCCATACGAAAAATATCAAAAAAAAAATTGTAAAATTCGTATGTCATTTTTGTAAATAACTAAGCTAAAAACATGAATTTGCTAATATTTTTTGACAGCATTGTCCAATGGGGAATTAAAAACCATGCCATGCTGAAAATGATAGGCGATCGTCCCACAGGTTTTTGAGCGTCTAGTGGAAAAATTTGAATCGACAGATACAGACAGAGATTTTTAGTTCTCTTATACACCGCCACAAGGTTTCATGCCCATCATTATTGTATCGATATTTTCACAAACAATGCTCTAGTAAAATAGCCAGTTGAATTCCTCCTCTAAAAACAATTCAACCGTAATACCCATACTCCAAGAAATGCTCATCAGTTTACTTTTGAGCTTAGTTTCGGATGTACTGTTACGTATAGGGATTCTTTCTTTAGCCGCACTACACGAATGTGGAACGCTTTACCAGGCTCAATATTTCCCACTCAAAACCACTGTGCAGTGTACAGACATTCAAAACCAATGTGCATCGGTTTCTCCTTTCTTAATTGCTCGCACTGTGTTCAATTATAATAAGGGTAACCCCTTGAGTGCGCTCACAACATAAAACAAAAACTTAACTCTTTAAGCATTTGACATTTTATTTAAGTAACACAATAACCACCTTGTTCCGAATAATTTGCTTTAAGTACATGAATTCTGAGTTTCTAACATTTCAAATTAATAGATCTGTTTCAAATCAGGGTAAGGTTTGTTTGCTTTGTTTGCTCTGTTTTTGTTATGAACTGCCACTTTTTGGGTTTGTTCAGATGCCCTGTTTTCAACAAAATGGAATTAGTAAAATAACTATTTGAGTTTTAGAATAGCAATAGTACGGCGTAGTTTCTTAGTTACGGACAAGTGCCTTTAAACTCAGCAGATAAAATATTATAAATAAGTTCTTCACTAAATCCAACGTTAACTGACCCCCCTTTTCGTTTTAACTCGGGTTTAACATTTACATCAACTTATAGATCTGATATTGAGTCGTATGGTTCAAAAAGGAAACCTCACGTTAGACTTGCATGATTTATGTTACGTCATTATAGGTTATCAAATGGTAAGTCTACAATTTGTCTTAATTAATACAAAATACGTATCTACAAAAATACGTTAAACTAGTAATTAGAAATCAATAGAAATAAAAGAAAAACAACTTCTGCGCGAATAAAGATTTCTCAATATGAGTAAAAAATTCAAAATAAGTTTGTACTATACGCTTAACAAAAATATAAACAAATTCGCCTTCAGATCAGAAATGCCAATGTAATAAATATCAAACCCACAAGTTTGTCGAATTTTTTGAAAAAAAGTTAAATTATGTACATTTACGAATATCATCTGCACTATCCAATGGATTAAAGTATATGAATTCTGAGTTTTTGACATTTCAAATTAATAGATCTGTTCAACATCAGGGTAAGGTTTGTTTGCTCTGTTTTTGTTATGAACTGTCACTTTTTGGGTTTGTTCAGATACCCTGTTTTAAACAAAATGCAATTAGTGAAAGAACTATTTGAGTTTTAGAATAGCAATATTATGGCGTAGTTTCTTAATTATGGACAAGGTGCCTATAAACTCAGCAGATAAAATATTATAAATAATTTCTTCACTAAATCCAACGTTAACTGACTAACCTTTTCGATTTAACTTGGATTTAACATTTACATCAACCTATAGATCTGGTATTGAGTTTCATGGTTAGAAAAGGAAACCTCACGTTAGACTTGTATGATTTATGTTATGTCATTAAAGATTATCAAATGGTAAGCCTACAATTTGTCTTAATTAATACAAAATACGTATCTACAAAAATACTTTAAACTAGTAATTAGAAATCAATAGAAATAAAAGAAAAACAACTTCTGCGCGAATAACGATTTCTCAATATGAGTAAAAAATTACAAGTTTTCAAAATAAGTTTGTACTATACGCTTAAAAAAAATATAAACAAATTCGCCTTCAGATCAGAAAAGCCAATGTAATAAATATCAAACCCACATGTGTGTCCAATTTTTTGAAAAAAGTTAAATTATGTACATTTATGAATATCATCTGCGCTATCCAATGGATTAAATCAGCATCAACAAAATACACTAATCATTTATCTGAATCTGAATCTTTTTTTTAAATTTATTAAAAGATTGTAACTATATGTAATTTGCACTTTTTTCCCCGCTTTAAAATTTCAAAAACGAAAAAAAGAAACAAAAGTTAAATACTATTTGAATAGAGTAAAGTTTTTATTTTGCAAACAGGAACCGCAAGCGCCAATTACCTACATTCACCATCACCATCAGCGGGACCGGAGATTGTAAACACAAAAATACTTATAATAAAATAAATAAGTTAAAGAAACCGCAGCAGCAGCAGGGAAGCAGAGTGGCATCCTACGCACGAAAAATAATGAATTACGTTGCGAAACCGGACTACCAGTCGCGTAGTCAGCCAGCCAGCCTGCCCCATGTAAGCGGTAAGGCGGTGCGACTCACGTATAGTGCGGGTATCATATCCATCTCTATACTTTTGGTATTTGCGAATTTTGTACTTTTTTTTTTTTTTTAATTTTGTGAGTGAACAACTGTGAACTGGGAATGTGTAGTAAATTGTTGTTTCACAGCTGTAGTTCCACAGGTGAATTTCAGCAATGTTTGTCATTTTTGTACTCGAATAAAATGATGATTCAGTAAAAAGGTCTAATAAAATACTTTAAAGGAATTTTGTGCAATTCAATTTTGATATTTTTCATACAATTATATCATAGTTGTTGATAAACAAAAATGCTTGCGAACAACTTTCAATGATTATCGATGATTTATAAAATATAACGTATGTACTTACATATATAACCTTATCATGCTGAATGCATTCATCTTCGAATAGAAAAGCCAAACAAAATATTGCCATCTCTCAAATCAAAATGTCTATCTCCTTTCTACATCGAAATAAAACACCATCTTGAATTCAGTGCTGTCAAAAGTTCGTTAATTCTTAAAGAGACGAAAACACTTCGCAGAAGGATTTATTTATTTCCATTTTTGCAATTTAAAAAAATATAAGCATAGTCAAGAAAATTGAATACATGAACCCCTGCAGCACAAATATCTATCACAATTTTAAGTGGCACTTTATAATTTTGTCAATTTTTGTATCCAATTCAATTCATAACACTCAAGCAATGTCAAACACTTTTCACGTAAAGTTATGAATGTGAAAACTAAATAGGTCGGTTTAGATTTCGTTGATTTCAGTTTTGTATTTCTTTTTCGTTCAGTTCATTCAAAGCTTCAAAGTTGTGTTTTATTTTGTTCGTTCAGATGATGAAATTCCCCCAAAATACTAAAACTTCGATTGTAATCGAAAAACTGGTAACCTATAACTGCTTTGGTGGTTGGTGTTCGAGCCTGTGAAGATAAAACCATGGCCTGAATACATTTTTTGCAAAGGCGCACATTGAAAACAGTTCAAATCATAACGCAAAAAACAACAACAAATAGTCAGTAAAAAAAAAGAGAGACAAACAGATAGAGAGAAGGACTTTTGCATCGACCCACGCACTCTGTTATGACAGGTTATAGGCAATATTGCAGAAGGTGTACAAATCCAAAGGTGCATGTAACCAGTACAGATTCTTCTTGTATTTTGAGGTAAATCTATCTGCGATGAAGTGCAAAAGCAGAAGGCAGTTTAAATTGGATTCTTATCATCAGCCTTCGTTGTCTGTTCTGTATTTAGTAAATGTTGAAAACGTCCGAAGACCGCGACCCTCCGGTCCAGATGCGGTATTGTATTACAACACAAACCACAAAAACTTGTATATATCAGATCCTGTCAACCTGAGGGTGATGAAATCCACTCATCGTAACAGTCATTTTGGTCGCTTCCCTCTTTAGCATCATCAACTTGGTTTTTGTCATGTTTTGTATAGACGAGTAAAATGAGGAAGTGATGATGATGAAGATGTCGATGTCGATGTCGATGATAATGATGATGATGATTATGTTGTGTTTACGAGGAACAAATTCAAAATGTGCCGTTAGGCAGTTTTCATGTTTTAAAGTTATATTGATCGATTGGCATGTTTATGATTGAAAATGTAATAAGAATTATTTCCTTAAGGGTTTTCCATTGGAAACTGAACAACACAATAAGGAAATTGCCAGGTTAGGTATATTAGATTTCATAACTTCATAGGATAGGGGAAGCTGATTCTATGAATAGGTGGTCGTAAAGTAGTGAACTTAATGGAGATGGAGATATATTCATAAGATTGTCAATTTGCTTTGAAATAAGGAAATTGTCTTGTTTAAGTTTTTTTTTTTTGAAGAAAATAATCAAAGATTATAACATTTAAAAGGGAGCTTTTTTTTAAATCGTTTGTAAACGTAGTAAAAAAGTGTTATTCATTTCGTAGTTTCAAATTGGTAGCACTGGTATATCTGACACCTGTCAAACTCAGCTGTCATTTGAAATGTCATAATATTAGAGTGAAAGTAATCGAAGAACGCGTTCAAACGATTAAAACTTACTACAAAACTGTTGATTCTAAAGTAGTCTCTATTCGCGCACTAAGCAATGATTATGATCAGCAAAATCGACTGACTATGCAAACAAACTATTATACAATTGTGAAGACATTTGAAGGAGTGGAAGCATTTCAAAAATTTAAAAAAAAAATTGGATTTTTCTAAATTCCTGACAATTTTTGAAGAAAAACAATTTTTAACAATTTTATTTCTTATACAAAAAATTAAATTATCTTATGCTAGTAACAAAATTCTTCATAGAATGAAATAATTTTGAAGTCAATACCTTCATTTATTTTGTGTAGTATTTTTTGAAGATTCGTATTTTTATAAAAATATAAAATTTAATTGAAGTCGCTAGCGTAATTGGTTCGAGAGATATTTGGGGTCAAGCCAAAATAATACATTTTTTGAAACTCCTACTGCACCTTTTGGTGTAATTATCTGTAAAACAAAATTGATTTGCAGTCAATATCTCAGATGGTTCTTCCGTTGGCCGACGGAAAATGATTTTCGGGCGTAAGTTCACACGCACACACAGACATATCTCTAAAAACCCTGTAAACGTCAGTTCGATAAATCGGGCTAATAACATTCAAAGAAAAGTTAATAAAGATAAGTCTACGCTCCAGTACCGTATTAGCTTTTTAATTTATGTATGCTTATTATTATTTTTAAACTTACCTCAGGAGGGCTATACGTTAAAAATTTGTTTTTTATAGATTTTGTATCGATAAGTTACTACTTTGGTAACTTCCTGTTTTTGACTAACTACTAAAAATGTCAATGGGAAACACTACGGTTATGAGACAAATATTATTTACGATAACCTTCAATAAATTTAAAGCAACTATAATTAAATAGTTCTAATTTATAACAACAAAAAACATACATACATTTATGTATACACGAAAAACTGGTAGCAAATAACAGTCAACAATGTGGCACATAAATATGTGTCAATATTAATGACACTTATTGCCATTATCCACTACTTCACTTTAATGATTTATACAAACAACGATAATTCCAACATTAAAAACTTCTTTCGTCTATATTTTTCAATTAATATCAAATCAAATTAAACTAGAAACACTTGAATGTCTCTATAAATCTATTAAGCGCCCATTAAAGTACTTGAAAAATATACATTAAGATTGCCTATAGGTAAAGATATATTTTGTATACATATATGATTCATTCCATTGCAAATACTCGTCGTATATTATAAGATCATACAAAAAACAATCTCAAAATAACTGACTGGACGGCCTTCTTCAATTGCTGCTCACATTTGTTTTCTGAACTTTTGAACCTCTCCATGTAACACTTATAAAATGTTAACAGAAACAAAAACAAACAGTCCTACTGTATGCATTAAGAGACTTACATTATTTAAAAAAAGAAAATTGCAATAAAACTTCTATAATACAGTGAAGTGCACTAATGGGGGCTTGCCCATTTATTGGACTTTGGAATGATGTGTGATCTGATAAAAAATTGTGAGCATATAATAAAAAATAGTCAGAAATAAAAAGGGAAAAAACGGTGTAGTCCATTAGTTGAACTTTTCTAAGAAAAAGTACAGCTGTGCAAATTGTATTGGCCATTGAAATTAATGATTCATCATTCATAAACTAATCGAAAGATTTTGTATGATTTATCAAGAGCAAAGAGATCATATGAAGAATCAGACTTTTTCCAAGAAACCCAAGTAGTTTTGAAGAAAATTTGAGAGCATTATTCGACCAAATGAACAATCATATTAGTACTCAGAATTTTCGAAAGAATTCACAATATCTGTCCACAAAACATAATAATTGAAAAGAAAAAAAAAAAACTTAAAGTTTTAAAATTTCTAACACACGAAAGTAAATTTCATTCAAAAAGATTCTATATTCAACTGAAAAAAAGAATACTATTGTACGGTGTGGCAGTATGATAGTTAGCATTAGCAGTTAGCAAAGGTAAAAAAAAGCTATAAACTTAGCAAAGTCAAATGTTCAGCTTGCCTATATATAAGCGGATCGCTTCGAACGACTCCATCTGACACCTTTAGATATACTCAGCAAACAAATAGCTTCAAGCTCTGCGTCATCACAAAGGACTAATAACAGTATTGGCCACTCTGTAATTCTTGATTATTTAGAATCAATTCCAAAGAACACAGACTACACAATCCCTTCCAACTACAGTTCTGTAGTAACTTCCAGATTTCTATACCGTCTAGATATTTCTGGGAGAGAAAAGAGCATTTCTGCAAGACTAATCAATCCACTTCTATACAGATGATGGATCAAAAACTAGTGAAAGCTTAAATTAAGTCTCCCAATCCGCCTCCCCAATCTTGGTAGGGTAGCGTGTTCCAAGCAGAACTTATGGCAGCAGAACTTATAGTCGTGTCCTGGCTTAAAGAAAACGTGATATCAACATCTGATATCTGGACAGTCAGGCTGCCATTAAATCTTTGGACTCTGACTCTTAAAACTCTATAGCAGTCCAGAACTGTCGATCATCTCTAATGCAGATGACACATTCACCTTTGCTGGGTGCCGGGCCATAGAGACATTCCAGAAAATTATAAGGCAGATGAATTCGCCAGAAATAGTACAATACAACCCACGTTTGCCTATTGCTGGTTTATCGATTGCTGCATTTTAACAATAACTAATCCTAGACGTTATAAAGAAAGCAAACATCGCTGCATGGCATTTTAACTATTGTTAATGCTATAAAGAAGGCAAACATCAGGTGGGATAACATTACTACGTGTCAGGTCACGAAAAACATCTGCCCTTCACTAGATTTAAAGCGCTCGAAGTGCTTGATATCTCTAAGCAGATCGCATATAAGCTCGATAATCGGTGTCATAAACGGACACAATTTTGCAGAAGCTGCATGGACAAGGAAGAGAAAACAACAGTTCTTCACCTCTTCTGCACATGCCTTGCTCTGGCTCAAAAACGAAAGATCTATCTAGGAAAGTTCCACTATAACAATCTAAACGCTCCCAAACACACTAATAAAAATAGTCCTTCACGTTTCATAGGAACTCCAATTGGTTTCATTGAGCTCAGAAGAACAATTCAAGAACAATGTGGTATCAGAATAGGCCAACAATTGGCTAAGGTATGTCCTACTCCATCCCGGACAGCCTCTTCAACCTTGTGTAACCTAATCTCAATTGAATGAAAAAATTCACTGCTATTTGACAAAATTTCCCGCAATGTCCTTTTCTTCTTCGAAAATTGACTAACTACTTTGATAATATTGAACATATTTCTTTGAATTTATATCAGAGGTCAAGTTTGATGGTGGAAAAGTATTTGCTTTTCCATATGATAAAAAAAATTCATACTTAATGTAATACACGATAATTCCCAACGGTTTTTTACCTAAAAAGTGTAAAATAATTTAGGATTTATTGAATTCCACTCCACTCACTTGAAAAAAAAACTGCTGAATGATTTACAAAATTCAAGTTCAAATTTAAAGAAACTGTAAAAAGTCTCTAAAATATATTTCAAGTTGTAAATTTTATACAAAAATATTGTATTCTTCCTAATTTAATAAAAATAATGCTTTTTAGCGAACCAATAAAAACTAACTTATCTTGGGTTGTGAAAATTTTAATTTTCATGCTGAATTTGTATTTTAAATTTTAAATCGATATTTCTTCCATTTTTACACATTTTCAAATTTTGTTAATGATTTTTAAAACTTAACGTTCCTATTTCACGTCATTTGTCAATCTCCAGTAGAAGACAGTTTTCCGTAACAAAACCCTGTTGTTTACTTTAAGGTGGCACTATATTAAAAATTAAAGACAAGACCTCCAGGCGTGACAGTCCTACTAAATAGCCATACATTTCCATTCACGACACTAGCTAAGCTACTACGGCTCCATATTTAGCTTTAAAAAAAATTATAATTAACTCCACATTTTTAAGCGATTTCAGAGGAAAGACAAATTTTCAAGAAAACTGAGGGTGTAGTGTACATATACAAAATTATTCTTCTTACATAAACATAATGTGTACCATAAAATGAAGCACTATCATACTTAATTATATGCAAAGTGAATTCCACAAGGGTTTCTTTAAGGCACGTGGTAAATATTTTGACTAATTGAATGAAAGCGGTGATAATTTTTTTTAACTTACTATGTTGCATAATAAACTAAGAGTTAAAAGCAAAACAACAAAAAGCAGTCACAAAGAACTAATTATGCTGTTACATATATAATTATAAAAGCGTGTTAATAGTTTGCAATGCATAAAAAGTTGCAGAAATTAAAATGAAATTAAAGTTGTACATCTTCGTTGGTTGTTTAAAATAAATCTACGGGTGAATAATTTACACTTCGGTTGTTTAATTTAATTCATGTTAAAAATCTTAAAGATTTCAAATATTCCAATAATATTAAACAAAATATGTAAATTGACCCCGAATTTGTGGGTCGGTTTTGACTTTACTTTTTAAAAAATAAATTTACTGAGCTCTTCTGTGAAGTAGGGAGTTAATTTGTGTTTTTTTAGTGGTTTCCAATAATTGGTATATTTTGAACGAAAAATCTTTGAATATTTATTTATGTAGCTAACAAGGAAAACGGTATCAGCCAAATTGTTACCACGTCTGAAGTTGCAGAACCATATCCTTTCATGACTTCAATGAAAATCGGGAACATTTTGATGCATTTCTTTCAAGGACTCCATCAACAAAGATACTACATTTTTGGTGATCTGCCTACTAGAGTTCTATGTTCTTATGCAAAATAAGGCGTAATATCGTTTGTGTAACTTTTCCCAACCAATTTGTGTAACTCTCAACCATTCCTTTGTGCGGGTAATTTCAGAAATGGAGGTAACCTACAGTTTTTATGCCGAATCCGAACGTCTAATTTGAGAAAGCACTTTTCATGACAAGAATTACTCTTGGAGGATTTTTCAATTCCTCGTAAAAGGCATTACCCGTGAAAAAAAAACTTTAGGTGGCACAGGCAGGGATTGAACCCAAAATCCTTAGTATGACATTCCTACGCACTAACCATCACGCCACGGGTACTAAAATTTGTTTACCTAATTTTTCATTATTCCCGGCCCAGAAGTT
This sequence comes from Eupeodes luniger, assembly GCA_951509635.1. Lineage (NCBI taxonomy): Eukaryota > Metazoa > Arthropoda > Insecta > Diptera > Syrphidae > Eupeodes > Eupeodes luniger. The sequence goes on from OX608073.1 coordinate 40,629,398, forward strand.
TTGCGAATAACAGAGACTGTAGTTTCTGTAGTATAGTGTATTGTTCCAACTTTAGCAATGACGTTGTATTTCTTTGTCAACTGGCAAAACATGACAGTTTTAAAAGTGACAGCTGAATTAATAGCAAGAAGTAATTAAGTTTTAACTTTTAAAAGCTCATTTTTTCTGAGTTTAATAAAATAAGTGATACAGAAAAAAATTACAAAAATTGGGTTTTTAACCTTTGATATGAATATATGTAATTCGTAGTAGTTCTAACACTTATAGAAGTTATAAATTATTTAAAATTAAAAAACAAAAAATAAATATCAGTGAAATAAACAATTGCAATATTTTTAAAAAAGTTAAACTGTCTTCAATCCTGTGAAATGCACTGTACACATATATCTTTTCGCACATAATTCTCTGAAACATTCTTAAGCGTGCTCAAGATATTACGAAGAAAAGCGTAAAAAAGAGAAAAATTTCAGCAGAAACCTTGGCTTGTCGGTGGATGGCGGCGCCTCAGGGAGGCAAAGAAAGACAATATAATGCTGAACACAAAACTTTAAACAAAAAAATATAGTGACTATGACTAAAGACAATAGAATTGTTGAGACATTAATTATGCATAGTGATGAGTTATCAAGTGTGAATTGAGTTCCTACTCAACTCATCATCCATTCTAAAAAAAGTAAGTTGCTTTCCTTGAATGGGATGAATGAGTGTTGTTTAATGTTAGGAATAGTAAAATGCATCGCTAGAGCCCCATTTGTGCAGTGCCTATATGTAGGTACATTCATGGAGAGATTAAATGGAATGAATGACGTTCTCTAGCGATGGCACTAATAGATGAACAATTTTGTTTACGTTTTAGTTTAGTCTTGATTGATTTCATTTGAATGGAATTTATTTGCAGATAAAAAAAATGGAGCAAATAAAATTGCCATTCTTTATCAATAATGAATGAATGAAGGTTGAAGAAATGGTTGTTCGGATTTTATTTTATTACAGATGATATGATGTACGCATGAAGTTGTTGAACTTGACATAAGACCAGACCTTATCAGTTATGATTGTTCAATTCTTTTAAGCTTTCGTTAGAAGCACAACAATTCAGACGAAATACGTCAATATTGGCACAGATCTTTTAATTTGAATTCTTCTAATGTAGCAGACCAAAAACACTCTATATGAAGATATAAATCCTTCGTACGTATCACCGTCAAAAAGCCATTTGTTTACATTGTTGTATTTGTAATGTGGACGAATTCAACGAGAAAAATTGACGTGTTTTCACGGATACATAGAATCAAGTACTGAGTTTTTAGGGGAAATGTCATAAATTAGAGGAGAAATGAAACCCATACTTAAATGAGTTTATGAGTCTGATTTCCGGTTTAGCTTGTAGGCAAACCAAGATGGCTACCGAGGATTTATATTTTTATTAGAGTGTTTTTGTAGCAGACCCGCTACAAAAAAGTTGTCCGTTTAGAGTCATGAAATGTTTGAAAAACTACCTAATCTTTTTAACTTAAGTAATTGTCGAGCAATTTAAATAAAGTCAGTTTTAAAAGTGAAGCACTTTTAGCAGCAATATTTTCGCCTAAGCCTAAATCAGTAAAGCTTTGATTATTTTCTTAAGTAGAAAATGTACTTATTTCAAATATTTAGTAGATTAATACAATTATCAGTTTTTAAAAAAAATAAGAATCTTCAAATAGGTATTGACTTCAAAATTATTTAATTTTTTGCAGAATTTTGTTGTTAACATAAAATAATTTAATTTTTTTGTATACCTAAGAAATTGTTAAAATTGTTAAAAATTAGTTTTCAACAAAAAATGACGGAAACTGATAGGAATTTGGTTTCGTCTTAAGTATTATGATAACAAAGAAAGATCTTGACTTCAAACTTTTGTTTAGCTTACAAAAAATGGTCTTGTTAATATTTTGTTAAACTTTTATAAAAGTCGACAGACTCGCAAGTGTGGGAAGTTATAATTGTGGGCCACGTCTTTTTTATTTTTATATTTATTTCGTTAAAAAACTACTTCAAATAAATTGTTTTTAATTTTCGAATTATTGATAATTTTTGAAAATTTTTCAACTTAATCTCCTGGACTTTAAAAGTTTTTATTTTCAATTTTCTTTCTGGACTAAATTACATAAAATTGCGATGGTGGGTATAATTTTTATTATTTTTTTATTATAATGTTCCAATTTCAAAAATATATATATTTTACCCACGTGCTCTTCTTTTAAGAAGAGAGATAATATTTCTTTTACGATTGTCAAGATATATTCACATTTTATGAGCTTTAACACCTTTTTTGGTTTTATTCATTTTTTTTTAAGATTGAAGTAATGTTCAGGTCATATATTATTTAGCACTGCGTTGGTGTTTCTTTTTTTTTTTTAGAATGTATACATTTTATGATTATTGAACATTTTTCAAAGGTAATTCACCTCAAAGACTCTTTGGCCATTCAAAAATCGTAAAATCGTTAACACTTCTTTTTTGTTTATTCAGGGGGAGCCGTATTCATAAATTACGTCACATGTGTATGTTAAAAGAAGAAGTGGGGTGATAAAACTGTTGAGAAAGTTCCGAATCGTCTTAAAAACGTTCACCTGTCAAAGTTTAAGGATCAAAGATTTTGAACTTTAGCTTTATACGACAGCAGTAGTAAGGTTCTTCTTTATATTTAAATTTAGGAACAATAGAAAGCTTACTCTTCGCTTTTATTTTTTTTTCTAGTTTTAATGTCCATCACTTAAATCAAAAAATTTCAAAACCTTGTTCGCCATTGAAAGACAATCTTTTTTATATAATGCGTTTTTAAGTATAAAGGAGGTAGATTGGTACTTGGTAATTTGCATTTACGTAATACGTTTTTCACATTTACAATTTTAAAATAATTTCCACAATTATCTAAGCAACAAGTCGTAAGATTTGTCTACTACTCGTATAGTTTTTTCTTATTCCCATCAGCAATTATTTTTCATTACGTAGTGTGTGCACTTAACAACAACACTGGGCTTGGAGTACACTTTCGTATTATTTTATTTATAACTTTTAAAATGAGTCAGTTGTCGTTATCGTCGCGAGATGTTGATTTGAATAATATTGTACATTTATCCACAATCAGTCACAAAACTTGTCAACTAGCTCTCAAGAATAAATTAAAGATAAAAACAAGTATCTTAGGCCTTGAAATTGCCATAGTTAGGTATTAAATTAAATTAATAATTAAATTACTGACGAATTGCGTATTTTATTAACTGTCTTATTTGTACAAAAATATTTAAATATAAACTTGAAAAATGTGTTTGCTTTTATTTATGAATATTTTGTTTTTTGAGATGCACTTCTAAGTGACTACAAGTTAACAAGATAAGAACGACTTAAGTCACTATTTGGATAAGTTTGATGTCTGTGATAAAAATGATAATAAATATAAATTCCGTTGAACTCTATTTACCGCATTATGAATATTTATCTCGAATTTTGTTTGTGGGGTATTTTCCAATTGCAAATTAAGGATTCAATATTATTGTGGTTTTTAAGCTTTAATATTTTTGTGTGGTTTGATGGACTTAAACAAAAACTATACAAAACACCAAAACGTAATTTTTTATTATTTCCTAGTTTTTAGAGCCTTTGACTGCTGATTTTTTAAATCATTAAGCTATTGACCTTCAATTTCATTTACGCAATTGTTGACATTTTATGATGAGTAATAGGAAGTGGTTGAAAAGTTATAAGAACTTAGCTTGATAGTACGAAATGAATAAGAACTACAGTTTCCTGCAGTTGTTTTATAAAACCACTGAAATCCTTGAATAGGGAGTTTACGCTTTGTAAGAGGTGTTCTAATAAGATGTTTCATTTCGAATATCCTACTATTTGAGTAGCTGTCACTTTTGAAGCTGTTATCTTTTAACTTTTGCATGTAAGAACTATTTCTTCACTGAAAATTAAACAGTGAACGCATCAACAACTCACTGAAATACTGGATACTGACATTAGTGAACCTGGTGCACAAATTTATGCTGTTGGGATAATTAAGTGGCTTGAAGAAACGTGCGCGTCGCTCAAAAACAACTGTGAATATTGCAGCTGTAACTTTTAGCATTAAAAAAAAAACACAGGTTTGCCGATTTCTCGTCGATCACCAAGAACGTCGTATCATAACTTATTGGGTCCTTGAAATGCATCAAAATGTTCCGGACTTTCATCGAAAAGTAATCTTCAGTGATGAGACCTATGTTCACTACGATATAAGAATTGTCATTGTATTCGAATATCCAATGATTGTTGAAAACCTTTTCTATTCTCACCGAGTCACTATTTGGTGCAGTTTTTGGCCTGGCGGTGTTATTGGATCTTACTTTTAACGAAATTATAGGCTGGTACAACTCTAACGGTGAACCTATCATTAAATATTGTGTATGTCTTTGGAAAAATGCGGAAAAGCATTAAATATGTCGAATTATTCGTCATCATAGAAACGCAAACCATTGTAAGTTTTCGAGTTTTGTTAAAAAAGTTGTCAATTGAATTTTAATAAAAAATATTTTGCATATAATGAAATAGTTTGATTTCAAAAATTTTTATTTTAGTCGAAACCCAATTTTCAACAATTTTAGTACCATTTCTTGAAATTTTTTTATTTGTAATACAAACAAATACAATTGTTTTTTTTTTTATAAAATTTAGCACAGAATAATATTGTTTTGAAGTCAATACCTTCATTTATTCACGAGATATCCAGAATCGAACATCAATATTTACCAATTTTGTGTACTTTTTTAGTTTTTTTCTGAAAAAAACTGACTATTGGATTTTTATTTAAAATTTATTGGATGACAAAGCCAATATTTTCTAGAAGATGAAATTAGTTTGCAGCCAATATTTTTAATTTTTGAAAAGATGTTTGAGTCGAAAACCAATTTTTACCACCCACGCAATTTTCTTTCTAATTCAATAATTTTGAGAATAATAGAATTGACAGTTTTTTTTTACAAAAAACAAAAACCTAAAAAAAAACATTACTCAAAGTTGGTACAAATTGAATTTCGACTCAAATAACTTTTCAAAAACTTGAGATTAAGGCTTCAAACTTATTTTATCTTATAAGAAATATTGTTTTCAACATTCTGAAAAATGTTGAGAAAAATCGTATTGACAGTTTTTTTTTACAAAAAAATAAAAACCTAAAAAAAAATTAATAAAAGTTGTCAAAAATTGATTCTCGATTCAAATATCTTTTCAAAACTTTAAGATATTGGCTTTAAACTACTTTTATCTTTCAAAACATATTGTTGTCAACATTCAGTAAAATTTTGAAAAAAATCGAATTGACAGTTTTTTTACAAAAAATTAAAAACATAAAAATAATGTAACAAAAGTTGGTAAAAATTGATTTTCGACTCAAATATCTTTTCAAAAATTTGAAATAATGTCTTCTAACTAATTTTAACTTATAAAAAATATTGTTTTCAACATTAGGAACAATTTTGAGAAAAATCAAATTGACAGTTTTTTTACAAAAAAATAAAAACCTAAAAAAAAAATTATAAAAGTTGGTAAAAATTGATTTTCGACTCAAATATCTTTTCAAAACTTTGAGATATTGGCTTTAAACTACTGTAATCTTTCAAAAAATATTGTTGTCAACATTCAGTAAAATTTTGAAAAAAATCGAATTGACAGTTTTTTTTACAAAAAATTAAAAACCTAAAAAAAATTTAACAAAAGTTGGTAAAAATTGATTTTCGACTCAAATATCTTTTCAAAAATTTGAGATAATGGCTTCTAACTAATTTTAACTTATAAGAAATTTTGTTTTCAACATTAGGAAAAATTTTGAGAAAAATCAAATTGACAGTTTTTTGACAAAAAATAAAAACCTAAAAGAAAAATGTATAAAAGTTGGTAAAAATTGATTTTCCACTCAAATATCTTTTCAAAACTTTGAGATATTGGCTTAAAACTACTGTAATCTTTCAAAAAATATTGTTGTCAATATTCAGTAAAATTTTGAAAAAAAATCGAATTGACAGTTTTTGTACAAAAAATTAAAAACCTAAAAAAAATTTAACAAAAGTTGGTAAAAATTGATTTTCGACTCAAATATCTTTTAAAAAATTTGAGATAATGGCTTCTAACTAATTTTAACTTATAAGAAATATTGTTTTCAACATTCTAAAAAATCAAATTTACAGTTTTTTAACAAAAACCTAAAAAAAAAAAAAAAAATACTAAAACTTGGTAAAAATTTACTTTCGACTCAAATAGCTTTTCAAAAATTAAAAATATTGGTATCAAACTTATTTCATTTTACAGAAAATATTGTTTTCGATATTCAGTAATTTTTTTTTATAAAAATCCAACAGTCTGTTTTTTCATAAAAAAATAAAATCTACGAAAAATAGTACGCAAATTTGGTAAAAATTGATACATATAGATAAACTTTTAAGCAAGACAAATCGACAGATGGGATGGGAAGTTATCAGTGTGGATCGCATCCCAGCCTCTTTTTTAACTTTAGGGAATCTTTTTTTTTTTATGTCAAAATAAAATAAAAAATTTAATTCAAGTCGCGTTATTGGTTCGTGAGATATTTTGGGTTAACCAAATTTTTTCAAATTGCTATATTAAAAAAAACTCACTCGGTGCTTTTAAGAGCCCTTTCTGTGTTATTATCTGCATAAGAAAATTTATTTGAAGTCTATATCTTTACTTGTTCTTGAGATATGATCGACGAAAAAAGCTTCCCGAACGTACATATACACGCACACACAGACATTTCTCTAAAAATCTTTTATTTAGATTCTAGGGACCTTGAAAAATCGAGAAATGTCAACATTTTCAATTCGACAAATCGGACCGATTACAATAACTTACTATGGGAAGTAAATAAAATATTACCACGTTATCACTGTTATTATGGGGCACTGAGGCGTATACTTATTTTTTTTTCATTGTTTTGTGCAGGGAAATTTGACTCTTTTATAAAAATCTTTTCATTTTAACATTTACATAACAACAAATATTTTGTTAATGATTACATTGCGTGTTTTTTTTTACTGTCAATTGCTATTTGTTGTAATTTATCATCATTTAGGTTTCCTATTCAGTCATTCATTATTAATTTCAAGATATTTATTACATAAGTCATGACCATTGAATATGAGCGAGCATATCACTTTATTTTATTTTCCTTATATTACAAAATCATATTACATAACCCATTTTTACAATAATTACCTCTTGGTCTCCGTATAGCTATCGATTAACCCCATTTTATTCACACTTCTCACGGGCCAGTCGATGGAAAATTTGTTTTATATTTCATATTCGTATACAATGACTTTTTCTCTTTTTGAATGCACTTTTATGCGTTTTTAATACTTCGTACCAAACTAATTTTCTATCACGAAAATAACAACAGAGAAAGAATAAAAAAATAAATGAACAAAATGATATTACCACAGCATAAGACATAATCAATGGAAATGTCCGAAGACCAATGAGGCTTGAAGCTAAAGCTTGAAGATGACGATGATCAATATCGAAAATGAGAGCCTACAAAATTGACTCGTAAAAACATCAAAGATCATGTTACCGCATCAGCTGTCTTATATACTGACCGACCGACCAAGCGACCGATCGACGACGTACGACACCGACACCGAGGCCGATACCGAGACCATAGTGGTGAGAAAAAGTCCATTGAAACGAAAAACATTGTTTTACAGGCGAGGAAGAATGTTTACACTTTGTTGAGCAATTTTCATAACATAAATCATGTTGCGGAATTAGGAACAAAAATTATAAAATTTAAAATAAAGGAATGAATAAAAATATTGTGATCCATGTTAACAATAAACTTCGATGGCACACGTCTGCGCATATGTAGCCGCTTGAGGGCATTCAAGGAATGTTCCTTCATGCAATTTGTTTGACAAGAAGAATGTCACAATACAGGGTGTTACAGAAATATATTTCACAATACAAACAAAATTGAAATCACTCTGTTGAATTATTTCAATGAAATCGAAATATGTCAATCGGTTTTAATTAAACTTTTTATCGCAAGATTTCTGTAAAAATGTTAGTTTTAGGAAATCCTTGATTTGAGAGTTATCTGTCTTTTACGACTTATTTACGACAAAATTAACGACAGTGTTTTGGCTTCATTTTAACCGATTTTGAGGGAATATTGAGTTTCATTTTCATGTCAAGTTAGAATTACTGAGGTTATTTTTATTTAGTAAATATGGCGAACAGATTTGTGTTATTTTACTACGGATTTACGACCAACTTAAAGCAGTAAGTCAAACTTGGCTTTGTGTGTTTTGGCTTCATTTTAACCGATTTTAATGGGTTACTGAGTTCGATTTGACTGTTAACTTAGAATTACCGAGTATATTTTTTAGAAAGTATGGTGATAGTTTTTTATTGTTTTACTACAGATTTACGAAAGTTTTACGACAAACTTACAAAAGTTACGCAAACTCGGCTAGGCTTACTAAACTATCAAATTAATATAACCACATAAAGAGAACGACAATTAGTTTATTGAAGACAAATTTACGACTGTAAATCCTTTAAATATTGGAATTAATTTTTTTTTAAAGGAGCTGTTAAAAGGATTGATTGAATGCTGTAAAAGCAAATACAGGGTCTATTCTAAAAAAATATCTGTTTAGAAGAAAAAATTTGTTGAACAGTTTTAAAAACAGACATATTTAAACGTTGAAATAGGGTTTACGCACAAACCGTTACTCATTCAAACAATTATTTTTTCTTTTCTAAAAGCTGTAGCTTAGAGGTAGAAAAATTAACCAATATTTTTGAGTTTTTGATGGAAAAATATAGAAAAAAGGATAAAATGAGGTAAACCAAAAAAAAAATAGTGGCCAAGAAAAACCGTTTTTAACCAACAAAGTTACCTTATATAAGGAATGTTTGTTAGGTTAAAAAAGGGTAAGAACAGTAAAGATAATATATGAATTAAAAAATTCTATTTAGGACTGATGTTACATTATTCAAGATTAAGCCACTAATAGGGTAAAGTAGGGTAAGCAGTTGTTTGAAAGTCAATACAATAAGGTGTTTTCCAATGAATGCTTTGATTTTGGTTTACACGTTATTTGGGCAGCTGACATTTGTGTAGCTGTGGAAAAAACTTAGCTGTTGCACAAGTTATTGATGCAAGAAATAGAAACTGTTTGGCTCGCTCAAGAATCATGGAAAATTGGTATTTGCAACCCGTAGTGTTAACGAAATCCTAGGTCTTTAGATTTCTCGTCGATCTTTGGAAGCAGACATTCCACAAAAAACATTTTACCGTATTTTAGATAAAGGCTTAGGTCCTGAGACGTTTAAAGTTCAATTAACACAAGAACCGAAGGCGGTCGACTACCAAGAAAGTTACTTAATTACTTAAGGTTGCGCTACAGTCCGGGACGGACCTGCACCTCAACCAATTAATGTCCATTAGGATTGGATTTAAAGACCTTCTGGGCGTGAGCGTTGAATACTTTTCGCTCTACATGAACCATCTTTCTAAGTAGTTGGACTTTTATTCTTTTAACCAGGTCAGTGTCACTGTACAGCCCGTACAGTTCGTCGTTGTATCTTTTCCTCCACTCACCATCTATGCAGACGGGACCAAAAATCACCCGAAGAATTTTCCTCTCGAAGCATCCTAAGACGCTCTAATCTTTCTTTGACAGGGTCCAAGCCTCAGCGCCAAATATGATAACCGTCATGATGAGTGTTTTATAGATGATGACTTTAAATGCTCGACAGAGGACTTCACTACTCAATTGCCTTCTAAGTCGAAAGTTTGATTTCAGCGCTGGTGTCGTTGTCTAAATTTATAGCGGTGCCTAGGTAGACAAATTCCTTAACTACCTCAAAGTAATAGCTTTGGAAGAGTGTGCCTCTAGTATTGACGGTAGAGATTAGCACAATTCTTTACAGAACAATGTTGAAGAAGTCGCATGACAGTGCATCGCCTTGTCTAAAACCTTTTTTGATCGGTGTATCGGTGAGATCCGATGTCTGACATTGATAGAGTAGCGTATAGTCTACATCGTCATTATGCACAAATGGAAAAGTTTGACAGGGAGGCTCTGTAGAGCTCTTTTCTATAGATACGCGGCTCTAAGATCGATAAAGAGATGGTGGATGGGTGAATATTTGGTCAATGATGGACTTTCCTGGTCTGAAGCCACACTAAAATCTATCAGGTTATTGACGAACGGCTTCAAACGTTCACATAATACGGTAGAAAGGATCTTAGGAGGCTGGCGCCTCTGTACTTGGTGCAATTTAGAAAGTCTCCTTTCTTGAATATTGGGAAAACTATGCTGAGGTTCCACTCATCGGACAAGATCTCTTCGGATCATATTTTGCTGATGAGTTGGTGCATGCTCCCTACAAAGTCATCGCCTGCTGCTTTGAAGAAAGTAGTGATTCAAAAATAATCTCGATTTTCATAAAAAATTACAGTCAGTGATGAGGCCCACTTTCACTTCCATGGCTACGTTTTTAAGCTGAATTGTCGCATTTGAAGTTTGGAAACTCCTTAATGATTGTTGAAAGAATCTCTATCTTTAACATGTCACTATATGTTACGATTTTTGGGCTAGTGGGCAATGTGATTCAACCTCACTTATTGGAAAATAAAGCTGGTGCAATTTTAAAGTTGAATGGATTGTGCTACTGTGCTATGATGAGAAGGCGCAGGTGCGCCACAAAAATCGAAACAATTAAGATTTTAGAAGAAAAGTTTTTCGTAAGTGTATTTGTCAGAAAGATAATAATCCCAATTTTTAGAATCAAAATGGAAACTCTTCTTGAAAAATCCAGTACATAAAATTTTATTCTATGAACGAAAATTAAAAAAGTCATCGTACTTTCGACGAAAATAAGAAAAAACAATGTCTATCAGCCTTCGCTTCCGCAAATTGTTTTATTTATTTCTTTCAAGAAAAATGTCTACTTTCAATTGCAACACCCTCTAAATATGTCTTAAACTCAATCGCCTGCAGCACAATTCACTCTCTGACTCCAACAATCAATTACACTAAAATTAATGAAAAACCCCAGACCTCTTGACAGGAAATTGAGTTTTCATCTTCATTCTTGGGGTTATACGAACGTTCGTTGGAGTCGCGTCGTACATATACATAAAACACATTACATATGATATTGGGAGAAGGAGGCAACTTAGCAATCATCATTATCGGTGTAATATAACTTTTGCAAGGACACATAACTTGTGCGGGGTTCATTAATCCTTCACTTGTTGTTATTTGCGCCACCTCTTAGCCTTAACCAAAGAAGCATCGTCACGCGTCACTCAGTCAGTCAAACCCATACGACTCAAATCAACCTAGCCAGACCTAGGCTAAGCCAAACCAAAGCAAACTATCATCATGCTAAAGGCATCAAGTCGAAAGTCGAATCCTATACTTGTACTTAAACAGGAAGAGGAGAGGTCGGCATGTTGTGTTTTATGTGTGTCTTCTTTTAGTTTGTCGGTTTTTGTTTGTTTTTTAATTTTTGAGTACACCATTAGACTTTTGCAAAAACCACACAAAAAGAATAAAACTAGTTCCTCCCAAGCTGCGCTGAGGCGGAGCGCGGTGACAAGGAGATTTCTGAAGGCATGTATAGCTATTTGTAGACAAGATGGCATATGGAATAGAATTTCAGGACAGAAGGCTCTTTCTTTTTGTTTTTGAAGAACCAGATAGAGGACTAGGAGTATCTACGTATCTACTCTTCTACTTATTTCATTGCTGACGTTCAAGACACGCCTCTTAGATATGTTAGATACTTTATGGCTAATTGCTGCAAGCGAAACACTTGGGAATTTTCGCAATGCATCTTGGTTTGTCGTATGAGTAGATGCGATAAAATATAACGAAGTTTTGTTTGTTATCCGCAAAAATAAAAATAAATAAATAGAAAAAATAAAAGATGTTGAATTCTTCACAAATATTTGAGTTCATTTTGAGCGTGTAAAAGAATATAGGTATCTGAAGAAAAAACAGAAATTAAAGACTTCTTTTTAAAAAACTGTCAAAAATTTTGATTTATTTGCTGAACGTTTCAAATTTAAAACTTAAAAAAAGAATGCACTTCAATTTATGTTATGATTTTTCTACTAGTTCTTGAGATATTGCCAACGATAAAGGTTATCCCGAACGTGCGAATCATGGATTTAGATTTTAAGGGTCTTGAAACTTCGAGATATTTCAAAATTTGAGAAATCAAACCCATTACAACAATGACTTCCAATTTGAAGTTGAAAATTAAGAAATTTGTTTCAAATAATGTATTCAAGCTTATCTTTGTATACATTGGACTTAAGAAGGTCATTCACATTCGTAGCCATCCTCTCTTCAAAAAGCAAGGTTATCAAGTGTATTTTAAAGTCAAAATTTCGACTAAAAACAATGCACTTACATTGGTTTTTAAGTGCATTACGTGAACATGAGCGGAATAGATTGTTTTTTTTTTAGTCTAATTTCAAAACAAAGCAAGAAGTTCTATTGAAAACTTCAAGGTAGAAGTTCTACAAAAGTTAATAGCCTAGAACTGCATTTATCTATCAACCACCCACACCCCAAACATAACTTAACTACCATAAGTTCATGTCTAGGTTGTGTTTTGTGTTCATAGTGCCATAAATTTTGTCGCCATTATACCTTAGAATAGACAAACTTAAAAGTCGTCATTCTTGTGGCTTGTTTTTCTTTCCTTTTTTTTCGTATGTATATTGTATGTATGCTCGGTCTTCACTTTGAAAATAAACAAAGGAAAAAACATGAATCCAGAGCACATAAAAACCTATAGATATGCAGCAATATGCACTATACCCGAGGTTTTTTCTTACTTTGTAGACAAAAGTCTGCATTTTTTGACATTAAAACAAAAAAAAAAGTTCGAGCATTGCGGTTTCCTTTTACATAATCGTCGCGTCGTCGTCGTCTTTATTATCGTCAGTTGCCGGACTTAAATTCATTTTTAAAGTCGAGTAGTCTAAACGCAAAATAGGATTTATTGTTATATAGGGGATAGACGACAGAGCTATGCACTATATTTTTGTTGACAAATCAATATTTGTAAGAGACTTTTAAATGGGAAAATAGGTATAAAAGTACTTTTAAGCTTACCTGATCACATATGATATCCCATTTTTTAACATCGTCGTAATTTTTCAATAGTTTCGCTTTATCTGGTGGTAAGTCCATGGAGGCCTGTAAAAGAAACAAAATATGAATAAGTTTTTCCTTTGACATAGAAAAAAGGTTAAAGGTTGGGCTTGAGCTGTAAAGCACTTTTGTGAAAGGATAAATTATTTTTGTAAAAAAAAAAACAAAAAGTTTTGCATATCTTTCTTTTTAAAAGAATTGTCAAGCTATTGTAAAGACATCGTTTTTTTTTTAAGTTTATGTTAGTACTTATTTTTAAGAATAAGGTATCATAACAATTTTTCAGTACAAGTTCTTCGCAAAACTTTAAGACAATAACATAATTTTCTATGAATAAATTAAATCAAATGCTGGATACAATATTTTAAGTTTAGTGTTTTCAAATAATTCAGAATTTAATTCAATTATAACTAAACAGTATCGTACAGAATTTTGATAATACAGAATTTTGAAAAACAATATTTCGACCGCTCCCATTTTTGATTGTTTCTAAGAAGTTTTATGAAAATACAGTTACACTCGACTCCCTCTAAGTCGAACTCATTCTAAGTCGAATAAGTCCCTCAAACTCGAACTTTTTCGCTATATTTCTGCATTCTCCTTAATTTTCCATATAAAACCATCTTCTAAGTCGAGCTTCCTCTAAGTTAAAATTTCCTCTAACTCGAATAAATTCTTTAGATTCGTGGACTATTTTCAATCCATCTAAGGAAAGAAGTTGAAAGGAAAAAAAAAATTGCTGAAGATTTTGGGCGTTCCCAAGAGTATACTCTTTCTTCGATAGGAGCTGAAAAAGTAAAATTAAGAACTAGGCAAGATTGTGCTAATATTAGTGGTAACCTTGAGCGGAACAAAGTTTGTGAGTATGAAAGTTTTGACAAAACTGTTTTTAAATGGTTCGAAAGTATGCGTGGCAATAGTTTAACTGCAAGCGGTTCAATTTTAAAAAAGAAAGCGCTAAAATTTGCAGACACCTTAGGATTTCCTAATTTCAAGGCAAGTAATGGTTACCAGATTTAAAACCAGGCATATGATTCTTAACAAAGTTTTGTCTGGTAAAATGCTTATGTTGATAATAATAAAGCCAATGAATGGAAATAACAGATTTCAGAAGTTGTCAGCGAATTTAAACCGGACGACATTTTTAATGTTGATGAAACGGGATTTTTTTACAAATGTTTGCCGACACATACCTTTGAAAGGGAAAAAATGTTTTGGAGGGAAGCACAGTAAAGAAAGAGTAACAAGCCTTGTAGGGTTCAACATGACAGACTCAGAAAAGCTTAAGCTCTTATTTATTGGATAGAGCAAACATTTTGATTGTGTAGCCAACCAACGCTCTTGGATGACAGCAGAAGCAGATCTTTTTACTAGCTGGCTTTTAGGGGCCTCGCAGACTGCAGACTTTTTATCGGCCGATAGTTTAGTCGGGTTGGGCTGAAAGTGCGCACACCGAGCCAACTAAACAGTTTGGTTGGTGAACAGGGCGCAGACAATCCAACAGTCAGCCGACTATTCTCGAATCAACAATTGTGATTTGGGCGACGCCATATTCAAAATACACGCACACGATGCCAAATCACAGAGCGAACTGAACTATTGGCCGACTAAACAATCGTCATGTATGCGCAGGCGTGTATGCGGCAATACTGATTAATCAGTCGGCCGATAGTTGGCCGACAGATTAGTTTGAATGTAATCGGGTAGCCCATCAAACTTTTTTATAGGCCGATACTGAATCGCTGTAGTGTGCGCATATGCATTCCTCTCCATATTGATTAAGAAGCCGACCAAACTATCGGCCGATAAAAAGTCTGCAGTCTGCGGGGGTCCTTAAAGTTCGATGTAAAGTTTGGACAATCAAAGCGCAAGGTATTATTCTTCATTGATGAGGATAAATTAAAGTTTATAACCTTTCAACATGATATCAATTGTGTAAACGATAGACATGTGCATTATACAAAATTTAAAAGTTAATTATATACGGCGTACACTAACCAAGATCCTAAAAGAGAGGACTATACGATAGACTGTGTACACCAGGTTTCCAAGGCGTGATTACAGGATGTTACTCCTTTGACAATTGAAAATTGTTTTAAAAAGGCCGGTTTTAAGGATGAGACTTGGGACGAAAATGAAAATGATATTCCGCTTAACCAAATGATATGTGAAACCGACGCCGACAACACCAATGAAATCGAGAGGATCTGAAAACCGGCTAACTGAAACTGATTACAATATTGCGAGTGTTAATTGGAGGAATATGTTGAAGTCGATGACGGTATTGTAGCTACAGAAATACTGGATAGCGAAACAATTTTAGAAGAAATAGTTTATAGTTAATGATGCTAACGATGACGACAGTGAAACTGATGAAGAAGTCGAAATAATAAACATCGAACAGCTAGAAAAGAATGTAACCGAAAATGCAATTGAAATATTGCAAACAGAGATTGAATTGTTAAAAAATATTAACAAAAAAACGTCATTTTTTAAACGTGCCAATATTATTATTTATTGATCGTTAACATTCTTATATTCAAAAAAAAAAAAAAAAAATAATCTCTCTTACTCGAATTTAGTATGACATTGATTTTTATCATATTGATGTTCGACTTAGAGGAAGTCGACTGTATTTTCAATTCTAAAATTTGTCTATTAAATATTTTGTGCGCAAAAACTTGTGTGGGAAATTAACAGCATTTACGAAGAAATTTAGTATTAACAAATATTTTTAACATTATAACAAAGTAAAATGATTTCGTTTTTGAGAATATATTATTAACAAAATTACTTACAATAAAATTCAACATCAAAACTTAAAAATATTAGAATACAAAAATATATGTTTGTTCTCTCATATTACATTTCTGTGATTTTCTGCCCAGAAAATGAAAAGCAGCAGGCATAATAAAAATTATTCAGCAATGAGTTCCAGAAATTAAGATTTTAAAAAGTACTGATCTATTACTCATCGTATTTTCTTGTTGAAATAACCCACATGTCATATAAATAAATAAATTAGGTGGCGCAACAGTCCGTAGAGAACCAGGGCCTAGTGACTTACAACTCTCAACCATTCCTGTGTGCGAGTACTGTTGTCAGGGATGGAGGGGCCCTACAGTTTTTTATGCCGAATCCGAACGGCTAATTTGAGAAAGCACTTTTTCATGACAAGCATTACTCTTGGAGAATTTGTCAATTCCTCGCAAGAGGCAGTACCGTTTTTTTTTTTTTTTAAATTAAGGTGGCACAGGCAGGGATCGAACCCAAGACCTCTCGCATGACAGTCCAACGAATTTTTTTTTTTTTTTTTTTTTGTAAATTCATTTTTATTAATTCAATCTTAAACCTATCTTAAAGCTAGACAAAAATTCATAAAACTAGCCTAATTAACCATAACTTACAACTAACTTACTGGTCCCATACGGACACTCTAAGTTACACAATAATACTTAATGCTAATGCCTTTCGGCCCTAAGATCTATTTAAATTCAATTCAGTTTTATTTATTTTTGTATTTATTAGAAAATTTGAAAAAAACTAATACCAATATCCTTTTTTATTTTTACTTAAAACTACTTAGAATAAGGTCTTTAATATAAAACTTAAAGCTAACTAAAACTACCTATTCTACCTATAAACTACTTAAAACTAGAACAACCACAGCAGCAAATCTAACTATCTAACGTTTTTTGTTTTTCATATTTTCATGTCTCTTTTTGGTATTTTATTATTTTTTTGTATTTATTATTTTTTTTTGTATTTTTTTTTGTATTTTTTTTGTATTTTTTTTTTTTTTTTGTATATTTTTTTCGTGTATTTTTTTTTGTACCACCATGCCTATTCTACTTAAAACTAAACCCTAAAACTATAAAACAAGTATGTAAGCCGGCCAAGGCTTAAAAACCCCATCCCGCCATCCCGACTACCCACTATCAAGTGCAGATTGAAGCCACCAAAACTGGTTCTCCTGCTTCACCCTATCAGTTCGGTCCCACTCGGACACAGCCCTACTGAACCGAAGGAGCTCTGCTCCGCCTTGTGCCATGACGTCCCGATTGTACAGGAGTCGCCTATCCACGGTTCGTCGTCTGACGTGGTAGATTAACGGAACTGCCAATCTATCCTGTATCAGACCGCATCTATCTAAAAAGAGGAATGCCTCTGGTGGAATGAAGCCGCTCAAGCGTGTACTTTCAAAATATTCGTCGTTCGGGTAGAACGCCCCGAAAATTAAATTGTTGGTCGAAGACATAGCTCTTGCAATGTGACCTCGAACGAGTTTTATCACGAAATTGTCAATTCTGTTGATTCGAGCCCCGTTGTATAGGACCTCGTTGGAATAGTAATGCACGTAAGAAGATTCTGCTGTTCGATATAAGCCGGTACAGCGTCGTAAACACTGCCGCTCGAACACCCGAAACTTCTCCATCTGGGAAGGGGCAACGTTGAACCACACAGGATAACCATAAACGATCATCGGCCGTATGAGGGCCATGTAGCAAATAACCTTCACTCTGGGGTCAAGCCGACTGCTAAAAAACAGCCGTTTCGTCAGAGCGAAGGCTCCTCTGGCCCTGGTCAGAGCAGCATTTATATGACTGTCGAAATATAAATACTGATCTAACCAGATACCGAGGTACTTCACTACACTTTTGCTCGCTAATGGCTGCCCGTGAAGATCAACGATAACCATCTTGCGCCAATTCTTGCACGTATCCCTCGTGGCCCTAGCCAACGGAGTCCGGAACAAAATTGTCTCCGACTTTTGGAAATTTATTTTCAGTTTCCAGTCGTCGCAATATCGCTGAATCTTGTCGAAATCACGCTGCAAGAGAATTCTAATGACCTCAACCTTTCGGGCCGTTCTGTACGCAATAAGATCGTCGGCGTACGCAATTGCCTTTGTAAGACTACCTATCAGATCGCTGGTGTAAATGCTGAAGAGAATCGGCGAATTCACCGCTCCCTGTTGAAGACCATTTTTAATTAAGAATGTTGTGGTAGAAGTTACATTGCCACTTTTGACAACAAACTTTCTACCGTTAAGCATATCATAAAGTATATACAACAATGGCTTGCTTATGCCAAGCCTGCTCAGTTTTAGGTAAAGACCCTCTAACCATACGGTGTCAAAGGCCTTTTCCAAATCAACCAAAACAGCACCTGTGCATTGTTGTTTTGTTTTATTCCATTGGATATCAGAAACGAGTTCAGACGCAGCATGAATTGTGTCATGACCCGCCTTGAACCCGAACTGTTTATCCGGAATTATTTTGCTGTCCGCAGCCCACTTAGTCAGAGCCCTATTAATGATCTTTTCGAAAACTTTGCTAATGCTCGGAAGAAGACTTATCGACCGAAGATTTGACGGGTTGGAGTTGTCCTTTCCCTTTTTCGGGAGAGGATGAACCACAGCGGTCTTCCAATGCACTGGATAATATGCATTATTCAGTGAATTATTGAAGAGTGTGGTGTAAATGTCAATTGCCTCCATCGGTAAATGTCTTAGTACAACGTTGGATATACCATCGACACCTGCTGACTTTTTATTTTTTATTGAGTTGAAGATGAGCTGAAGCTCAACCTTCGTCACTAACAAGGGACTTGGTCCCGTTTGCTCGGCGATTATGGCATTTGCCAAGGTATCGTCATCGAACCGCATAAAACCGCGGTTCTCAGATCGCCAATGTGTTATATCATTTCGAAGATAAAAGTGATTAAGTAGGGCTCTGTTTTCCAGGTCGTGGTTGGGGCGAATGCTAACAGTCCAACGCACTAGCCATCATGCCACGTGTCATAGGTTTTTTCTAAACAGAAAGATAAAAACAAGTGTCACACTGAAACGTATACGTACTTTTTTTTATTGTATGTTATTTTATTTTATTTATTATATCGTTTTTTATAAGGGCAGAAAATTGAGTTCCAGTTTTAAAAGAGATAAGATTAATTAGTAAATATCTGCATCCTAACTTGCATTGACTAGACAAAAAAAAAGAAAAAAACTTAATCAAAGGAAAATACCTAATTTATAATAGTTTAATAACTATGCTTTAGTATTAATGTAATTTTTAATGATTAGTTTGCAAATCAATTAGTACACTTAAACTATTACATTGGTATTTAGGTATTTCTTCAGCTCAAGTTGCTTATTAACTACGTATTTATTAAAAATTGAATCGCTTTTCAAACTCAAACGATAAAATAGATATATAATATATGTACTGACATAAAATTGAAATTTTAAAATATTTTTAATTGTAATCATCTCCCTGAGAAACAAAAATATAATTTGCACAACAGCAAACTGCGAATTGTGACATAAAAATTGTAATTTAAGAGTTTGAATAAGTTATGTTTCATTTTTAGCAATGATACAATTTTTACTTTTCAAATGTCAAAAGATGACAGCTTGAAAAGTGACAGCTACTCAAGTAGCGAGCTATTCAAAATAAAACCTCTTATTGATTTTTACATAACTTTTGAAAAAAACATTACTTCCTGAAGAGTAACCAAAATGTCTAGGTATCAAAATTTGTTTATTTTTGAAGTTCATAAAAAATGGCCATTTAAGCAAAACATGTAACTATAGATAACAAAGTTGTTGTATATTTATTGTTGTCATTTTCTTTTTTTCTTGATCTACCATATTATCCATCAATTTTTCATTATTTGCTATTTTAACAATGATTAAATGATAAAACACACTCATTTGATGTTAATTGAATGAAATACGATATAAGAAAAGTTCATCTGATAAAACTATCTTTATATGTATGTTTAATGTATAGTATATGCACAAAGTCTATAGAAATGAAAAGAAAATCAAACAAACTTAAAGAAAAGAAGAAGAAATTGAAAAAAAAAACTCAAGATAGAAGAAAAAGATTGACACCAATATGAACAGCAGATGTTCTATGGGTGTAAATGATGCCTACCATTGCAATCTACAGTGTCCGTTCATAGATACTCCTTCAAACGTTCCCTTCATACAATACGTATCACTTGATTGCTTTCAGTTTGGACTTTTAATGAATATTGTGTAATATTTATTATAAGATAATAGAACAGTTTTCGAAAAGCTTAAAAAGTAATTCACTGGTCGACAAAATTACGTTTTTTCTATCCCACAAACAAAACAATATACTTTTATAAGTGATGAAGATATACTAAATTCGAATCTCGCCTTTAAATTTTTCTATCACACCAGGTTTTTAAAATATACGCCTTTAAAAATGCTAAAAACAACCAAGTTTTGTAAATACATTTTTGGGTTTAATTTTTAGTTCTGATTTATAATTCAAACTTTAATTTTGCTGACGTTTTAAAAATACCCGTTTTTAACATTATTTTTATTTTTTTTAATATATTTCAAAAACTTGATATAGTAGAACTGTTTAGACAACAGATTCTTTAGAAGGACAAAACTCACTTCCAAACCGTTTTGCCTTTTTCTGTTGAAAACCGTTTTAGCATAAATGGTTTAGAGTTTCTTTCAGATTTTTGTAAGACATGTAAAGGGATTATTTGGAGAACAATTACGGATTTTATTGAAAAAAAATCTACTTTATACATTAAGACATACATACATATGTGTTTTATTTTGGAATTTTAAAAGTACCTAAAGTGATACATTAATTTTGGAGTCAGATTTTAATTAAGGTCTTCAAAACCAATTGGAAAAGTGCAATTTTATTTCCAGGAAGAAAAACTTGCCGACCAGTGTTATTTTTAAAGTCCTGAGTCTTATAAATTTCTATGAATTAATTGTCAATTTTTATTTCAACGACAAACAAAACTTTTGGCATTTTCTGAATAAAGTCATTCTTTTGTGGTTTTAATTTGGTAGCACTGGCATTTGATATCTGTCAAACTCAGTGTCATAACAATTGCTTTTTACAATAAAATGGGCCGCTTAAAATTCGAACCACGCTTTTAAAATTATCAAAGTTTATTACGAAAGTGGGAATTCAAAAGTAACGTTAAGATCATGACTTCGGACAAAATGTGTGTCCAATAAAATGCGGCACAAACTTCCAATTATGATTAAATTGCGTGAGAAGTTTCCTGGTGGTTTGGTAGAGCTTTAAAAAAGACAGGTTTAACGTCCGAAATTTTCACAAAAAGTACTTAAATCAAGGGTATCTTCCCAATTCGGTCATTGTACATTGTTTTTCGCACCTCACCAAATTTTACAATAAAATAAAATATTTAGCAAAAATTTAGGTGAAAAATAACGAAGAAATGAAAGCGTTCAGCGTTTCTTCTGTTGAATTCAATTTTGTTTCACTTAATTTTTGTTTTTAGATGAGAAGTATAAAATTAAACTAAGAATATGTTCCATATATGAGGTCACTTAAGAAAGTTTCGCTAGAGCGGAATGTTTTCAGGCCAAGTAGTCGAAAAATTCTCAGGGCTTCACATAAGAGGGTTTCATTTTTAAGGATTGTATTAAATTTAAATTAAATAATCATATGGATGAAGCTGCATAGGTTTAAAATCACTGTCAAATCATTAACATCTCATGACTCAAAAAAAGAATTTGACATGGACATCAATCGAATGCCTCAGAGTGTATATTTTTATACACTTAACTCTGATAGATTGCTGATAAGGACGAAGGCAAACAAAACAAAGCCCATCAATACACTATACGCACCCGATATATGAATCATCTCATCATCATCATCATCAACATTAAGTCTCTGCCTTTTTGATACGCACTTAGACTCAAACTCGCGTGAATCGTGATAAATTAGTTAAAACAGAGTTTAAAAATTTTTTAACTTGAGTGAGGCTTCAGAGATATTTTTTTTCTTTTTGTTCATCTTGTTGCTTCTCATATTGCATTTGATGTTTTTTTGTTGTTATTGTTTAAGTTGATAGCTTGATCGCCATATCGCCACCACTGTAGTCTAAACAAATCATAATAATTATTAAAATGTTTGTTTGTTTGTTTGCATGTTTCGTTATATAAAATTAATGTCTGTTAATCTGCTTTTGTTTCATTCACTCTATGGAAAAAAATAATGGCGTCGATAATGTTTTATTTTATGCTTATTTCCCTCAAGATATGAGCTGAGTATTAAGGAATAACATACGACATATAGAGCCACAGGGAGAGAAGTATCTTTTTTCCATAACAACAAACAAGCGAAAGTTAGCAAATTTGATTAAAAAACCAGGGCGTGAAAACTGAAAAAATAAAAGAAGGAAATGCGTTTTTTCACGCATGGCATCGCGTTTGATGTTCTAATATTATTTTTTTTATTTATTTTTTAACAGCGAGTATGGAATGAATGATGGAAGTAGGTGTGGAAAAATATGAAGTTTTACTTAGACTTTTTGATGGTCATTGTTTTGAATAAAAAAGCATTGTTCATTCGCGCGAAGAGAAAACATTTGGGTTTTTTTTTCCAAGGACAGCAAAATACCATCATCGGGTGTGACCAATCCCGCCAGAAAACTGACAAAGAAGTTGGTGTTGTTATTTTTGTTCGTTGTATTTTATCTAATTTATTTTAAGTGTTGCGCGAAATAAAATAATAATGGAGATTTATGGAACTCATAATTAGTTGCAAAGTGTGCTTCTGGGAATATACATAAGTACATGGATGACCTCGTCATTTTTATGAATTATTGCCTAGATCTGCATGTTTTAAGCTTGTTAAGTTGTTGTCTTCTTATAAAATACGAGTATGACAAGTAGAGTTATGTATAAGGTCAAAGAGCCAATGAAATCCTTTGAACCGAAAACATTAGAAAATTAAAATAAAACATTTTAATTTAAGGTTTTAAAACTTACACCTTAATTATTTTGTCGAAATTAAACCATAAAACAGTTTTTCAAGACCCAAGTCTGTTTAATGTATTGCGTTTTACTTCTTAATGAAATGGAATTGTTAGGTTAAAATTTTTATTTGTGGTGGCATAAAATGTTAATTATGGAAATGCGTAAGTATTATTAAATAACAAAATAAACTACATTTTTAAACATGTTTACATTTTATGTTCACAAGTTTGTACATATCTTCTTCTTTTAATAAAATGCTTAAAAATAAAACAGCCATATATGCAAGAAATTTGTTTGATGGCGCTTGCATTATGCCATTACCCGTGTTTTGTTGGAAAATCTATCCATAGTATAGAAGGATTGTACATGAATAACAAAATCAATATCCATAGTATGAATAACACCGATAAAAGTTAGAGTAGAATCTTATTATGGATGGGTTTTTGACAATTATACGAGTCTCGAATGGATCTTATGTGATTTCGTTCTCAAATGTTGGTACGATTGATATTGCATTTGTATCTCGATGGCTGTGTTCGTTGAGTAGTTGTGCATTTGGAAACATGTGTGTTTTCCATTGGGGGGAAAAATCAATCTATTACTGTTGATATTATTTAGTTTTTTAGTGAAAATGGACTAACTGGGCTTATTTTGCAAGAGAAAACAATAGAAAAGATAATTAAGTTTTGCTATATGTATCCACCAAAGGTTTATCTCAGTTTAGATTAGATAAATCTTTTTGGTGTTTCCACCGCACAAGATGCAAATGATGTTTCGATGTTTCTTTATGAAGTGCAAGTGACAAGTTTGATTCGTGTTAAACAATGAAAAACTGAAAAGTTCAGCACCATAAAAGAATATGCTACCTACTCCATGTGCAATTTTTTTTTTAATTTGATTAAAACAAAACTATATTTTTTGTACACAAACATGCAAATAAACAGACCATAACGCATTATCTGTAAAACCAACTCCTCCACACAGGTTTTTCTTCACAAATTTTTACTCGACTCCGATCCCCGACCCGAACGAGGCGAATCAAGTTCATTTCAACTCGATTCAGGTATATAAAGAATTTATCCGAGCTTCAAGCTCGCTTCAACACCACATGTTAATGTAGTAGTCTACGAACAAACCCCCTTCTTGAAGTTTTTATTCTATGTCAAATTGTTTGGTTAAAACTTTGAAATCGACTATCACATTACACAGACATATTTTCTTGATTTTGATAGTCAACTATCAAAAATCAGCTTACACGATTTCACCCCTGCTGGTCTGAATTTCGCTATTTTTTTTGGAATTTTTTGATAAATTATTCTGGCAAATATTCAGTTGTATCAACTTTCAAATATAAAAACCGGACTACTGCGGATCGTTTTTTTGGCAATTTTTCACTGTAGTATATATGGAATACGAAAAAAACGCACTTACTGTATATACATTATTAATAATATATTTATTAATAATATATTTATTAATATATTATTATTTATATTATTATATTTATTAATAAATATATATTTATATTTATTATATTATTGTAATGGGTGATTTTTTTGAGGTTAGGATTTTCATGCATTAGTATTTGACAGATCACGCGGGATTTCAGACATGGTGTCAAAGAGAAAGATGCTCAGTATGCTTTGACATTTCATCATGAATAGACTTACTAACGAGCAACGCTTGCAAATCATTGAATTTTATTACCAAAATCAGTGTTCGGTTCGAAATGTGTTTCGCGCTTTATTTTTTTCAGCGATGAGGCTCATTTCTGGTTGAATGGCTACGTAAATAAGCAAAATTGCCGCATTTGGAGTGAAGAGCAACCAGAAGCCGTTCAAGAACTGCCCATGCATCCCGAAAAATGCACTGTTTGGTGTAGTTTGTACGCTGGTGGAATCATTGGACCGTATTTTTTCAAAGATGCTGTTGGACGCAACGTTACGGTGAATGGCGATCGCTATCGTTCAATGCTAACAAACTTTTTGTTGCCAAAAATGGAAGAACTGAACTTGGTTGACATGTGGTTTCAACAAGATGGCGCTACATGCCACACAGCTCGCGATTCTATGGCCATTTTGAGGGAAAACTTCGGAGAACAATTCATCTCAAGGAATGGACCGGTAAGTTGGCCACCAAGATCATGCGATTTGACGCCTTTAGACTATTTTTTGTGGGGCTACGTCAAGTCTAAAGTCTACACAAATAAGCCAGCAACTATTCCAGCTTTGGAAGACAACATTTCCGAAGAAATTCGACGCAGCCGCGGTCAACATTTAAATGAAATTATCTTCAAAAAGTAAATGTCATGGACCAATCTAACGTTTCAAATAAAGAATCGATGAGATTTTGCAAATTTTATGCGTTTTTTTTTAAAAAAAAGTTCTCAAGCTCTTAAAAAATCACCCGTTATTTATTAATAAATATATATACAATGATTATGTTATAGGTGCATTGTTTTTTTATTCGAATATGCTGAAATCATATACAGCTGTAGCCAAAATTATAGGAACAAAGCTTAAATTTTGGTTAAATTTTTGTAAAAACACAATTTAACAATTTCTTAAAAATAAGTAATAGGTTGGCCAAAAAATTGAGAATATTTGATTTAAGCTTCAAAAAAAAACAATACATTTTGATAAAAATGTGTCAATTCTTTTAAAGATTATATTAAATATTAATTTTGAAAAAAAAACACACTTTTTGTTAAATACATATTAACCGTTAACATAACATAGATTTCTTTTGATTTGTAATCTTTAATTAATTTAAAGTCAAAAGTAAAGAATATTCCTATAATGTTGACCATTGCTGAGCATATGCAATTTTTTTGTCACTCATGTTTAGCTTGGTCGTGAAGGGTACTACTCTGTTTTGTTTACCATGTTTACCAGTACCGTAGTAGTCATCAACACAAATTTTGTAATATATAAGGTGCGCCACAAATGTCATTACATAATCATTTTAATAACTTTGACGTTTATCAACTGACTTGAATTGACAAATTTTGAAACTTTAATTTAGTAAAAAATTAAATACGAATTGGTTTATTGTTCCATTGACACTGAACATGATTTTTGGGTCCAAATTTTGATGAAGATTACCTACCTTTAAGCCGATAAAAACAAAATTTACTACCAAATCTTAATATTTTTTGATTATGACTGTGCACAGGGACGGGTATTTAACGGACTTTTTATTCATTTAAAGTTAAACATAAATTGAAGTCATGAGTAGATTGTAATCGGTCCGATTTATTGAATTGAAAATTTTGACATTTCTCGACGTTTCAAGGTACATAGAACTAAAATTAAAGGTTTTTAGAGAGATGTGTGTGTGTGTGTACATACGTTCGTACATTCTTTGGGATACTTATTTTCGCCGCCCATATCTCAAAAACCAGGAGAGATCAAAAGATGAAGAAAGGACTTTCAAAAAAATTGTGTGTGTGGTTTTTTATGCTACTAAAAGTTGATAAACCTTGGTTTTCGACTCGAATTTATTGGCAACAATTAAAAATATTGACCCAAAACGAATTTGATCTTATAAAAAAAAATTAAATTTAACATTTAGTAATTTTCTTAGACAAATCCGATCGGTATTTTTTTTTATAGAAATGAAAACCTTTCAAAAATGCTACTAAAAATAAATAAATAGAGTTCAAAAAGGTTCAAAATTATTTATATGTCTCAACCCTTGTGGTTTTAGTCTCAGTTTTTAATTTTTGATCAAAAATGAATCTTTCTCATGCAAATATTTGCCGTTTTTTTAAACTTAATTGTGCCTACATCATGCATTCCATTTTTTCAAAAATTATTCTAAATTATTAAATTGCATTGATACCTATTTTTATTATCTTAATATACAAAAATTTGAGTTAAGACATAATTTTTTCTTATTATCACATACAGTGGTGATAAAAATAATAAGTGTGAAATAATTCTTTTACTACAACTTTATCACAAAGAGACTTAATTTAAAAAAAAAAAAATACTAAAATGATCACATGCATTGTAAGTTAATATTATTATTTCTAATTATAATAGGAGTGAATCCGATTTTTCTAGGGATAACCCAAAAAATGTATTTTTTTAAGAAAAATGAGGAAATGGGTAACCTCAAGACGTCAGTCAATAGAGTCAATTAGTTTTTGACATGTTTCCACAGATGTTGCGTACCATTGTTCTTTGATTTCTTTACATAGAGCATCTGTATTTGTGGTCTTCTTGCACGATATTCTATTTTTTCAAATTTTTCCAAAGATTTTCTAGGGAGTTTAGATATGGCGATTGTGAAGGCCATTGTAAAACTGAAACATTCTTTTGTTTTTGTTTGTTGAGGTTCGTTTTTTTGGTCATAATATTTTTGAATATTGGTCTACTCCATTGTGAGAAAAACACCCCCCAAATTTGTATATTACCGCTCGTCTTTATGGTGTTTCCTTCTTACATAAATCCTTCTAACATAAATATTTTTCCAGTTTATTGGAATCGTTGATGCTTGGTTGAAGTTTGCTAATTCAATGCTTCGTTGCTTTATGTTTCTTTTACTGAGCAATGGAACTTTCCTTATGGAAGCTTATTACGATAGAATTAATGAAGAACATTTCTTGACTCACTCTTAGTATTTTGGAAACCACCTACATATATACGTTGAAGAAACATTTAAAAATAGTTTGAATCAACTCCAAACATAAACGGAAAAAGTAAAAATAAAAAACATTAATCTTCAATTACCGCAGTGTTACATTTTTGCTTGGGATGAGTTTTTGTTTCTGGTATGAGTTGTCACGCGACATTAATTTATGGAAATAAATGATTTGTGCATTCGATTAGTTCGTTCAAATACAAGACAAATATCTTTTGATATAAACTTCCCATAGGAAGTTTTTGTAATTGGTCCGATTTGTCAAATTGAAAATTTTGACATTTCTCGACGTTTCAAGGTCCCTAAAGTCGATATAAAAGATTTTTAGAGAGAGTGGGTGGTTTTTTTTACCATAGCTATTTAAAAAAAGGTGAACATTTTGGTTAACCCTAACGCTAGAGACTTGAATTAAATTATTAATTATGTATTGTAACGTGATACCAAACAAATATATTTTTGGAAAAAAATCCAATTAATGGTTTTTTTATAAATCAAAAAACTGAATAAAAAATATTTGTCACCTCAAATATTTTACGAAGAAAAAAAGATTTTATCTCCAAAATGATTTTATGTAACGAGAAATAATGTTTTTGACATCTGGTAAGATTTTAAGGAAAATCGAATTGACAGTTTTTTTTACGAAAAATAAAAAAGGTAAAAAAAAATTAATAAAAGTTGGTAAAAAATTGACTTTCGACTCAAATATCGTTTCAAAAATTTGAGATATTGGATTCAAACCAATTTTATCCTTTAAAAACTAGGACATTCAGTAAAATTTTGAAAAAAATCGAATTCACAGTTTTCTTACAAAAAATAAAAACCTAAAAAAAGACATTACTAAAAGTTGATAAACATTGATTTTTGACTCAAATATCTTTTCAATAATTTTAGATTATGGCTTCAAACTAATTTTATCTTATAAGAAATATTGTTTTCAACATCTTGAAAAATTTTGAGAAAAATCATATTGAAATTTTTTTACAAAAAAATATGAAGCTAAAAAAAAAATTACTAAAATTTCGTAAAAATTGATTTTTGACTCAAATATCTTTTCAAAAATTTGAGATTATGGCTTCAAACTAATTTTATCTTATAAGAAATATTGTTTTCAACATCTTGTAAAATTTTGAGAAAAAACAAATTGACATTTTTTTACAAAAAAATTATAAAGCTAACAAAAAATTACTAAAATTTCGTAAAAATTGATTTTTGACTCAAATATCTTTTCAAAAATTTGAGATATTGGCTACAAGTTAATTTTATTTTATAAAACAATATAGTTTTCAACATTTGATAAAATTTTGAGAAAAATGGAATTGAAATTGAAACATGAAACTGAATTAGAAGTAAGCCGAATGACTATTAGTCCAGTCATCAAAAATTCAGACACTTGAATTGCCTAAAGCTGCAAAAAAGAACCTCTGCTAAACAATTAGTGCAAGCTACAACAGCTCAATTTTGCAAGGTACCTTTTGGCTTGGAATACTTATGGTAGCATCATATCAAACGATTGGAGAAAAGTGATCTTTTCAGATGAAAAAAAGTTCAATCTGGATGGACCGTACCAATATAATCATTACATCCATGACATTTTATGGCACAATTTAAAATCTAGTTTATGTAAACTGTAAAATAACAGCCTACTACAAAACTATTTTGGAGACAGATTTACCTCAGTTTTCTAGGATATTCTTGCACCGCTCCCAGTTCTTTTATGGGGTTGGCTGACACGCAAAAGCAGCACAGAAGTTAAGAGGAGCTAATTGAAGGTATAAAATTGGCCTACGCTACTATTTCTTTAGATCATATAATTCGTTGAACGCTTCTTTAAAGGGTCACATTTTAGAAGTATGTATTTCAAAACAAAGGAGGCTGTATAAAGTATTAAAATAATTAAATTAAGTCCACAAAATAAATATAAAATAAAAAAAGAGGTTGGAATGCGACCCACACTGATAACTTAACATCCCGTCTGTCGATTTGTCTTGCTTAAAAGTTTGTAGGTTTTCGTGTTGGGTTAAAAAAGTTGTTAGTTAAATCATTCTTAAAAAATTTAAAATTACCAAAAATATTTTTCATATAAAGAAATAGTTTAGTTTGAAAATCTAGTTTAATTAATATTAATATATTTTTTAAAAGATAAAAGTAGTTTAAAGCCAATATCTCAAAGTTTTGAAAAGATATTTGAGCCGAAAACCAATTTTTACCAAGTTTTATTAATTTTTTTCTTTAGGTTTTTATTTTTGTAAGTCAGTTCGATTTTTCTCAACATTATTCCGAATGTTGAAAACAATATTTCTTATAAGTTAAAATTAGTTGGAAGCCATAATCTCAAAGTTTTGAAAAAGATATTTGAGTTGAAAATCAATTTTTACCAACTTTTGTTAAATTGTCTTTTAAATTTTTCTTTTTTGTAAAAAAAACTGTCAATTCGATTTTTCTCAAAATTTTACTGAATGTTGACAACAATATTTTTTTAAAAGATAAAAGTAGTTTAAAGCGAATATCTCAAAGTTTTGAAAAGATATTCGAGTCGAAAATCAACTTTTACCAACTTTTATTAATTTGTTTTTTTAGGTTTTTATTTTTTATAAAAAAAACTGTCAATTCGATGTTGAAAATGTTATTTTTCTTTGCACAAAATTGTTTTGGTGATAAAATCATTTTGTATTCGTAAAATTTTCGAGGTGACAAATTTGTTTTTTTTTTCTGTTTTTTTGATTTATAAAAAAACCGTTAAAATCTTTTATTTCGACTATAGGGACCTTGAAACGTAGAGAAATGTCAAAATTTTCAATTTGACAAATCGCACCCATTACAATAACTTTCTAGGGAAAGTTAAAAAAATTAAATAAAATAACTGTTTTATTTGGGATCTATAAAATACGGTGATGCTCTTCTAATGTGACAAATAAAAAATCAAATTTAAGCGACTCCTTTGAAAAAAGCATACAGAATTCCGATATCTTCTCATAATCTCAGAAATTGAGGTTGAGATTACAATTCAATAACCATTTTTATACGTTCCGTTAAAAAAGGTCAAAAAACATGTAATTTTAAAATAAAGTATGTGTGAGGCTTTTCTAATGTTACGGACTGTATGATTGGTTTTCGACTAAAACACGGGAGAGTAAAAAAGATTTGTAATCACACCCATTTTAGAAAATTCTAATTGACACAAAAAACGAAAAAAAATACAAAAAGACCTAATGGCTGAATCACAAACACGCTTCAGCTTCGGCTTCGCCTGACGTTTACGAGTTCAGCTATAGGAATTCAATGCATGCTATCACCATTGAGCTTCGACCTCACATTTCGTTTGAGAATCGTAAGGAAAAGAACGTAATGTAACGTAATGTGACTCCAAACGGAAGATCTAGTTCAATTATCTGAACATTTGATTTGTCTGACAGCTCAACAGCTGTAAAAAAATGTCAACAAACAAAATATTTGCTCTATGGAGGGATGAAATAATAGAAATGTCAATCAAAGCAACCTCGAAGCAGACCCACCGTAACGCAGACGAAGCTGAAGTGTGTTTGTGATTCAGCCATAAGACTTAATACAAAATAGTTTTCGACTGAGAAAAAAAAGATTTGATTTCAAACTTATATTTTATCTTGCACAAAAATTCGCTTGATCTATGCTAAATCTAAATTTTTTTGCAAGTTTGACCATTTAAAGAAGGTTTATAAAAGTGGCAGGTGTTTATAATAGCTAACGCATGTTACCATCAAAAAAAAAAATCATCTCTAAAGTTCATTTTGCCTTTAGCCAAAAAATACATATTTATGAAAAACATGTTTTGTTTTCATCATAATAAAAAATAAACAAACATAAAAACTTAACGCGCACCGTTCGTCGCCGCCGTCACTGCTCCCGGATTCTCCAAATTTTATACAAAACAAAATATTATCCGTGATTTTGATTATATAAATCGATTTTTCCTAAAAGAGACAGCCAAAAGCAATATTATTATTATAATTATTATTATGCAGGTAACTTTATTTGCTTTTAATCACAGTTTTATACATTTATATATGTATCTATAGATATTTATGGTATGTATGTAGATATTTTGTGAATTTATACCTGTGCAATCCATTGAAATGGAAATGGAGAGAGGTAATTCAAATTTTATGCATATTGCAGCAAAATTTTGTATAATGTTCGAAAGGAACAGAGGACGCAATAGCATAACAAAAACAACAACAACAACTGCAGCTTTATTGAAGTTGCATGCATGGGAAAGTTTCAATTTTATTTTTGTTGAATTGGCAATAACTGACCAACGACGACGACGACGAAGACCGCGATCGATGAAGCTACCGACACAACACGACGACAATGAGGGACGGTGGCGACACTGCCGGGTATGTTGGTGGGGCGTGAGGCGCGGCGCAGCGTCGATGAGAGAGGGAACAGACAGACATAAATATATCGAGTAATGTGGGTCAATAAACTTGAGACATCAACATCGGCATTGGTTGTTTTTTTTTTACTTTTTTTCCATTTTTATTGCGACATTAAAACGAACGTGAGATGAGAACTTATTTAGGTAAGGTACCTTTAATTCGTATTTATTGCTAAAGTGTTGGTAGCTTTATTAAAGGATTTGAATCAATGTTATTTTTAATGTTCTACTCGTACTAGAAAATAACGGGTGTTTTTTTTAGACGTGCGAATATTGAGTTGGTCTTTTTGACAATTGTCACTTGATTTATGGTCAGTATGGTTTGCCATTTTATAATACATAGACATAAACTCCTGAGCAACGTTTTCATATCGTGCAACTTTATTGCCGAAAATAATGGTTCAACATATAAAAATCAATTTATTGAAGGAATATTTTTGTCAGAGCATTATCTCGCGCCATGGGCCCCTAAGATTGTGTGATTTAAAAAGCGCTGAACTAGTTTTTGTGGGGATATGTACATGTACAATCGCTTGTCTACGAAGATAGGAAGAAAAGACACCTTGGAAGAGAATATTTGGTGGAAGCTGACATACAGCCCCAATTGCTGCTGCAAAAAGATGTTGAAAATGTATAAGAGCCAGCCAGATATTTTTGTGTTTATATAATTTACAGACACTCAAGGGGATATTAATACCCTTTATATGTTAATATTTATAAACACAGTGCGAGTGTTAGAAAAATAGGGAAGGATTCAAGAGGAGATGCCATTGCCATTAGTCTAATGTTTTGAATATCAAAATGAGAGGGAAAAACTGAGTTGGCCAAATCATTCCACATTCTAAATGTGCGGCTAAAAAAAATCTCTATACTTGACAGTACGTCTAAAATTGAGCTCAAGGGTAAACTGATGAGCATTCATGGAAGTGCGAGTATTACGTCTAAAATGAAGAGGAGGGGGGGGGGGGGGGGGTTAATGCAACTGGTCAATTCGATGTTTGTAAAAATATCAGACAAACAACGAAAGGCATGATACATTGCGGCGATGTTCGATGTGAATGTTAATGTTTCGGATATATGTAGTTCTATCGCCTATCCATACTATACTATTTGTATAAAAGCGAAACCATTTTAAAGTTTGTAACGCACGATCTCAGAAAGTAGTCAACCGATTTATTTGAAATATATTTTATTATTTTCTATATTGTTATGAGAGTGTTTATGGCTTTATTTTTTTTTCATTAATTATTTGTCAAACTTAAATATTATTAATTTTACATTTTTTGTCCATTTTTTATCATTAGTTGGCTTATACAACCACTCATACCTTAAAACCTATACAATAATCGACAAAAAGTCAATATTGTTGCGCAAATTTTAAGCCTAAAATCACTTTTAAGTTAAACATACAACCTGAGAAATAAATAAAAACAAATTATAAAATTATAAACTTTTTGAATTTATTATATCCAGGAAATTAGATTCCATCACAATCGCGAGTTCGCTGCTTTGTTTCATTTCATTACCATTTCAACATTTTTAATTTTCTTTTCTTCCCATGCTCTTTCTCTCTTAATATGTGTTCCATTTAATAGTTACCTACGTTTTTTCTCTCACCTACCTACCTGCATGGCTACATATTCAATTTTTCTGTATTGTATAGTTCATCAACTAACCTACACACACACATTATTTTTTTGTTTCTATAATTCTATCGTCACATCGCTGAGCAGTGTGGGCTCTTTTTTTTAAGTTACTATCGACATTTAATTAACTACAGTGCCGTGCACATGAAATGCCGATTTATCTAAAGAAAAATTAGATCTTTTATATTTTTCTGGTTCGAGGAAGTGAATAGATTATAATTCTTTCAATTAAAAAATAAAAAAAGTTCTATTATCATAGCTTGAATTACCAATTTTTTATCACTTCCTCGAACAATAAAACTGAAATTAAGTTAAAATTTTCTTTACAAATAACTCGAAAGAGGTACTTACAATGACGTCGATAAAAAGAGCACACAAATGTGGGTAGGTTAATTTAGTTGCACTGCACTGAACATGAGCAGATGAATAAAAGTCTATGGATATTTACACACGCATACCTATAGATGTATGAGAACATTAAAAACACAAATTTGTTTTTTTTTACCGCAAATCTATACTATTATATAAAAGCGAAACCATATATACATATAAACTAAAATTAATATTATTGTAGAAAATATGCTCAGTCCCATTGAGAAATTTTTTCATATGCTAATACTAATATTCAAAAAATGTTCGTGGTTACAATTTGCGAAGCAACGTGAGCACGGGTCGGCTAGTTATTTTTAAAGCCCTTTTTTGGATTCTATCCAAGATATTTAAATTTGTTTTTGGGGCACCGTCCCAGATATGCGAATTATGTATATTCAAGCTTTTGACGAATGGAGGCTTTGTAAATTACAGCCACATCAGAAGGGGTGACAAATTTATTACACCGTCGTCGTCGGACAAATCTTAAGCACCTAGCATCATTTTTGGCAATATCGAATATGTGATCATTCCATAAGAGGTGATGTGTGGTACACATACCGATCACTGAAAGTTGGTTAGTTTCCTGGAGTAAAGTGCCACTCATGGATAGTGGCATGGGGGGGGGGGGTGAGTTACACTTTAACGGCAGTTTTTGAAGCATTAAAGAATGTGAATCTAGAAACAAATATGAAAAGCTGAGGGTACTGCGAAACTTTTTAATGGATTAAAAGTGCCAAAAGATCGTTTATGAATATGATAATTATCACTTGTCGATAAGGTTTTGTTCCTGGCAATTAAATTCCACTTTTCCAATGAGTTTTGATCACGTCAGGTTTTGAAGATATTACTTTAAGAAATAAGAAAATAAAAACAACAACACTTTTTTTTATCAAATTTCGTGATAGTTTTCCTAGTCTTTAATCCCGATCTTCAATATGCCGTTGAAATATGTATAACAAATTTTCGAAAAATCTTCATAAGTTGTTTGATTTTATCTGTCTCACACAAATCGTAAAGAATCGCTGAACCATTTAGGCAAAACGGTTTGAGAGTAATTTTTGTTTTTGTAACGAATATGTTCTCTAAACAAAGTTACATCATGTTTTTTAAATATGTTTTAAAAATATAAAAAAATTGTTCAAAACGGGTAGTATTTAAATATGACATCATCGAAAAATCGAAGTTCTGGAGCCCTACTATGTAACTCGATTCTACAATGAAATTGCTCAAATTCGAAAAATTGGTACTATGTATCTATTTGACTACTTTCGAACCAACGAGAATCGAATAGTTCTAGTAGTTGAAAACTATATTCTTATGAACTTTCGAATAAACAAGGAACTACGGAATCCGAAAGTAGAATTCAAAACAAGGCAAAATCGAAGATAATCACTCTACATCAAATGTGTTTGCGAGCGAAGTTTTTTTTTGTCAAAGTGTAAGTAAAATGTTGAATATGAGTTCCATCTACCACCCCAATTACACCGGGAATTCGTGATTTTTGCCAAAAATATCGTTTGCACTTTTGTTTCTCTTCCTCATTCATTTCAAAATTCATCATCAGGGGGCACAAGACTCTTTCGATTGAAGTCAAAACTTCGGAAAGTATTTTTGACATGATTTGCTGTGTAAACCCAGCGTTCTTAACACCACCGATTTGGTTTTGGTAACCTCCTGTTGCCAAAAATTTCAATGCTGCTGATAACTTAATGATAATCGAAACAGCATTTTGTCTTCTGCGAGTAGTCATGTCGGATGATATGGTGATAAGTAAGAAAATAAATCCGTCTTTAGAAAGACAATAGTTCTTAACAAAAATAAGTACATATTTTTCATTAATAATGCGTTCAAATATTCTAACCTTTTCTCACTCAATTAATTATCTCTTATTCTTCTGCGTTCAACTTGCTCGTACCGTTCTTCATTTCCTTGCAAATTAAACAAAATTCCAATGGTGTCCATTTATGTATGTAATAATTATTCTTGTCCAAAAATTGTATGTTTTTTTTTCTTTTTAAAACTGTCAAAAAACAATTTCAAAACGTATTTTTCACGAAAGATTTAAATTCAAGATTTCTCAAAACTTCCTATTAAAGCATATGAAGAATGAGTCTTTTCAAAAACTATTTAGGTAAGATAGAAAAGTCTTACGGAGGAATTTCCAGAGTTATATGAAATATACTGTGAAGTTAATGCAGGTATAATTTATGGGAGAAGACAGCAGGGTAGACCATGTTTTTGCTGGAAGGTTGGTGTACCCCAATGACTTGAAGAATTTAAGTGCAACAACCAACAACCGGGGAAATGGAGAAGAATGATGAAAAAGACTAGGATAAGACCTCGGTTAGCAGGATGAAGAAGTAAATAAGTAAAAGGGATCGTAAAATATTGTTCGCGAACTGATAAATATCGATACTTCTCTGAAATTTTCAGTTTCCTCTTGAAAAAAATTATTTTTGTTTTCTTTTTATCATTCTTGAGAAATCGGAAAAATTTCAAAATCTTTCTCTCACGAAAAGATCGGAAGACAAATAATTCTTGAGGTGTGTTTCGCGGAGTTTGGTTGAATTTAACGCTTTGTTGCAATTACTTATTTCAATTGTTGGAAAAATATATTTCTTATGAACAAGAAACCAATAAGTCAGATGTGAACAAAATTAAATGGAACATTGACTTAGTGAAAACTTAAAAACAGATTTTATGAAAATAATAATATTTGTAGCATGATTTAAATCAGGAATTTCGTGACGTAAAAGTGTGCCAATTTTAATAATCAATAGAATGGTGCAGAAGAAAACAACAAAGGATCAATATTGATAACAGCAGCAGTTTTGTGGATGGATCATCTTCAGAAAATAGAATTGTTTCTATGGTTAGCACACTTTCTACATATCTCAAGTCGACCAATTAAGGTTTTTTAATTTTTTTTTTTTTTCAAATTGTATTATTTTTAATTGGCTCAATAAAACTTGAACTTGAACTACATCAAGAGAGCACCGGTAACTTGAGCTGAGCTGAGTTTCGCTGACCACCAATATTTTAGAACAGTGGAAAACTCAGTTCAGTTGAAGAAAGCCCCTTTAGGAAAACTAACACCGAACGTTCTTGTAGTTCCATCAACTCAAGTCTCTGCGGAATAGACCTTTAGTGGTCTTCCAGTAATTATTATGAAAAAACAGGAGCAAACTTTCAAAAGAACAATTAGTAACGTGTTACCAGTTAAGCTGAACATCGATTTAATTGAAAACCTTAACACGTAAAATATTATTTGAATACATTTTTATTGTGATTAAAAATCTCATTTAAAAATTAAAATACATTTGTTTATTTTAATTAACGATCGGTTCGTGAATGGATTTTGTACCAATCTTTTGAGTAAATATACATTTTATGTTCAAAGATCTAAAAAAATTAAATTCGCGAATTAAAAAATAAGTTTCCGGTTGAGTTTTTTCATCGCGAACGAATTAAATTTAATCGCTCTCCGAATCCTTGTAAATAACCCTGAATGGACTTTTCAGCTAGAAATTATTAGGCCATTACAAAGATATCAGTCTACAAAAGGCTTTATATGAAGTTTCTCCCAAAAACCCAACAATAAAACTGAAAACTTTCAACTTAAATAAGAGCTCATAAACAGTCTAATAAAAAAACCTCCAATACAAAACACAAAAACTGGTATGATACATTTTTGTCTGCAAAAGTTCATAGGGGTAACTTAAAACTATTTCCACAAAAAGTTTCGTATGTTCTCATTATTTCTTTGATATGTTGTACTTCCTAAATGTTCTCATTGTGCAAACCTAAGAAAGAATCCCTTTGCAACAATGCAATATGTCTTCTTAATGGCCCTTAAGCTTGTAGACAAGACTTCATTTTTCAGGATTTCATTTTTGGTGTTTGTAAATGTGAGTTTTTGAGTTGTGCCAAAAATGTCTTCTTCTGTTCTTTCGTTTAATGTTTAAGTGCACTTATTTACAAAAGAATTTTTCATTTCCGCAAATGGAGAGAATTTAAAAATGGAAAGTGTAGGAAAGCCTACACTTTTTTTTTTTCTTTTTAATGCGGGTTTTCAATTTACTTAATACTGATGTGCGTCGTCGTCGTCGACGAGACATCAACGTGTCGTGCCAGTTTGTGTTCTGCGGCTTGGCAAGGCTGTCCCGTGCTGTGGTAGCATAGCAATCAACATTTTCTGAGATTTTAATCGATATTTAATGAAAGTCATTTAAAAGCGCTTTTCCATTTATATATATAAATACTGGGTTTGTGCAGTAAAAAAGCATTCTCGCAATGACGTAAGTACACATCAGGCAACTCCAACTTGACACACTTGACACGTTCTGACGATATGACGGTTGATGCTGATGCGGCTTGGCTTTCTGAATCTGCATTTTTAATTCATCAAAGCAAACAGAGGTGTTTCCTCGAATGGATTTATTTATGTACATATTTTGTTATAGATTATTCATCATCGCATCTGATGTAATCGAAAATCCAGACGTTAAGAAAAGTATATAGAAACACAAGGACGGAAGGGGAATAATAGATACAGCCTTAAGATTTGTGGACTTCCAATCACCTGTCACTGAATATTTAACTTAGAAGAAACTTATATCATTTCACTTTTTATCAAATGATATTATAAACTACTTAGGTTAGGTTAGGTTAGGTTGAAGTGGCTGTCCAAGATGGAAACGGACACACTTAGGCCAGTTTAATGGCCCATTGTGATACCACATGAATCTTGAGGTTTCTTCCTAAGCTCAATGGAACCAGTTTGAGTCTCTTACGAAACGTGAGAGGCTGCTTATGCCGATATGATTTAGATCGTTTAGATCGTTAAAGAAGAATTCTCCTAGGTAATTCTTGCGTTTTCGAGCCAGAGCAGGGCATGTGCAGAGAAGATGAAGAACTGTTTCTTCCTCTTCCTCGTCCATACAGCTTCTGCAGAAGTCATTTGAGAATACGCCTAATCTCGTGGCGTGCTTTCCTATTAGACAGTGCCCGGTTATGACACCTATTATCGAGCTTATATGCGATCTGCTTAGAGAGAGCAAGCACCTTGAACGTTTTAAATCCAGTGTTGGCCAGATGTTTTTTGTGACTTGACACGTGGTGATGTTGCTCCACCTGGTGCCTGCCCTCCTCACAGCGTCTTGCATTAGCAACAGTTTACAAGTAGCGATTGGTATGCCAGTACGTGCCAAACGTGGTAGAATGGGTTGTACTGTACCGTTCCTGGCGAGTTCATCTGCCTTACAGTTACCTGGAATGTCTCTATGGCCCGGCACCCAGCAAAGGTGAATATTAAACTGTTGTGCCATCTCCATTAGAGATGATCGACAGTTCTGGACTGTTATAGAGTTTGTAGAGACAGAATCCAGAGATTTAATAGCGGCCTGACTGTCTGAGAAAATACGGATATCAGATATCGATATCACGTTTTCTTTAAGCCAGGACAGGACTTCTTTTATCGCCAAAAGTTCCGCCTGGAACACGCTACAATGATCGGGAAGGCGGAATGAGAGACTTAATTTCAGTCGTTCAGAGTACACACCTCCACCAACCCCTTCTTTTGTTTTTGACCCATCTGTATAGAAGTGGATTGACTCGTCTTCCAGGAATGTCCTATCTTCCCAAAAAGATCTGGGAGGTATAGAAATCTGGAAGTTTCTATCGAATTGTAGTTGGGGGATGGTGTAGTCTGTGTGCTTTGGGATTGATTCTAAATATGTAAGAATAACGGAGTGGCCAATGTTGTTGTTAGTCCACTGCGACGAAGCTTTGAGGCGAATAGCAGAGCTTGCAGCTATTTGTTTGCTAAGAATGTCAAGAGGTGTTAGGTAGAGTAAGGTGTCCAGTGCCGCAGATGGGGTCGTGCGAAGCGATCCGCTTATACATAGGCAAGCTGAACGTTGGACTTTATTTAATTTATCTCGGTTTATACCTTTTTCTAAAGCAGTCCACCATACTGCCACACCGTACATTAGAATCGGTCTGATTACCGATGTGTATAGCCAATGCGTGATTCTGGGTTGTAAGCCCCATTTATTACCAATGGCTTTTTTGCAAGAAAAGAGAGCTACAGTAGCTTTTTTGACTCTTTCCTCTACGTTGCGTTTCCAATTTAGTTTTTTATCTAAGACAAGACCCAGGTATTTAGCCTCGTCTGAGAATTTTAATTGGATTCCTTTAATATGGGGAGGGTTGACAAATGGAATTTTGTATCTCCTCGAAAATAAAACCAAATCGGTTTTGTGTGGGTTAACACCCAGTCCACACCGATCAGCCCAAAGTATTAGTCTGTCTAAGGCATTTTGTAAGAGTTCTTTTAACGTGTTAAGATGCTTTCCTGAAACTGCTATAGCAACGTCGTCCGCATAGGCTATCACTCTGAAACCCTCCGCATCCAGACTAGTTAGGATTTCATTTACCACTAGGTTCCAGAGGAGAGGGGATAGAACACCACCTTGCGGTGTCCCTCTACTAACGAATCGTCTGCCAGAAGAGTTGCCCAGTTTTGAGTTAATTATCCTGCTAGTAAGCATCAAATGAATTAACTCCCGAAGCGAACTCTCTACATTTAGAGATGTTAGTGCAGATGTGATTGCAGATGTGTCCACGTTGTTAAAGGCCCCTTCGATGTCAAGGAAAGCAACCATAGTGAACTCTTTATGATGGAGGGAATATTCGACGGTGCGTACTAAGGTGTGTAACGCTGTTTCCACCGATTTACCTTTACAGTAGGCATGTTGAGACGAAGACAGAAGTCTTGTATCAATACTTGCCCTTAAATGGATATCAATCAATCTTTCGAAGGTCTTAAGAAGGAATGATGATAGACTTATAGGTCGTAGATCTTTAGGGTTGACTTGCGAGCATTTACCTGCTTTGGGTATAAAAACAACTTTAACTTCTCGCCAAGCCGAGGGAACATGGACCAGGTAAAGACAGCTGGTAAAAATTGCCTCAAGGATTGGTGCAATTATATCAGAAGTCTTTTGTAGCTCGGCTGGTGTTATTCCATCTGGTCCTGCAGATTTAAATGGTTTGAAGCTGTTGAGAGCCCATTGTAGCTTGTCCCTTGTAATCAGACCTTGTGGATATGTTGTATTGGGACTTGAACGTATATAACCGTTGCAAGTCCCGGTAAGAGAACTTCCAGGAAAATGAGTATCCAATAGTAAGTTCAGCGATTCATTACTCGAATTTGTCCAGGAGCCGTCTGCATTTTTCAAGCAGCTTGGCATCGCTGGATTAGTTGAAAGAATTTTCCGTAACCTAGAGGCTTCAGAAGTTTCTTCTATCGTGCCACAGAAGGATCGCCAAGAAGATCGTTTAGATTTCCTTAGTGCCTTCTTGTAAATTCTTAAGGATTCTTTGTAAGAATCCCAGTGTGAGGCTAGTCTTGCGGCTTTGGCTCGGTTGAACAGTTTCCTGCATTCTTTCCTGAGCGAGTTAAGCTCTGAGGCCCACCATTGTGGTTTCCTCTTTCCTCTTATGTGTATAAGTGGGCAAGCAATTTCTAGCGATCTGTTCATAGCTGAGGTAAGGTCATTGACTTTGTTGTCAAGTTTATTAGCGTTAGAGGAAGGACAAGATAGTCCAGGTTTTAGTAAACTCTGTAATGAGTTCCTGTATGAGGCCCAATCAGTTTTCCGATAATTTCGAAAAGTCAATGGACTCGAGTTATCATCCACATTGATATTGAACTGGATATATCTATGATCAGAGAACGAGTGTTCTTTGGATACTTTCCAGTCCAAGATCATATGGTGTACAGTATCTGAGACAAGAGTTATGTCTAGGACTTCTTGTCGAGTTTTAGTTATGAAGGTTGGTTCATTTCCAACATTACTTACAAGGAGGTTAGTACCAAGAATATAATCAAAAAGAGACTCACCTCTGTCGTTGATATTGGTACTTCCCCATACCGTATGATGAGCGTTTACATCGCTCCCAATAATTAGGCGGATCCTTTGCCTTTCCGCTTCAGCGACGATCTTCTCCAGGGTTTTTCCAGGGAGAGGGCCAAGGTGGTCATGGCCAAGATACGCCGACACTATCCAGAAACTTCCCTTGGATGTTTCCAGCCTAGCTGCGGTGGTATCTTTGTCACTGAAATGATGGAGTAAAAATACATTAATGCTACGTTTCACTAGTATGCAAGATCTAGGTTCACCTTTATCTGTCACACACAGTGTGTAGTAACCAGGAGTCCTGAGTCCACGAACAACGGATCTCACAATCCATGGCTCTTGGATCAGGACAATGTCCTCCCCGTTTCTTGCCAGCCGGAGAAGAAGTGAGGCCGAGGCCTTTACGGAGTGCTGGAGATTAATCTGTACTAACTGCAGCATTTTGGCTACAATTAGGCAGATCAACCTCCACCACGGTTTTGTTCTGATCCTCTGAGTCTGAGGATGAAGCCAAGAGTTCGTCCTCGCTCAAAAGGATCATGCTGAGGTCGTCCTCAGTCTCCATTAAGGATGGACTGTCTACGACTTTAGTAGAGGGTTGGGTAGCTATTGGAGAGGGCATGGGTGCATCGTCACCCTCGGTTAAGAGAGAAGACGATGTCCCAGGCTCACCAACCGCTAGTCCACCTTCGGTTGTTATTGGAGGCCCGCTTTCCGCGTTAACCTTGGTTGTTTTTGGAGGCCCGCTTTCCGCGTTAACCTCATCTTTTTTATATACTCGAATTTTAATGGTTTCGAAGCCATAGTTTATCGAGCCCTCGTTTAAGGCTAGAGGAGCCAAAGATTCCTTATTGAGTACCAAAATGGCGCTCCTATAAAGATTCTTTACCTCCTCTAGCTTGGCTATCTTCCAGTTGTGAGCCGGAAGGGACGGGTTACAAACTCTGACCATCTCGAGAATTTCATCGATACCGGCAGGTTCCATTGGGATCCAAATGCGGGCTCTAGGTCTGCTAGGAATGTCTTCCTTAGCGACAACCTCGAGCTTCGCACCTGGCCAAACTTCACCTAACCGGCTGACAGCGAGCTTATACAAGTCACAAGACCTCTGATCGCCACAAACCATGAGTTTTACGTGGCCTTGATGCCAACCCCCATCGCTTATGGAAGGAAGTGGTCCTGGAAGCTCCCTCAAAATGCTTAAAAAGCCACCCGAGAGCTTAACCTTGACCAACTGCCAACGATCAGCCGATATTGTTCCATCATCATCACTCCTGTCAATGACCGCAACCACGACACGCAAACTACTTAAGGATTGTTGTTTTTGAAACTTGCTAAAAGGGTTGATGAATAAGTTTTGAAAGCTTGTTTGAAACTTTAAGTAAATAAGTTCTTTAACAACTTTCATTTTACCAGAAATATGGTGTCACTATGTTCGATTTGAATTTGTTTAAAAACACTTTTAAAAAGTCTTCACTGTCAATGGCCCAAAAATTAACTCAAGACGTCTC
Organism: Eupeodes luniger; assembly: GCA_951509635.1. Lineage (NCBI taxonomy): Eukaryota > Metazoa > Arthropoda > Insecta > Diptera > Syrphidae > Eupeodes > Eupeodes luniger. The sequence goes on from OX608073.1 coordinate 40,672,929, forward strand.
CGATGCATACAAAAGACGTCCATAAGGAAAACATCAACACTAATCTCTATATAAAAGTATACAAATTTCCATAAACCTTTCCAGAATCCAGTTCTGGATGTTCTTAAGGTACGTTTCATTGCTGCAAGCTAATGATGACGATGACGCAAATGAGTTTATATATACCAACAAAAACAAAAATAACAACAACAAGTTCGGGACTTTTTTATGAATAAAAATCGTGCTGCGGTTTTCATTTGTTTATGCAAATGCTCTTCATTCAGCGCCCTCTGGTTGTTGTTTTCTTTTTATTTCAGTGAGTTTTTCCTGTTTCTTTAGGTGTATTATTTTCCACCAGTAATGTGTAGCCCCCTATATAGTCAAGTCAAGCCGTTATGGGTTCTATTCTTGTTTACCTTGCATTTTATCGAGGTGGAGTTAATTTATTAAATAAGTAGACTAGACATGGTCGATGGTCGTGAGCTTATATAAGTTAAAACAAAAAAAAAAAACAAAAAAAAAACAAGAGGAAGGAGGAAGATAAGTTCTGCAGAAAGGCACATTCATGATGTTGATTCTGTGGAAAAATGGTACTGTCTTGTATGCATTTATGTAGAAAAGTATACACCGCTTGTGCATTTGAAATATACATATAAAGTTATGCTTATTTTATATAAGCTCTTAAAGATAGCTAAGACTTTATGGTTTGTTGAAGAAGGTACCTACATATATATTTTAAGTTTAGAATTATGCTTTGTGCTCATCGTCATCATCAACATCATGCCACGGGTATTACTTTACCAATAAATGCATTTATTTTTATTTTTCTCTTCATAACAATAAATAAAATGCAACAAAAGATGTAACAAAAACAACAACAACAACAAACACAAGAAAAAGAATAAACATCAACAATAGAAGAAAAGAATGCGGAACAACATTTTGAATGTTTTCTTTTCTAAATGCAAGGAATTCTTACAAAAATCTTAAACTTATAGAGAGACTTTGGAAAAGGGAAGATAAATATGTGTGTCACAGCTTTTTATCAGGAATGACATACTTTCGACAAAGTGTGGGAATTTTGTTTATTTTTTGAGAATTTTTAATGTTTTTCGATTCTAACATAGTTTCCCTAGCTATTTCAAAACATTAATTGAGATGCTTACTTCATAATAACAACAGAACACTTCCAATATTAGTGGCTTTTTTAACTTGCGAAAGAATAAGTTTTGGATCTATATAAAGAAAAGAACAATTAGATTTAGGGCTAGTTTGTCATACGCCATTCTAGCATTTAAGACGAAACATTTTTTTAAGGGTTCAATTCTTTGGAATGTTAATTTTAACTATTAACAATTAAACCAGAACTTTTTGATGTTTTGTTAAAAAAATAACTCACAGTGAACAAATTAGAGTTGAAGAGAACGCCAAAATAAGTTGGTCCGGGAATTATAGAACATTGCATTTTTAAATTTTGAAATATAATTAAAAATTCAGATTTTTAAAAGTATTGTAACTAATTCATTTTGTCTTGAATAATATGTATAATATCAGAGTTTTAAAAATGCGTTTAATGCTTTTTCATGCATATACGAGGTGTGATCAAAAAGTAAGGTGACTTTTTGAATTTTGAGGGCTTTTTACACTCTAATTTTAATTTTTTTTGTGTTGGCACACATGTCACGATTATATGTTCACAGTTTTGACTATATAGCATGTATTGTTTTTATGTAAGAGGCATAAAGGTTAGACTTGTGTAGTTGTGTTTGCGTACTCGGCGATTTTTTCTTGTGTTAGCGAAATTCGTTCCAAAATTGCTTAATTTTGATCAAAAGCAGCACCGTATGAAAATTGCCCAAGACATGTTGAACGACGTCAATGATGATCCTGATCTGCTCAAAAAGGTTATAAGTGATGACAAATCATGGGTATATGGTTATGACGTCGAAACCAAAGCTTAATTATTCCAATGGAATAATCCAGGAGAGCCAAGAACGAAAAAGGCACGCCAAGTTCGTTCAAATGTGAAGGTTTTGCTCACAGCTTTCTTTGATTACAATGGCGTTGTGCATCACGAATTTCTACCACAAGGGCGAACGGTAAACAAAGAGTATTACCTTAAAGTTATGCGGCGTTTGCGTGAATCAATAGGAAAACAACGGCTGGAAATGTTAAAAGAAAATTCATGGATTTTGCACCATGATAATGCACCTGCGCACTAGTCGTTATTAGTGAGTAGTTTTTTTTTGGCCAAAAACAGTACTTCCATCATGCCTCAGCCATCGTATTCACTAGACTTGGCACACTGCGACTTTTTCCTCTTCCCGTAATTTAAAAGGCTCATGAAAGGACTTGTCACGATTGAGAAGATTAAGGCTGCATCGCTGAAGGAGCTCAAGGCAACACCCAAAAGTTCATTTTAGAAGTGTTTTGACGACTGGAAAAAGCGCTTGCACAAGTGCATTGTATCAGAGGGGGATAACATAATTTTGGATAAATAAATGAATATTTTTTTTTATAAAAATAAAAAGTCACCTTACATTTTGATCACACCACGTACATGTACAGTGAAAGCTCCGTCCGCGGACAGCTCCGATAAACGGAAAATTCCCTTAAACGGACACTATTTTTATTTAAATTCTCCATATAAACAGCATTCCTATAAACGGACCATGGCGTTTGTTTCTTACATTTTTTTCATCTATAGCCTCATTTTGTAACGAACACGTTAAAAATGATATTAAAACAAATTCGTGGAAAAATCTCCAATAACCGGTGGCGAAGCTTTAGGCGCCAGTTATAGATATCCTTAGTTTTCATCATTGAAAACAAACATTGGAATTTTTTTGACAGGTCGTTTATAGCTATCATTAAAAATTTCTGTCATTGAACAAAATTTCCTGATTGAAATCCACCGAAAAATGTTTACTGCCAGAAATCTGTCATTGGAATTGTGTGAAATTGGAACACAAATCAGTGGAACAATTCGTTTCACTTTTTAACATAAAAGTGTCAGCTATTCAGGAAAATGAATTTCTGTCCGGAAAATAGAAAAATATATTTTTAGAGAAAAATAAATGCGCAATTACACTTTTTTTCTAAAAAAAAAATCTGTCTGATTGTCTGATTTCCGTTCGATCAGTATATAATTTTCATTTCAAATCAAAGGTAAACACCGTCAAATATCGATTCAAAAAGTTTTCCAGGGGTGGAATCGGCTAAGGTGATTGTTGATAAATGACAATCAAAAAAATCGAATTTGATCTGTGTAAGGTGATAGTCAAATTGATACCTAAAAAGCTGTCACAACAAAAATGTGATAGTCATTTTCAGACAAATGTGATTATTCTGAATAGAGCTACCAGACCCTTACAAAAAACGAATGGAAAATTGTTTCAGTTACTTATTTAGGTACAAAAACACATTCGTGTGATGGACAAAGCTTACGACATTTGAAAACAAAAAAACAAGAAAAGTAAGAACGTTATTCAAACACAGCCAATTCGATACTTTTATTTAAATATTTTATAGGAATCAATTTAAAATTTCACCATGGCAACAATGAATTTTGACAATTCTAATCTGAAATTGTTCAATCGAATTGAATAGAGTTGAATCATCTTAGACAGACGGAATCAAAATGATAGTCAAATTTGACTATCAAAAATATAATAGTCAATTATCACCTTAGCCGATTCCACCCCAGATCGATTTCAATGATAGCTATAACTGGCCCCTTAATATATAGACAAAACATTTGTTGTATAAGCTTAAAAGGGTATTTCAAAGTTGTTTAGATTGCTATTCTTTTACCAAATCAGAAAACGGGTTAGGTTTTGACAGAACGCTTCGCTTCGTTATTAGTTAAAAAGGATATTCCTCAGCTCCTTAGCTAATTGAAAAATTTGAAATAAGATATTATAGTCGGGTTTTAATTAGTCTGCTATGTGCAATCGAATTGGAAAACAATGAAGAGATCAGACCATAAGCAAATCAGAAGAAGATGAGGATGCAGCTGATATTAACAATCCAACCCAATCTTACACCGATGCATTTAAAGTTCTTCAAAATTTAAAAGAGTTTTTAAAAAGATGACTTCGTAGCATTTTAACATGTACAAAACCTTGAAAGCCATTTCGGAAATAAATGTATGGATCAAAAGGCAAGAAAACTACGTCAGTCAACAATTTTGATTTTGTTTAAAAAGTAAAATTCTATTTATTTATAAATGCATATATTTTAAACTTTTTCCTTCTTTAAATTCATTTGATAATTAATAAACATTATACAAATTAAAAAAAATACTTTCTCGTAACCGGACAGCTCCGACAACCGGACGAAAAATCGGGGATCATTAGTGGCCGCTCATGAGAGAGTTCACTGTATTATTGTAAAAAGCTAAATAAAACATAAATATGCTTTACATAATATATAACGTATATTTACATTTATTATTATTTATTTAAAAATGTTTGCATAAAAAAAATTATTACAAAATTGTTTGCATTCAAAAAAATACATGGAAAATTTAGGTATTAAAAAAAATATGGAATTCGAAATTTTTTTGGAAAAATATTATGGCACAATATAAATTTGTTGGAAGCAAAATTTTGATCGAAGTGCTTGAAGATTAGGGTTTTCGTAAATTCAATGTTTATTCATATCATTGTTTTATTTTTAAAATGCATCTTGTTTTGGTAAGACATTTTCGAATTTTCATAATTTATTTTGCATAGATATTTTGAAATAAGAAAAACTTTGTTCCTAAATTTATATTTTCCAACGCTGATATTTTTTGAATAAGATTCATATACTTGTGTGAAAAAAATAACAAAGCCCAGTTTTTATGCAATTTTATTGTTAACAAACTCAATACAGATTTTAAACTCCCAAGCGCTTTAAGAGTTAAAATTTAAATTCAAAAATTAAAAAAAAAATAATATTTTCTTTTTGAAATACTTATCGATACAAAGTCCTTTTTTCCAATGTACTTAAAATCGATATTCTCGACATTTAAAATGTTTTGAAAACTCTGACTCATACAATTTTGCTCTTAAAAAACACTTGGTCTGCAAAGCTTAATAGTGTTTACCTTTCAAAAGTTGAAAAATTGTAAAAAATGATGACCCGTTTTCGAGACATTGAATTTCGCAAACAAAATATTTAATTTTTTTTTGTTTTAATTTCGTTAGTTCTTGAGAAAACTGAAAAACAAAATAACAGTTCTATGGGGAGTACCTTTTTGGAGCAAAACAAAAACATGTTTTTCTTGTTGAAAGAAGCCAAGTCAAGAAAAAAAAATGTAGAGAAAATTTTATAAAAATCTATCGAAAAATTTGAATTTTTGATTCTTAGCCAACAAATTTGAATGGGGATAGTCCCCATTTGGTCTTAAAAATGAAAAAAACGCCTAACAAGAATCGGCTTGAAACCTTAACTCACAAATTTGAGGTCAATGGACCGAATGCAATGGTTTGGGCTGTAGGGGAGGATAGACAGACAAACATGCAGACGGACAGAATCGGGAGACCCACTTTTTTCGACTTCTCTTACATCGTAATGTTATGTTTAATTAAAATCTTGAGTTCGAATTTTTTTACAAATGCAATACTTGCCATATAGTTCATATATGTCTCAAGTAAAAAATAGAAAATTAAATACATATGTACATCCTCTGCAAAACTGACTTTTAAAATATTTTTCCTTCGATTAACGTAAACTGAATCATCTCCGAACATTTCAAAAGTTTTTGCAATTATTTTTTGTATAGACACTTCAAGCTGTGAAAACCTAAATACATTTTTTTAAATGGTGATTTACGAAGTTTTTAAAGTTGAATATAATTATTAGAACTTCAAATCCTTTGAAATAATCTAAAAATCGTATTTAAAAAAGTAACAATGCATTAAAAAAATAATTAACATAAGACGATTATACAACATTGACTTAAGACATTTTAAAGTAAACGCCTTAAGAAATTGCCTTCAGAAAAAGTACTTTATCGACACAACGACATTCTATCCTTCAGTGGATTGAATATCAATCGAATATTAAACCGTTGAGATATTTTCCAGCAAATTCAATAAAATATACATATTATAAGAAGTAGCTTAGTACTTGAAAATCTACAATATCAAAAAACATTCTAATCGTTTATCTTTAGATAGTTAAATTGGTGCCAATTACTTTCGCAACGAATTTGAACAATATTACCATTTTTTTCGAGTTCCATAAAAACAGTACAAAAATAATTACGTCCGCTGAAAGCACATAAAACACTTGATGATGGCTATTAAATAAATCATTTGTCAGTGCTTTTATGCAAAACAAAATATAGTGCAGCCCCTATTGCTTGGACTACGTTAGTATCAAAAAAAAAATATATGATATGATATAATAAAATATCAAAGTAAAACTAGGGAGTTCCTGAATTGTGTGTGTTTATTTTCTTATTTGTGTAATTATATTTATGAATATAGGTCAAAAGAGATGGGCTTAGGAGAATTTTGAATGCACTTTGTTACTTCTTCAAACTTATTCCTTTTTAAAATATACATCCAATTAATCTCGACTGTACTGTATTATATTTAATTCTATTATTATGCTTATGTGTCGCACCTTTTTATTCTTGACTTGACAAAAATAAAATAAAACAAAACGAACAAAAAAACGAATATTATGGCCTTCTTCTCCTTCATTTCCATGATTCTAATCGTTGATTTATGTTTTCTTACCCATCCCTCTGACTTATTCAGGCTCTAAAACAAAATCCCACCCGCAACTTAAGGATATACCTATACTTACACTTAATCATTCACGAAGTGTTTATATCGAATCGCAAAAATAAAATAAAAACGAAAAATACTAAAAAGACAAAAAGATGTATGTCTGTTGTATAAAGACAAACAACAAAACGTATATATCCTGTATACATACATATATTTATATGTGATTATAAAATATGGCTCAGACGAGTGAACTGATGGAGAATTTGATTGTGACTTAAAGATTAATTTTTGCCAGGAAATGGGAAGCTCTATAGCAGTAGTATATGATATCATATTCCTCCCTTAACCATCATAAACAGGAGTCAACTTATAGCAGTGTCAATGATGGACTTTATATCAAAGTGCGGTATTTGGTTGTTCTAGGGTCAAGTTTTAACGTGACTTTAGGGACACCGACGACTGTGAAACCAACCATGAGGGTTTCAATCGTTATAATTCCATTAGATGGGAATGAGTCAAATGTTAATGGTGAGGTTGACAACGATTGAGTATCGAATTAATGTCAAGATTTAAATTTTACCATAAAAAAAGAAACGACAGCAAATTAGGAGGAATATGGTTTCTGGAGTTGAAAAGGTGATTTATTGATATATTCACTTCTACGCTTGGTTGAAAATAATGAATCATTTTCTAAGGAATGTGGGTCAGGATGTTAGATTTGCGTGTTGTGTTTAATAAGGCGAAACATTTTTTTTATTTTTTTTTTTGCAGACTTTGTTCGTGGAAATTTATTTATAGATAGAAAAAGCTACGTTTAAAGTTGTTTCCGGGCATGAAATTTAAAGTGATTTATGAAATGATATTTTTTAAGTAGGAATATAAATATTTTTTACCGGAAACGAACGTAATATAGAATTGAAAAATATTTTTCATCATTTCAATAAGAAAAAATAGGGCATTTTTTAATGTCTCGATTTGGTCTCATGTTAGCCTTGACTTAGTCGTCTCGTCTTGTTTATTTTCATGATCTCATTTTGGTCCTTTTCTCGTCTTGGCATCCTTTTGGTTTTTTTTTCTTTCTCTCTTATTGGTCTCATTAACGAATTATTTTTGTCTCGATTTGGTGCCATCTTAGTCTCGCCTTTGTCTCGCATTGGTCTCGTCTTGGTTTCGACTGGGTGTTGTTTTGTCCTCTTCTTGTTTTTGTCTTTAACTTTTTTTTTTTCTAAATTTGGTCTCATTTCGGTCTCAATATTGTGTCACCTTGTTCTCGCCTTGGTCTTGCCTTTTTTTCTTTTTGGTCTCGTTCCATCTAAAAATCGCCTTGTTCTCGCATTAGTCTCGTATTGGTTGCGCCTGGGTCTTGTCTTGGTCTCTTCTTGTTTTTAATTTGACCTCTTTTTAGTTTCGAACATTTTGTTGCCATTTTGGTCTCATTTTAGTCTCGTCTTGATTTTATCTTGGTATCATCTTGATCTCGCCCTAGTCTTGCCCTGGTCTCATCTAGGTCTCGTCTTGTTTTTTTCTTACTCTCGTATTGGTCGCGTTTTGTTATCATTTTGGTTTCATTTCTTTCTCTTTTTGGTCATATTTTGGTTTTATCTGAGTCTCTTCTTTGCCAAATTATATGTCTTATTTTTGTCTCTATTTGGTGTCATCTTAGTCTCGCCTTTGCCTCGCATTGGCATCGTCTTAGTTCGTCATTGGTTTTGCCTTTGTCAAATTTTGGTATCGTCTTGATTATTTCTTGGTCTCGTCTTTCTCTCATGTTGGTGTCATTTCGATCTAACATTTGTCTTATCTTAGGTTCGTCCTGGTCTCGTCTGGTTTCTTCTTGGTCTCGTCTTGTGTCATCTTGGTCTCATTTTGTTCTCGTTATGGTCTCATCTTTTAATAATTTTGGTTTAGTCGGGTTTTGGTTTGGTAGCTTTTTTGTCCTATTTTGATCTCCTCTTAGTCCCGTTATGGGCACGTTTTGACCTAATCTTGGTCTTATTTCGGTTTCATCTTGGTCTCATTTTAGTCTCATTTTGGTTTCATTATGGTGTCTTCTGGATCTCGTCTTCGTCTTGCCTTGGTCTCTTTTTGCTCTCATCTTGGTTTGTTTTTTGTCTTGTCTCTGTCTCATGTTGGTGTCATTTCGGTTTCACTTTGTTTTAGCTTAGTTTCGTCTTGGTCTCATCTGGTTCCCTCTTGGTCTCATGTTTGATTTTTGATTTTTGTCTCGTATTGGTCTCGTTCCATTCTCGTCTTGGTCCCGTACTATTCTCGCCTTCGTCTCGTTCTATTTTCGTCTTGATCCTGTTTTAGTCTCATCTGGTTCCCTCTTGGTCTCATTTTGATTTTTGATTTTTGTCTCGTATTGGTCTCGATCTATTCTCGTCCTGGTCTCGTACTATTCTCGCCTTCGTCTCGTTCTATTTTCGTCTTGATCCTGTTTTAGTCTCATCTGGTTCCCTCTTGGTCTCATTTTTGATTTTTGATTTTTGTCACATATTGGTCTCGTTCCATTCTCGTCTTGGTCCCGTACTATTCTCGCCTTCGTCTCGTTCTACTTTCGTCTTGATCCTGTTTTAGTCTCATCTGGTTCCCTCTTGGTCTCATTTTTAATTTTTAATTTTTGTCTCGTATTGGTCTCGTTCTATTCTCGTCTTGGTCTCGTACTATTCTCGCCTTCGTCTAGTTCTATTTTCGTCTTGATCCTGTTTTAGTTTCATCTGGTTCCCTCTTGGTCTCATTCTTGATTTTTGATTTTTGTCTCGTATTGGTCTCGTTCCATTCTCGTCTTGGTCCCGTACTATTCTCGCCTTCGTCTCGTTCTACTTTCGTCTTGATCCTGTTTTAGTCTCATCTGGTTCCCTCGTGGTCTCATTTTTAATTTTTAATTTTTGTCTCGTATTGGTCTCGTTCTATTCTCGTCTTGGTCTCGAACTATTCTCGCCTTCGTCTCGTTCTATTTTCGTCTTGATCCTGTTTTAGTCTCATCTGGTTCCCTCTTGGTCTCATTTTTGATTTTTGATTTTTGTCACATATTGGTCTCGTTCCATTCTCGTCTTGGTCCCGTACTATTCTCGCCTTCGTCTCGTTCTACTTTCGTCTTGATCCTGTTTTAGTCTCATCTGGTTCCCTCTTGGTCTCATTTTTAATTTTTAATTTTTGTCTCGTATTGGTCTCGTTCTATTCTCGTCTTGGTCTCGTACTATTCTCGCCTTCGTCTAGTTCTATTTTCGTCTTGATCCTGTTTTAGTTTCATCTGGTTCCCTCTTGGTCTCATTCTTGATTTTTGATTTTTGTCTCGTATTGGTCTCGTTCCATTCTCGTCTTGGTCCCGTACTATTCTCGCCTTCGTCTCGTTCTACTTTCGTCTTGATCCTGTTTTAGTCTCATCTGGTTCCCTCGTGGTCTCATTTTTAATTTTTAATTTTTGTCTCGTATTGGTCTCGTTCTATTCTCGTCTTGGTCTCGAACTATTCTCGCCTTCGTCTCGTTCTATTTTCGTCTTGATCCTATTTTAGTCTCATCTGGTTCCCTCTTGGTCTCATTTTGATTTTTGTCTCGTATTGGTCTCGATCTATTCTCGTCTTGGTCTCGTACTATTCTCGCCTTCGTCTCGTTCTATTTTCGTCTTGATCCTGTTTTAGTCTCATCTGGTTCCCTCTTGATCTCATTTTTGATTTTTGTCTCGTATTGGTCTCGTTCTATTCTCGTCTTGGTCCCGTACTATTCTCGTTTTCGTCTCGTTCTACTTTCGTCTTGATCCTGTTTTAGGCTCATCTGGTTCCCTCTTGGTCTCATTTTTGATTTTTGATTTTTGTCTCGTATTGGTCTCGTTCCATTCTCGCCTTGGTCTCGTACTATTCTCGACTTCGTCTCGTTCTATTTTCGTCTTGGTCCTGTTTAAGTCTCATTTTGATCTCGTCTTAGTGCAATTATGGTCTTGACCTCAGTTTGGTCACGTCTTAATGTCTTCTTAGTTTCGTTTTGGTCTCATATTTTTATTGTTAGTGTTCTTCTAGTGTTTAACGACTTTGTGTTAAAATTTGAATGGAAATATTATATAGATTTTAAAATATGGTCTGTTTTCCATTTTCATCAACTGCCTTATTTCATTAAACAATGGGTATGGCCTCAATAGGTTGTATAAATCGTGACAGAATAGACTCTAAATTAAGATCGAGATCGACGTATAGAGAGAGAGACATTTTAGAAGTCTTGCTTCATGGCAAGCTTATCTCATTTTGTCTTAAATTGACTTAAAAGGGTGAGATTTGATGACATTCTTAAAACAATATAAATGAAAGACAATAAAAATTAAAATAAAATTATCTTTCTAAAATAAAACCATAAAATTTTCAATTCTATAAGGGCTATTGGTTTTAAGAAATTGTTATGATTAACATTTTAGTGTTTACTTCACCATCATCACACCCCGTTCTTGACGATGATGTTCTGATGCACTTCAAAATTCGATTGACCATGAAGACCATATGAAGAGGCGTCAATTAGGTCACACAATAAAAGAAAAAGAAAAACCATCTAACATAACACACATCTCAAGATGTAGCTCTATAAGTAGGTTGGTATACCCATGTCTATCCATGTAGTCATCAAAACTTTAGATAGTTCTCAAATCTATAGATACGATACGATACCTTTTTCCTATTCCACTTCTCTATGATCTCAGGCTCTAGGTAGAAAAATATAAAGACACACATGCCACAGAAATAGGTGATTCTTGTTCTGTAGGTTTTTTTTTATAATCATCAATTCGATATGGATGGAAGTGTTAGTGAGGTATTTGTTGTTGCTGCTGTCTTGCCTGCCATCATATACCTCTTCTGTGGCTCATCTATACACCACATTATTTCCAATTCCAAGAATTTATTGAATTCTGCATAAGGTATAGGAGCACCACGAACGACGGTTGGAAGCGGCGGCGGCGTCATCACATCGCATCGTCGAACCGAAATCGAACGCGTGTTGTTGGCACAATATGCAGCTGGCCAAAGGTAAACATCTGTGAAATGTGAAATGAATCGAACGAAATGTTATTTTCTCAAGTACCTTATATAGCAACTCAAAACCTATATAGCTATACCGGCTGTGCTAGCGGCCATGAACTGATGGTGTGGAGTTGAGTTCTGGAACGGCTTATAGGTACCTATGTATATGTACTTCAAATTGTATTTTCGATTTCAATAACAAAAATACAAAAAACGAAATGTAAAAGAAAACAAACGAATCAACCATCCAACTGAAATAACCAGAGGAGGTAATGTTATTTCCAATCGAGATTGTAATCAACAATCCACAAGCCACACACCGTGAAAAGAAGTCATTGTCATACCGACCGACGACCGGCGACAAATGAATTTAATTCAGATAATTTTTCATTCAACTATGAGTGCCCTTTCTGCATTCACATAGATACGAGTTTATATTCAGATTCACCCACACTTGGATTATGTTTTGAAGTTTAATTCAATTAGAATGAATCAGAAGCCATTCTTGTGGTTCTAGCTATAAACATTTTTATGTGGTTTTTTGTAAAATATTGCTCGTTTTTCATTTTATAAAAGAAAAACGTACAAAAGGAGTATGAATGTCAGATATAGGGTAGAATGGAGTCACATCACATACATTATAAAGATTATACAATAATGTCATCTCTTTCATTTTAAATTTGTGACATATTCACTTTTATCACCTGTCAAATGTTTATTGCTTAAGCAGCCATTTTAAATTTCTGACATATTCAATTTTGTCACTTGACAAATATCTGTCATTTCAGCTGTCATGTTAAATTGATGCCATTGAATTGAATCACCTTTCAAATCGCTGTCACTTAAGCAACCATTTTAAAATTCTGACATATTTAAACTTTTCACCTTTTAAATCTCAGTTATTCTTCAGTAGCCATGTTAAATTGATAAAATTTTTAATTTAATCATCTGTCAAATCTTTATCACTTCATCAGCCGTGTTAAATTTCGGAAATATTCAATTTTCGTCACCTTCCAAATCTAAGTTACTTCAGCTGCCATGTTAAATTTATTGTATCACCTGTCAAATCTATATCACTTTGCAGACATTTTATAACTAGGATACATTTAAATTTTTCACATCTTAAATCTCTATCACTTCAGTAGTCATTTAAAGTTTGTAACATATTCAATTTTATCACCTGTCAAATGTCTATCACTTAAACAACCATTTTTAATTTCTGACATATTCAGTTTTTTTACCCCCCAAATGTCTATCACTTAAGCAGACATTTTACAATTCTGACACCAAATCTCTGTCACTTCAGCAGGCATTTTAAATGTTTGACTTATTCAATTTTATCTCTGTTACTGTATCGAACGCGCTAAACACATTCAAGTCAATTGTCTTATTCCTTTGTATTAGTAAAGTTATATATTTATTCTTGTCTTAATGTCATTGTATGCGAGTGCAACTTGGAGAAATAAGTTCACTCATTTTTACTTTGTTGAGTTAGTTGCCTCTTAACTCTCGTACCGTACAGGCCGGCCTCGGATAGAATATAATTGTTGTAAAGAAATTAATATTGTATAGTGAAACTGACAGTACAAAGAAACCATTATTAATAAAGATAATCAATAGTCGGGTTTTTTAACCACTTTTCCCGACTCTAAAGTGCCGTGTTTTATTTTTCCTATAATTTTACAGTCCGCTTTATACATTTTGGTCCACGTCGAGACCGGATAGCGCCAGTAGAGTAAAAATATACCGGTAAAAGTGCTCCCTATTGTCAGTCACAATACGCCTTATAATAATGTGTTGTGTCCGTAAACCCTTTTTTGGTGCGGTGCCGTGTAGTGCTGTACAGAAAAAGTACAGAAAACAAAAAAAAGAAAAGGAACATACTCAAACAAACTTGTCGCCTCGCCAAGCGCGCCGCCGCCGCCGTCGTGACGGGGTCTTATACATACCCATGCTAAAATAAGAGCAAAATAAAAAACACACAGCAACACGGCATATACTAAATCAGCAGCAAGCCAGTGAAACAGTTACGCAGCTGCGATGTGCCTATGTACACGTAAATACATAACAGCAACAAACTCAAATGAAAAGGAGAGAGAATTCTCCGCGCAATGCGATAGCGTCACCTTTAGTTTCAACCACCAAATAGTTGTTGTTGTATAGAAGTGAGTAAAAAAATTTAAGCGAAATCGCAAAGAAGAATCATAATATTTAGAAGAAAGATAAGTAAAGAAATAATAATAATAAGTTTTAAAGAATAAAATAGAAAAAAATATAGAAAAGTACAGAGATTTAAAAGTGCAAAGTAAATAAAAGAAGATACAGAATAAAAACGAAAAGAAGAATTGGTACAGGTGAGTCGCTAAAATATAAAATAACCAAAATTTAAAAGTGCTCAGGGTAGTGATAGCTATGTGCAGTGCCGGGTGGTAAGACGTGCTGTTGTTCCTTTGCTACGGTTCTTTTTGTGTGGATGTTCTGTTGGCAGAAACAAGCCAAAACACAAATAAGACGAGCAAATACAAAGCCCGCGTCGCGTGCCATCGCATGTGTTGCAACGTTTTATTATTATTTATTTATTCGTCTCAACGACGACGCGCGCCGCTGAGACGGCAGCAGAAGATATAATTCTGGAAGTTTCCATGTGCATACGCGCAGAAAAATATAAATATAAATATACATAAGTAAATTCCCTTCTCTAGTATAGGTTTCGTTGGCGTATATTTTATATACCTCAACTTGAACAAACCGTCTCAGGCTTTGTATGCATACATGCATACGCAGACGGCAGCAAAAGATATAGTTCTGGAAGTTTCCATGTGCATACGCGCAGAAAAATATAAATATAAATATACATACACAAATAAATTCCCTTCTCTAGATTAGGTTTCGTTGGCGTATATCATATACCTCAACTTGAGCAAACCGTCTCAGGCTTTGTATGCATACATGCATACTCACTCGGCAGCAAATTTATTCGTAGCCAGACGACCAGCTGCAAAGAAATTGTTGGCAGGATAAAAAAGAAGGGGAGGAGAATGCTATTCCTCGATGCCGATGAGGGCATACAACCAGCGTCGGCATTGAGATGGGTATACTCTTTCTCATGTGTCCATGTGTGTGACTTACAACCACCGCTGGCACATGCACGCATGCGAAGACAAATGGCAAGTAGATAACTCCGCCCATGATGCGCAGTATAGTTATATAAAGTAGGGGATGTATTAAATGATTCTCTTATGTATGAAAAGAATATAGACAGCGCATCTGGGTGAGCGACGCGAGGCATTTAAACGAGAGCCCTGTTAAATAGGAGAAGAATCCTTATTGTACTGTGCCGTCAATTTAGTAGTATAAATAGAATTTGGTAGGACAGAGTTTTAGATACAAAGTACAGATAGGTTATTGCCAAACTTTAAAGCATCTGTTATTAATGCGTATATAAAGGGTAGTGCAGCTTAGAACATTTTTTACAATGCGATTGGCTATGGGCAGTGTTTAGTTTGAGCGCATTGAGTTACTCATGTGAACGCAAACACTTGCTTAAACCACTTGCAGATTAAGCTATCATATTCTCTTGGGTTCGTACTGGTCTTTGAACATTAGTTGCAAGTTACATGGCACCAGTTCTAAATTCAAGTGTGCGTTCGCAACGAGGATATGAAGCGATACAGTTAGCACGATATAGAGTAGCATAGCTTAGAGAAAGTTGTGATTGACAGGG
Organism: Eupeodes luniger; assembly: GCA_951509635.1. NCBI lineage: Eukaryota > Metazoa > Arthropoda > Insecta > Diptera > Syrphidae > Eupeodes > Eupeodes luniger. Next base: position 40,688,363 of record OX608073.1, read on the forward strand.
TATAGATTAGAGTATGGATGAGTAAATTAATAAAAAATATATAAGTGCAGAATGTTAACATGTTTTGAAGTACAGAGGTAACATAATAGGTACAGGAATTTAACAGGGGCTCTAGTATATAATACAAAATAAAATGAAAATGTAAAGAGTAGAGCATAAAGTATACAGTAAAGACAAAAGAAATGAAAAGATTACAGAGGATAGAACATACAGTAAAGACAAAAGAAATGAAAAGATTACAGAAAATAGAATATAGAGTAAAGACAAATAGAATATAGAGTAAAGACAAATAGAGGTACAGGCTGGATCCAGATACAGATATAGATATGCAAAACAAAATTAAAAAAAAAAAAAAATGTTAAGGCGCCACTTCGACGGGAGTAGGTAGCTAACGCCTATATGCTGGAACAGCAATAGGAGCTGTAAGTCGTATTGGAATATTAAGCGCTTTATAAGTTCTTTTTTGGCGATCAAGCAAAAAAAAAAAAACAAATAATAGATATTCATACGCAAGCAAGTGAACAACCAGGTCTAAGTTCCCGTTGGTGTCTTATTTCTATCTCTTATTTCCTATCTTATATTGAAGTAGAAGAACGTCCGTTCGGGGATAGAGCGGATCAGAATGTAGGCCCTCGGTCCCTGTCGTCCGCAGCTGCAGATGCGTATTGGAGCTGTTTGGTTACACGTTAAGTGCGTACAGCGAATACAATACAGAGGCGAGCAAACCGGGAGAGCCTCTTCGTGTTTTGTTCTCCTTAGGATGGGCAGTTCACTACGATACTTTTATTTTTTATTTTTTTCAGGTTTCTGACACTAGCGGGGGAGTTGACCTGAAAAATAGCACGCACACTGGATAAAATAGGCACTGAAAAAGCACATATAGGCAGGCCCAAGATTCGAATAAAATACAAAGCCACTACTTATAACCCGAGCACTTACTGATATATATATGAATTGTGATATTTTTGTACAGATGCCTAGGATAAATACCTACAGGCTAAGATATAAATTTTGATATTTCTGGTAAAGATGCCTAGGATAAATACCTACAGGCTAAGATATAAATTTTGATATTTCTGGTACAGATGCCTAGGATAAATACCTACAGGCTAAGATATAAATTTTGATATTTTTGGTACAGATGCCTAGGATAAATACGTACAGGCTAAGATATAAATTTTGATATTTCTGGTAAAGACGCCTAGGACAGATTCCTACGGGCTTAGATATAAATTTTGATATTTCTGTACAGATGATAGAGTACATAGATTAAAATAAATTCGTACAGACGCCTAAGTATGTATGCTTACAGGCTAGTTAAGAAATAAATAGACTAATACAAGCAAAAAGGTAGACATGCCTCCGCCAAAGGTTTGTTCTATTAAATGAACACAAATGAAATTATTTTGCTTATCTCGAGGGTTTCATGCGCAGACATGATGCGAAATCGTCTCTATGACGACGGGATGTGCCGTTATTTGCCGTCTGGCTTATTTCCATGCTTTCGGGCAAATTAAATAAGTATAATAAGTATGCGCACATATACGCGCAAATGCAAAACGAGAGAAGAATGCTATTCCTTTATACTGATGGGGGCATACAACCAACATCGGTATATACTCAGTGACCTGTGTGTGACTTACAAGTTACAACCACCGCTGGCACATGCATGCGAATACAAACAAAGTATAGAGTGCCACCCATAGCGCGCAATATAGAATACACATGAAAGATAAAATTTCAAATTAAAGCCTCAATGAGAAACAATATTTCCCCTCACACATAGTGGTAGTATAGGTAGCACAGCTGCACAGCAAGCAAGCTGAGCGAGAAGACGTATAAAAGGAATTTGAAAAACGAGGAAATATTCTCACTGTACAGAGCCGTCAAGCAAGTATCGAAAGTACGAAAGTAATACAGAAATTTAACAGATGCTTAACAGAATTTAAAGAACAGAAATTTAACAGATGCTTAACAGAATTTAAAGAACAGAAATTTAACAGATGCTTAACAGAATTTAAAGAACAAACATTTAACAGATTACTTTGAAAGGCGCGCAATCTGTGCAAACTGCCTAAAGCACGGGCGCAAAGAGAACAACTGCCTTGTTTGCCGCTGCGTCAGATGTGTCCAAGACGAGAAGTCAACAAGCCGGCGCTCACGGTGGTGGCAGATTACGTTGCCTCCGGATCGGTAGCCAGGCGACGCACCAAGAACAATACCGATTAACTAGCAACTAGAGGCAAACGTCTCAAACCCTCACGTACATGTCGTACAGCGTACAGGCGTAAAGTAACAAATAGAAATCGAAACCATAGTACAAAAATCCATTCAAAAACGCAGTCAAAATTCAACGTACAGATCATTCAAACCATGAAGTCCAGTAGAAAGACAACAACACAACCAGTAAAGAACTAGCTCCCGCAAGGGTAAGAAAATCATCAGGTAACACCTCATTTTCCAACAAATTGGATCTTATTAGCAGCAAAATAGATCTGCTATCAAAGAGGGAAGAGAGTCTAGAGCCACAGTTTTCGCCGTACAATAAGAGGAAATGGTCTATGGCAAAAGATGTATTTCCGAACAAAATTTCGAAAATAAATCATGAAAAATATGTACAGACTATTAATTATGTAGAGTATTATAGATTTAATACCGATTGCTATGATTAAGATATCGAGCAATGCTTGACACAGGCTCCCATCTTAATTTAATGATGGACAAACTGAGAAAGAAACTCAGAATTCAAACCAGGCAAGTATCAGATAGTCTGGTTGGTATTGATGGAGTACCATTACTAGTCAAAAGGCTAGTCATTACTAGTCAAAAGATTTTGCCATGGTCTGCTACCGAGGCAAGTAAGCATAATGTAGCAGAATCATTCTGGTCTTTACCAGAGAATTGCCAGTGGCAGCCGAGGTTGCCACTCAGGCTTGTCAATACCCAAGGGTATTCAGACTCATACAGGTAAGCCGATCCTGAGTCTTACAAACCGGGGGAGGTGGAAATACTACTAGGCATAAGCATCTTTGCAAAATCAATCAAATCAGTGATTGGCAAAACACTGTCTGGCACGACACTACTAGAATCCTCACTTGGTATATTAGTGATGATGGGATCGAATCGTACGGTTGACCCAGAAACAAGCAATGATCGACCAGCGATAATCTATACTGCTGGAGAGCAATTAGACAAGCTTCTTAGTAGGCTTTGGCAAATGGACCAGATCGGTTCGTGCTCAAGGAGGTCAGAAGAAGAAGAACTTGTGGAGCAGCATTTTGTGTCCTCCAACTATCGTGACAATGACGGCTTTTTGTTGTCAAAATGGCGCTAAAGCCAAATTATACAAATATAGGTAGCTCGCGTGAAACGGCGTTGCGACGCTTTTTGTGCCTAGAGAAGAAGCTAGAAAAGAACGAACAGATGAGAATGGCCTATGTAGAAAAGATGCGTGAGAGCATTGAACTAGGGTATATACAGATAGTAAATAGAAATCCTAGTACAGATAAGCTAGTGTATTACATACCTCATCATTGTATAGAAAAGAAATTTCGCATCGTATACGATGCAAGCTGTTGTACAGACATGGGTATTTCGTTGAACGACATCCAAATGCTAGGCGAAAAGCTCCAGAGAGACCTACATGAGACGGTAATGCGATTTAGAAGGCATCACATAGCGATATGCGCCGATATTAAGAAAATGTTTAATCAGGTCCGTCTAAATGAAGAGCAATGGGGCCTTCAGCGCATATTCTGGAAAGAGAACAAAAGCGATCCGCTTTGAGAGTATTGGCTCACAGTCGTTACCTTTGGGCTAACGTCATCAGCTCATTTAGCGGTGAGGTCAGTAATGCAAGCCGCAATAGAAGCACAAGATAGTCTGCCAAGAGCAGCAACGGCAATCAGAAATGACTTCTATATGGACGACTGTGTAACAGGCGAAGACAATGAAACAAAAGCCATCGAATTAGCCAAAGACATGTACAAATATTAAAAGGCGCCAGTTTCGAACTATGCCAATGGAAATCAGACTCCAACAAGTTCATGAAAGCAATAAATCCTAGTTCAGTGGATGCCTCCTTGGTGTTTTCGGGGGAGGAGAAATCATCCATTCTAGGTCTGAAATGGCTGATAGCGACAGATCAGTTTACATACGAAGTAAAAACACCAAAGTTAGCTGGCACACTGACAAAGAGGAAAGTTGTAAGCTGTATAGCACAGCTGTATGACCCAAATGGTTACATATCTCCAGTCACGGTCATAGGCAAGATAATGATCCAAGACATTTGGAGGCTGAGTACAGATTGGGATGAGAAAATTCCTGCAGAAGTAGAAGAAAGATGGCGAGTTTATTGGGGTGATATTACATCTCTGGAAAGATTCCGTATAGACAGATGGCTAGGCACCATCGGTTCAGCAAATGTGCAGATCCATGGGTTCTCAGATGCATCCAGCGTAGCATATGGTGCAGTAATATATGTTCGTATAGAAAACTCAGATGGTACAGGCACATGCAAGTTATTGATGTCAAAGTCACGGGTGGCTCCGTTGAAGACAATAACGATTCCGAGGCTAAAGCTAGCTGCAGCCAAGTTATTGGCAAGGCTGCTCGTAGAAGCAAAGAACTCCATGGAATATCTCGACACGCCCTACTTCTTGTGGTCAGACTCCACAGTAGTACTTCACTGGCTAAATAAGCTGCCATACAACCTAAAAACATATGTGGCGAATCGTGTTTCATCCATTCAGACGAACACAGAAATAAAATGCTGGCACTTCGTCAACACTAAAGACAACCCTGTTGACTTATTGAGCAGGGGCGTGCAGGCGTCCGCATTAGTAGACAACAGGCTATGGTTAGAAGGCCCAGCATGGTTGCAATGACCACGTGCATGTTGGCCGGAATCCGGTCTTGGTACAGACGATTTGGTACAGGTACAAGATGAACTAAAAATAGTCGCGCTTACACAAGTAAAGCCAGCGTTATGTATAGGTTTAAGGAGAAAAGGGGATAATGTTCCTCTATTAGAGTATTCCAATAAAATTGAAAGATTAATAAATATTTTAAGCTATACAATGCGTTTCATAGAAAGATGGTCAGCCAATCCGACTTTCAAAATAAGAGCCAAAAGGCGTAAGCCTGAAATTCAGCAGCCAACTATAGAAGAGAGAGCCAGAGCAATGGCCTACCTCTTACGAGATTCGCAAAGACATTACTATGGTACAGAATTGAAAGCAATAAAAAAGCACAATAACCTTCCCGATAAAAGCAAATTAGAGCCGCTCAAGCCAATCCTAGATGCCAAGGGACTTCTGAGAGTAGGAGGCAGACTGGACAGAAGCAGTAATTCGTATGAGATGAATCATCCCGTGATAATACCGAATGGTTCTAGATTGGCGTGGCTAGTGATAGATCATGCACATCGTAGCACCAAACATGGTGCCGTGCAGATTATTATGCAGTTCATCAGGCAAAAATATTGGATCCCGAAGCTGCGTAGTGAGCTTAGAGGCTACCTGCACAAATGTGTAATATGTGCCAGATACAGCGCAAAGTTGGAACACCAACTAATGTCAGAGTTACCAGCAGATAGAGTACAGATCGGGAAACCGTTCCTGCATTGCGGAGTAGATTATGCGGGTCCATTACAAGTAAAGATGATAGACAAGCAAGGCGATCAAATAACCAGAAGCAAATGTTGGGTGGCAATATTTGTATGCCTGAAGACACGAGCCGTACACATTGACTTGGTCACAGATTTGACCTCCGTGGCGTTCATCGCATGTTATGAGCGTTTTATAGCCCGAAGAGGGCGATGCGAGCGAATGTACAGTGACAACAGCACGACTTTCGTCGGCACAGATAAAGAGTTAAAGAAAGCCATACAAAAATGGTCAGAAGAGCAGACTATATCTCAACAACATCTCAACAACAAGAGTACAGAATGGCGGTTCATGATACCGGCCGCACCACATCAGGGTGGCATTTACGAAGCAGCCGTGAAATCGATGAAGTATCATCTAAAGAGGATAGTTGGTATGAGAGTGCTACCATATGAACAACTCCTGACGCTTCTAGCACAAACAGAAGCCATCCTCAATTCAAGGCCAATCCATCCGCTAAGTGACGATCCGTCCGATGTACAGGTATTGACTCCAGCACATTTCCTAGTGGGCGAGCCAGCCATACTTCCAGTCCCATTTGATATCAGCAGCCAACCGAGCACAGTGGGGGTTAAACTTTGGAAAGAGAGACAACAGATGCTGACACATTTCTGGAACAGATGAAGTACTGAATACTTGTCCACTTTGCAACAACTTAAGAAGTGTCGTAGAAAGAAAGAGAAGCTCCGAATAGGACAGCTAGTTACGATTGCGAGCGAAAACTTCCCTCCAGCATCCTGGGCGTTGGGCAGAATGTGCGAACTCATCACCAGCAAAGATGGCATCGTCAGATCCGTAATTGTGCAGACAGAGACAGGAAGATTGAAGCGACCAGTGCAGAAGATTTGTATTATACCCGTAGAGATCGAAAAATTGCATGAATAGATTCAAGTGAATAAGATACGGCTATGTTGAGCCCAATTGAATATATATATTAAAAAATTGTTAATTTTTGCTGGCACTGTATCGAACGCGCTAAACACATTCAAGTCAATTGTCTTATTCCTTTGTATTAGTAAAGTTATATATTTATTCTTGTCTTAATGTCATTGTATGCGAGTGCAACTTGGAGAAATAAGTTCACTCATTTTTACTTTGTTGAGTTAGTTGCCTCTTAACTCTCGTACCGTACAGGCCGGCCTCGGATAGAATATAATTGTTGTAAAGAAATTAATATTGTATAGTGAAACTGACAGTACAAAGAAACCATTATTAATAAAGATAATCAATAGTCGGGTTTTTTAACCACTTTTCCCGACTCTAAAGTGCCGTGTTTTATTTTTCCTATAATTTTACAGTCCGCTTTATACAGTTACTTCATTAGCCATATGTTTAATTTTTGAAATATTCAATTTTAATCACCTTTCAAATCTCAGTCAGTTTAACAGCCATGTTAGGTTAGTGACACTTTCAATTTTCAAACTGTCAAATGTCTATCGCTTAAGCAGCCATTTCAAAATTCTGACATATTTAAACTTTTCACTTTTTAAATTTCAGTTAATCTTTTGCAGCTATGTGACATACACAATTTTATCACTTGTCAAATCTCTTTCACTTCATCACCAATTTTAAATTTCTAAAATATTCAATTTTTGTCACCTTCACAATTTCAATAATTTCAGCATCCATATAATAGTAATGTCATATTTAATTACATCACCTTACAAATGTCTATTGCTCCAACAGCCATTTTAAATTTCTGACCTATTCAGTTTTTCTACCCACCAAATGACTATCATTAAGCAGCCATTTTAAAATTCTGATATCAAATCTCTGTCGATTCAGAAGCCGTTTTAAATGTTTGACTTATTCAATTTTAGCTCTGTCACTTCATTAGCCATATGTTTAATTTTTGAAATATTCAATTTTTGTCACCTTCACAATTTCATTAACATCAGTACCTTGTTAAATTAATATCATATTTAATTTTATCACCTGTGAAACGTCTATCACTTAAACAGCCATTTTTAATTTCTGACATATTAAGTTCTTTGACATCAAATCTCTGTCATTACATATTCAATTTTATCACCTCCAAAATTTCAGGAACTTTAGTATAGCTATGTTAAATTAATGACATTCGAAATGTTATCACCTGTCACTTCAGCAGCCATTATAAAATTCTGACCTATTCAAACTATTCAACTTTTAAATTGCAAGCTATGTTAAATCAATGACATTTTTAATTTTATCACCTGTCAAATTTATATCATTTTAGCAGCTATTTTAAAATTCTGTTATATTTAAACTTTTCACCTTTTAAATCTCTGTCACGTCATTAGTCATTTTAAATTTGTAACATATTCAATTATATCACCTGTCAAATGTCTCTTCCACTTCAGCAGCAATTTTAAAATTCTGACAAATCAAATATCTGTCAATTCAGCAGCCATTTTAAATGTATGACATATTTAATTTTGTTTTCTGTCAAATATCTGTCATTTCAGCAGCGATTTTAAATGTAAGGTAAGTTCGATTTAGACAACCTGTTATTAATGTCGAATGGTGTTGCTTCTTTTTAAAAAGTACCTCGAATACAGTGTTCTTTTTTTTTTTTATGTAAAAAGGTCTTCTGGTTCTGACCACTACTGCAAGAATTTGACAGTGCTAACAATATGACAAAAATTTTATTACGAGCAACACAACTTTATATTTATGAGAATTTTAAGTCAATAAAATTTTAGGTATGTCCGTTTACTCTGAATTGTCAGTGGTCTCTTTTAAATTAAGTTCAAACTTTCTTCCATTTGATATTTGTATGAATTTGACAGAATGTTGGATTATTTGAAAAACGTCATTCAGAGTAAAAGATCAAACCAATAATACTGCCAGGGGATATAGAACAACGTGTTGATATGTGACCTTTGGACACCAAGTTCTGTATTTTTTCATTCAAATTTTGAAACTCATTCTGACGGAATTAAATTGTATTGTCAAACCAGTTTTTTTTTGTCATGTTAAGATTTATAATTAACTGTCTTCTTGACAGAACTTAAGCCTTTCTAAGTCTCCATGTGTCAAACTAACTCCACTTTACCTTACCATTTTATTTATATCGCTTACAACAACCTGTCAATAATAAAAAAGTGTGTGGGTTTTAATTTGTATACGTTCTCTCATAACGGTATCAGATTTCCTTCGAATTCCCCTTTTGATGGGAATTGCATATTCAACAGATAAATCATTTTATTAAGAACACATTATAAGCATAAGCAGAAAAAATGCAGTTTAAATTATAAAAATAATATGAATATAGTATCTATATACATTATACATACATATCTAGTAGGTAGATATTATAAAGTTAAGTAGTTTAAAGTTTAAAATTCTTGTCGTATCGACAGACGGACATAAAATTAAATATTTATAGATATTTTGCAATTATATCAAGAGTAAGTAAAGTAGGGTAGGGTAGGGATATAAGTCAAAAGAATTTTAATTTTAAACAAATATTTATAATACTCTTTTACAGGGTGGTATACCCATTTTTGGGTTTTGTTTTTAAATTAAAATATGAATGGCTTTTACAATATACTAATAACCCAAATAATAGGAATATGTGTTGCTTTTGAGCTTAACGTTTTTTTTTTTAATTTTAGTTATAGTGACTTAAAATTTAGATGATCAATGTAATAGAAACACTTGAAGAAAAACCTTTTACAACTTACTTTTAAGTTAAAAAAGACAAAATTATGAATTTTCCAAATGTTAATCATACTTCAAACAAGTACAACATAAACCAAGAAGTCTTTAAGCTGTGTAAAGAAGGGGCTAAGTGCATTCTAAACATAAGTATTTGACACTAAAGTCCAGTTTTTCAGTGCGAAATCATCCTAGTCTCAGAGTTAGACTCGAGGTAACTCTTGAAACGTGTTTTCCAATCTATTACAATCTCGTAGTTAACTCTTAGTTAACTCTGGTTTAAATATTAAGATGCTTTTGGCAGATACTAAAATAATTGTTTTTGTGGAAAAATTAATAATTTGTTGTAATATTTAGACCGAACGTGAGCAATGGGGGTTCATACGAAATCTGAAGTTTTACTTCTTGAGAAAAAAAAAAACTTATTAGATCGCGATAAAATCATTTTAATTTATTTAAGGGGAAAGTTTTAATTTCGTTTATTCATTTTGTATAATTAAAACAAATGAGATTAAAAACAACGGCTGGTGGCTGTCATTTAAAATGTCAAAATCTATTGACTTTTCAGTGATACCAAATTATAAATCTATTCATAACTTCACTGAAAAACTTGTTCGTGAGTTGACTCTGAATTCAGGATTAACTAGCTCTGGGTTTAACTCGGAGTTAACTAAGAACTAACAAAACTAGACCTTAATCAAATTCTTTTTTTATAAAATACGTAAATTAGGTTGCCCAACAAGCCATTGAGAACTAGGGCCTAGTGATTTACAACTCTCAACTCTTTCTGTGTGTGAGTGAAGCCGTCAGGAATGGAGGGGACCGACAGTTTTAAGCCGACTCCGAACGTCTAATTTGAGAAGGCACTTTTCATTGCAAGACTTACTCTTGGAGGATTTGTCAATTCCTCGCAAGAGGCAGTACAATTGAGAAAAAAAACTTTAAATAGAACAGGCAGGGATTGAACCCTAGGCCGCTGGCATGACAGTCCTACGCACTTTTTTTTTTTATTAATTCAATCTTAAATCTATCTTAAAGCTAGACAAAAATGAATAAAACTAGCCTAATTAACCATAACTTACAACTAACTTACTGGTCCCATACGGACACTCTAAGTTAAACAATAATACTTAATGCTAATGCCTTTCGGCCCTAAGATCTATTGAACTTCAATTCCATTTTATTTATTTTTTTTTATTCATTAGAAAATTTCAAAAAAACTAATATCAATAAGTCCTACGCACTAACCACCAAACCACCAAGGCAAACGCAATCAAAATGTTCATTGACTATCTGAGGATACCCTAAATCATATTTATTTGGGACCCAAACATTCAAAACATCACAAAAATTAAGCTGTCCTATTCTGAAATTTGATACGATTGTATTGATTGTAAGTTGACACTGTTCATTGGCGACGCCGCCGCCGTGATTACATGGTTGTGGAACAAATGTGACCATTTATCATAAATATCAAATTCAACTCATTAAAACACAAAGGTATACAAATTGAGTTGACACTAATTGTACATCAAAACACTGTGGAAGAACTCTGAATGATTGGTTCCATTAACTGACGAAGTCTTCTAAGACAAGAAGTTTAATTTTCCAACAACAAAAAAACATTAACTCCAAAAGTTTCAAATGAAAGATTAATCTTAAAAGTTTAGTTTTTAGGTAATGTACACGAACTTATGGTTTTCACATTTAGCATTTTTATTTTACATTGATTTAATTGAAATAATAAAGTTAAAATTTTAATTTATTCGTCGTAATTTTTGTACTTACATATTCTTGTACCAAAACTACTAATTTTAAGAAATAAAGTTGTTTTCTTTAACTCACCTGTAAATAAAAAGAAAAACAAATTAGTTTTAGAAAATTGTAAGAGTAAAAATGAATATAAACATTTGAGATCCCAACAATAAAGCAAAAAATTGTTAACTTCCCATAGGAAGTTATTGTAATCGGTCCGATTTGTCGAATTGGAAATATGTACATTTCTAGACGTTTCAAGGCCCTTAGAACCTAAATAAAAGCGATTTTGTCAATGATCTTCATTAAGACAGCTTGCACTGTGTTCTCGAAGTCCTAACGGGCAACTCAAATGCATTTCCACATCATCAGCATACATGTGGATTGAACTATTTTTTACATAAAGTGAGAATAACAAAGTACCCAGAATCGAACCTTGTGGAACACCGCGAGAGATTGGGAAAAGTTCGGACAAATCGTTGTTCAATTAAACTGCTTGCATTCGGTCTGCTAAGTAGGAACGCAAGAGTCTTATAGCACAGAACGAGAAATTAAAATGTCGAAAGAATTGGTCGCATAAATTTGAGTGGTCAACTATACCGAAAAATCTAAGAGTATCAAAAAGTTTATTTTATCTTTATCTAAATCTTGTCGCAAATCTTTCGTTTTCTTAAGCAAAGCTGGGATATAACTATGACCTCTCCGAAGACCAGGGGTGGAATCGGCTAAGGTGATAGTTGACTATCATTTTTTTGATAATCAAATTGATTATCATTTTCATTCCGTCTGTGTAAGATGATTCAACTCAATTCAATTGGATTGAACAATTTCAGATTCAAATTGTCAAAATTCATTGTTGCCTTGGTGAAATTTTAAATTGATTCCTATAAAATATCTAAATAAAAGTATGAAATTGGCCCTGTTTGAATAAAATTCTTACTTCTCTTGCTTTGTTCGAATGTCATAAGCTTTGTCGGTCACAGGAATGTGTTTTTGTACCTAAAAAAGGTAACTGAAAAAATTTTCCATTTGTTTTTTGTAAGCGTCTGGTAGCTCTACTCAGAAACGACATGTTTGTAGGAAAACGACTATCAAATTTTTCTAGCGACAGCTTTTTAGGTATCAATTTGACTATCACCTTACACAGATCAAATTCGATTATTTTGACTGTCAACAATCACCTTAGCCGATTCCACCCCAGATTGTTTAGGTGTTTGTAGAACCGAGATATGTGGTCATTTGATTTTTCAGGATTCTCTCGAAAACTTTCGACAGAAGGCCAATTTCAATTGGCCTAAATTTATTGTAACGAGAATTTTTGGGAATTAGTAAAATCTTTGCTTTTTCTTTATCTGAACCTAAAATAGTGTTGAAGATGTATGTATGTTACGAAAGGTAAGACGAATGGCACATCACATCAAGCCCAATAGCATTAGATTTAATTGATAAGATGCTTGCAAGCACTTCTGTAAAATTAAACTTATTAAGCGCAATGTTTGTATAGGACCATCTGTGAGACAAGCCGTAGCTAAAGGAGGTACTGGTACCGAAATAAATTTTCTGTTGAGTTAATTACAATTATTATCGATGACATAAGAATTTTTACATCTGCCAACACCTATTTGTCGAAGATTGGTCCATAATTGCCATCCAGTCAACCAAGCATTTAGGCGGGAGGAATTATATTTCACGTTTAGTCGATCGTATTGCTTTTACAACCTGGTTCCGAAGTGAGCGATAGGGACAAAGATGTTCATTTAAACGAAACCGTTTCCAGCGTCTGTACGCATTGTCTTGATCTAGCATTAAAAACCGAATTTGGTTTGAAAACCATAGTTTTATGACAGGTGTAAAATTGTTTGATAGCATTGGTACATTCCTGATAAAAAGCGTGAGAGTGAATTCATTAACAAATTGAATTTGTTCATCCGATGACAGTAGATAATAAATTGTGTCCTAGTTAATACTTCTCACATGTTCTACCAAAACTCTATTGTCAATTCTGCTAAAAACACTGTATTGGATGGTACCAAAGTAACATTGTAATCAAAAATATTAAATTGTGCCTTGAGAATGCAGCAGCTGAAAGCTGATCATACAGTTTCACTTTTTCCAAACTGCTCACCCAAAATATATCAAGTAACGTTGGAAGGTGGTTTGAAGATGGTATTGACATCATTTAGACTTAATAAGCTCATTGAATTGAGAAGCGGACGGTCTACTCTAATATGTAAGAGTTTAAATATTCACATAGAATTATGTTGGGACAGTACAAGGAGATTTCGTCCATTAATTTAATGAAAGGCAGAATATCTACATTTGTTTACAGATAATACCATCAAAAGATGTAGAAATGACTTTTGAAAATTGAGTGGATCAACTCCAAATATCTCTCGAACCAATAACGCGCTTAAATTAAAGTTTAACTTACTAATTGTGACATGACGTTGTACCAAATTAATGTAAATTGCGTTTTTGAAATCTTGAACATTTTTTTAGAAAAATCTAAGCGATAGTTTTTTTTTAATAAAAATCTACAAAAAAATACTACACAACATTTTTAAAAACCGTTTTCGACTCGAATATCTCGAGAAAAAATTAAGGTATTGAATTCGAAATTATTTAATTCTATATTCAAAATATTTTCGTTAACGTAATTTCTTAGAAAAATCCAACAGTGCATTTTTAAAAAATACAGAAAATGCTACTAAAAATTGGTAAAACTTGGTTTTCGATTAAAATATCTGGAGAAGAAAAACAGACTTTGAAATCCAGCTTATTTTATCATGTGCAAAATGTAAAATAGAAAAACACAATAGTCAATTTTTTGACAAAACACAAAAACCGAAAAAATCAACAAATACTGGGGTGGAATCGGCGAAGGTGATTGTTGATAAATGACAATCAAAATAATCGAATTTGATCTATGTATGTAAGGTAATAGTCAAATTGATACCTAAAAAGCTGTCACAACAAAAACGTGGTAGTCATTTTCCTACAAATATGTCGTTTTTGAATAGAGCTACCAGACGCTTACAAAAAACCAATGGAACGTTTTTTCAGTTACCTTTTTTAGGTACAAAAACACATTCATGTGACGGACAAAGCTTACGACATTCGAAAAAAAACAAAAAAGTAAGAATGTTATTAAAACAGATTTTTTTAGATATTTTATAGGAATCATTTTAAAATTTCACCATAGCAACAATGAATTGTGACAATTCTCATCTGAAATTGTTCAATCGAATTGAATTAAATTGAATCATTTTACACAGACGGAATGAAAATGATAGTCAAATTTGACTATCAAAAATATGATAGTCAATTATCACTTTAGCCGATTCCACCCCTGGTTACAAATGGTTTTCGACTTAAGTATTATGAAATCAAGGAAAGATATTGGCTATATTGACTTCAAAGTTAAGTTAAAAGTTTTAGAAACATTGCCAGACGAGCGCGAATGAGAGTTTTTAGTGTGAGTCGCTCTCCAGCCCTTTTGTTTGTTTTTAGTTCGAGACCATACAAAATAGAAAGTCAAAGCTGATCTATTGAAAATTTATTATTAAAGAAAGTTGGTATAGGCCAACAGTAGTTCTCTTCTTCTTTAGTCTTCTAGCTTTTACAATAAATCGTAGATATGAATAATCAATTTAATTTCGTCTGAATGGCCTATTTTAAAAAGCCTGTAAGGGTTAGAAAAATCCCAGAATTTCTCTTTTATTATTTCTAAATAAATAATGGAGTATTGAGTTTTAGTTGATGCAATATTAATTTAAAAGAGTTTTCAAAATATGGCTTTTTGCTTAAAAACTTTATGTACAACCATTTGTATGTCCTTCAAGTGGGTTAAAACTTTGTACCCTACGATTTATCAACGAGACGTGAACTTTTCAATTATTAAACAATTTCTTTTTCACTACAACATAATTGAATATACTTGTACAAAAATTAAAGTACCTGCTATATGCTGCTTAAGCAACACCCATTGGCGGTGTTATCAAGTTTCATTGTTTCAAAAAGTAAAAAGACTTCAACAAAACACTATAAAACATACCTTTTTAATTTAAATAAAATAAAAAAAAGAGAACCCTTAGTCATCACTTTTAGAGTGCATAATGAGTCCTTAAGCAAAAGAAATCACAATGAATTTCAATGACAAATTTCATTTTCATTTAAAAAAATATATAAAAAGTCCTACTTTTATGTGTTTTTGGGTGAATGGGGATGGAGTGGTGGTGGTCGAGGGGGTGTCGCAAGGATGCTGGTAGAGTATAACATGTATGCATATGCAAATTCATTGAATCACTTCACTTAAAGGTTTAATTGTGCACTCAAGTGGTTAGAATATTAAAGCAACAAATAAACGAGAACAAAATTTGTCCCTCGCCTAATCAGCAGAGAGTATCACCATCCATCACCACTCCACCTCCATCTCCGCCACCTTTCCCCCATGGTGCATATTTTCATAATCATTCTTCTTTTTTATTCGCTTTCATTTCTATTGCTTTTATTTTTCTGCATATATTTCAATAGGATATATGCGAAAATAAGAAGCGCACTCGTATAGTAAAATCAGCAATACGGAGATGGGAACGGGGACTTGACATAGCTCGTGTACCCTAGTTATTTGAAATGCGCCCTCTTTCGTCATTCAGCCGGCTATATGGATTCAGCAGCTATACCCAGCTATAAAGAATAAAAAGGTATACAATAACATCTAGAGTGAAGGAAGACATAACCACCATCACTGCCGCAGCACAGCACAGCGCGGCACGGCTCGAGCATGCTATAAGGAATAATTATTATTCCCTTTGTTCCCGGTCTCTAAAATGAGGAGTATGGAGTGGATGTACGTTATGACGATGACGATTCGACTGGAGTCGAAAGCCCACAAAAAAACCAAATTGTTGGAATATACTTTCGACTGATATAACATTGCATATGCAAAATTGCTTTTAAAGTATCGGTATGCTTGCTGCTGCCTTACGTTATACTCGTTTATTGGGAAAATTCTAAACCTAGAGCTCTTAAACTCCCTCATTTGTCGCTTGAATGATGGGAAATTCATGCCAGAATGCTACTGTGATGATGATGAGCATACACTACACACTTGGACAAATATTTTGATAAATTTAAGAATTTTGCAACATACAATTTTTCGATCTTTGTGCCTAAACTAGTATGTACTAAAATAAGAGACACAGTCAAGCATGAGATGTTTAAGAAGTCATCTTTGTCAACTATTTATAACATAACTCAATGAAAAAACTGTGGATTGAATTTCAACCTTTGAAATAAGAAGTTTTATTGGGGTGCCGCAAGGTTCCATTGTATCTCCAGTTCTATTTATTTTATTTTTCTACCATACAAATTTTAGTAAAGAACGACATTTCAATATCGTAAACGAATGCCTGTTGC
The DNA here is from genome assembly GCA_951509635.1 of Eupeodes luniger. NCBI lineage: Eukaryota > Metazoa > Arthropoda > Insecta > Diptera > Syrphidae > Eupeodes > Eupeodes luniger. Next base: position 40,704,844 of record OX608073.1, read on the forward strand.
ATTCAAATTTACCTGGACTCGATGATACTTAAAATTTACAATATACATATCTCAATTTTGTATTACCAAAGTATAGGGTTTTCCAATAAAAGGTTAAATTTTGAAATTAAACAACTAATTTTTTTTAAAGTGAAATAAGAGGATGTTTATCATGTCATTAACAATAGAAAATGTTATTAGTCAAAAGTTTGACTCGGTTACGGTTGTAGAACCATGTCCTTTTCATGAAATTTTTGATGACCAATTCGCACATTTGTTGCTTTTTGTCCTCCATAACTTCAAGAATTCATTCTTCAAAGTCTTTAATTGTGGGGCATTAACACGAATATAATTTTGCACATAGTACCAAAGAAAAAAGTGTAAAGGTGTTAAATTACAAGATCTCGGCGACCAATTGTGATTATCCCTTCTAGAAATAACACTTTTCTTACAAAAATGCAAGCAAAGGGTGTTTTTTCTAAGATTTTATGGCTCAGAATATAGGTTTATTATAAATAAAAGGGTTTTTCATAATCATAATGTTTTGAAAATGATTTCGAGCAATTGGCCGCGCACTGGCTCGAATAAATTCCAGACGATAGGCAGACACGGTAGCGCTCACCATTCACAGTTACGTTACGATTCGCATCATCTTTGAAGAAGTACGGTCCAATGATGCCACCAGCCCATAAATCGCACCAAACTGTGACTTTTTCTGGATGCATTGGTTGTTTTTGCAATGCTCCTGGCTGATATTCATTCCAACGCATTTATTTGCAAGCGTTGTTCGTTTTTAAGACGATTCATGGTTAAATTATAGACCGAACTGAAGATGTTTGACAGTGAAACAAAACACGAAACGTGCGTGACGTGTTTAAACCAGTGTTGCCAAAAAGATAATAGCTAAAAAATCACCTTTTATAAGCCATTATTTTGGTAGTAAATTTACACGATTTGCAAATGTTGTTCAGAAGCAAGTCTATTACTTAAGAAATGGCAAACCAAACTGCGCATAAATCAAGTGACAGCTGTCAAAAAGACTAACTCCGATAATAGCATTGGCTAATTGAAAATGACAAGTCGCAAATTGTTCACCATTTTTTTTTTGCGAATGTTAAAAATTTACTGAGTTGTTGAAACGGTGTATCGTTTCATTTTTAGTAATGACATAGTTTTAACTTCTCAAATGTCAAAAAATGACAACTTCAAAAGTGACAGCTGACCAAATAGCGATTTATTTTCATTATTTTTTTTAAGTGTAAACTAAAACTTTTTTAAATCAAAATATATGTACAACAACTATTCGTGAGATATTCAATTTATATCATCTACCAAATGTAAATTTCAAAAATATAAGATGAAGAGTGAACAAGTGTGTACTCGCTTTAAGATCCTTTCATATACACTGTATCTTAGGTACCAAGGCAGCATTATGACAATATTCACTGAACTCCATCTGGTAAAGTTAGGGTCGTTTATTTTGTTTGCTTTCATAAACTTTAGGAGTACATATGTATATCATAAATTTGGATGAATGTAGGTATGTGGACTTCTTCTTAAAATGATGAATGTTTTTGGGTATTTTGTTATTTCTGAAAAGGCACATTAGTGTTGCATGTTGTAAACTACACAAAACACTGTTGCTTATTAGTACATACAAAATTCAAGAAGTATACAAGAAAAATAAAACATAATGAAGCACATCCCTGACTCCATAATATGAAAGGAAATGTCTTCAGATTTATTTTTTTTCTTTTTGCTTATTTTTTCGCGTAATTCGTATTTTCTTCTTTTTATTTCTTTCACAAAACTCTTGAACTGTTGATCCTTTCATAAATGAAAGAAAGATTTGTGTTTTTATGTTGAAAAGCAAAAGTTTACATTTTACACATTTTACTTGATGTACAATATCAAGAACAAAAAGTCGGAAATGGATATGAAAATTGTGTCAAATGCGTGAGTGCGTTTATAATAATGGCTGGCGTAGTATATACGTAAAAACGGTATACTGCAGTCAGCGTCAGAATAATGTTTGTTACATGCAATTAAAATTATAAGTATGGAGTAAGTAGGTTTTGTACTTGATGAAGATTATTATGTTAAATGTGGTTCACTTCTCTTATTTTAACGTGAAAACACAGCTGTAAATTTTGTAAGCACATGGCATACGTTTTTGAGTGAGTGTGGAATAATGGCGAAAAGGTGTCATTTAAAAAGAACTTGAATTAAGTTTTACTAAGCCAAGGAAGTAATAGCTCAAAAATGTTTTGCGAAAAAAAAAACTATACCGAAATTTTACATTTATGAGAAATGTAAACTCCAAAGACGTCAATTTTTTATATTGAGGTATCCATTTAACATAATTTGTAGGACACGTATTTTGAACAAAATAAATTTGCACAATTTTGAAGCGTTGTTCAGGCTTTAATATGTTGAAATGTCAAACAAAAATAAATCACTTGTTAACTGACAAGATGACCTCCACCAGTGAAAATAGTGTTGCCAACTTAAAATTCTAAGATTTCGCTAACTAAGATCGCTGTCCGCGATAGAGTAGGGGACCTACAGTTTTAAGTCGAATCCGAACGGCTAATTTGAGAAAGCACTTTTCATGACAAGAATTACTCTTGGAGGATTTGTCAATTCCTCGCAAGAGGCAGTACCCGTGAAAAAACTTTAGATGGCACAGGCTGGGATTGAACCTAAAACCTCTAGCATGGCAGTCCGACACACTTACCATCACTCCACAGGTACTACAGTAAAAGTAGGACACACTTAGGCCAGTTTAATGGCCCATTGTGATACCACATACAATTTTAGACTTTCTTCTTAACTCAATGAAACCAGTTTGGGTCCCTTACGAAACGGGAGAGACTGATTATGTTAGTATGATTAAAGATCGTTATAGAAGAATTCTCCTGGGTGCTTCTTGCGTTTTTGAGCTAGACCAGGGCATGTACAGAGGAGATGAGCCATCTCCATTAAAGATGATCGACAGTTGATAAACTGTTATAGAATTTGTAGAGACAGATTCCAGAGATTTGATAGCGGTCTGGCCATCTGAGAAAATACAGATATCAGATTTTGATATCACATTTTCTCTGAGCCAAAAGTTCTGCCTGTAACACGCTACACTGATTGGGAAGCCGAAATGACAGACTTAATTTAAGTCGTTCAGAGTAGACGAGGTGTGTACACCAACCTCTTCCATCTGATCTGGAAGATATAGAAATCCGGAAGTTTCTGTCGAATTATATTTTGGGGATGGTGTAGTATGTGCACTTTGGAATTGATTCTAAATACTTAGAAGTTACGGAGTGCCAATGTTGTCTCTAACCCCCTGCTATAAAGCTTCTAAACTCTTTCTTGTACATGACTTTTCCAATTGCGTTTCGTCTGAGAACTATAAACCTTTATACCTTTAATATAGGGAGGGTTAACATATGGAATTTTATGTGGACACCCAGTCCACACCGGTCAGCCCAAAGTATAAGTTTATCTAAGGCGTTTTCTAAGAGTTCACAACAAAGGAACATAATTCGTTGATGTTTTGGTGATAAGTACCAATATCCGTATTTCTAAGATTTTCAGATTATCAGATCATTAAGTAATAATTCAACATTTACATAATTTTTATACGGATATGACACTTTCTTGATTATGACTACTTAATTGCCACTTTAAAAAAATCCAAATCTTATTCAAAATACAAAACAAATTGTCAAGAAACTATTTTTAAAAATTTACTACCGCACATATGGCAAAAACTATATTATACTCATACAACTCATAGTGGCATGTGAGTAATTACTTAATTAATTTTTAACAATAAAAAAACAAAAAACTGTAACGACCTTTGTTTGAATGAGTCGCCAATTAATAAAGAATGATATCATAATAATGATGGTATAATTACACTTTATTATTATTTTGTTTTTTTAAATAAAGATAAATGTGAAAATAGCTTTGTCCAGAAATAACTACCTACTTAGGAATTCATATGTTGTTTTCTTTGAATAAATTTTAGTTACATATTTTCTTTTCAATAGAATTTTAAAAAATGGAAGCAAAAATAACTATTTCTTAGTTCAAACAAAACAAAACAAAATAGAAAGTCCAATAGAAAATGTAATGAGCATGTTAGAATTATTAAGAAGAAAAAACAAGGTGTTAAATGTAACATTCAACATAAATATACACAAAGTGATGTACTATACAAACCAATATAATATGTACCGTTCGTCGTCGTCATATACCTTACCTAAGTAAAGTATAATTGTGCTAAAGTAGGAAGTAAATCCTTATGAATTCTCAGTAAATCCTTCGTTTGTCGTGTAATGGGTAAATGTTCATAAAAACATCGTTTACTATTTGTTGTTGTATAGTTTTTGTATACATAAAGTACTGCTCCTTCTAGGCTTTATATTATATATAGCAACCTTTATTAATTTCTATATCCCTGCCTTTCTTCACCCTACCTTTCCAGCTCTCGTACAAATAAAAAAGAACGTGACTTTTGACAAAGGTAGACACTTAACAGGTATAATATTTACTAGGTAAAGGTGTACCTTCGACTTGGACATGCTGCTTCCAGGGTAAATATACATTTTATTTTCTCCTGTCTGGACATATAGACGGGACGATAATATTTAACGTCCAACCTTCTTCAATTGCCTATACAAGTGCTGCCCATAACAGCCCATACAGGCCTATGCCTATGCCTCTGTAATATGACAGGGGTCAATGTATCTGAAGAACCATTATTATGATGGGAAAAGTTCAATATGGATTTTTTCTCGTTTAATTTGTTGTTTACTTTTATTTGCAAATCCTTTGTCTTAAAATCTATGCATGGCTGGATGTACGTGCAGGGTGAATATGTAGTATGAGGTGATATTATATATTTGTAGGAGTCCTGGAGAAGTCGAAGAAGAAAAAAGGTAAATAAAGGAATTCCCTTTTCTATACCAGTCGACCGTACTAATTAACTGAAGGTTTTTCTGCTCACGTTTGTGTTTTTTTTTTCTTTTTTTTTTTTTTGAATTTATTTTTTGTAATATTAAATTTCCGGACGATGGATGTTTTTGAGGTCCTGGAAAAGAAAATTACTTCCTTTGAAAGGATATCATCGCGCTGGTTGTGAGAAGAAGAAGAAGAAGAAGAAGAAGAAAGGTGTGAGAGAATGACACTTCCTAGAGATTGAGAAAGGAAAAGGATATCGTCTCTATTTTATGTGGAAAAAAAGATTTTATCGTATTAAGGAGATTCTGTAATATCAAATAAAGAATGAGCCAGTAAGTGCAGAACAAGCAGAAGGAAATGAAAGAAGATGGAAATAAAAAAAAAGGAATATGATTTTCTCAAGTACCTATGTACCTTCTCAACTACTGTATTTATAATTTGAAAATAAGAAAGTTTAAGGTTAGGTGGAAGATATTTATGCCTTTATTTGGAGGATCCTACTTGATTCTAAAAAAAGCTATTTGACAGAACATGTTAAGTATCTACAGGGTTTTCCAATAAGAGGTTTCATTTTGATACCTTTTTTATATATATACATAATAAGCGTACACTCTTAAGTGCCTTGCACATGAGCAACGAACTGCGAACTGCGAATGGACGAACAAACGTGATTTTACACATTTCAAAAAGTCAATTCAACACAAAAACACATTTAAATTATAAGAAACCAATTGACACTAATATTAGGATAATAAAATTTGCATTTTGTTCTCTAAAACAAGAGAATTTTGTAAAAACAATTTGGTAGTAACGAATCGCAGTGTGGTTGCTGCGAACTGTCAAACTCTATTCGCGTTCCACATACCATCCACACTGCAACGAATAAATTGTTCGCGCTCAACTTAACCTCAAAATTATACCACTCTTGTTTTGTTTTTTTGTGAAAGATGATGGCTGAGGAAAATATGGAGAAAAGGGTTGACAATTCGTCGCTACCTGCGAATAGAAATAAAAGCTCATGTGAAAGAAAAGTCAAAATATGCGAACATCCACAGTTCGCAGTTCGCAGTTCGTTGCTCATGTGCAAGATGCTTTATTATGCAGAGACACAGTTTGATCACTTGGAAGAGGAGAGAGGGTTTGAAAGGAGTTGTCGGTGCATTTTGGTTTTGAATTCCTGAATATTGCAATGACTTGGAAAAACAGAGTGTGGTAAGGCATTCCACATTCGCGTAGTAAGGCTAAAGAACGAATCTCTGTATTTGACAGTACGACCGAAGTTGGGCGCGAGGGTATACTGATGAGCATTCCTAGAAGCGCGAGTATTACGGTTGAACTGTTTAAGGGGGGAATGCAGCTGGCTATTTCTCAAGAGCATAAACCGTTAAAATAACGGTGAAAGAGAGAAACATTTCGACGATGTTCAAGCGACGTAAATGATCTTATGATGGTATTATCATCTATCAATCTAAATGCTCTACGTTCAATACTGTCCAAGAGGCTTAAATAAGTTGCAGGAACACCAGCCTAGATATGGGAGTTATACCCAAGCTTTGGACGTATATAAGTCTTGTAGATAAAAGCCAGATCAGAAATGGTGAAATATTTCTTGCATCGCCTAAGGAAACCCAAACACCTTGCGGAATTTTTGGGGACATCGCCGTATAAATATGGTACGAATATAAAAAGCTAAGAGTACTATCGTCAGCGAAACAATGTATTGGATTAGAAGTTGAAGACAGGAGATCATTAATAAAAATGAGAAAGAGTGTTGGAGATAAAACAGAGCCCTGGGGTACACCAGCATTTATTTTGAGGTTTTCAGAGTTGAATCCATCCAATACTACTTGTATTGAACGATCCGAAAGGTAATTACTAATCCAATGAAGCAGGGATTCGTGAAAACCGAAAGCACGCATTTTCGATAAGAGAGCCTGATGCCAAACCCTATCAAATGCTTTTGAAAGATCAAGTGCAATAATCTTACTTTCTCCAAAGCGATGTAAAGATTTGCTCCACTGTTCGGTGAGATGAACCATGAGATCACCAGTGGACCTATTGCTTCGAAAGCCGTACTGACGGTTATTAAGAAGCTTTCGATCTTCAAGATATTTCTTCTTAGAAAAACAGTATTGGACGTTTGTTTTACTGTAAACAAGAAGTGCCATAAACAATAGAATAATAATGGCATCTTTATATTTTATCTTCAAAAACTTATTATTTTACTGTTAGGTATTGATCTTTTTTATCCTTTATTTTTTTTAGAAATATTTTTTGTATGCAGTTCAATTTCCCTAAAAAGTGAAGTTTTTGAAAAAAAGGTTATTTTTTTAAAAGTCAAAAAACTAAGATTAGATATCATTAAATGTCATTATATATTTTATTTTTGTAGTACCCGTGGAGTGATGGTTAGTGCGATGCACTGTCATGCCAGAGGTCTTGGTTGCAAACCCTGCCTGTGCCATATTAAGTTTTTTTTCACGGGTACTGCCTCTTGCGTGGAATTGACAAATCCTTTAAAGGTAATTTTTGTCATGGAAAGTGCTTTCCCAAATTAGCCGTTCATATTCGTCTTTAAACTGTGGGTCCCTTGTATCACTGACAACATTACTCGCACACATGAATGGTTGAGTTGTAAGAGTTGTAAGTCACTAGTCCCTAGGTCTCACTGTTACGCCACCTTATTTAATTTAATGTAATCATTACAAATTATTAAGACAATATAAGACCTTGCTTAGAAAAGAATATATTTTAATCGGTTACAAAAAATTTCTTAACATATTGCATCGTTTGGTCGGTATTTAAAGCTCCACATGCTTATAAGTTGTCGATTTATTTAAACACCTTTAAATTATTACCTTGTGTTTTTATAGTTTTTTTTGCAATTGAAGTTTTGAATTGAAAAATAATTTTTGGAATTCAAAAAAGGTTCATTTTGGCTTTTAGGAGTTTATATAGTTTATATTTACTTCATTAAAATTAGTAATTTATGTGAATTTCCGCTTCTGTTTTTAAATTTTACATTTTTTGCTTAAAAATGGGAAAGAGAGAAGTTTTGGAACTGTATATTTTGGGGTTAAATGTGGTAGAAACAAAATGTAACCGGTTTAAATTTTCAACTACGATAACCTTCTGCATGCTTGTAAAAGAATACAATCATTTGCGAATGCAATCATTATTTATAGTTTATTGAAACTTAAAAATTGCATTCATTGAATTCAGTAAAAATTTAAAATTTTGCAATCACTTATCATATGACCTTAAAAAGACTGTAATAATTTTGTTTCAATAATTTGAAAACAATCAACTGATTGAGATCTTTCAATTCTCATGAAGTCTTTGTATGAACTTCTAAGGACTTTGCAAAAAAAAAGCCATCAAAAAACCAGAAAACTACGAACATCTGGTAATTTCATTTAAATATCATCAAAGGAATCGTTTAAAACATACAGAACCACATAAGAAAGAAACCATCATCTGGTACTTTTAGGCACAAAGGGAGACTCGGCTCGCCTTTCTATTTATAGTCACTTCATTCACTAACAATTGAAAAAAAAAAACTCCTTCTTTAACGTTTAGAGTCATTCAAATAAATAAATACAACAACAATAAAGAAAAACCGAAAGAAAACTACAATAATCCTTGTAATTGAGCAGAAATGCGCACACTTTTCTCTCAAGGCTTTCGCATTAATCACCGTCGGTAGTCGTCGTCAACACTGAACCCATAATTAGGATCATGACATATATAAACAACTACGATTTATTTCCTCTTTTATTCAACAACAATAAAATATCATGGCATTGTCCATGTCCGTCCGTTTGTCAGTGCCTATGTCCAATATTCAAGCCTTGAGAAAACGCCTTCAAAACATAACAACAACAAAATCCAAAGGAGACGAAAACAACAGACATGACATTTTTTTACTTTCAATTTAATTAAAATGAATCGACAAGGATTGTGTTGGTTGCAGCATTGCTCGAAAAAAAGAACTCTTTTTTCCGTCTCCTTGTGACACGCAAGTACAACCGTAATTCTTGGATAAGTGCTACAATTTACCACCGAGACTTTAACGAGACTTTCAAGAACACACCGGGTCGGGCGGACGGTACGACAACTGCTGAGATGAGTATATTGAAAAAGACAAACCAACAAGATGGAAAATTGCAAAAATACACTGAAACTAAATCCTGCCTTGCAGAAATGGCTATAGCTCTTTGGCTAGACGACTTAAAGGGTAACCAAGGAGACAAAAATAATTGAGTTATCAATTTGATTGATTGATTTAATTAGAGTTTATACCCCAAGTATAGTAGTGATGTCGACAACACTGCTACTGAGAGAATAAGAAGACTCAGAAAGAAACAACAAAGACCAAGACGATGATGTCTTCGTTTGTTAAAAGTTCGATTTTTTTAATTCTAAGAATGTTGTGGAAATTAAGTGAATAAAATTGTTACAGAATATTAACATACCCTATCTTAAGAATTAAAGAAATATTTAATTTTAGCACAATACTGGAAAAATTTATGTGAACTTAAAGTTAGATAGAGATTAACATAAAATAAGAGTCAATTCACCAAATTTAGACAATTAACCTTGGATTAACTAATCAGGTGTATACAATACTAGTGATTTGTAAAATCCTTAAAATCTAGAGTTAAGCAGCATTTGAGCATTTGTCTTTTAGGCAGTTCTCCAAAGTAACTTAACAGTTAAATAAAACAAAATGTCTTCTTAATCAAGGTCTGTATTCGGAAAATTTCAAGTTAGACAACTTTGAGGAAAATTTTGTTCAAAGTAGTTCGTCTTGAATCCTTGATTATTATTTATGCTCTTTTTTCCCTCAAATATACAAATATTAGGTGGCGCAAGTCTATAGAGAGCCAATGCCTAAAACTCTCAAGTCTCAACTATTCCTGTGTGTGAGTCATGTCAGGGATGCAGGGGACCTACAGTTTATATGCCGAATCTGAACGGCTAATTTGGGAAAGCACTTTTCATGACAAGAATTACTCAAGGAGGATTTTAATTTAAGTTTGCACAAGCAGGTATTGAACCTAAGACATCTGGCGTGACAGCCCTACTAACCATCACGACACGGGTACTACAGAGATTTTTAACTATGGATTACTCTTAATCAGTTGATTTTTATTTATTAGCGGAATAGAACAAATCTGCTGAAAGTTTACAGATAAGTCCTTAAAAGACGAAGAAAACTGCTGTACTTTCTTTACCTGGAGACTCGTGGTTTTTAATGGTTTTAAATTGTTAAGTTTTGTTTGTTCTTTTTTGAAGAAACCCTAATTGCGCTTGTGTTTGCCTCTATAGTCATTAATCTTTTCATTTATGATTTGATTGATGCTTCTCAGGGAATTCGGAAATTCCAACATATTCGTATATGAGGATTTGAATGATTGTTGTTCCTTGAAAAACATATGCAGTTGATGTTTTTTTATTGTTCTTATGTCAAAAGTAGATCAAGAAAGGAAGATATTTTCTTGGAAAATCCTAATAGAACAGATGTTAAATAAAAATGTATAATACTAACCAGACGCTTGTATATAAACTAATTGAGATACACAAATTTAGTACATAAATGTTGATTGTATAAGTACAGATTCTATTATTGTATTCTGACACACGACACATCAGTGCCTTGAATTTTGAACATGAGTTAGAAGACATGATCAATGAAGATATTAAGCATTGATATTTCCTTTATTTTTCCATGATTTTTTGAAACACTCAGCTATGAATTTTGCAGTAATTTCAGAAGATTTGAGGTAAAATTTTAATGAATTTTTCATTTTGTCTTGTGGTGGATTTTGTATTTGACTATTTGACAGTTCGAAAAATAAATGTTATTATAACCGTAAAGTTATAAATTTAGTTAAGACAGTGTTTTTTTTGACACAAGATTTGATTAAAATAGTCGAGAAATCAAGACATTTTTTTTTTTTAAATATGCTTTCACATTATTTTTTTAAGTTAACATATATTTTTCCAAATAATCTATAAATGTGTCTCTTGTAGAATTTTGAATATTGAAAACTCTATCTAAAATTAGTTACAATAGCAAAAATGTGTGTTTCGAGTTCGACATATATTCACATTCACATATATTCGGCGAACTGTCAAATTAATGTAAATTCGCCGTTTCCACAAATCGAGAAAAATTATTTACAATACTCGAAATTGATACCGATCATATTTAAAGTGCTTTCAACACTGATTTATTGCTTTGTTTGATTAATATTTCATAATGCAAAAAGATTGAAAAATAAAGCCAACTGTTAAAGTAATTATTTGAGACAAAATGTAAAATGAATGCGTTCAGCGGAATGAAATGTCAAGCGGAGTTATTTTTTTTTCGATATGTCAAAAATAATTTTCATGAAATTTTAAGAACATTAAAGATAAAAGTTCAATTTGAAAATATCAAAAACAAGAAGTAACTTTTCGAAATTCAGCGAAACCTATCTATTGAATTTGGTTCTTTTTGACTACGCTGGAGATTGATCTTGACTTTGAAAGCAAAGGAATTTAAGATGAAGTGTAAAAGAGCTATATTTGAAGGTCACGTGATTTACTTCGTTAGAATATTTTTATTTTGTAACAATAAGAGCACCAATTTTGAATATCACGCTATTGAGACAACAGTCACTTGAAGCTGTCATATTTTGAGATTTGACACAAGGAAAATCCAATCCTATATTAAAATTGAACTATAAATTGTTTAATTTCAATATATAAATGGTGATTGGTGAGTTTTACAAAAAAAAAAGGTTTACTGATCATGTAATTTCTGGAAGAGATGATCACATTTGCCAACCCAAGTTTTGTGATTCGACAGCTTTAGACTTTTATATCTTATACCATGTGAAAGATAAGGCATATACCAATGCATTATTCAAGATTCAAGACCTTAAAAATACAATTCGTACAATTATCGAAGAAATATACTGGCCAAAATTTGGCGAATTGGAAATTTTCCTAAAAAGGATATGAGGCTGCAACCGTTATTGTGGCTGCAATTTTTTTTATCTGTTTTTTTCGTTGTTACAAGTTCCTCTTTACAAAAAACTAAACATTAATTGATTTCTTTTAAAAGCGACTCATTTTTTTAATAGCAAAATTAAAACTCTCATTGGAAAACAGTAAACTTAAGTGCTTTTCTAAAAATTATATTTAAAGAAAACGTAATATTAACTTGAAATTTAGAGAGTAGTTGTGTACAATTTATATTTATAACGTTTCAACTAACCGTTAAATCATACAAACTCAAACATTTTCCAAAACATTAAAATTCATGTCTTTATTATTTAATTAGCTAATAGCTTAACAAATCGAACTGATCCAAATTCTGGTGAACGTATTCAGAGCGAAATAGAGATAGTTTCTTTGTTTCAAAAATATTTTTTGAGTGACCTATCAAATATAAAAATAAGATAAAATGTAATGGAAAGAAGACAAACTGAGAATGAAGATTAAGGTGACAATGAACGCGTTCAGTTAAATTGAACTAAAAATAAAACGAAACATTTGACTAGTGTGTTCGTTCATTTTTCAGAAAATGATATTTTAATGTCATCTGTTATAAATATCGTACAAATGTAAAATAGATGTTTTTACTGCTGTCTTTAAAGATTGCTAAAACGGATTAACACACTTTTTAGTCATATCTGTTTCATACAAACAAAATAAACACATCATACATTTTATGAACATTTTTACCACCATAATGAGAAAAAAAATATTTCAAGTTCTTATTTCGTCTTATTGCCACTTAATCTTCTAAACAAACTCAACATACCCTAAATGAAATAGGGTGTACACTAAAAAGAAAAAAACAAATCACCTTAAGCACATACTAACGAAGCCAATAAACACGTCAAATACCATCAGAGTGCCAATTCTAGTGTTATCAATTTTCTGCATAAGAAGTACCCACCACTGTCTATTAGGTTTACCTACTCTTATGGTATGTGCTGTGCCTCCTATGCCATAGGGAAGGACGCACAAATCACAGTGTTTTAGTTGGGTTTCTGCACATTGCACTCTGCAATTCTGCTTCACTAACCAACTATACAAAATAATAATACCTATACTTATACACAACACAATGTACATATATGGCTTAAAGGCCTATACACAATGTGCCACTATAATTGCTAGAGAATAATGTGCCAGTTGAATGCAGTTGAATGGATGTCGGCGGGCGTCTCTATTTTATGGGTATCATGATGACTATGATGGCACCACAAGTACGATGACATTGCCTTGGAACTATATTATACGAGTATAGTAGCAAAAATCGAAAAGAAAAGAATGCAATTAAGCCACGAGAGGATGCTGAATATTATTGTATTCATGTTACTATTATTATTTCTATTTGTGTTTAGTTATTTTATTTTTTTGTAGGCCAAGCCAATTTTGCATTGTCATTTTTTAATATTTTTGACATGTCACTGGGACACACTTTTTTAAAATATATGTATGTATATCAACAATTGTGGTTAACCAATGTGTTGGAGGAGAAATTATTATTATTTTAATGAACGCATTCAACACTACATAATGCATCATTATCACAGTGGTTTGATTTACGTGTCATGTACTTAGGGATGGTACGAACGAGTTAGTTTGAAAATGGATGATTTATATAGAAAAATCGATAACAATAAAAATAATGTTGATTTGCGGTTAGAAAGTTCGACTTATGCAAATATAAAAACAAAATAATGTACATTAATAAATTATGATGTTGTGGTTCATATGAAGAGAAATTTTAATAATAAAATTACTTGTAGTAAATATAATAAATGTTTGTAGATTTTAACTGTTTTAATATCAAAAAGTTAATTTCTCACACTAAACAATTCTACAGTGATGGGTCAATATAATTAATCGCAATTTCAATATACGGGGTATGTGCAAGTAATTTAATTATAGCTTCTGATGTCCAATCTCATCAAAATCGATTGAAATGGATGATACCCGCATATGCAGCGATGCTCTTTAATTTTAGTTAACAATATGTTTGACAAGAAAGTGTAGATGCGCATAAAAATGGAAATTCGAATGGAATCAAATTTAATTAAAAGAAACAAAGAAATTTCGTATGGATTCTCAACTATAGAAAATTTTCCAATAAGAGGTTTCATTTTGATATTTAAAAAAAAAAAAACTAATATTTTTCAAGAAAAATCAATTAATGTTTATTGTTATTATAATTGTTTATTTAAAGAACGCATTTAACAATGAAAAAAGTATATAAGACAAATTGCAGCCACGACTACGGTTGCAGTAACATATCGTTTTCATGAAATTTTCAATGGCCAAATTGCACATTTCCACTTGTTTGTTCTCGATCATTTCATGAATTTCATTTTCAAGGACTAAGATTAAGTTTGGACTATGGACATACACATTATCTTTCACGCGGCTTCAAGGAAAAAAGTCTTAAGATTTTAAATCACAAAACCCTGGGTTCAATAGTGATCACCTCTTCGAGAAATAACACGATCAGCTAACTTTAATTACAAAATTACGTTTGATTTGTAGCGCCATCTTGTAAAATATAAACTTCATTCACATCAATATAATATATTTATTAAAGCCATACAAAATTATAATTATTGCACCAGAATCATTTTGAAATAAGCCCAAAAACCACACCAAACAGTTATCCTGCATTTTCCAAGCAACCAAATGCGTCAATTCTGCTCAATTAAGACGACTCCGAGGTAAAAATGTGTTTTTCGGCGACAATCAGGATCATTTTGATACATTTTAAGGAACCAATCAAGGAATATACAACGTTAGATACTGTTGCTGGACAGTTTGAGTTCCTGTGTTAACTGAACTTTAAAAGCCTAAGGCCTAAGCCTTTATTCAAAATACGGTGTGATGTCGTTTGTGGCATTTTTTACGCCAACGATTGACGAGAATTTGACAAACGTTGGTTTTGCTACAGCAGCTTTTCTTGAACTGTTAATACAGTTTTACTATTGCCGGTTGAGAAGGTGCTTCATGTCCAGTTAAAAGTGATTTAGTTTTGCGAACTGTGTGAAATGTTCACTATTTTTGTTGACAATTCTAATAATTTTCATGTATTCTTAAAGCATGCATCGCTTCATTGTAAGTAATGATGTAGTATTAACTTGGCATACGTCAAAAGATGACAGCTGCCCATTGTTTATTATTTACAAGTTTACATTTCAAAATTTATCCAACCATACAAACAATGTTTTTTTGTCAAACTCTCCAATAGATCCAGTAAAATCTTTTAAAACACTTATCGTTGGTCAAATCAAACTTTTTCCTAAATTGTGCTCTGAACTTGTCCATTGGAAACTTGATTGAATTTTGTGGAGTGTTCGATTTCTGATATTCATGGGAATTAAACCGAAAATGACATTGAACAACCGACTTCCGGATGAATGCATTCAGCTTGCAAACAACTAAAACCAATGGTCGCATTCACCAAGCTAGTGGCTACGTACTCAAGGGGTTCTGATTGGCTAAATCTAACTACAAAAGTAGTTGAAATTTCCCCTCCGACGTAGTGTAAAAATTTCGGCTACAATGTTAGTACACACTGGTTTTGACGTTTCACAATCAGCTGCTCGGTATGGACACAAGAATTCAAAATGAAATGAATATTTCAGTATTTAAATACAAATATAAATCAATCATATTATATCTTCTATTTGGTTTTATTGAATTTAAAAAGGAAAAAAAACTATTTAAAGTTTTGAAAACGCAAATGTTTCTTATTTTATATATGTACATACAAATTTGCATTTGTCATTTATATGACAGTGTCGGCTTGACTAGCTTTGTAGTGCAATTTTGCATTCACAAAGCTAGCTGAATTTTGACTAAGTAGTCACTAGCTTTATGAATGCGTCCAATGACGATTTCCGTGTGGAGTTTCTGTTTCCCAAATACAGGAATTTTCCTTGTTAAAGTCGGAAGAGACTGGAAAATGGGCCTTGTACGTCGTCGTCGTTCATCAAAACTACCTGCTGTTATGGCCTTTTCAGAATTAAAGATCAATATAAGAAATATTAGTTGTTTTTATTTGATCTCTCAGTTTTCGAATGAATCTTAAAATTAAAATTACAATATGACAAACTCAGCTTATATTATATAAAAAAATAAAAAGTATTATTGAATCAAAGTAAATTTAAAACAGGTACTCTTACAACTCGGCCATCCTGACCATTTTGATCGACTCGATCAAGTTGTAAATGTTAGAATTTTACAATCAAATTTAAAAAATATTTAAAAAAAAAATTAAATAAAAACAAAAAAAATAAAATTATTTTAAAAGAATGTGATATACCTAATCTAAATGTATTACCTTTCTGAACTAGAACTCAAACTATGTGAATCCCTCCAATCAACCCAGGAACGTATACGTGAGGCTTCAATTACACCATCATAAGGAATTTGAGTTAACTGACAATTTTCAATATCTCTGATTATGTATCGATCATTTGGGAGGGCTTTATGCACTTTGTATGGACCGCGGAATTTAGGGATAAATTTCTTATTACTACCAGCTGTTGTATCAATGTTTCGAATCATTACAAAATCTCCTTCTGAAAATGTTACGTGTGGTTTATGCACATTTGCATAGTATTCAGACATTTTTTGTTGATGCAACTCTATACTATCGCAAGCTTTCTTTCGTAATGCAGATAAGTCATGTTCAGAAGTCAAAAATAGTTTTTCGTCTAAATATTCAGAAAGTGTGTCAACATCACGTCCACGTTGGTTTACACCATATAATAATTGACAAGGGGAAACACTAGTAGTAGAATGAATAGAGTTATTAAGAGCGTATTCAACTCTTATCAAAAGTTTTGACCAATCGGAATGTTGAATTGGTTCAGTAATTTTAGCTAACATAGACTTAAGAATGCGGTTGACACGCTCAACCTGACCATTAGCTTGAGGTGAGGCTGTGGCTATTTTAACATGTTCAATATTGTTTTGAAGTAAGTATGAACCAAATTCAATTGACGAAAAACATGAACCACGATCACTAATAACTCGACGAGGTCGACTATAATATTCGAAATACTTATCTAGGCAAGCACATACTTCTTTAGTACTTGTTGAATTTACTGCATATAATTTTACATGTTTTGTAAACGCATCTACAATGACAAAAATGTGTTTTCTTTTAGAAATAATTGACGGGAGAGGTCCAAAATGATCAACATGAATGGTATCGAATGGTATAGGCTTTTTTGGAATTTGGTGAAGAGTGCGATTGGAAGAATGTGTTGGCACAGAAAACGTTAGACACTGAACACAATTTTTTACATACTTTTCAATTTTTGCTTTCATTTTTGGAAACCAGTAGTGTAATTTAATTTGGTCTAGACATTTCGAAACACCCATATGACAAAGTTTTTCATGAGACAACCTTATAATTTGTGATTCCATTTCTTTCGGGACATATAACAATAAACTTCCATTATCCAACTTTCGGTAAACTAAGCCATCATGAAGAACAAATTTTGGAACTTCTTCTTTTTCTAACCGATCCCGTATTCGAACAATATCATCGTCTCTGTTTTGAGTTATTTGCAATTGCATGTCTATATCATCCGGATTAATTACTGAAATAACTTGTTTAAGTTTTTTGGAAGTTTGAACACAAGCTGAAGGATAGCGACTCAAAGCATCAACATGACCCATTAAAAGGCCACTTCTGTGTTGAATACTGTAATCATAGTTCTCAAGTTCAAGTGCCCAACGAGCTATTCGAGCATTAACACTTTTACGGTTCAAAGTCATCGTAAGAGAGTTACAGTCCGTTACAATCTTAAATGGAATACCCTCTAAATACACACGAAACTTTCGTAACGAATATATTATTGCTAGGGTTTCCAATTCAAAACTATGAAATCGAGACTCAGAGGCAGTTGTACGTTGTGAAAAATATGCAACTGGATGAAATTTGTTATCATCTTGTTTTTGCATAAGTATTCCCCGAAAACCATCAGCACTTGCATCACAATGCAATTCTGTATCGCGTTTTGGGTTATACAATGCCAAAACCGGTGACGTTATTAACTTGTCCCTTAAATTAGAAAATGCTGAAAGGCATAAATCATCGAAAACAAATTTAACACCTGGTTTTAAAAGATTCCGTAATGGCATAGCAATATGTGAAAACGACGGGACAAACCGGCGGAAATATGAAAATAAACCTAAACATTTTTGGACTTGATCTACATTTTTCGGAATGGGAAGATGCTTTATATTTTCAATATGTCTATTATTGGGACGAACACCCTTTTCATTGATGGAGAATCCCAAAAAATCTATTTCATTATAGCCGAATTGGCACTTTTTGAATTTAAGTTCAAGTCGAAATTCAGCAAGTCGTCGTAATAATCTTTGAAGTACATCTAAATGTTCCGAAATAGTTTTGGTAGCAATTGTTATATCATCCATATATACAACAACAGTCCCTTCATCAATAAATGGACGTAAAATATTATTAATGAATCGTTGAAATACTGCAGGTGCATTTTTTAAACCAAAAGGCATTTGCAAATATTCAAATTGTCCATCTGGGGTTACGAATGCTGTATATTTAATTGAATTTTCTGAGACTTTTACTTGGTGAAACCCATTTTTTAGATCCAAAGTTGTAAAATATGCCTTGCCTTCCAATTTCTCTAGACAGTCATCAATAAGAGGTAATGGATAACTATCCCTTACCATGATTTTATTCAGAGGTCGATAGTCAACACACATTCGTTTCTCGCCACATTTTTTTGAAACTAGAACAATTGGAAATGCATAGGGAGAATTACTAGGTCGTATTTGTTTATTTTTCAAAAGGTCGCTAATCATATCCCTGACAACACGCCGATCTTCATAAGAAAGTCTTCTAGGTGCTGAGCTTATTGGAATATCGGAAGTCAAATGAATTTTCATTTCATATTTCTCTTCATTAGAGGTTGGAAAATTTGAAAGGTCAAGGTAATTAGTCTCAATAATTGTCTGAATCTCTTTCCGATAGAATTGATTCAAATTAACATTTATATCTATACGTTCAGAAAGTATTTTATCTACTTCAATTGCAAAAATGTCCGGAACAAAATGATCGATACCTTACAAAGTATTGGTCGATGCAACATGATTTTTATCATTCATGTTCGAAGGTTGACATAGATCACAAGTAGTTAAAAGATTTGAATTCTCATTTTCAGTGGAACTATACACACAATGCAATACTTTATTTGATATTTTAATTTTATTTTTATTCGAATCATACAAAATTTCAACATTTGTTTTGGGAATTATATTAAAAGTTAAATCAATTATCATAAATTTTATATTAAAAATATTTAAAAAGTCCCGACCCAACAAAAGTGGATATGGAATAACTGAATCAGGAACAACAAAGATATTAATTAATTTAGTTAACTTGCGAAAGGAAATTTTAATTTGAATTTTTCCAAAAGTACATAATTTTAAATTTCCCAATCCTTTATAACCAGAATATTGAGTCCATTGGTTAACTAAATCATTTGGAATAGCAGATTTTCTCATTAAACTAATCGGACTACCAGAATCAAATAAAGAAACGAAAGTATTGCATCTATGCATAGAACCATTAATCAAAAAGGTAACACTTACATCATTTATTTCGGAAATATGATTGTTAGCTTCTCTATTTGTATTTTCGATATTCTTGAACTGGAAATCATCTACTAGGGCCACTCGTTTAGTAAGTTTTTTTGGACAGTCCTTTAAAATATGTTCTTTAGAACCACAACGAAAACATGAACCTTTTTCTCGTTTGGGATGAGGAGATGAACTTGCAAAATGCCCAACATTTGAGCAATTGTAACACAGCATCTTTGAATTATCAAAGCTCGGTTTCAAAACTGGTGCTTTTGTCTTAGTTACGTTTGTTGTAGACGGGGTCTTAATTGATGCTTCATTTGATTCTCGTTGACTACGTAATTGGCTATAGCGATGTGATAGTTGTTTGAGATGTTGTATATTAGAAGCCGGATACAACACAGCAATGTTCACAGAATTATCTTGAAATCCTTCTATTATAAATTGAATGACTTGCAATTCATCAATATTCGCACGTGCTGCCAACTCTTGCATTTTGAGAATATATCCCATAACAGAGAGTTTCGAAGAACGGAAAGTGGTTTTTCGTAATTTGTCAATCACTTCTGAAACAGTATACGCATGACCAAAATTTGACAAAAAATTGTTACGGAATTGAAGATAATTAGTAGAATTATCCACACGGAGAAACAATTCAGCAGTAGAATCCGTTTTCATCAAACGTCGGATTGACTTAAGGCGGTAAACATCATCACCATTTACCGAATCACAAGCTCGTTCGAAATTTTCTAGCCATTTACGGGCATCATAAGCTTCATCACCAGCAAATGGAGTGATATAATGTTGGATATCTTCGAATTTTGCGTTAGCCAAAACATTCGGAGTGGAAGCCAGTTCTTGTTGTAATTGTTTCAACCGATGGCGTTTTTCCAAAACTCTAAGCTGTGCATCAATATCAGCTTCTTCTTCTCCTAAAGATGCAAACCGATTAATGGGAGTATTTTTTGAAACTTGATCATTGTTTTGAAGTTCTCGCTGAAATACATCTTCTTCATTAGTTCCGGAATTATATGAATTTTCATTTTCGACGGAATTGTTACCCCTTTGATTTAACTCCCTGAATTTTTCATTGTACAGCTTCCGCAATTGCGTCAATGTAGCTGTTGTTGAAAAATCAACGTTTTGCTCCTTGAGCCAATCTTGGATTTCAGATTTGTTCATTATCAGAATTCTTTATAATATAGGTAAATATTAATAAACAATTTTCGGAACTATCCCACTTCTGAAGTTGTTATGGCCTTTTCAGAATTAAAGATCAATATAAGAAATATTAGTTGTTTTTATTTGATCTCTCAGTTTTCGAATGAATCTTAAAATTAAAATTACAATATGACAAACTCAGCTTATATTATATAAAAAAATAAAAAGTATTATTGAATCAAAGTAAATTTAAAACAGGTACTCTTACACTGCCAAATAAAATAATGTCCGTCAAGTTAGCACGGACATTGTCAAATAATGTTCATTGTCAAAGATTCGAGTGACTATTTGGATTCATTCCAAGCGGCGATGGAGACCGCAACGTAGTCTTACAGCAATATTGAAAGTTTGGATAATGACATAAAGATGGCGCTCTTATTACAACTATCAAATGTTTTAAATTTAAAGTCTGAGTATTTTTTCATAGCTCTGTTAGTAATTAAGTAAGTTCAAGTTCAAATGGTGTGTAATTAGGAACGTCTCAAAACTAATTACTCTCCAAGTTTATCTCCCAAATACAAATAAAAAGACAAGTTCAAGAACTAATTACAACGACCTTAACCACATATTATATGTATGAACGTGCGTTGGTGCTTCTGTATACTTTTTGCGAATATATTTTCATATATGTATGTAATTCTTATTTAATTTCACTTTTAATTGCGAAGCAACATTAAAACAATACAAACAAACAAGCAAGCAAACAAACAAACAAACAAAAAATCAAAACAATTGTAATTGTCATTACCACATCCATCCATTATAACTTCCAGTTGTGGCCAAATAATAATGCATAAATCTAGTAGTTATAGAAGAACATGTTTATTTTCATGGCCACAGCACGTTCCAAAAAAAGTTTTTTAAAAAAAGAAGCAAACAAATGGGAGTGTGATGATTCCATAAAGGAAAAACTGACAACGAATTACAAACAACTTGGCTCACATTGACGACTTTTCTTTGTTATTCCCCGATTCAATTGGGACAATTTTTTGATATTTCTTTTTATTTGTTCGTTGTTGTCTCTTTCCATAAAATAAATTATTCTAATTGTGTGTCCACAAAGTGAGTGCTTGCTTCAACGACTCATACCTAATAATATTTTTTTTCTGTTTTTCCTTCTGAACAAATCTGCTTCCGTCACTTTGTTTGTTTATTTGAGTATAATTTGTTTTATGGATGACTGCAACATTTTTGTTAATAATATGAACAGCTTGTTTGTTATGAACAAAAGCTTTAAATATGAGTCATTCACAATAATAAGATATGAATTTTGTGTTTATGCCGACTTCCGATTGTTAGATGTAGCGACGCACAACGAACAGCCGGGCGGGCGGCGCGACGCGTTAATAGTAGCGTGCCACGGCAAATCCACACAGTGGAAATATTAGTGTTTTTTTTGAGCTTCAAGTTTCTACATATGTATGTTTGGAAAAAAAGTTTTAAAAGTCGTCCTACTTCGAAAGAAATCCGTTTGACTCTTTTAAGGGTCCGATTAAACTTTACTCCCAACACTTTCTTGGAAGTATAAATTGATTCCTCAAATGAATGAAATGTTCACATTTTAAGGTTGGAGTAAATTTTGCTCAAAGATTAAAGTCAGCTAAATTTGGTTTAAAATGCTTTTTAATAATGTCATCATATGTCATGATTTTTACAAAATTTGTAACTAGATTCTAGATTTTTTTTCTTTTCTTATGGAAATCGAACTACTTAATTTGAAATATTCTCTTAATGGAAGATAAAAACTTAAAGTCTGTTATTTTTAACCATAATGTAGCTTAAATTCCACTGTATAGCGGGTGGTCGGCTCGCGTCTTATAGTCGCCCGCATCAACGGGAATAAAATTATTAAACATATTATACTTGCAATTGCGCATAATAATCATCTATAATAAATGTTGTATAATAAATGCACACATACATACATATATACAGCTACACCTTTTTACTTTAACAACAACTTATATAACAATGATAGTCATGATGTTGAAACTAGAAGGTTGCACATATTTTAAAGACTAGCCTATAGCCATAGGCACTTAGTCAGAGAGTTAGCCAGCCGCAATATACTTAATCGAGTTCTCTTAAGCATGACTTCCACAAAACACTTCACTTCACTTTACTCTTTTCGCAGTTATTTTAAAATTTTTTAAATAAATTTAAACGTGCTTGGAATACGTGTATTTCTTTTTTTTTTGTTTATTTTGTTTGTTTATTAATTCAATAACGTTAATAACCTGTTACTGTGAGATTCAATTGAATAATTTTTTCATTATTATATTATTGTTCTTTTTTGTTATGATGTAGCTATGTAATAAAATTGCAATTAGAAATGCCTTAAGTAGTATACAAATAAACAATACACATTGAATTTGATTTTTTTTTTTCTTAATAAGACACGAACCTTCTTGGTTCTAATAATAATTTTGAATTTAATTAATTTTTATTTGATATGCAACGGATTTAAAATAAATAAATAAATATTTATAAAATGATATTAGAATAGAAAGAAAATATTGAATATATTTTATAAGGAAAAATATTTTAAAAGATTTTCCAAGTAAGATTTGGTAGCTTTGACCTAACAATGTGAACACAGCCTTAAACCAATAATCAAACTGTCAATGTCAAGTTTTATTATTTTTTTTATATGCAACGGATATAAAAATTAATAAATAAGTATTTCTTATATGATACTAAAATAGAAAGAAAATATTGAAGATATTTTAAAGGAAAAATATTGTAAAAGATTTTTCAATAAAGATTTGACAGCTTTGAACTAACAATGTGAACGCAGCCTTAAACCAATTTATCAAACTGTCAATGTCAAATCATTCAGGTAGGACCTATTTTCAAACAAAGAAATTAAGAACATTGGTACTTAAGTCTAATTGAGGTAAATTTTTAAGTACCAGCACATTACAGTACCACTAGTACTAGAACATTTTAAGTACCAGTAACGGGACTTCCTTTCCATTCTTTGTCAATATCTTTTGTGCTCTCAAATAGCAGTGGTCTCAGTGATATTTAATTTAAACCCTAGCGTACTGACGAAACAGTCCGTGTGTCAAACAGGCCTTGAACTTTTTTCTTTGGGCCAGGTAAAGATAAGGTCTATGCCAATGCTTCGAAAACATGTAGCCGCAAATATGTGAATTGGTTATTTTGGTTTTCATTGTTGATAGGTTATGTTGTATGGGGTGATGCACCTGTAAAGTTCGAGAAAACATCTCACTTGGATCTCTTTAGATCTATTGTGCTTCCCAGGAAGGAGAAAGAATTTGGCAGGGTATAAAAATGTTGATGATGGTTTCGGTTGAGGGCGCCTCCCTGAACCATCCTGATTTCTGGGAAAATTTAAGAATGTCTCTAGGTGACAAGGACGAGACGTCGCACAAGTCGTCGGAAAAGTAATTTCTTAATAATGTCATTCTTCTTTTGGCTAGAC
Source organism: Eupeodes luniger (assembly GCA_951509635.1). Taxonomy (NCBI): domain Eukaryota; kingdom Metazoa; phylum Arthropoda; class Insecta; order Diptera; family Syrphidae; genus Eupeodes; species Eupeodes luniger. The sequence continues at coordinate 40,729,118 of OX608073.1, forward strand.
TAAGGCACTTGCATAGAAAGTAGAAGGCATCTTACTCCGTCTCCTCGTCCCCACATCCTCTACATAAATCGGATTAGCCGATACCTATTCTGTTCATGTGGGTGCCCAATGAATTGTGCCCATTAGGATAAATATTACTAAGGACAGCTGAGGCCAACTTAGTTGCAAAAGGAAGTTTGTGGAAATCTTTGGCCGTAGATTCCTAGAAGCTCTGCAAGTTTCAATAGCTGGCCACCTTACAAATAAATATAAGCTAGGTGGCGCAGCAGTCTGTTGAGAACTAGGGCCTAGTGACCATTAATGTGTGCGAGAAATGTTGTCAGAGATGGGGGGGGGCCTACAATTTTAAGCCGAATTCGAACGGCTAATTTGAGAAAGCACTTTTCATGACAAGGGTTACTCTTGGAGAATTGTCAATTACTCGCAAGAGGCAGTACCAGTGAAAAAAAGCTTTAGATTGCACAGGCAGGGATTGAACCCAAGACCTCTAGCATGACAGTCCAACGCACTTACCATCATGCCACGGGTATTAGAAGAGCTGGCCACCTGCTGTTTGCAATTTCAATTAAACTTTTTTTTACCTGCTCTATTGGCCTGTCATTCATTGATACCATATGCCTTGAACTCAGCATTGATCCTGCCTTTTTATTACCATCAATGTCACAGTTTCCTGGGTCCTAACAGAGGGTAACCGTATTATTTTCGATTAGTAAACGAAGCTCCATCCGGATTTGCTGTACCAGTCTTGACTTTGTGTCAGATATGGCCTTGATTGCTGTCGATAAATATGTCTATGCATTAGTCTTCCAAATCGTGGGAAGGAAGATCCTTAGCTTCAAAGACACTGCAGTAACCTGGAAGTTGTATTGATCTTTCTAGGGAGAGATTACATGAAAAATGCCGGACACTATCTCGTCCTTCGTTTTGGAACCATCCGTAAAGACTGATACATGTGTATGACCCTGTTTTCCATCCAGTCCTTCCTTGTGGGAATTTCTGTTTTTGCTACTAGGCTTAAAGCCATGTACGGCTTTAAACAGTCTGTCTGAGTGCCAAGGTCTATGTTAAAAGTGCTCTGTTCCTGTGACCAAAGGAATCCCTTTTCCAGGAGCCCTCTTCTGTAATGCGTTTCGAAAGCAAATATTTTCGAAAACGAGTATTTTTTACTCTCTATTTCTAATGCGGATAATACATCTCGTACTTACGGAATGACAAATCCGCATCCGGATTTTTCATGCGTTTCCGAATGTCATTAGCGTCCGAAAACTGAAATTTTGTTTCTACACCAAGAGAGGTAACGGATTGCAATTCGAAGGTCGTTTTTAACCCTAGTTTACGGCACGAAAAATAATGCTAAAACAAAACTTGGGGTTCGTGCGAACCCCAAATTTTGCATGCACATCAAATTGGTCATTATTTACAAGATGATGCACTGCCTCTATTTGCTATTGATTAAGTTGACAGTTGTGGTGTCCTATTATAACAAAACACGTGTCTTGTTTCAAAAATATAAAACAATTTGCTGAAAATAGTGAGAACAAACTTTGTAGTTACCAAAAAGTGAGTTGTAAAAATATAATTATTCAAAGTTTTATTAAAAAAATTTGTAAACCTTTATATTGATTTTATATTTCAGTGTCTAATTTAGATAGATTATTGAGAACATATAATTGACAATGAACGAACTGCAGGCATATTTTGGGGTTTTGTTGTACATTGGAGCATTAAGAGATAATCACCGTCGTGTACGTACACTATAGGATCCCATCAAGGGGTTCACACGAACCCCAAGTTTGGTTTGTGGCTTTTTTTCAGAAAAAAATTCCAGAAAATTATCTTAAATCGTTTTGATGAAAAAACGATCAAAAACTTAAAGAAAAATGAAATTTGTTCACTGATTTTTTATCCCTGGTCAATTATATGATAAAGAAAAAAGTTATAAGCATTCAAATTTGCGTTGGGGTTCGCTCGAACCCCAAAACGTAAACTAGGGTTAAAGGTTACAAAAGGAAAATTGTGTGAAATAGATAAAAGGTAAGTAAGAAAATAATAATTTTATTCAAAATTTAAGCAAATAAATTTCGTTACAGGGAATCATCAACGAAAAATGTGCATACCAAACAAAATACAATTTGAAAACATTTCAAGAATATTTGATTTGTCGCGTATTGTTCTACGTTCAATTCGTTCTTCTCTATTTTCTTCATCCATCCACAGCGCAACCGAATCCATTTTATTAACTTTTTACTGAATTTTATATTTTCTCTTTAAAAATTAATTTCAACTTCCTCGTCTTGTTTGTGATATGTTTTTATTTTTTTTTTTTTATTTTTGCTTTGACACATCTCATGAGAAATACTTCGAGACTCGGCAAATCTATTCTATAAATAGAAAAAGTACTAGATGATTGTTTTGTTCGATTCGAAAATTTTACAGAGTACGAATTCATAAACGAATCGAATATGAGATTCGAATCTGATTGGCTTTCGAAACGCATTACACAGTAGGGCCTCAGGTATAACACTGTATTAGACTAGACGTAATGTGATTTTGGCCTCCAGTTTCTTCACGAATATATGAAGAAAGGGCTTTCGAGAACAATGTCCCTAGGGCTGCAGTTGGTGTAATCCTCATGTCACTTGTAGTACCCATACACGCAATTTTTTGAGTTTTTGTCATATGTTTAAGATTGGTAACTCTATTGATGGAAATTCTTCTTTACAATCAAATAAATTTGTATTGATATCTCTTAAACCAATTTTAACATCAAAATTAAACAATCTATCGATTTATCAAAATTTTGTTCATGATTGTTCCGAGTTTGACCTCAATGGAAAATCAAATTTTCTTCAGCAATTAAAAGAAAACAAATATAAACCATCCCCTTGAAGTTTCTTTTACTCTTAAATAGCGTTAAAAGTTTAATTTTCTATCTTCCCAATATTGAAAATAACAATTATCTTGCAATCATCATGGTTTTTCCAACTTGAAAAAAGTAACTTCCTTAAACCAAAACTAGAAATTCATATGATTCTTTTAATCTTATATGAATCCATTCTAGATCACATTTATATGTAGAAAACAAAAATTAGTCAACCGGTTTTGTGCAGTAATCTGATACAAAATCAAAACAACAAATAGGTAACATATAAAAGTCAATTTAAAGCCAAATAAAAGAACATAGGTTTTATGTGTACAGTGCATCAAAGAATCTAAAGTGAAATATGAACAATATGCTGTTCGGAATAAAAACACTTTCAAACTTTCAGAAACAAACAAAGAAATTTCTGAAAAAAAGTTCTTTAAGTTACTGAGTGGGGGCCCATAACACAATGCCCTACAAAACTCGTGGAACTAGAGAAATCAACTAATGCAAATTGATCTTCCAGCCCAATGAAAATAAGAATTATTCAAAAGCTGCATTTTTCAAAAAGTTGAACTTGATAAACAAGAAATGAAATAAAATACGCTAATGACAATTGTTATTATCAACACATATGGATAAGATAGTTTCGTTACGCTTGTCCGTCTATATGATGCGTCGAACCAGTTTATACCAGTCAGCTGAACAAAATTTAAAAAAAACCTTAAACACAATGACTATGATTTGAGTAATGTTGTTTTTTTAGTGCATCTACATTTCGGGAATCAATCGCTTGGACATTTTATTTTGCGTAGCCCTACAGAAAAAAAAATTAAAGGTGTCAATTCGCGTGGTCTTGGAATAATTGATCGTGTTATATGGGTTATTGCTGTTGTTGGAATCAGAAATCGTACTACATAATCGTGATCCAGTCAAATAGAGTCGGTTATCATTAACCCTTCGAGTTGATTACAACTGTCATCAGCAACCCTTGGACTTGCGACAGCAGTATTTTAAACTGGAATTGCATTACGATGATGCCTTACAACATCATCCAATTTCTTCAAGTTCCTTTATATTTTCACCAATTGCTTTCTTAGTCGATTGATTGAAACGATCATAATTATCGCTCAGTGCACGAAAAGTTACTATGTTTAAATAACCATTTTTGTAGTAAAATTTAATAATTTTAACGCTTTCTTCGATTGTTAAGCCATCTCTCATCGTGAATGGTAAAAATTCAACCAATATTATGAAACTTCAAGTGACATGACAGCTGGGTTTGACAGGTGTCAAATGTAAGCGCTACTGAATTTAAAACCCCAAAATGAATGAGACTGTATACTGCAGTTCCCATAGGAAGTTATTGTAATCGGTCCAATTTGTCGAATTGAAAATTTTGACATTTCTCGACGTTTCATGGCCCCTAAGGTCGAAATAAAAGATTTTTAGATGGATGTCTGTGCCTGGGTATGTACATACGTTCCTACGTCCGTAGGTTCGCGACGTTTTTTTCGTTGTCCATAGCTCAAGAACCAGTAGAGATATCGACTTCAAATAAATTTTGTTATACAGATAATAATGCAGAGAGATGCAGAAAAATTGCGTGGGTGTTTTTTTACCATAAAAATTTAAAATAAAATGCACGACTGGGTCGCACGAACTTGCTCCTGTATTCAAAGAGTCTGTTTAAAAAAGTATCTATGTATAAGATTTAAAAATATACCTGTAAAATAAGTTTGTCTTCAAAGATATAAATGCCATTTGATTTGTCGAAAAAACCTCCATTTTTCAATTTTTTGGGAGGGGGTTACATTCAATACAGTTAAAATAATTTAAAAAAAAAATTAATTTAAGATTCAAAATTTTACCTGAAAAATAAGTTTGTCTTCAAAAATTTAAATGCCATTTTATAAATAAAAAAGTCCTTAATTTTTCAAAATTTTTTTCGAAAATCGTTAGAGCGGTTTTTTTTTAAATTAATTTTTTATATATAAAAGTTTTCAATTTTGTTCTTAAAATATTTTTGGTATGCAGTTGTTTAGTGATTGTAAATATACGCTCTACATTTGAATTTTGTAAAAAAATGTTGGCCCGTTTTTGAGATATAGAATTTTGAAAAAAAAAAATTCAATATTTTTTTAAAAATCCAAACAAAGAAAAATTGCACTTTTGATAATCAAATATTGTTAAGGCAATATAAGAGCTCATTCAAAAAAAAAATTGTTGAAATCGGTTCATAAGTTGCTGAGAAAATTAAAAAACAAAAAAACGGTTCTATGAGCGGTACCTTTCCTGAGCAATACAAAAATATGTTTTTCTTATTAAAAGAAGCCAAGTTAAAAAATTAAATTTTAGAGAAAATAAAAAAAAATCTATCGGTTTGTTTTTGAGAAAATTCGAATTATCGTTTTTTGACCAAAAAAATTGTATGGGGGCCACTGTTAGTTTTGATCTTAAAAAAAAAATGAAAAAAACACCTAACGCGAATCTGCTCAAAACCTTAACTTCCAAGTTTGAACTCAATCGACCCAATGGTTTAGGCTGTAGGAGCGTGGACAGACAGACAAAATTCTGCACGAATGCAAAACTTGCCATATAGTTCCTATATGTCGCAAGTAAAAAGGTGAACATTTTGGTTTACCCAAAATATCTCAAGAACCAATAACGCTAAGGACTTGAACTAAATTTTTGTATTATATATTATGACGTGATACCAAACTAGTATATTTTTGGAAAAAATTCTAACTAACGGTTTTTTTTTATAAATCAAAAAAACTAAAAAAAAAATATTTGTCACCTCGTATATTTTAGGAACAAAAAATGATTTTATCTCCAAAATAATTTTGTGCAATAAAGAATAACGTTTTTGACATCTGGCAAAATTTTGAGAAAAATCGAGATGACAGTTTTTTTTATAAAAAATAAAAACCTAAAAAAAAAACATTACTAAAAGTTGGTAAAAATTGATTTTGGACTCAAATATCTTTTCAAAAATTTCAGATTATGGTTTCGAACTTATTTTGTCTTATAAGAAATATTGTTTTCAAAATTCATTAACATTTTGAGAAAAATCGAACTGACAGTTTTTTTTATACAAAATAAAAACCTAAAAAAAACATTACTAAAAGTTGGTAAAAACTGATTTTCGACTCAAATATCTTTTCAAAAATTTCACATTATGGCTTCGAACTAATTTTGTCTTATAAGAAATATTGTTTTCAACATTCATTAACATTTTGAGAAAAATTGAATTGACAGTTTTTTAACAAAAAATAAAATTACTAAAAGTTGTTAAAAATTGATTTTGAACTCAAATACCTTTTCAAAAATATGAGATATTGGCTTCAAATTAATTTTTTTTTTATAAAAAATATTGTTTTTAACATTCTGTAAAATTTTGAGAAAAATCGAATTGACAGTTTTTTAATAAAAAATAAAACACTAAAAAAAAATTCAAAAAAGTTGGTAAAAAATGATTTTCGGCTCAAATATCTTTTCAAAAATTTGATATTATGGCTTTAAACTAATTTTGTCTTATAAAAAATATTGTTTTCAACATTCATTAACATTTTGAGAAAAATTGAATTGACAGTTTTTTTGACAAAAAATAAAATTACTAAAAGTTGTTAAAAATGGATTTTGAACTCAAATATCTTTTCAAAAATATGAGATATTGGCTTCAAATTAATTTTTTTTATAAAAAATATTGTTTTTAACATTCTGTAAAATTTTGAGAAAAATCGAATCGACAGTTTTTTTTTATTTATTGGCTTCAAACTGATTTCATCTCACAGAAAATATTGTTTTCGAAATTCAGTAATTTTTTTATATAATAACAATTGGTTTACGGTTCTCGATATCTCATAAACAATAGAAGATATTGACTTCAAATTAATTTCATTCATCATATTTTTATTTGTTTGTATAAGAAATAAAAACTTTTAAGAAATGCTACTAAAATTGGTAAACATTATTTTTCGACTAAAAATCTCGTTTACAAAAAAAAAAATTTGAAATCAAACTATTTCATCAAATGCAAAATATTGTTGGTAATTTTTAAATCTTTTAGAATAATTTAACTGACAACTTTTTTAGCAAAACACGAAAACCTACAAACCTTTTAAGCAAGACAAATCGACAGACGGAATGGGAAGTTATCAGTGTGGGTCGCATTCCAGCCTCTTTTTCAATAACAAACTGTGCATCTGAACACGTCTAAAAAGTGACAGTTCGTGATAAAAAAATCAAACAATAATATCGAATGTCAAAAACTCGACCATTAAAGGTTGGTATTTAGTGATTTAAACCTTAATTAAATGTTGCATTATGTGAAATATGTACATAAATTGAAATCGGTTAAAATTAGCAAAATCATCTTCTTAGCTTTGTAACCTACTAAAAAGTCTTCAACACTTTACTTTTTCGCTAACACAATGTTGCGATAGCGTTTTTATTAAATTTTCATCTGAAAGTTAAAAACACTTGTTACACTTTTAACCTTTGTTCCTTTCAATAGTAATCAGTTTTTAAAATCCATATTTCCATTTAGTTAAAAGAAAACGAAATTCAATTTTAGTGCAACTATACGTGGAATTTCTTGATGCCATGTATCTAACTCTGAGTCAAAAAAAAAATAACATAAATGCCATCGAGCAATGTACAAAAACCCAACGCAAACGAAACGAATTTCTGGACTTTTGTGTTCGCTCTACATTAAAATCCAGTTTTGTATTTTTGTTATCCCCCCTAAATAAACAGATCTATAGCAACAATGCGCCTTTATAGTGATGGGATTGGACATGGACATGGTTGACTATATAATGTTGCCAAAACAACAACCATCATAGCAGCAAAGGAGGCAAAAGGGAAGAATAGTTTTGCAAATGTTATCGAGTCAAAAGAGTGAACTATAAGCCACAAAGCAGAGGTATGTATACGAGTATGAATATGCCTATGAACCCCTAAGCCAAAGATACAACATGAAATTGAATTCAATCCAAAGTTTTGTATGTTTTTTTATTTTAGGTTAGAAAAAAAGAAGGAAATACGGTGCCTGAGTCATCCCACAACCAGATCCAGAATAAGCCTCCGCAGCCAGAAACAGCAACAGCACCGCACAATTCACAACCAACCATCAACATCAAAAACACAATGACTGGTTTATACGATGATGTTTTTGTTGTTGTTGTTGTTATTATTATTTTTATTGCAAAATGATGTGAGATAGAAAAGTATCTTTTTATATAATCTGCTTCTGCTCATCATCAAACCAAAAACAAAAAAAATTATAATCAGTTAAACAAATCGCTATTTTATTTGTTGAAAGTGAATTCACCAAAAACCAAAACTAAAGAGCTTCTTATGTTGATGGTTTTATGCTTCTTCTTTTAGGTTATAAAAATTCAAACACAAAATTTTTCAATCCACAAGTCTGAAATTCTTGAACAAAAAGAAAAACTACATATATTCGTATGAAAATATGAGTCATTTTGTATTGTAGCAGTCTTTTCTTTGCTATTTCTTCCGTCTCGAGGAAACAATCTTTGGTTTTTGGTCTTTAGGTCTTTTTACTGGTGCAACATGCTCTCATGATCTCGGATTGGTATTTTTATATTTTTGTTTTTGTTTCAGATACATATTTGTGTTGTTTTGCATTTTATTTTGGCGAACAACAAAAGTGGATCCATATTCGTTTTGGAATAACTACAAAAATACACACATTGCGAAAAAAAGATATAAAAATACGAAAAAAGAAACTTGGAATAGGGCAAAGTGGGGTAAAATGGCATTATAGACCGACAATGCATTTAAATCGGAACACATGTCCTAGGAGAAAGAGTCGTGTTGAATTCGTGTGTAAAAATGATTTAGAAATAACTTTTTCTTAAGTCATTTGTCATATTCAGGTTGTTCTCGAAAATTGCAGTCTTCTTCAACTTAAACTTTTCTTTCAAGACAAATTGATATGGCAGCTGTTTTTATAAGGTTTTTTGTCAGTGAAGATCTATCTATACCACCAAATCGCTACAGATTTAGAGTTTACTGACTTATCTGTAGTAGAAATTAAATCCATTTATCGAATTGACCTTTTTTACCCTATTATCCCCTATTCAACAAAGAATCGGTTGAATGGAAACAGAATGCGGATAGTATAATATATTGCCGCATGAGCGTATGGCACTGGCACTTTGATGTCGCGATACGATACCATACGGTATACGATATAGAACCACCATCAGCAGCAAAACCCAAGAAGAGTATAAATGACGCAGTCTCTTCATAAGAACAACACTAAAGTCGCACAGAAATTAATCGTCAGGGAGTGCAGTGTACTTTATCCATGCTTGACATTGACATGAGTTAAGTTGAGTACGCAGGATGAAATCGCAATGAAGAATTTAATTTTTTGCATTTTATATTTTTCTTTCTTTAATGTTTATCTTCAAAATGTTTGAAATTAAAAACACCAATTGAATCAGACTTTAATTTTTACAAAAATTATATTCAAGGAAAAATTATAATAAGCTTTGATGATTGTAGTTTTATGGTTTTTGTAATTAAAAGTCAAGAGGAGTTGCTGATGATGTTTAATGTTTCTTTCTTAAGTTTATGTTTACTTGAACTTAAGTTGATATTGATTTTTTTTTGTCAGATATTTTTTAAATACAAGAATCGGAAATAACAAGAAGAAGATATTTTCAACAGGTTCTACAATTAACTAGACTATAAGTTGCTTATAAATAACTTAATGATCTTTTTTTAAATGCGTTAAAACATCTGTTTTTTTGTGTATAACTAGTCAAACTTGTTTTTGCAGATCTACTTTCTAGATAAAAAGGTATACAAGGATAAAGTACAACAAATTGAACTTCTGATTGTTAACTTGGGGTTTTATAAAATTTGAAATAGCCTTAGTTTTTAGGTTCTTTATTCACAGTTACCAAATTGTTTTACAACTTTTTTCCTTTAAATAAAATTCAAACTATTTCTAGAATCAAATAAGAGTTTTCTCGAAGAAGGAATAGTGAAAAGTCTTCTTATTGATGAAGCCTTTCAGACAAAAATGCGGTCTGTCAGTGAATATTATTTCTCGATAAAATAATTCTCAGGGTTTCAAATATTTCCTTTGTTAGAGGTAAATCAATCCCTTTTTTCAGTTGATATTAGTCCTGCAGTTTACTGAGATACCCATAAAATGATACCACATAAATCTTGAGGCTTTCTTCCAAGCTTAATGAAACCAGTCTGAGTCCCTTACGAAACATGAAAGACTAATTACGTTGATATGATTGAGATCGTTTAGATCGTTACAGAATAACTTTCCTAGGTAGGTCTTGCGTTTTTGAGCTAGAGCAGTACAGAGGAGATGAAGAACTGTTTTCTCTTCTTCCTCATCCATACAGCTTCTGCAAAAGTTATTGGAGAATACGCTTAGCTGTGTGGCGTGCTTTCTTATTAAATAGTGCCTGGTTATGCAATAGCGATTGGTATAGTGGTAGAATGGGTTGTACTATACCATTTCTGGCCAGTTCATCTGCCTTACAATTTCCTGGATTGTCTCTAGTGCCCGGCAGGTAAATACTCATCTGTTGTGTCATCTCCATTAGAGATGATCGACAGTTATGGATTGTTATAGGGTTTGTAGAGACGGAGTCCAGGGATTTGATAACAGCCTGACTATCTGAAAAAATACGGATATCAGATGTTGATATTACGTTTTCTTTAAGCCAGGACAAGACTTCTTTTTTCGCCAACAGTTCCGCCTGATCCATCCATCTGGATCTGTATCCAGAAAGATCTGGAGGGTATAGATATTTGGAAGTATCTGTCGAATTGTAGTACTTAAGAATTACGGAGAGGCCAAATTTGTTGTTAACTTACTGCGATGATGCTTTGAGGAGAATAGCAGAACTAGTAGCTTATGTGTGTAACGCCGTTTCCACCGATTGGCCTTTACAGTAGGCATGTTGAGACTTGAGACAGAAGTCTTGTATCATACATCCTTAGGGTTGGCTTGCGAGCATTTTCCTGCTTTAGGGATGAAAACAACTTTCATTTCTCTCTATCCCGAAGGAATATGGACCAGATATAGTCAGTTGTTGATAATTTCCTGAAGGATTGGAGGCTTTTTGTAGTTCGGCTAGTATTATACCATCTGGTTCTGCAGATTTAAATGGTTCGAAGCTGTTGACAGCCCATTATATCTTGTCCCTTGTGATCAGACCTTGGGGATATTTTACAGTAATAGTTAAACGTATTTGATTGTTACAAGTTGAGGATAGAGAGCTACCAGGAAAGTAAGTTTGCAGTAGTATGTTCAACGATTTTTCACTTGAAATTGTCCAGGAGCCATTAGCATTGTTCAGACAGCTTGGCATCACTAGTAGGTAAGTTTAAAGAATTTTTCGTAGCGTAGAGGCTTCGAAAGTTTTTTCTATTGTAAAACAGAAGGACCGCCAGGAAGATCGCTTAGATTTCCTAGCTTCTTATCCTTTATAAGAATCCCAGTGAGAAGCTAGTCGGAAAAACCGAGAAATATTGTTGAAAGCATCTCTAACCTTAACTTGTCAGTATATCATGAGATTTCAAGGTTGTCAGTTTGAATGGACATTACTTATTCAAAATAAAGCTTGTGCAACTATGATTAATGATTTTTTTTAAATTCTAGAATTGGAAAATATTGATGTGCAAGATCATTTTTAACAAAACAGCGCTATGTGCCACACAAGCAACGATAATAATTGAAATTTTGCACGAAAAGTTATTTCTCGAAGAGGTAAGCGAGATCTTGTGATTTAAAAACTCTAAAAGCTAGCTTTAGAGTTAACTCATTCTGAAAAATTGGGCCTAAGAGTTGCCAATTCAAAGTTTTGTTTAAAAATTTGAATTACATATTTGTATAAATGACATAAGTTTAAGGATGCGTTCAGATTAAAAGTTTTAAGCAAATCCCATTCTTTAAAAACACAAATATATATTTTATCGATTTTTAAAGTGATGTATGGCAGCTCTTCTTTGTTTTAACCATTTAACCATAAAAACACGTAAACATTTGACAAATTACAAGAAATTGCTTTTTGTTTGTTTATTCTTAGCGTTTATTATATCAACAGTCAACAATAGAAAATAAAAACAATCGAATTTCATTGGTCTTTTGTTTTTTTTTATTTTAATAGTAAAGCCCCTACACAATATAGATTCCAAAGCAATAAATAAAACACACAAAAACATTTATCTTAAAAAAGAAAACTTCACATTTCATCGTATTTCATTGCTTTTCCAAAAGAAAAAAGCTATCAGGTCAAAACAAACGCACCAAACACTAGAGGGAGCAGGCAGCATAACATATTCATGTTAATTTCCAAGTAGAAAAGTCAACGAAAAAAATAAAAAATTGAAGTAGAACGTGGCCAATCTATAAATTTTGATTGATTGTTATTTGACGTTTTAGCTGGAGATGATAATGATGAGCAACAAATTATTATACAACATAAATCGATATAAAACAAGAATGTTAAAACATCAGAAATTAGTAAAGAAAAAAAAAAAGAAAAGAAGTTGATATTTGTATGCAATATTTGTTATGGATATGTTAATTGGAATTGACAGTAATTTATCGGTCATTACATTTTTGACATTTAAACTTGAAATGAAGTTTTGTCTCAATAATTAAATACAAAAATTAAACGAAAAATATTTCTATACAAGATTTAAAAAGTATTTTAACCTTTTTTTTTAACTAGTTTTTTTCTGCTGGCTTACAATTTATTGGCCTATAGTCATAAAATCTATAGAAACATGACATCTTTGACAGGCATGACATTTCTGCTAACGGCATTGATTTTATTGATGTTGAAGATGAAGATGACGTTTCGAACGCAAATGAAAATGTTAATGGACGAATAATGTTTATATTTCTTAACATCTCGTTTGAAAATGTTGTAGTTGCTTGATAATAAAATTGATGTCAGAGAAGACTTCTTCTTTTAAAAGGCCAAACCGATTTATGTACATTATGTATGAATGTGTCTTTTTCACTATAGTAGACAGATATATTTATGACGTCTCCTATAAAATGCCAAAAGCAAAAATTTTACTATTTGACTTAACGAACCTCAATCTTTTTGCTTCATCATCAAAAGAATTTTGTACTTAAGTAGCAGCAACAACAACAACATCAATCTCATATTATGTGGTTTTAATGTCGCTCATTTATGCACGCACGTTCAGTTCATCTACAAAATCATGGTGCTTGTTTTTATTTTTATATTATTTTGCTTCTTTGGGTTTGCACTTAAATTTGTTTGTATTCTTCTTCTTCTGGGTTTTTTATTACACTCCGGAGTCTTGCTAGCTAAATGTGAACTTGATTGGATTACGCCCTTGCCCTTGCCATTTGCACTCACTCCTCTTGATTGTGGGCCAAACCAAAAGATGCGATGCCATGAAGGGCTTGATGAACTGAACATGGCCATCAGGCCAGGCCCGCAACATTCACTCTGATGTATATCGAATATCTTATTCCGCTTTGTGATGCTGCTGCTGCTGCTGATGGATTCCTCGTGTGGTTTGGTTTTGGCGGTTCAGTTCGGTTCGGTCGGTGGTGAATCATGAGGCCTCTTTTAGAACTCATTGTAAATAAGTACGAAGAAAAAACACACTATGGACATAAGTACATATGCAAACGCCGCCACCACCGCATCGGCGACGCTGCTGATACTCACTTAATGCGCCTTCATTCTGCTGTTGCTGCTTATGAAGCCAGCCATCAATATATATATACATACTCTCTAATGCTTAAGTGCGGTAAAAGTTATTCTTGGAAAAAAGACCATTGTAGGTATTTTATAAAGGGGTTGCAGTCTTTTTTCCATCACCTTCTCCGCCTTCCGTTCGTTAATATCTACATACCTACCTACGGTCGGTGGTGTAGGAATCGTCTTCGATCACATATCACGCGCCTGTCTAATATATCTTCTAGAATATAGATGCACAAGAGAGGAGTATCTTATGTTGTTAAAAGGATAAAGTATACGTAAAGTACGTGTGCTTCAATCTTCATGGTGAGTATAGATTTTATGAATGAAAAGATTTCGAAGTAATTTGTTGTAATAGAGTGAGTGCATTCAGCATTATTACCAACTGAGTTTCAATTTTTCATGTCAACATCTTAAAACTCAAAAATTCATAACTTTACGTAACTAATAAATCTGTCAAGACACAAATTTCTCCTTTTTTTGCATTCCATGGGGCCAAATAAATCAATTTATTTTTGATTTGAGATCAAATCTGCAGATCTGGATTTTTCGGCACTAATATTAATATAATTTTTTAAAAATGTACCTAGGAATTTGACAGCTCTGCCGTACTCTATAGAACGTACACGAAGTTACACAAATACAATGACAAAAAAAAAAAACAGTTCAATGCGCCACAAAAAAAATCAACTTTTGAAGGAAAATCATCTGAAATCTGAATTTACCCATGGAAAACCCCATGAATGTCAATTTGAATGTTATTTTATTTTTTATTACAGTTGACCAATCAGACGCTCTAAAAATTCAAATTGCTGTCAAAATATTGAACCAATATGGCGTTTTTTATTGTGAATCTAGAAGAAGAAATACCAATAAAACATTTTTAACAAATATAATCGATTCTAAAAAAAGTAAAACTTGGCTGTTTTTTATAATTGAAATTTTATTTGTGTGAATTTAATTGGCTAGCTGTCACAAAAACTAAAATATGACAAATTAGGCCAATTAGATATATTTTGATGTGTTATACACTCGGTTCGGCCTAACTATCTAAACCAAATAGATATTAAACTGTCATAATGCTATGGCCACACTATCTGGCAAAATATTGAATTACACATATGTTGAACAAGTTAGACGTTTGCATGCAACATTTTGACGTTTCAATATGTCATTTTAATTTCATATAACTGTCATTAATGTAAAAACGTATTTAAATTACTTTTCAGATCCCATATTACTCGTATTTGTGTAAAAATCTGAAAAAAAAAACTTTTTGACAGTTCTTTGACATTTCAACGGAAGGATTGAATTTCATTGAATTACTCTCAGCTGGCAACATTTGGCTCATGCCATACAAATTAATAAAAATAAGTGTGATGCACATACGAGTGAGTACGTTACGCATAGAACATATTTAAAAGATTGACATGAAAATAAAGTGCGAAGGAGGAAAGGAAGGAGAAGAAGGTATGAAGCTAAGATAAGGACATAGATTGATTGAAGAATTTAGATTTTTTTATTTCTATGCCTTGTTTTTGTTGTTTTTATATTTTCTTTGTTTTTTTTTCTTGTACTCCCCCACATAAATAATAAAGTTGAGATTTTGTTTTGTTCTTGTTCTTTTTTATGCGTATATTCTTCATCTATATAAGCCGGAAGTTATTGGAGGGCATTATCCGAAATGTACTTCATCTTTATTTTTTGTTTTGTACTCATTCCAACCTTAGTATTCTCTAAGGTTAGGTTAGGTACACATCAAGCAAATGGCGAGGGTGTGATTATGATTACTTTCGGTTTCTTTTACTCTACTTTTAATGTTTTTAGGTTTTGTGTACGTTTTGTATGTTTTTTTTCCTCATTTCTTTTGCTTTTTGTTTTTGTTTTCTTTTTACTTTTATTTAGTTATGTGATGGGGAATTGTTGTTCATATCGACAGAAATATATATATGTTTTTCCATTTTGTATCTTGAATGGTACAAAGTCACTTATTTCGAAAAGTTACATATTTTTTTGTCCGAATGCAGAGGGCGTGCGAGAAGTTTAGAAGGAGGAGGAGGTTGAATTTATGACAAATGCATTTGGTACGCCATGTTATAGTCGTTTAATAAATTCAAACAAATACAAAAAGGGAGAAAAGATAACAGAATAAGAGGGTGGCATAGGCCAGGCATACAAATAGGTACACGGAACAAATATTTATTACTTCATTCCAAAGCCATTCGATGAGATATGAAATCGATTTGGATTTTTGTGGTATATTTGGAAACAGTAGTGGGGTGGATGCTTATATTAATTCAGGATTTTAGAAAGGGGCAGAAATCTGTCTGTAAGTCTTTCTTTGATTTTTTTTTTCTTGAAAGACTAAAGTTATTAGCCCATCAGAAACGTAGAAACGTATGTTTGTCACTTAAAAATGAAATATGTACAGAATCTGGGTTTTCCCGCTAATAGACAACATTTTTAACGAAGATTTGTATGATAAGTACATTTCATGATTGCATTAACAGAAGAAATGTGTTTTGCGGTCTTATTAGTCTTCTCTTAGTTTAATGTACTAACTACTTACAAACATTTGAAATTCGTTCGAAAATTCAACTTCAGAATATACTCAGAAGAAACCCGAATAATTTAAGCTCTAGTTTTAGTGATTACAATAATACACTGGTACCTTCTTGTATAATACAAGTTCAAGTATTTCCATAAGTTATTAAGTAAAGGGTGATTTTTTAGCTATTATCTTTTTGGCAACACTGATTTAAACAGCTGACGCACGTTTCGTGTTTTGTTTCACTGTCAAACATCTTCAGTTTGGCCTATAATTTAACCATGAATCGTCTTACAAACCAACAACGCTTGCAAATTATTGAATTTTAATATCAAAATGCGTACTCTGTTAAGAAAGTTCATCGCGCGCTTCTTCCAGCGAGCGACGACGCTGATTTTTGTCTCAATGGGTACGTAAATAAGCAGAATTGTCGATTTTGCAGTGAATATCAGACAGAAGCATTGCAAGAGCTACCAATGCATCCAGAAAAAGTCAGTTTGGTGCGGTTTATGGGCTGGTGGCATCATTGGACCATGCTTCTTAAAAGATGATGCGAATCGTAACGTAACTGTGAATGATGAGCGCAACCGTGAGATGATATCCAACTTTTTTTTGCCCAAAATGCAAGAGCTTGACTTGCATGACATGTGGTTTCAACAAGACGGTGCCACATGCCACACAGCACGCGCAAAAATGGACTTATTAAGAGGCGAGTTCGGTGAACATTTTATTTCAAGTTCGGGACCGGTCAATTGGCCGCCTAGATCGTGCGATTAAACGTCTTTAGATTATTTTGTTAAAGCTCATGCCTATGCAGACAAGCCCGCTTCAATTGATGCATTGGAAGACAACATTGAAGCATTTATTCTTGAGATACCGGCCAAAATGTTGGAAAGAGTATGCTAAAATTGGACTAAGCGGATGGACCATTTTGTGTTTTTTTTTGAAAAACCTTTCTATTGCTTTTAAAAAATCACCCTTTATATTCCATAAAACTTGCATTGAGCGGACCTCAATCACTTCGAAACGTTTGCAGCAGTCGTTATTTCGCGTTCGATATTGGCTCTGAGCTCGTTTGTTATTTACGCCTGAACGGCAACAATATTTTGACAATTCCACCAAACCGTGCGTCGTTGTCTTACCAATGGTAACATCACACAGCGTATAATATGTAGACTCAAATTGTACACTTAAATTTTTATTGCGTGTCTACTAGAGCGATAATTACAACCAAAAATTGGAGTTAACGCTCTTAAAGTTGCGGTTCCCGACTCTGATAATGTTTGCAGACGATGCTTATTCGTGTAACAGTGAAAGGATGTGTTCACAAATTAAATGCAAAGTTGTGAATACCCTATTGGAAAACCCTATAATTATGTTACTATTTTTATAAATAATTAAATATTTCTTGCGATAAAGATGTCTGGTAATAAATTGATGAAATAAGTTACATGGTCGTCTGTACCTATACTGGTTCCCTGACCTAATTTATTGAAAATACATAACTTACTTAATAATAAGTAATGAGCCTCATAAATTAATAATTTTATAATGATATTCATTTAATTTATCGATATCAATATTCTTTTTGTTTACTACTACCACACTAATTTACTATCGAAAAGGCGGAACCTCATTTTTCAAAATTTCTAACGACCACCGGATTATGAATGAATAGATAATAGTAATAAAATTATGGGTTCCCCACAAAACTGAAACAGGTTTCATAAATATTAGGTAGGTAAGATAATGTAGATACCAATTCCGCATTGAGTTTTCAAAAAGTAAAAATCATAAAATCAACCTACAAAAATCTACATTATTCTAAAACAGGTCTTGACAATCTAATTTTAAGTGTTCTGTAATGAGAATAACTGTTGAATTTCCTGTTTGAAATAAGTGAATGTGATTAAAATAAGAATTTTATTTCCCGATGACATCATTACGACATTCCATTTTTTTTTCTAAAACATAAAAGTTGTATTTCAAAAACACAACGACAACAGATTGAAAGGCAATGGAATAAATAAACATATTAACATGATGTTCTGTTTTGTGCATTATCAAAAGGTCATTGGGTTAAATTAAAACCGCATTCACATAATAATTTAAACAAAAACAGAAACAAAAAAGAGAATGTGTCGTAATAAATTGATTAAATCAATTCCCGTTGAAAACGATCATCATAATCATCAATATTTATACTTAATCGAATTCAGATTGCAAAAACCGAGTTAAAAATGTTTTGTTGTTTATTTAAATAGTTTTTATAAACAAAAATAAAGAATTGCAAATGAAAATAAATTCAAAAGTTAGAATAATATGAATTCTATTCAAATTCGCCGGAAAGAAAGGAAGAAGATTAAACAAAAATTAGAGCAAAATAACAGGAAACTTAAGCCTCCTATCATCAGCAAAGAAATGGGTGCGTCTACCACTGATAATGATGATAATGACAATATTGGAAAATTAAGACCGGAAGATTCAAATGTCGGCAATCTTTTACATCTATAAGTTGTAAGAGGAAGTTGTTTGTAACGAATTTAAGTTGTTGACTTATGTAATGAATGTTAGTATTACCGACGATGCGACAGCGACGTGGTAATGGGTGGGTGCATTACTTGCTAATGCAAGCACCCACCATTCTTCTGTTTTTTAAATGAGTCGCGTGCGCCTTTCTAACGCATGACTACTCAAAATGCATACAATTTTCTTATACTCGTACTTTGTTCGTAGACGTCGTCATACGCACGCATAAGCCGGAGATCATTTCTGCTATTTATGGCATTCCGTTGTGTCACAGAAAGAGGGAATTTTATTCTATAAATAGTTTTTGAAAAATGGAGAAATAAAAGTTTTATTTTCTTTTATTTCAACTTCAAGCCTATAGAAGAATTATATAGAAATTAAAAAGAATTCAAATCAACAGAAAGACGCCAGCCGGCAGTCGCCCGGCCAGCCCGCCAACCAGCAGCGGCAGCGATATGACGTTCGACTTTGGACTTATTGGGCTGCATTATAAGTGAGATTATGGTTACAGTCTTTTCTTTTTCTTTTTTTGTTGTATTCACTAGAAAATTTCAAAAAAAGGGGACCCCATTTGATTATTGTTGTTGCTTTATTTTTCAATACTTTACAAAAATAATTGTAGATATAGTTTCCTCTGATTAGTATGGAAAATATTTCTTTTAACTAGAACACTATGTCGGGTTTTAAATTGACCTGGCTAGCATCATGCTCATAGGCGAGGCAATGCAAGGCACTGATTTATTATCAAATACGAACCACGAACTATGATAGAGATAATAACCAGAGATTATTGTTCAAGTTGAAATCATTTACATTTACATAAAATTATACTGAAATTTCGATATGGTTGTCAAAATGTTGGTCTTTTTCTTTCGAAACAAAATTTAATTTATTTACATAAAAAAAAATTAGATAAGAAATAACTGAATGAATAAAATATTTAAAATAAGAATTGTCTTAGAATTGGCATGAAAAAAGAACACGTTTTGGTTCATGCGGTGTTCTACCACAACGTGATAATTTCAATATCATTTTTATCAAAGCAAAACAACGAATATAACACAAAACAAAATTCGATATGCGAGACTTCCGTAAAATTTTGTTTGCATTCGTAAAAAGTATTAGAAGTTTGAAGGAAATGTTTTAATACAAAAGATGACAATTTTTTTCCGTTAAAAGGTTTCATTTTGAATAGTCCGCTATTTAAACAGTTGTCACCTTTAAAACTGTCATTTTTTGACCAGCTACGTTATTACCAAAACTTAACTGATACACGCTTTAAAAAAAACATTAAAATTGTTAAAATTTACTACAAAAAGACGTACGAAAAATGCCCTGACTGTATGATTTGACGAAGAGGTAATAACAAATTGCCGCCGAGATTTAGTGATTTAACAGCTCTTGACTTTGTATTAGAGGTAACTTGAAAGATAAAGCCAATGTTCTAATGTCGATTTAAGAAAAGAAGGTGAAATTCGTCAAGCTATCGAGGACAAAACAGCCGAAAATATGCAAATCGGTGCTGCAATCGTAGCCTTAGTGGCTAATTGGTTGATATTGTTTTTGTCTTTAGGGAGCATTCAAGTAATAAGTAACGCAATTTGGGGGAGGGGGGGTCTCGTAAAACGTTACGATGCGTTACATGGGCGGAGGGGGTCTTTCTTACAACACGTTACGTAACATTGTTTTTTTTTTAATAAAAAATTAGGGAATTAAAACTCCAAAATTGGCAACCCTTTTGCGACTTTAGGGTAAAAATGGTCACTTGAGTGTTACGTAACGTTTAGAGAGTGGGAGGGGGAGTACAGAAAAACGTTACGGTGCGTTACAAGGGGAGGAGGGGGGTCAAAACTCTTCAAAAATTGCGTTACGTAATACTTGAACGCTCCCTTACAATGATTTAAATATTCATTGATTTTACATAAAAAGTTCTGTTTTGTAATATTAAAAATATTAGAAAACCCTCCATAATGGAACTCCTAAAATTTGTTAAAGTTAAAAACTCATTTTAATCGTATGTAAAGAGTGTACAGTATTTAAGAAAATAATTGAATTTGCGACGTCATTTGTTAAGTGTTGGTAACCCTTGACAAAATTTGACAGCTGTGACGGTGAACAGGTTCAGGCAACAAAAGGGACTTAATTTGCAGTCAACTGCATTCATTGAACCTACATTTTGACCAATGCAACTAGTTAGTTTTTCTAGTGTCAAACATTTCAAACTCGAAACTTTATATCACTAACCTAAACTTTCAGTTGATCATGTTAAAAACCATTTTTATCTACAAAATATTTCTTAGACAAGGTAAAAGTCCATCACGACTTGTATTTTTTTGTATTACTTATGTATTCTTTTTCCAATTTGATAAGGAACCCTTTTACACAAAATTTTGAATAGAATTATGTAGAAAATAAATAAATTATTGAGTGATAAAGTTCAGCTCTCAGTTGAATTAAAAAATATGATCAGCTGTTATTTTGACATAAGTAGAGTTGACTTGATAGTTAGAGAGATTTGTTTTGACTAACTTTCCAGTCAACTTTCCAATAAAGTTGCCTTAATTGGAAGACAATGGGCAACTTCAGACAACATAAGGGACTTCATTTGCAGTCAACTTCATTCTTTGAACGTAAATTTTGACCAAGGCAACTAGTTAGTTTTTCAAGTGTCATGAATTTCAAATTCAGAACTTTACTTCATAAACCTCTACTTCAAGTTCATAGTACAAAAACTACCAAAATCATTATTTTCTACAAAACACTCCTCAGGCAAGCTACAAGTCCATCACGATTTGTAATTTGTATTTTAAAGAAATATTACTTATATTTCTTTTCCAATTTACAAGGAACCTTATTACAGAAAGCATTAAATGAAGTTATGCAGAAAATAAATAAATCATTGAGTAACAAAGTTCAGCTTTTAGTTGAATGAAAAAACATGATCAAATGTCATTTTGACATAAGTTGACTTGACTTGATAGTTAGGGAGATTTTTCTTGACTAACTTTCCAGTCAACTTTCCAATAAAGTTGCCTTAATTGGAAGGCAATTTTTTGGCAGCTGGCCAATCAGATGCTAGAAACTTGCCTTACTTTCAAGTCCCTTATGTCGTCTGAACCTGCCCAATTTTTTATCAGCTAATAAAAACTTTCCTTACTTACAAGTCCCTTATGCCGTTTAAGGCCATACTCGATACAAAATTGTATGGAAATTCTACACAAAGAGTTTTCTTTAACTCTTGAACTAGGTAGCCACAAGACCTTTTCTTTATTTTATTCTTGATTTCTGTTTTATAATCGTTCCTTTTTAAAATTCTTTACTTACAATTTCCTATTTCATTGGGAACAATTATCCAGAGAAAAAGAATGTGAATGACAAAATTGTTGTTGTTTTTTTTTGCTTTCTTTTTTAATTGTGATAAATTACAGTCTCTTATCATTTTCAAGCATCTGTCTTCTGTAAATTAAGAAGCAAGTAATGCTTCTCATCTCTATCATTAGGTACTTTTTTTTTCTCTAGTATTCTGTCTTTTAGTTTTGTCTGAATATCCTTTCATTAGTCAACTTAATTACTGTTGAGGTATTCTTTAATTTCTACCCTGCGAATCCAAAACTGTGAATTAACTCCATAAATATGTCTCTAAAACTGCATCCTTTAGCATAAGCTTATTTTTCTATTAAATTCCAAAACAACAGCCTTTTTAACCACTTCAATATGTTGCAAACATATACAAAAAAAAAATCATCAATTTAGTTGATTTATTCAACAATTTTATTTTTAAATTTCAGGACAACAATAAAATATCTGTTTTTTGCAATTTGCATTTAGGTACATTATTCAACCACACCTTTCTTCTTTTATAGTAGATTTTATCTGACTTATTTGCACATATTGCCCCCTTTTTATAATTTTTACATTTCTTATCAGCTAATTTATCTACCTACTTCTGGTTTTATTTTTACCACAATTTTTAACACAATATAAAGCCTTTTATATCAACTTATACCTATCTATAACCATCAATTCAAAGTAAACAACAACAATGCCAATAAGTTTCCCATGAATAATTTTAAAAAGATATGCAAATGAAAATGCGAACCTTATCGTACCTCTCTCATCATCATACATGGAAATAGAACCCTATGTGTGTTTTATTTGTTATATTATTGTGGTAGAGATTTAGATTTGTATCCTTCAACTCTACCGTTCTTAAAATGCAAATGCGTACTATACACACATCACACCCATAACCATAGCCACAGTTAAACAGAACCAGTCATACCGACTTTTATGGGAAAGGGCTCCAAAATCACACAAAGAGAACGACGACGCACGGATGGAAAAACATTTTGAACTTCTAAGGGATCCCGAATAGCACAGAAAAAAAAGATACCTATTCAAAAGAAATAAATACAAAATAAAAACTTACCAGAACTTTAGCAAATCGTTTATCCAGCTCTGCAGCTTCGGGTATCGGCGGTTGTGGGCGATTCCTGATGCTCGATTGTCGCACATGATATTGATTTGTCCCCGCCGAAATGGAACTCTGCGGGGAGTTCACATAGAGCAAGTCGTGCTTGTTGGGGAAACTTGTGACTATGCTGCACACTCCGCCGTTTCCCGCAGCACCATTGCCATTGCTGCCAGTGCCATGGCCTGCGATGCCATTCATCTGAGATGCATTTCCATCGGACAGCGAATCTGATTGTGTCAGAGGTCGAGATTTGATTGTTCCCATTTTTCCAAATCTCAAGAGACTGATTCCTCCGAATGCCAAGCCGGTTCCTCCTCCACCTCCACCACCTCCTCCCCCTCCGGGCTTGACTTCTCTGGGTCCCCTGTCGCTGCTACTGCCGCCACTTCTGTAGTCGTCGTTGACTACAGCTGCCGCAGTGTCGACGAAGCAGAGCTTTGTCGGGCAACTATAAAGTTGCTCCCAAATGGAATTTAACAGATCCAGACCACCAAGATTATATTCAAACGGTATAGAGAAAAATTACAAACTCTTTGATGCTGTTTCATCCGGACAGACATATGGGATACATGAAGAAATATGATGCCTATTTAAAATTTAATTTAATTGATTTTTATTTTATAAAGAAAAAAGCTTATTTTGGACACGTTTTTCTTATTTTTGTTTCACTGGCTTTTCAAAGGATCAAATCAAAAAAGGAAGCAAGTAAAAAATACACAAAGAAAATTCAGACGGAAATTAAATTAAAAATTCACAAGTAATTTATTTACAATTCCGCAAACAATAAAAATAAAGAAGTAAAAAAACGAGCGCCCAACCCCAACTTCTCGTTTTTGTTTTTATTTTTGTGATTCAAGTGTTTTAAATTTTAATTTTCTTTTAAGCGCAAATATTTTTATAAAATTAACAAAATAAAAATATCAAAGAAAGCAGCTTAGAGGAGAAACAACAAATTTATTTAAGAAATTAAAAAACTAAAAAACGCAACAGGTTTAGCGGTAGCTTCGCGCCCGGAATGCAGTTTTCTCGGTTTCAGTTTCGGTTTTTGTTTTTGGAAGAAACTATTGTGTGTAAAAGGAACGTGAAGATGAAGAGCGACGAGTGGTTTCGGTTTGTTGTTGGTTTTATTTTTCGGGTAGGTGTCCTTTTGACGTTTTGCTTTTGTTTCCGCGCGGATGCAAAACGAACACGGCCCGGTCTCAGATCTCAGTCTGGTACTTTTGTGGTACTCTGGTTGCTCTTGCCCGTTGTTCTCTTTCTGGTTCCTGTTTTTGTTGTTGTTATTCTGGCTACTGACTCTGTCGTTGGTTTGGTGTTGGTTGGTGGTGTATCAACTTTGGAAAATCCTTTTTTGGTCTCCTTTCGATTCTCAGTACAAGAAAATCCCAACCGGCTAATTGAAAATTATGAAATAAAAATAATATTCACAACACTACTTGGGTATTTAAAAAACACAAAAAATAAAAACAATTCACCAGCATCTTTTTCTTTTCTTTTTTTTAGTGGATTCAAACTGAAAATTTTTGTAATTTCTATTTAAAAAAAGAAAATGAATTTAATTTATGCAAAAGAAGAAAAACACAACATACACAGAACAATGGGTTAGTCGCCTTTTTAGGGTGCGACACACTAGAAATTGATGGGGAACGTATTTTCTACGAAATGAGAGAAGAGAACCTTTCACGAACGCGACAATTTTATGACTGATTTCGATATTGTTAGCTGAATGCTGTCGGTGGGTATATTTTCGAAATGTCAAATTTTAATGGGATGCATAGTTTCTGGGAGTTGGCAATGATTCTGCTGAATAGCTTTTGACAGATAGAGTGAATGCGTTCGAAGTTTCTGAATTCTGACTTATTTGTATTTTTTGTACGTTGTTCGGTTTTTTTTCGCAAATATGATGTTTTCCTGATTTTCAAGATAAAAAGCGAAAATAGTTTCAATATTGGTGCAAAATTGATTTCATACCTTAATTTCCTTAAGAAAAAATGTAAAATCAGGCCAAGCAGCTACTAAGCTGCGCAAATATGTTTATTTCGAGCAATTATCGTTTCTTTTGTCCTCGATGGAAGACCGCCCGATGAAAATTTGGAGGTATTTCTTACAGAACCACAGAGTGCACTCGAAGTAACCACACAGATCTAAGCGACTGGAACCAAAAAAAAGAGATCTAGATATGAGCAGGATTTGTTGGAGATTTTAAGGAAAAGAAAAAAAGAAAATATAGACGAAGACAAGACATTTTTACTCTCTTTGTTACCATCGTTCAAGAAACTGAAGGACAGCGAAAAACTTGATGTAAAAATTGAATTTTTGCGCGTTTTGAAACGAACACGTCAAAACAAAGAGAGCTATAAACATAAAGAATCTCACAAACTACATCATCCTTATTCAAGGAACGATTCAGACTCCGAATCACATAAGTTGGACGTGTTGCCATTAATTGATACAGACATATTTTTTTTTTTATTTTGAATCACTTTATTTTCTAAATTCTGAATTACATTTACATATCATAGTGTTTTATGTTAATTTATTGTATTAATAAATTATTTTTGTTTTTTTTTACCTCAAACATAATCTTTATTTGTTTACCTCAGTGTAACCGCCAGTCTTTCTTCTGGAGATATTGCTTTCCTCCACCTGGTATTTTTGAAAGTTATCAAAGGCCGTATTAGAAACAGAAGTTCATCAAAACTTCTGTCCAAAAACACTCTAATAAAGATATAAATCCTCGGTAGCCATCTTGGATTGCCTACAAGCTAAACCCGAAATCAGACCCATAAATTCATTTAAGTATGCGTGTCATTTCTCCTCTAATTTATGAAATTTCCCCTAAAAACTCAATAGTTGATTCTATGTATGCGTGAAAACACGTCAATTTTTCTCGTTAAATTCGTCCACATTACAAATACAACAATGTAAACAAATGGGTTTTGGAAGGTGATACGTACGAAGGATATCTTCATATAGAGTGTTTTTGCTTCTGAAGCTCATCCGGAAATAACTGAAGAACTTCTTTGGGTGGGAGGAGGTCTAGATAAATTTTTTGAAATTGCCCTTTCACAAGGCGTTGTGAGTTCAACGGGTGGACCCTATATTGCCGTTTGATAACAGGTTTATTCCGTCGTTTTAATTCAAAGGCACATATTAGTGTCAATTCGTAAAAATCCATATCCAAACATTCTTATTGACTTATGATATCTCTTTCAAAAAACAAAAAATATATTTTATAAAACTTTTTATTCCAACAATATATCTATTTTTTTTTTCATAAGCAAAAAAATAGACTTTTATCTCTCAAATTTGAAGCAGAAATCGTAGAAAAAAAAACAGATAAACAGATGTTTGTTTCTAACGTTTCCGCAAATATTTCTAATGGGGTGTTCATGTAAACCCTTTGCGGAAATCTATATTTTTCTACAAAGTAGAAAATTATATCGTTACATGAATACCCTTAATGTTTCCAATACACAATTGGTTTATTTCGTTGATTACTTTCGGAGTTGCTTATGTGCGCGATGTTTGGACAACTAACGATCGAACTATTTGGTTTCGAAAAAGTTGCATGTTCGCGCCTAGCCTAAAGACTTTCCAAGAAATATAAACATCAATTGATGTTTATATTTAATTTTAAAGTGGAAGGTCTACATGTATGTCATATGCAATAAAAAACAATATTAGGAAATGGCCACCATGGCTACAGTTGCAGCACCATATCCTTTTCATAATATTTTTCATGACCAGATTGTATATTTGCGGCTGTATGTCCCCGATAGCTTATTTACAATCATTTTTGGATTTTCCGAGCCTCAAATACAAAAAATTCGACCATAAATGTAGACTACGATATAAAAATGGACGTCATCACTGAAGATGATTCTTTGTTTTAAGGGATCCAATAAGTGCTCCATCTAGAAAATATTGTGTTTTGTGGAATTTTTATAATTTTTGTATGGAATTTTTCTTAATTTCAATGTATTATCGAAGGGTGTAAGTTTCATTGTTTAGACCAGCGTAGTTTTTATTTGTTACTTGTTGTTAGGAGGTGACAAATTTAAATGTGACAGTTGCTCAATTAGCGGGATAATTTAAATTTTAACTGCCATGCCAAATTCTTTTAGAAATTTACTCAACCAATTTTCGCAGACTTCCAGCTGGAAAATCAATTCTTAAATTCACTCTGCAAATCACTTAATTGTCAAAATTTATAGCCAAAAAATTTTTCGTTGAAAAACCTTATAAATCAGACAATTTAATTTCTGCAGAAACAAACCTTTAAAATATATCTACGAATTTTATTCACACTATTTTTATGCGGGGAATGAAATGAAAAATCTGATACTTACACAAAACTCATGATAAATTCACGTAAATGAAATAAATCAACACGAAATTTTTTATCTTGATATGTAAAAATTTGATAGGTTTATGAGAACTGGAATTTTAGGAAAAATGTTTATTTAAAAAAAATAAATTTGTTGATATATTTTAATCAATTCTTTTTAATTTCGTTAAAACTCGATGATCTCGATGATCAATTTGGATGAAACTTGTTTTCGAAAACACTTATCTCAATACTGGGGTGGTTAAGACAAAAATGTTAACGCACTTACACATAAAGTAAAAATTTCTTGTTTTGCGCCTTAACGTCATCAAATAGAAAACATTGCCCTGAAGACGTTATTCGGAGGAATGAATTGAACTCTTGAGCCATTTTAACTCTTGAAGAAATCTTTAACCGAACTCAAAAGATTGTTTTTCTTTCGTATTCCCTTATTGCATAAAAATCGTGCATTTTCGATCTTAGATGTACCAACAGTTTTATCAAATTAAATTCCGTACAAAAAAATGTTTTCACATTCAAACAACGCGTTCAATTTAATTTAAACTTACTATAGAAGTTTTCATTAAAACATATCCATTCGTACGCATTACGCCATCATTATGGTCGTTTTAAATCGACCAACTACATAATTAATTGGTGTAGTTTTGAAGAAAATGGAAGTGTTACTGATATCGTAATTCCTGTACATCATCGTAATACACGGTTAGGCAAAAATATTGCTGTTGCAAATGCAAGTATTTCTGAATAACCAAGAATTTAGCTTGTATGAGGTCTTATTCCTAACAAATTGTTCAATATTTTTCTAAATTCTTTATATTTAAGAAGAAGCAGAGAAGTAGAAAAATTGGTCCTAATGTTTAGAAATAGTTTTAAAATAAAAATAATCAATATTAAGGCTTAATCTTTCGTCTCTTACCTATACACTGGGAATTTATATCTCTCATCTCTATAGAACAAGAGTGAAAAAAAGGCCGTAGCTTTCAGTTTTTCAAAACACCAATATTAAGATAGATGTCGATTTATTGCTTGAGAAGATTCACATTCTGAGAAGATTCACATT
Organism: Eupeodes luniger; assembly: GCA_951509635.1. NCBI lineage: Eukaryota > Metazoa > Arthropoda > Insecta > Diptera > Syrphidae > Eupeodes > Eupeodes luniger. Next base: position 40,757,703 of record OX608073.1, read on the forward strand.
CTGGTGTCGTTCATTGGCCTCCAAGATCATTTAATTTGATACCTTTAGTTTTTCAATAAGCGAAAATCCATATGTACTCGAATAATCGCCGAGTTGTAGTGATTTGGAAACAAACATTATTCAAGTTATGGTCGAGGTACCGGATGAAATTTGTTAAAAAAGTACTTATAAGTTAGCTCAAAAGAACAGCGAGTGCAAAATAATATCGCTTTCAAAATGTACCTGTATATTATTTTTTCGATTTTATTGCATAACTTCTTTCTTACATTTTGCAAAAAAATTGAAATGTAGTTAATCCCTTAATGCAGTAATGTCATAGTACTAAGTGAAATAAGAACCTTAAAAATTAATTCTTTTTCGAACGCACTCATCTTATGTCAATTCTATTTTTGTTTCTCTGAATTCAAAAACAAAACACGCTGACCAAAACTATTGTCAAAATCGAAGCAGCTGGTTCAGTAATTTTTTGTTTTTCTATTTCTTCTAATTTAAATTTTGAATTTATTAAAATTTAAACACAATAAATAATTATTTGAATTCAAAAAACAAAAATAAACGAATTCTATTGAAAATACTCAATAAAATAAAGACAAACAAATGGAAGTGGGCCGCTCGAATAAACAAAAAAAATCTCCTCGAAAACCAAATGAAAACAAACCAAAACCAACAATAGCAGAAGAAAATCGACCAAATGTCAAAACAAAGAAGCCCAAGGCATTCACACTGCCACCAGTACCACCGAAACCTTCTCTAAATCGAAAGCAGGCAGGGACGAATTGGTCAAGTGTTCTGGCAGCCATAAATGCAGCCGATGGACCAATTACTCTACCCGAAGCAATCGAGGCAACACGAAAACCTGAAGCACCCAGTAACACAAACACCACAACTCCAAGTCAATCTAAGAACCGCCGCAAGAAAGATCACCTTCAGATTGTCGCCATGGATTGTGAAATGGTCGGAACAGGACCTTTGGGAAACGATGATATGCTCGCCAGAGTTTCGATTGTTAAAAAGAGCGGCGAAGTCATAATGGATAAGTTCGTCAAACCCCGAGAACCTGTGACCGACTATCGAACCAGTGTCAGTGGGATTCGACCCCAAGACATCGAACACGGTGAGCAATTTGAAAAAGTACAAAACGAAGTGATTACCACGCTAAAGGGAAAGATTCTCGTTGGCCACGGAATCTACAACGATTTGGCCGTCCTTAGCATCAAACACCCGTCCTCGAATATCAGAGACACAGCGCGCTACAAGCCTCTAGCCCGTCTCGTATCCAACGGCCGGACACCGAGTCTGAAGCGACTCAGTCAGGCCATTCTCGGAAAAGAGATCCAAACAGGAGAACACAACTCCGTGGAAGATGCTAGAGCAGCAATGAGCATATACAATCGTCTAAGTCTCGACTGGGAAAAGTACATCGAGAGGAAGAAATACTCGCATAAATAAAACTCAACTCTACTTTCTTTTCATTGTTTTGTTTTATATTGCAAAAAAAAAACAATAATTTATTTCTATTTCTCTCAAATCTATGTAAAAAAATGTTAAACAATCAAAAACAAGAGAAAAACTTTGTTCTATTTTTCTCATGGCGAAGCCCAGGTGTCCTTGGGAACACACACCCTCCTACAGACGAGAATATTGTATTTACATTTTTTTCTTTTTAGTAGTTTATAAAAATATGAAAAATTTGTTAAGTTTCTGCACTTCTTCGCTCCAAATCTGTTTAATCTGATAATTAATTAATTAATAATAAAAAAAGATTAATCTTTACCTAAAACAAAGAAAAATAACTGTGTTTAAATGTTAAATTGAATTTATCTTAATTAATGTATGTCTCTAGAGTCCGCCCTTGCGATATGTGAGAGGAGATCATCTTTTTTGTTCGTCATTAAGCTATGCTCGGTGATGTAGGTATTGCCACTGATGGGGTTGTCTCTGTTGTTGTTGTTATTGCTTCGGCTTCATCATCTTCGGGAGTTGAGGATGACGACGTCGTCGGTGATGGAGGTTCATCATCTTTCAATTGCTCTGGTACTTCCTCTTCTTCTTGTTCTTCTGGCTCGGGTGTTGATGTTGATGGGACATCTATTTGACTGTTTTTAATTGCATTGTGACGCTCGAGGAGATCCTTCCATGGGTCTAAAAGCATCGACGGGTGGTAGTAGTCGTTTCTAGAACTGTTGTTGTCCGATTTATTCTGAAAGTTAAAAAACCAACAATGAAAAGGGGGAATTTGATCAAGAAGAACTTTGGAACAGAGCAAAATTAATAATCGAATTTTTACAGCGGGACGTTTGCAAACAACACAATAACAGAGAGCTGGACCATTTAAAATATCTAAACAAAAACCTTGATCCAGATCAAAATGAAAAACTTAAACGGATCTAATAAGATGCACCTGTTTTATGAACTTCAACTGATACACCACTCTTTCTATTAGAGCAAAATCCTTATGAGAGAAATCTAGTCTAAGTTTTAAGGCGCCAAAAAAAGTACTTTTTGATATTTTAGATTTTCTGCCCGACTTCAATTCTAATCTCATTTCAATTTGATTTCTCGCAGTTTATGAGAATCAAGCAAACCTTTTTCGCAGGTAGACAAATAGCTCAGGTTGTTTGGCTTGGCTACACAAGCGTCTTTCATTCCAACTCCATTTTTTCTCTGCTTGAAATTCTACTTACGTATTTCTGTCCGTAGTACGGCTGTTGGCGATTCCCACTGTTGTTATACCTTTGATGGTGCTGTTGATTGTAGTTTTGTTGGTAATTATTTTGATAATTATGCTGCATATTGTGATAACTGCCACCACCGCCTCCACCAGAACCACCTCCACCAGAATTATTCCCTCCACTGCCAGCTCCTCTATTTACATTAAAATAACGATTATTCCCACCATTACCGCGTCTCCGATTATTATAATTATTATTAGATTGATAATTATTGCCGTGATTCTGGTGATACTGATTTTGTTTTTGAGGAGTCGAAGATTGTTGTAACCTCGATTTGCCAGCAAATTCGTTGGGCACAAAACCCTCGGTTTGTGAAGGATATTGGGACAAGTGTCTGGCGTAGGGTGATTCTAGATTTTGTGAATAGTTTTTGTGTGGCGTGCCCATGTTTGTTTAATTTGTAATTAAATTAAATTCTTATAATTCACAAAGTTTTATGTAAACAAATTCACTTTGTTATTCTTCTTCTTCTGTTTGTGACAAGCGAAGTGAGGAAAAAAAGTATCCTAGTTCCACAAAACGAAATCGCACTTGATTACAAAATGGACATATCGGTTCCACGTTCCACACGAATTAGATACACATAATGAAAACTCATTCAAATTCGTTCAACGCAATTGGCTGTGTCCAGAGAAAGAAGATTTTTAAATTAGTTTAATGGGGTAGTTCACACTTGGAATTTATGTTTGAAGAAACTTAAATTATTTTCTATTTAGTTATGTCAAATAAACTTGGCACTTAAATTCACAGAAAATCAGGTTTTATTTTTGTTATTATTCACCAATTACTGAATTTTTCTTTTTATTAACTATTAAAAGAGGGATCACAGTGGTGGAAATCGCCAATTTCTCATCAATAAATGTTTTCTGTCGTTAGGTTGTTGAAATTATTTCGCTAAAGATATTTAAATTATTATTTAGTTATGTCAAATAAACTTGGCACTTAAAATCGCAGAAAATCAAGTTTAATTTTTGTTATTATTCACCAATTACTGTATTTTGCTTTTTATTAACTATCAAAAGAGGGTTAACTCTCGTTAAGTTGTTGAAATTACTTCGTTAAAGATATTTTGTAAACTGAGGTGTTTCAAAAATTAATTGTTAACACAATGTTATATTTAATAGATTTTAAAACGATGAATTTCACACTTGGAATTTTGGTTTGTAACTTATGTGATTTTATGATATGGCTTGAAATTTCAATTAATTGCTACATTTTATTATATTGTTTTCTATACTTCACTATTTAAAGGAAAATCTACAATATAAACATATTTTTCATATAAAGTTGTAGGGTAGGCAATTTAAAAATGTCCCTTATCTAACAGCAACCTTAAAGAACTTAATTGTGTTTTCACTATTTTCTATACTTTAAAATTTGACGAAAAAAAGAGGATGGAAAATATACAAATCATATATCATGAAGAAGATAGAAACAAAAAACTAAAAGAAAGACATGCAAATCCGCCATATAGGAAATCGGAGAAGGATTATAGTATTTAAATGTTATTATAACTTTTAAATAAAGTATAGATGGATTTTTATTAAACTCATGTGTGCGAAATTTAACTAATTAGTTTGTTAGTGTGTTATTATACTCAGACGTTTTTAAAAAGACGCAAATAAGTGCGAAAGAGAAAGTAGGTGAAATAGAAATACTTTAAAAAGTTTCAACCCGCAGAGTTCTGGGTTCAGGATTGTCTTGAATGGTTTTTGACGTTTCTTTTTCTTGCCTTTCTTTGTTTCTTGGCGTTGCTTTATTATTGTTTCTACTGTATCCAAATAAACAAGAAATATGCGACCGGACAATTTCAAGTGGAGCAAAGACCTTATAATCGAATTCAATGAAGGAATGATTGAAAGAGTCTAGCTTGGTAGTTTAAGCTTTGGAATGTTTCACCCGTTGAAACAAAGTGATAGCCAACTTTTCTGCCCCTCAAAATTGTATTTTTTTTAATGCCGTTTTTAATGAACGACAAAAGCAGGTTAAAAGTTTCTTCATTCATTCTTATATAATTTAAAAGCGATGGTTTATCGTTTGATTTTAGTTCTTTTGTCAAGAAAATGAAGGATTCTCTCCAGATTTTAATCCAATTCCCTTTTTTCTTTTGCTTGGGAATTTTCGAAGCATCCTCACAAATGTCTAACACATCTAACATTATTCGGAATAATTATACGTATTCATGATGTCAATAATCATTGCTGTAGTAGTTTTCTTTAATTATTTTCACACTTTGACTTTGTGGATGAGAACAAAAAATGAAAGAGAAGTGTCAAAAACACGCAACCGAAAAACATCCTTGTGTAATAATGCAAGATTGATGGGATGGGTGTTCAAAAAACATGCGAAACACGCAGCATACAGAAAGTCTGAGTGTAATAACACACTTAGTCAACATATATAACAAACAGGGAACCGTTGGAAATATTTTGGTTTGCATTTCGTTTAAATGAAATAAAGTTGAAATTAATAAAAACTAAAGAAATGCAAATAAACAAAGAATATTTTCACTTTAATATTTAGGTACCTAATTTTGGTTAAATATATTACTTAATTTTGTTTGCAGCTTAATGATATTAATTACACCGACTACAATCAGTGAAATATAACATCTAAGAAATATAAAGTGGTCAAATGTTATTTTTGAATAACCAGGAACGCCAACTATTTCTGTTGTGAACTAGGACAACATTATTGTGAATGGTCCATACACAAATTTGTAAAACGTCAAAAATAAATTTTGTTTTGCTTCGTCTTTGATAAATTTTCCTACATTTCCTAATTAAACATTTTTTAATGTTAATTTTATAAAAATGTTAATTCCAGAAGATCAACAAAAATACAAAATATTGGTTGAGAAATTATATCGAAAATGCCAAGATACTCAAACAGAAAACGAACGTTTAGTTTTGCGGTAACAAGAAAAACCAAAATTTCCTACAAAATTTGTTTTTATTTTATATTGATTTTCAGAATAACAAATACAAAAAAGATCCTTAAAAGTCGCATAAGAGATGTTGAAATCCTCAAAAAGCGTTTGGATCGCTACAACGATAATTGGCGGCACGTTCCAATGGTTGTCCCACATCGAACTCGCAAAACCGAATTGAAACGAGGTCCCAAACCGAAACCCAAAGTTCCAGACGAAACTCGAGGTCGTGGACCTGGCAAACAGAAAAAAGCCAAACAAAAACAACAACAGCAGCAGCAGGAACAACAAACTCTTCCAAATCCAGCAGCGGAAAACAACAACACCGCATCCCCGAATAAAACGACTGAATAGTGTGTCTACTAAAAATTAGCCAAAACAGAACAAGAAGTTCTTTTGTTTCTGTTTATTTTTATTGTTCGTTCTTTATAAGCCACATGACTAAGTATTTAGTATTAAAAAAAATAATAAAGTGAAAATAATATTTATGAAAATAAAGAAAATATAAATGTGTTTTGTTTTGTTAAATATCCTTCAAGGATTCTCTCTTAGCAAATAATATACATGGATAAACATCAATAAGGGAGTGAAAAGATACTCGACGGAGAGGGGTTTTATTATTCGGTTTGTCGAAGGCGGGCTAGACGCTGAGAAAGCTCATCTTGTTCCTGTGAGACTTGAGTGGATGCCCCAACAGTCGAGCTTTGTGGTCCACTTGGGAGCTCCATGTTCAATTCCAATCTGAAAATAAAGAAAAGATAAGATTAGTTTCCACACAAAAGTGATTGCTAGATCTCATCTAAAATTCAATCACATAAACTAAACTACTTACCCAGCTTCATCGGCGACTTGTTGCAACAAACTATCAACATCACCCTGTGGCACAGATGTAGTTGTCGTGTCGGACATTGTGTTCTCCATCACCGAGCTCTGTACATCTAGATCTTCGAATTGAGTTTCGAATTTCTCCATAAGATTCGATATCTTTTCTAAGTTCATTCCCTTCATAGCTGCATCCATAGCCTTAACAACCCCAGCCATTGAGCTGGTAACTTTTCTAGTTGTCAAGGCCGATTGCACTCGACTAGCAACAGCATCAACTCGAGCAGACATCCGCAAGTAATTCACAGCTTGATTCTTCTGACGAATTGCATTCTCAGCATGTATTCGAGCTACGTCCATATTACCTTTTTGTATGGCTTTTTTCGCTTTGGCCTTTTCGAGTTTTTCCTCTTTCTCGCATCGTTTCGATTGCCGTTCCAAGTCCTTAACAGCAAATTTTAGATTGAACATGTGTTCTAGATAAATTCTTAAGAGTTAAGGAAAATAAATTCTATACTCCCCTATTATTAGGGGAGATGATTAAATCAAATGAACATGAACAATAAAAGTGGATAAATAATTTTAAGTTTATCTTGTTTTTTTAAAAAGGATACTTTCCATTGCAGAGACAGACATATCGTTACCCAGTTTGATTACTTTTATGGACAAATGAAGAAGAAATGAAAAAAATATGTATAAATTCGAATGAATTTGTTATAAAATTATGAAGAAATTTGTTATTTGTGTTTTATCTTTGCAAAACAAATTTGTTTTTCTCTTCAGCTAAAGAAAAGTGAATCACTTTTTGTTGGGGGATGACAGCATAGATGTCAATTTTTTTGACATAACTAAATTATCTTCTTGGTGTTTTTAGTGACATCTAAGAGTAATAAAATTAAAATTTTCCAATGTAGTTTTGAGTGACATCTGTGAGAGATTTTAAAAACTCGAACTGAACAGACATCTATTGGGAAAAAATTATAAAGTGTTGATATGAACCTGTTTACTAAAGAAGGTCAATTTCGAATTTTGAAGGATATCGAAAGCGGATGCGGATATGCGAAAAATTATGTTCTCAATGAAATGAGTGGGTGTTTATTTTTCGTTTCGAAAATGAAATACCCCGAAAACGAATTTTATGTACGTCCTTTTTGGAAAGTCGATTTGATCATTGAATCTATTTGTGAAGCCGGAAAAATTTCTATCCATTTTTAATTCTGAAATGTTAAACACGTATAAATCTCTTTAGATATGTGTTGGGAATTTCGAATATGATTGATTTTCGAAATACGCAACAAATTAGTGCCAATAAACGAGTATGAGGGCGTTTATAATCTTTAACAGAATTAAAATGTTGTTTTGGAAAAATGAAGTTAAATTATAGAATCCATATTTTGTTGTAAAATGACATAAAGACTAAAATACGAAAATTATGTTTAAAACAGAAAAAGTTGGTTTAACTCATTTGTGCACGGAATGATAAATTATAGGATGTAATGTGTAACTGTTACTATAACTATAAAAAAGAGTTAGTCCTATAACGATTTCTTCTTTTCGAAGTTAAGTATAGATAACAGTGTCGACACCCCTACTGCAACTCTCCTTTTTTTCACTCTTTCTTTTAGAACTTATTGAATTTCCCCTTTTAGCACTAATATTTTATGGAAAATTTCGAATCCACGAATAGCAACAATTTCTCCTTCGTTTTTGAAAAGCTAAAAGAAAGCTTTTCTTTTAAATATTGACAAAAATCTACCGTAAAATGTATGCCATTTAGATTCAAGCTCCATCTAGAGAGAAGTTTGTTTCCTGAATCCTGAATCGGAAATGCGTGTTTATTAAATTCCTAGTTTTGAATTTGAAAAATCTGATGTCGACTTAGTTATTCAAAAATAAGTCAAAATTTAAAGCAAGAAAAAAGGTCCCCATTTATTACCTATTTAAATAAATCCAGTTTTCGGTTAGCACTTGACAAGTACAATATGAAGTGAACACTATTATTGGAATTTTTTTTGGCACATATTCAGACGTATGTGTCATCTCGCTCATACTCCTCATTCAAAAGAAAATTAAAAATGTAATTACTCACTGTCCTATCTCATTTTAACCATCAAGTGGGAAGCAATAAAACATAAGACCTTAAAATAAGATTCGCCTCAAAGCGTTCAAATTCAAATAAGGACTGTGCTTAAAAACTTTAGAACTACCAATAGGCGTGTGTTGAGCAAACATGATAAGGTGTTCAATGCGTTTACTTTATGTTTTTAAAACATAAGATCTAAGCCTCTAAAAATAACCCCGACATAAGGAATTAGTCGTAGTTCAAGCGAATCCAATTCTCAATGACGCGGGCACATAAATGACTCAATGACGCAAATGCTTTATGTCTCAAAGCTTTTCTATTACAAAAAAGTCAATACGTTTTAAATCACACAATCAAACCGTCAATCAAAACTGATTGTCAGCTAATCGCTCTTACTACCTGCTTTGTGGCTTGCCTCAATGGCTTTTTTGAACTACTTTTTATTGGCATAGAATTCATGTAGTTGACCAAATAAATACAATTGGGAAATGTTACGACGACGATTTTCCTTCAGTTCATTGATTGGAGTTTGAGAGCATTTTATTCAATATAATCAACTGCTGTTATAGAGTCTATTGTACACACAATGTATGACAGCAGTCAAACTGGAAATGTTAACAGTCAAATTTTACGCCACTGTATTTTTGTTTTGCAATGGAGTTAGGGAAATAGGGAAAAGTGCATTTTTCTTAAATCTCTTATTTCATCACGATGAAATTTATTTGGTTGAATATTTTCATATGAACAGTGTAATCAATGGTTTAGGATTTCGTTCACTTTCGGTTTGTAAATCGTGATGTAATCGCGTTATTAGTGTTTATGATTTTATTATAAGATACACACAAGTTTAAGGGTTGAAAGTGACACCAGTTTTAATACAGCAAAATTAAAAATTTATGTTTTTATTTCCGGAAATAACACCCTTTTTAAGCTAAAATAAAAGCAGCTAAAGTAAATGGCTGTGTTCAACCTTGTGTTGAAGATGCTACCCATAGATAGTTGAGTTCTTATATATTTTATTGGCTGCGTTCAATCTCAGACAGATAGGGTATCTGGATACTTTTTTGTTAGTGTCTTACGTGTAAAATAACAGCTGATCAAAAACAGCTGAGATCTCAAAAAAGGAATCCAAAGGTACCCAAGAATTTCTGGGGTACGTAGGTATCTGACAGAACAGCTGATTCAACACATGGTTGAATTTCAAGAAACTTGAAAATTGATTTCAGCTTTTTGTATTTGTTGGTAAACTAAAAGATACAAAATGTTAGTTGAAGTTGTATTTGAGGATGTTCTGTACATAATAGACGATGAAGAAGCTATTTGCCTCTGAATTTTAGAAGGTAATTATGATCTATTTTTTTTTTTAATTCATAATTGACTTACATATTTTGTTCTCGTTTTGTAGATATAGAATTCCAATTGAGCTAAGAGGAAATTTAACATAGATTACAGATTAAGGTTATCTCTTATTTATTAAATTGTTACCCACCTATCAATTCATCATCGTCCGACGAATCAGTTGAATTATCCATTAAATGTTTTATCTTACAACAATTTTGACTTCGAAGCTTAAATGTTTCTCTGCTTTTTGTGAACAGCTGAAAGTTGTTTTTATTTTTTGACAGCTATCTCAATACAGCTATCCAACTCGTTCAACAAGGTATCTACAAATGTACCTATCCAAGATAACCTATCCAACACGACATTGAACGCAGCCATTGAAGGAGTTGGATAGCTTAATTGAGATAGCTGTCAAAAAATAAAAACAACTTTCAGCTGTTACCAAAAATCAGAAAAATATTTAGATTTTGAGGTCTAAAATTATTGTGAAGCAAAATTTTTGATGGATAATCTAATAATCTAAAAAATTCACATAATATTAATATTTACCAAACTTCAATCTGTAACCTTTGTCTAATTTTGTTTTAGCTTAAATTGAAGTTTATATACATTTAAAAAATTATTCGCGAGATCTCTGGTTTTAAAGTTTAACATTTAACAGACACCAAAAAAATATACATACAAATTTAAAATCAATTTTCAGGTTCCTTCAAATTCAATCATAGGTTGAACATTGGTTTTGAATTTTTTGAATATTGCAATGACTGGGAAAGACAGAGTGTGGTAAGGCATTCCACATTCGCGTAGTACGGCTAAAAAACAAATCTATGTACTTGACAGTACGACCGGAGTTGTGCCCGAGGGTATACCTATGAGCAGTCCTAGAAGCGCGAGTATTAAGGTTGAAACGCTTAAGGGGATAAATGCAGCTGGCTATTTCTTTAGAGCATAAATCGTTACAATAACGAAAAAAAGGGTGAGATAAGACTGACTTTACGACGATGTTAAAGCGACGTAAATGATCCAATGATGGTATTATCACCAATCAATTTAAGTCCTCTACGTTCAATACTGACCAAGAGGCTTAAGTAAGTTGCAGGATCACCAGACCAGGGATGGGAGTTATACTCAAGCTTTGGACGTTTATAAGTCTTGTAGAGAACAGCCAGATCAGAGAGGTAGATACATTTCTTGCATCGCCTTAGAAAACTCAAACATCTTGCAGCATTTTTGGCGACATCGCGCATGTGATCGATACATATGTATAAGGTGGTTGGTGATAAAAATACCGAGAATATGTTTAGTCTCGTTGATGCAAGTGCTACCGATGGATAATGGCAAGGGGGGTATACTTCTCTTTAACGATACAAGACAGCATTGGGTTTTCGAAGCATTAAATTCTACGCAGGTTTTTTATTCCCCATTGAACAATGCTGTTTAGGTCGGTATTTAATGAGGTTATCATTATTTTGTCGTTGCAGTTCCATATCCAAAGAAGAGGGATGTGAGTCTTAAAACGAATATGAAAAGCTAAGGGTACTATCGTCAGCGAAGCAATGTATTGCATTAGAGGTTGCAGACAGGAGATCAAGAATAAAGATGAGAAAGAGTGTTGAAGATAGAACAGAGCCCTGGGGCACACTAGAATTTATTATGTGGTTTTCAGACTTGAATTGAACCCATCCAATTCTAGTTGTGTTGAAAAATCCGAACGGTAATTACTAATCCAATGAAGGAGGGATTAATGAAAACCGAAAGCACGCATTTTTGATAAGAAAGTCTGATTACAAACCCTATCAATTGCTTTTGAAATATCAAGTGCAATAATATAAAGATGAACAATGAGATCACGAGTGGACCTATTGTGGCGAAAGCGTTCTTCAAAATATTTCTTGAGCTGATAATTAATCAGCGTTTTCATGACCTTGGAAAGAAGGGACGTAAGTGTAATCAGTCGATAATTAGACGGGGAGGAGTATTCGCTTTTTTTGGGGATGGGTTGGACAAATTATGTTTTCTTTCCACTCAGAACGAGACCTGAGGAGTAGGTCAGATGACTTATGCAGTGGTTTTGCCAGCGTCTTCACGTCTTCAGAACAATAGCGGGGATACCATCCGGACCAGCGGATTTATATGTGTTGAGATCTTTAAGGACTCTCGTCACAGTTTTAAGCTCTAAACAGACATGCAACTTTCAAACTCAAAATTTAAACAATATCAAAACGTCAAAACAGTGAGCTCTTCGTCAATTTTCATTTTAAGCCATCATATCCTTGAAATATCTTCATGAGAATAGCATGCATCTCTCCTTCACTAGATATACATATAGATACTAATGGTTCTTCGAACTGGATAAACCTGTTACTATCTAATTGTAAGGGCCCAAAAGCCTACTGATACTATTATAGCCTCAAGTGTGTCATTATCATAAGTAAGTCTGCACATCATCGAGTAAAAGCGAAACTAAGATCTTTTGTTCAAAAAATAATATACACATGTATAGTATATACTTTCCTCGTTGTCATGCAATTTAAGTTCTTTACTTTACACTTCAGATAAAAAAATATTGTCCCCAGTAAGTATTATAAAAGTTTTGCATGAAGACACAATAAACCATCGACGACGTGTGTAGCTACATATGTACATTGTACATATATGGTATAAGTAAAGTAAGCTCGTTCTCATTCAAAAAAGTGAAATAAAATAAAATAAAAATAAACCTATCTCCCCTCTCTACAAGCCCGCATGAGGTAACGATGGCGGAAGACAACTTTTCATTGTTGAAATCTGTCTAAAGCATCCGAACATACATTCAAATTTTTCCTTCGTATCCTTAGAGAGACAGAATAAGGAAAACAGCATCAGAAGGACACACCACATCCTAACTAAAGAAAAAATAAAACACAACTGAAGTATGTAAATGGCATATCGACAAGCACCATAACGACATAGTGTTAGGCGAACTATAAGTTTTGAACAAATTCTGCCTTGCTATTCATCCTGAGTGCTATATATCCTTGGTTATCCTTGGGTGTTCTTTTTATACATATTTTTAAGTTGTATTATATATAACTTTGCATATTGTACATCCTTTTGTTGTGGCAGAGAGAGGATAGCTGCAGTCAAGTATAAAAAAGTCAAAAAACGCGCAGTCAACAATTCAGTAATAGTTGGGTATACTCTCGTCATCGTCGTCTCATGTGCTCGTTTATATGGAGGTCTTGAAGACTTTTTGACGAAAATGTTTTTACAAGTTTTTGAATTTGATATTATACGTTCGTTGCACTATACTCTACTATATATCACAACACACAAGACGTTATGGATAGGTGGTATGGTTCAGCTTCCTTAAGGGAAGGAAGTCTTGAATTAGACGTCATATTGGGTATATATGATATGAATATATAGGTACCCAATAGTGTACCCATGTACATTATATAATAATACATAAAGCTTGGATAAAATATGGAGGCAAGAAAGATTAGGAATATGTACCTACCTAGTACCTACCAACGATATGGATTTAGTTTCGTGCCTTTAAAGTGAGTCCTTATCCTTATCGAAATGATAAGTTACTTCCGCATTTTGCAATTTATGTGATGGGGATAATATTACGTGAGGTTTTGAGTTTTAGTTATGTTTAAGGGAGCTAAGTTGATGTTTTAATATAATGTACTTTACTTTAACTAATTTTTTGATTTTAAACTCAAATATTCAATTACAGAGCGAGTTTTACTGCGAATCCGTCGTGAGCCTATATAAATAGGTTATTTTGTAATTACTCCAAAGATTAAAGAGGTGTTTCGTTTAGTAACCACATAGGTAACTTTTCATTAGTGCCTTTAAAATACTTTTTTGTAATAAGCTATTTTTTTGAGGTTATTTTCGACCACTTTTTGACACATATTGGGCGATATCTCAGCCATAACTTAACGAATGTTGGTTTTTAAATGCTCAAGAGTTAAAGGTTTATCTGGATAAACACGGCCTTTTACGTAGCCTCACAAAAAAAGTCCAACGGTGTCAAATCGCATGATCTTGGTGGCCAGTTGATATCGCCACGACCATAAATAAAGCCATATTCACTCCAGATGTGTGGCATGTGGCATCATCTTATTGAAACCACATATTCTCCAAGTCGTATTCTTTAATAGCAGGAAAAAAAGTCGGTTATCATATGACCATAACACTCCGAATTGACGGTGACAGTCGTTCCATTGTTGTTTTCGAAGAACAAAGGTCCAATCACATCTCCGGACCAAAGAGCGCAGCAAACAGTGACTTTTTGTGGATGTAATGGCCTCTCTTCAATTACTTGAGGATTCTCAGAAGCCCAAATATGACAATTTTGTTTATTAACATACCCACCGAGTGATAAATGTGCTTCGTCGCTGAAGAGAATTTTGTTCGAAAAATCGCCGTTCACCGCCTGTTGTTCAAGCACCCATTTGACGTATATACGAACGTTGTGAATGGTCAACTGGCTTCAGTTGTTGTGTGAGCTAAACTTTATATGGAGGTACGTATGTAGGTGTAGATCTAAATGCAAAATACGCAAAAGAACGAGGAATCGACACATTCGGGTCTTCGGCAACACTTTCACTTACAGCAGAGATATTTTCAGTTACGAGCGAAACAATGATGTACAGGCCTTACAATATCTCATCTCATCTCTCAGTCCCAATTGACTTTCGGGTGAGGAGTTTTGAACCCATTTGTTGTGCTTTTCTCAAACCGAAGAAGCTGGAGTTTTGCTGCGAAGTAGATGAACTTGTTAGATGCAACTATCAATACTTTTTTCACCAAGTCGCTGAATAGATATTTGTTCTATTTTTGATAGCAGGTATTTCGTCAAACCAAATACTTCGAATAATTTTTCTTCAATAGCCGTAAGGAGTTTTCCAAATGGTTACAAAGCACAACAGCCACATGTTTAAAGAGTTATGTTGTAAGGTCGTCCGAGCCTGCAGCCTTGTTGTTGTTTTTTTTTGTGAAAGCAAATGTCTTCTATACTCGCTGAAAAGACTGATTCTGTGTTGGCTGGTGTTGGGGCCTTTTCTTGCAATATCACTCGATCTATGGTATTCTCGTTTGGCAGGTCATACAAATGCTAATTAAAAAAGAGGCTGGGGTGCGACCCACTATGATAACTTCCCATACCGTCTGTCGATTTGTCTTGCTTAAAAGGTTTGTAGGTGTACGTGTTTTGTTAAAAAAGGTGTCAGTTGAATTATTTTAAAAAGTTTAAAAATTACCAACAATATTTTGCACATGATGAAATAGTTTGATTTAAAAATCTATTTTTGTTAACGAGAATTTTAGTCGAAAACCAATTTTTACCAATTTTAGTAGCATTTCTTAAAAATGTGTATTTTTTATATAAACAAATAAATTGGATAAAAGAAATTAATTTGAAGTCAATATCTTCTATTGTTCACGAGATATCGAGTACCGAACATGAATTTTTACCAAATTTTCGTACTATTTTTCGTAGATTTTAATTTTTTTATGAAAAAACTGACTGTTGGATTTTTATAAAAAAATTACTAAATGTCGAAAACAATATTTTCTGTGAGATAAAATTAGTTTGAAGCCACTATTTTCAATTTTTAAAAAGATATATGAGTCGAAATTAAATTCTTACTATGTTTTAGTATTGTTTTTTTTAGCTTTTCTATTTCTTGTAAAAAAAATTGTCAATTCGATTTTTCTTAAAATTTTACCAGATGTTGAAAACAGTATCTCTTATAAGACAAAATTATATAAAATAATCTCAAATTTTTGAAAAGATATTTGAGTCGAATATCAATTTTTACCAACTTTCATTCATTTTTTTTTAGGTTTTTATTTTTTTTTTCTTAAAACTGTCAATTAAATTTTTCTCAACATTTTTACGAATGTTGAAAATAATATTTCTTATAAGATAAAATTAATTGGAAGCCATAATCTCAAGTTTTTGAAAAGATATTTGAGTCGAAAATCAATTTTTACCAACTTTTAGTAATGTTCAATTCGGTTTTTTCTCAAAATTTTACCAGATGTTGAAAACGTTATTCTTCGTTGTACAAAATTATTTTGGAGATAAAATTATTTTTTGTTCGTAAAATATCCGAGGTGACAAATATTTTTGTTTAGTTTTTTTTGATTTATAAAAAAAATCGTTAGTTGGAATTTTTTTCCAAAAATATACTAGTTTGGTAACACGTCATTATATATAATACAAAATTTAATTCAACTAGCTAGCGTTATTGGTTCATGAGATATTTAGGGTTAACCAAAATGTTCACCTTTTTTTTAAATTGCTATGGTAAAAAAACCACCCACGCAATTTTTTTGAGAGTAATTTCTTCATCTCTCTGCATTATTATCTATATACACAAATTTATATGAAGTCCATATCTCTACTGGTTCTTGAGCTATGGAAGACGAAAAAAACTTCGTGAACGTAAGTACACACGCACTCACAGACATCTCTCTTAAAATCTTTTATTTCGACTCTAGGGACCTTGAAACGTCGAGAAATGTCAAAATTTTCAATTCGACAAATCGGGCCGATTACAATAACTTCCTATGGGAAGTTAAGAATTTAAATTGGAGAGACCTAATGGATAGAGCTGCAATTTCCATTATTTAAGAAAGAAAGAAATCTATCTAAAAAAAATGCACAGCAAAGGAAGCTGCTCTAAAATGACGGCAATCACTTACAAATCGAATCTGGAAAGAGTTTTTCTGCAGTTTTCTGAATTATTTGGTGGACAACGATGAACTTTTCAACAATACATACCGCACGGACAACAAAAGCCTGAATTCAGGGGAAAAATGTGAACCTATTACCATGGCCCCCATATTCTCCTGACCTAAACATCATAGAAAACGTGTGAGGATGGCTTTCAAGAAAAGTCTATGAAGGAGGATGGCACTACCAAAAAAATCAAAGAGATTATTGAAATCATAAAACGATCCTGGGTCCAAATTTCACTGAATTATCTGACAGCTGACAAAACCAATCACCACAGATTACTTGAAGTAATTCAGAAATCAGGAGGCAACACACATTAGTAAAAATTATTTTAATCCATTCAATAAAACCAGTATTTACCTAAACCATAAGATTTGTTTGTTATTTTCTCTACCTTAAAGGGTCTTACAGATAAAAATGTAGATGTTGTACCTATTCATGTGACACAAAAAAACAGGTACTTTTCATGACCTTCTTTGGAAAAACCGCCGTAAAACTTTTATATATCAACTTAATCCAAACATTTTGTTTGCAATTTAAAAAAAAAACCTAAGGGTTTAAAAAATATCGTCAAAAAAGCTTGTCCCTATTCATGTGACACGAAGTGTACGGGTCAAAATGTTCAGTATTAATTGAACATTTCAATTACTAGCTGACTTAGAAGACGTTGTTCTTCAAATACACCAATTAAAACAAACAACAATGTAGAGAAAAATCAAAAAGTCAAAAAAGTACGCATACGCCCAGTGTACCATTTTTGAATGTATGTCATTGTTCGTCCATGGTCGCTACTTTTTGACCGTTTCAAGATAAATACGTATAAGTTTTACTTCAAGTCGTGGTTTGTATGTTGGTTGGACTCCAATTAATTTATCCACTCTACTACCAATAATCCTCTATAGTTATATAAATAAATAAATTGGGTGGCGCAACAGTCCGTTTGAGAACTAGGGCCTAGTGACTGACAACTCTCAACCATTCCTGTGTGCGAATACTGTTGTTAGGGATGGAAGGGACCGAATCCGAACGGCAAATTTGAGAAAGCACTTTTCATGACAAGAATTACTCTTGAAGAATTTGTCAATTTCTCGCAAGAGGCAGTACCTGTGAAATAAACTTTAGGTGGCATAGGCAGGGATCGAACCCAAGACCTCTCGCATGACAGTCCAACGCACTAACCATCATGCCACGGGTACTACTATCCTCTATAGTTAAGACGATAAATTACAACTGGAAAATGGCTGAAGCATGCAGAACGTAGTTGGTTGACGCAACAGAACTCCCATTTTCATCAATTAATTTTATGCTTTTCAAAAGTTGTTCAACGCTTTATCTGTCAATAGTGATTTGGCAAAACAGCCTGAATAAATGTGACAGCTTAAACAATATGGCCGCTTATAACTGTTAAGGTTTTAAAGTCAATATTTGAAAACCTTTAATTTTGATGATCAATGTTTTTGTTTTAAATTAGATGATGTTGATATTGAACATGAGCGAAAAAGAATAAACTTTTAACTGTTGAAAATGGAAGCACGTTTAAAATTATGACTAAGAATTACGTCTTATTGCGAATAACACTTTATCATATAATAATACACTCAAATCAAACATTTTGGATCCATTTTTCCCAAATCATCCTAACTAAAAATTGGTAAGTTTCAAACAACTAGTGCTTTTAAAGCCAACATATGCTGTGCTGTCATGTCACTTACACTGTCACTAAAATTTTTAAGCAATTGTCATTATAAAAACACAGCTTAAGAAACTTTTCAAACAACTTTTGACACCCCTTCAATTATTGTTATTGCGGACACATTTTATATTAAAAATTCAAATGTTAACACCTAGAAAAATATTTCCTTCGCAACAACATGTTATATTCTTAAGATATACAACCCTCAGATCCTTAAACACGACTGGTAGACTGTCTATATATCACCTTAACAATCATGTGAATCCCAAATAACAATAACAAGTATTATGTACTTTGGAACTTTTCCAAAAGATTAAAGTCGGAAGCATTTCCAAAAAAAAAAAAAAGAAAAGAGAAAGCGAGGAATAGAGGATCAACAGGCATCATCACATCAGGGAACGTAATGTTGGAAGGTATAATATGGCATCTCATCTAAAGCTTCACACTTTCAAAAAGATATTCTTTTTTTTGTGCTTTAGCAAAGAAAAACAAAAACCAAAAACAAACGAAAAAAAAAACAGAAACCCAACACCCGAGACCCGAACTTGTTCCTTTGGTGCGAACGAAAACCTAATTCGCAAAGTTGTCTTTTTTAGCGACACTTTTGACGTGCATATGTCACTTTAACTTTATGTTCCATCCGGCTCTGTATTTTCATTAGAAGAACACTCTGAAATCAAATAGCAGCAATTTCCAAGAAGGCAGCAGCCAGCAAGCATAGAACAAGAAGAAGAAGAAGCAGGATTCTTTCTTTTTGTTTTTTGGGTTTTTGTGCAATTTACTATGAGTGTTGTACATATAACCACCCATTCAGTTCACCTTATGCCATACCCCCTCTTGTGTAAAAGTTCAAGAAGTTTTTGTTATCAAAGAAAAGTCTTTTCCATCTTCTCCTGGAAACTTGCCACAGTTAAAGTAACTTTTACAAAGGCATAACATATCACCCTGACGACAATGAAGGTCGGTTGACTGTTGTAGGATGCATATTTGTAGTATAGGAAGGGGTTTTCGGGTTGAGATAGCGGCGGCGGTAGCGGTGGGTGGTAGAAGGTTTGAGTTATAGGTACCATTTTATGTAGGCTTCCATATGGTACCTACATATATGGTAGGTAGCTATGGCTATACTCCTACAATATAACATAACCTAGTTTATGAGAGTTTAGGCTATGTTTGTGTATTTTTTCTTGTTGAATTTTTCGTTCTGGCCACTAACTTTTTGAAGAAATACCCCAACTTAATATTTTGTATATTTTGCCCTAAAGTTAAAGAGGATGTGCGGTATTGATATCTATTTCTCTCGGTTTTATCCCAACAAAAGTGGTCAATCTTGTGTATCTATAGGTTGTAAGTTCTGTAAGAAAATTCTTGGTTTCATTGAAATTTATTTTTAAAGACATACCTAACCACATCATGCCTTGATGCAGGGGCCAGACAAATCGTCTTTAAATTGCTTATAAAATAGACTTTAATGATGTTGAGCGAGAACCTCATGTGTTGTGTAGATACGTATCTACATATATAGGAATACGTACATACCTGTTATTTCAATTCATTTGGAAGAAGAAGAAGAAGAAGGACTCCCTATTCACTCAGGTATGAAATTTATGTATCGCTGTAGATAGAATGGACCATTGAGGCTGAAAGACTTTCGTATACACAACATACCGACATCAGTTCAAAAAATGTATGTGATGTATTTTACGAGTATATGTTGAACCAAATGCCAAACATTTGAAAATGTTACAAAAACATTTTGACACCTTGAGTGTAAAATGTTTGGCATAATTTCTCAGCTCCATATCATAAGGCTCTGTAAGGTTATATCTACAAAATATATACATTTTACATTGTACGAGTTATAAGGAACCTATACCCTATGTGTCTACCTTTGTACATACACCTTCTACCTATTGCTACGTTGTTGTTAAGGATCAGTAGATTTATTTTTATTGATGATGGGAAAGGGATTTCCTCCTTATTATTATATGGTCGATACCTTCTTATATCGATAGTCGATATACCCTTAAGTGTTGGGTCTATATTATAGAGTATATGCCTTGCTTTGAGTGTTTTTTGACATAATACCATAATTCTTCGTTATATAGACACATGAAGGTAAGAGATATTTTACACTCTTATACACCTAACCTATAGGTACATAAAGTTTGATATGCTCTATAAAGCAAGTATTGGTTTTATCTTAAAGAAAAAAAAATGCTAGCTTGAGGTACAGAGTTTTTGTTGGTTTCTATTAAAAGTACTAAAGTCCGTTGAAAAACTGTTAAAGAAGGTCTGAAAAGCCTTCTAGATGTGGTCTTATAATAAAACATTCGGAAAAAATGGCGACTCAAGGCCTTAAACGTATATAAAGTTAGAGTATCACCAATCCGCACGCATACAGCTTCATTGTGTGGTTAACCGCACTTAACAAAGCTTACATAAAACATCGATAAAGTTAAGAAGGTTCAAAAATCAGCTAGAGTTCAAACGACAGGTGTCTTATGATCCTTTTCAAGACCTTTTATCACTTGATTTATGTTTTATTTTTAAGTATTTCGGATTTTAGGCGAGCTCTTTAACAATACCAAAGGTTCTTGGCATTTACTGACTCTTATTATCAGCCTTATTAAAATGTTTAAATTTCCTATAAATCTTAAATGAATGGGATCGTGCCATAAGGATTTGACAAGAATATATTTGCAGATAAGTCAAAAATAAAATATCTCAGGATATTTGTAAAGTTTTTTTTTAAATTATACATTATGTGGCGCAACAGCTTGTATGCCAAATCCGAACGACTTATTTGAGAAAGCAATTATGACAAGAATTACTCTTGGAATTTTTGTTTATTCCTCGCAAGAGGCAGTACTGAATGTCCCAGGTTTTATATCAGAACCCGTTTCGTTAAGTGCTCTCAGTTCAGACCATAATCCAGTTTCAATCTTTCTTATTTAGGTGAAAGACAAGTTCAATATTTCCTAGACACGAAAAACGCTTATTGGAAATCATTCAAATCAAAAATTAAAATGAGCCTTCAAAATAGTACCACAAACCTTGAAAGCGTGACTTGTAAAGGTGATGTCGATTTTATACTACAAAACTTTACGCAAGCTATCACTTCTTCGGTTGATGAAACTATGTATTCCTAAAAAAGAAAAAAAAGATGTATTTAAGAAACTTCCAATACATATCTTAGAACTTATTAAAGTTAGAAACATTCATCGAAAAAATTGGCAAAATTACCGTCAACCCTTTTCTCGATCAATGGTTTCCCATTTTAATAAACGCATTGCTGAACAGTTACAAATTTATCGTAATAGAGAATGGAACACAAAACTGAGCGTTATGGATAAAAATGCAAAACCATTCTGGAATATAGTAAAATTAATTAAGAAAAAAAATCGTAAAATACCATTTTTGAAGGATTCTTCTACAACGTTTGTTACTGGTACTGGTTTTGAGATAGCAAATCAATTTTGTACAAGTTTTTTAAAAAATCACTTAGTTTCTCAGCATTTGGGAGATTTTGAAACTGATGAACTTGTCAGTAACACAATTGAAAGATTCGATACTACAAACGGAATAACTCCTCTTAATGCATTTGTAGAAGAAGGAAATTTAAAAAATGTAAACAAAATGTTGCAAACTCGAAAAAAGGAGGTCTGGGACAAAGTAAAAATAGTTATTTAAAACAACTGCCTTACATTGGAATTAAGTATTTAACATTTATAATTAATGCATGCCTTAAATTGCAATACTTTCCTCAATGTTGGAAAAATCAATGGTTGTCCCTGTGCTTAAGGCTGGAAAAGCTCCAGATAATCCTGAAAGCTACAGACCAATCAGTTTACTGAGGAACATAAGTAAAGTTTTTGAAAAAATACTGAAACAACACATTTTAAAAGTTATTTCAGATAAAGACATTCTCCCTGATAAACAATTTGGCTTCCGAAGATCTCACCAGATTAAACGAATTTGCAATCATGTTCTAGAATCTAGACCATCGTTCCCGTGGTTAATCAACGGGCATGATATTGTTAGACATCGAAAAGGCTTTTGATTCCGTATGGCACAATGGTATTATATATAAAATGATACAGTTCGACTTTCCTTTGTATTTGTGTAAAATTGTTCAGAGTTTCTTATCCGACAGATGTTATCAAGTTCATGTCAATTATGATGTTTCTAGGTTGTTATTTGTTGATTTCGGCGTCCCCCAAGGCTCAGTACTTGGTCCGGCTTTGTACAATATTTACACTTCGGATTTCCCAAATCTACCGCAATGTGAATCAGCTATTTTCGCTGATGACACTGCAGTATTTTTATCACATGAATTTTCTCTCAACATTGAGACAAATCTTAAACATGCGATCGAAGTACTTGAAAAATATTATAGAAAATGGAAAATAAAGCTGAATGTTGGGAAAACGCAAGCCATCTTTTTTACACGAAAAAGAAAACCTGAATCAGCTATTTTCGCTGATGACACTTTAGTATTTTTATCACATGAATTTTCTCTCAATATTGAGACAAATCTTAAACATGCGATCGAAGTACTTGAAAAATATTATAGAAAATGGAAAATAAAGCTGAATGTTGGGAAAACGCAAGTCATCTTTTTTACACGAAAAAGAAAACCTTGCAATCTTCCCAGCAATCAGCTACATGAAAGTGGTACCACAATTGAATGGGAACAGTCTGTTAAGTACCTTGGTGTTCATCTCAATTCAAAACTTACTTTTAACCAACATATTTAAAATACTCTTAAAAAAATTAGTATTGCTATCAAGATGCTTTACCCTTTTATTAACCGACAATCTCTACTCACAAATGAAAATAAGATTATCATTCACAAGGTTATATTCCAAGCAATACTGTTATATGGGTGTCCAGTATGGGGTAACGCTGCCAGATGTCATTTAAAAAAGTTGCAGGCATAATTAAAAATTATGCTAAACCTTCCTTGGCATTATTCAACTTTAGATCTCCACAGAAAAGCGAATGTTGAACTGATTTCTGATAGAATTTGTAAGCTTATAAATAATTTTAATATCAGCTGTGAAAGTTCTGAGAATTTTCTCATAACCCAACTTCTTGCATAATCTGTGATATATTTTAAGTAAGACTATTGCGTTGTTTTTTTCTTTTCCTTTTTGGTTTATGTTAATGTTTTTTTATTTTTTTTGTTAATTTATTTAGTTGTTTAATAATTTGTATGTTAATTTATTTATTTGTTGATTAATTTATTTTTAAATTTATTGATTGCTAATTTATTTATGTGTAAATTTACTTATTTGTTTAATAATTTATTTGTTAATTAATTTATTTATTAATTTACTTATATGCTAATTTATTTATTTGTCAATTTATTTATTTGTTAATTTATTTATTATATTTTTATATATTTATTTTAAATTTATTTATGTATTAATTAATTTATTTATTTGTTTATTTTTTGAATTTATTATATGTTAATTTATTTATTATTTCTTGGTTATGTCTATATTCAATTATTTGGTTGTTAAATTATTTAATTTTTCATTTATTTATTTGCCATTTTTTAAAAAATTATTTCGCTAATACTTTTATTTATTTATTATTATTCCTTTAATGTTTTATGTAAATTAATTTACTTTTTCTGATTTTGCTTATTGTAATACTTTTTTTTTTGTTGTAATTTTTTGAATGAAGGTTTTTTTTCGTATTTTCCTTTGATTTTTCTTCTTAACTATTTATTATATTTTTTTTTCTCCCAAGATAATGAGCCGTATGCATAAACGGTAGCAAATGCTTTTACTTGTAAATTTGTATAGTATTTACTACTTTCCAAATGCATAAAAGACATAGTAAATGCTGTAAAGGTAGTATTTACTAGAAGAAAAGTATTTACTAGTTTTGGATGAATTTTTATAGTAAATACTTATATTGATATGCATAAAGAACTAGTACGAACTTTTCTTTCTAGTATTTACTGAAAATTTTTCAAGTTTCTAAATACCAACTTGAACATTTACTAGTAAATGCTTTCTCATGTTAAATGCCAACATCAACAGTCGCAACTCTACTTTCAAAGCAATCGGTGTGCAGAGCATTTATTTCGAGTATAAATATGGCAGCTTTTTTCAATTTTAGATCTGAAAAAGTTTATAAAGAGCGAAGAACGCCCGGGAATAATAATTTTAAAATACTCTACCGTTTTGAAAAATATAACGTTGAGTGGCTAAGCGAATATTTTATGGGTAAGATATTTTATTTGCAATTAATTGAAGCTAATCAATTTATTTATCCCTTTTGCATTAAAAAATCTCCAAGTTCTCAATCTGAAAGAAGGGGAGGAGCAACGTCCGCTGAAGAAAAGATGAGAAGTTTTTTGAGATATGTTGGAGATCCAGGCTTTCAAGTTGGCGTTGGGGAAGACACGGGCATGCATCAGAGTACTGTTTGCAGAACTGTATGTAGCAAAACAGATAGTGGATAAATCCTCTCTTTGGATTAAGTTTCCTTTGGATTACCCGCAACAATTGGAAGCTAAATCACAAAATGTTCGTCCGTCTTCGGAAAAAATATTTTGAGAGGCAATCGTTGAGCGCAACGAATGATCGTCATCATTTCTAGCCAAACTTTTCTGAAGAAGCTCCTGTTGCATCCTCAAAAGTTTTAAATTTTCCAGAAGCACTAAACGTTGAAGCTCACTATTAGTGAGAGAAATTGTTTCTTCGGTCTCCTGTTCCAAACGCCTTTTGCGTTTGGGTGCTGGTGCAGAAGATTGACAAGCAAGCAACGCTGACTCTTGTTTGTCCTCTTCTGCGCTACTTGAAGAACTACATCTTTTTCGTTCCTTGTTATGGTTTTCTGATCCCACAGATCTGATCCTACAAAAAAAAATGTAAAAATAATTTTGTTTATAAAACTTAACTTATTCTTGAAATTGATGGGTTTTGGTCAGCATTGATAAGCTTTAAGAAAATTTGTTCCCATTCTTTAAGCTTGATGGGTTTATTTCCCGTTGATTTAAGGTCCGTTTTTTTTCACGTCAGTCTTAATGTTATTTATCCTCTTCTTTAGTTGGTCTTCTGTTATTAAAATACCAGTGTTGGCTTGAAACTCACGAATAAACAGTTTTAAGGCTTCCGCCTTTGCTTTTTTTATGTGAGGCTGTTGAGATTTGTTAATAAGTACGACATACTTTTCTAGTATTTTAACAAACTCTAAGGTTGTTGAACCTTCTGCTTTTGCCATTCATTGAACTTCAAACACTCACTTTTAAACTCTTAAAAATTGTAACACAAAAAATTGTTTAAAAAAGAAGAAAATTATAGAACGCTTAATTAGAGAACAAAGAGAAGCAACAGTATTTATTCAACGCATTTATGTAGGTATCTAGTATATACTATTACTTTCAGATGAACTAGTAGTATTTACTGGGATGAATCCAGTATTTACTACTAGTTTATACTAGCTAGTAGAAACTTAGGTTTATGCATACCGAATGTAGTAAATACTATTAGTTTCAGCTTCTACTAGTAGTACTAGTATTTACTATAACCTTTTACTACTAGTAATTACTTTCGTTTTATGCATACGCCCCAATGTTTCAGTTGTAAGATATAAATTATCAAATCTCTGAATTGTAAAATGAGCTGTCATAGACTTTTTTGAAAATAATTTTCACTAAATAAAGAAACTACGAGGCAGTACCAGTACTTTAGATGGCATAGGCAGGTATTGAACCCAAAATCTCTGGCATGAAGGTCCTACGCACTAACCATCACGCCACGGAAACGGCAAAGTTTTTTAACAATATTAATATTGTACCAAGGTCTTTAATTTTAGTAAAAACAAATTTGGTGATTTTCGGAGAGGATAATTTTTTCGAACTGGCAACACTGTGAGTAGTTAAATAAGACCAACTTTCAAAAATTGGCCTAGTTGCACTTTACCAATGTGAAAAAAAGGAAAACTGTAAGCAGATGGTCCTATTGCACTTTAACAAAGTGAAATAAACCAGGTTTAAGTATGATAAACACTGCATCAGATGGAATGAGATCAATAATGAAATGGTTGGTGCCGAGAAATACGGCCAAGTGAAATAAAGCCAAACTTTCAAAACTTGGCCTTATTGCACTTTACATAAGTAACATAAGGCCAATTTTCAGCAGTTGTTCATATTGCACTCTGAAAAAGTGAAATAAGGCCAAACTTTTTTGAGAAATAAGACCAACTTACTTTTACAGTGATGTATCTAAGGGAGGAGGCATGCTGCCCTATTGAAACCCCCACCTT
Source organism: Eupeodes luniger (assembly GCA_951509635.1). Taxonomy (NCBI): domain Eukaryota; kingdom Metazoa; phylum Arthropoda; class Insecta; order Diptera; family Syrphidae; genus Eupeodes; species Eupeodes luniger. The sequence goes on from OX608073.1 coordinate 40,784,325, forward strand.
GGGCACACTATAGGATTTAGTGTAGGTACAAGGTTGAGTGTATGAAAAGTTTCTTTGCATTAATGACAAATCACACCGTTTAAAGTGATATAAACCAATTTGGCTTTATTTAACTATTGTTCAGTGTAATAAGACCAACTTTTGAAAATTGACTTTATTACACTTTAAAAAAGTGAAATAAGGCCAATTCTTGAAATTTAGCCTTATTTCACTTGGCTTTATCAGACTGTAGCAAAATGGTTTTATAGAGTAGGCAAACGAAAGAATTCGGTGAAAACTTTTGTTGAGGAATCGAAACATTTTTTCGATTTTCAACATTAAAAGTTATATTTGATTTTTAAGTTGTGACACAAGCAAAAACAACGTAAATTCTTTCTTAATAATAAAATATTTTTTTTTAATTTCTTGTGGTCTACTAGATGCGTTCATTTTTGTAAGAAGCACTACATCCCAGTTACCGGTTCTCTTAGATCTTTAACCAACCTATTCAGAAATGTTTAACATAAGAACTGCACTAAAGGCAACTTTTTCATAGAAGTCTTACTTTAATCCATGTTTAATACCCAAGGTTAATCATCTCATTAGCTTGTAAACCAAAATTAATACAAAACTTAAGTTCTCAATCATGAATTAAGCTAATGAGTTGATTTTCGTTAATTAGCTATATGATAAAAATAATAAAAACTACGAAACACAATTTCATCAAAACAAAATTTTAATTCACAGCTCTGGGCTGTTATCTTCTTGCCATAAATTAAGGTAGGTACATAAAATTCCCCAATTTAAGTTAAATAATCTAGGTTGAAAATTTATTTCTATACAGTTAAGACACACTAAATTTGTTCCCCACAAGTTCAACATTTAAATTATTTTCCATCAAGGACAGAATTTAATAAACCTCCATCTAAAAAACCTACCTACTTAAATTCAAAGAGTTTAAGTTCAAAACTTCTAATCGGACTTTCAAATATAAGAGATTTTTCTTAACAGCTTTAAATAAAGCAAAACAACAAAAAATTGTGATAATTTTATTTTTAAGGGTCATCTTCTTGAGCACTCAATGGACCAAAATGATAACTTAACCAAATTAATCACAATCTGAACCCTCTTTTTAAGTATCTTTACTGACAAAAAAGCTTCTCTCTGTATATTATATAAATTTGGTCTGATTTCAAAGTGTAATTAGCATTTATTTGACAATCAACATAGATAGACATGGAAGACGAAACATCGCAGCAGGACTCTTTTTTTTTTTTTGTTAAGGATGATAAAAGATTCAAGTTGAGAAAAACCGAGGAGAAAAAAGAAGAAGAAGAAGGAAAAGAATTATTCATTCTCTTATATAATCGTCATTCGGAGGCAAATTATCAAAGTTTAAATTTGAGTTCGGTATAAAATCCTCGGATAAAGACCGCCTACGACCGAGCAACGATGACGACGGGAACATCAGTTCACTTTATTTTAGTTGCATACTTTATATCCAATCCATATATATATGTATGTATATAGTCCAAATGTCCGGTCGGGTACGGTCCGGTTGACGGTATTAAAAACGAAATTAAAAAAAGTTCAAAAAGTGTTTATCGTTTATTGGGGTCAATATAGGCGGGGAGGTGGTGTATGAGTAAACATAGCGTAAAATTGTTGAGACCAATTTACCCGACGACGAGCAACGAAGATGAAGACTACGGTCATCACACCCCCGCTGCCCTCAACTTAAGCCTTAATCGGTTCGTTCGGTACCGTACTCTTAATTTCTTATTTTTTTCTTGATTATTGAACTAAAAGGCTGTCTGAATATTTTGCTTTACTTGCAAGGACACTTGTCTTGGGTTCGTTAAAGTTTTGTGTGACCATAAAGGTCAAAAATTTTATAGGTAATACTGTTGTGCTTATTTTGTTGTATTTCCAAACATAATTTTAGAACTTGAAATTATAAAGAACTGTATATTTTTTTTAATTAAGTACTTCAAGAAGAATGAATATTTGGTACCTAAGCACTTTATTAAGAGCTTGACAAGTATTGACAAATTGCTTGATTAAACTTTGAAATACTAAAAATGTGCTTTTTTTATGATAAAAAACAAACAACAACATTTCCTTTTTAAATTGATTTTAAAATTGACAAGTGATGCACAAGTACTTGGAATACTGTTGAAGTACTTGGTATATTGGTGAAATACATGAAGTATTGCTGAAGTACTTGAAGTACTTTTCAAGAACTCTGAAGGATTGTAAGTGGCAGTTCAGTAATTTAAGTAGTGTGAAAAATCTCGAGTACTAGGTTTTTGTGTCCAATGGCTTAAAAAACAATGGTACATCCTTGAAGACGATTTAAGTTCTGAAATACTTGTTTTTTTGTTCAAGTTCTATTTTATTAACACTGTGCATTATGTTAAAATTGTCTGTAGTCTAGTCAAGGAAAAAGCAGCAGACGGTCAACCATTTTTTTTTTTTTAAATTTGTCTATAGCCAATTCTCGGAATTTCTGCCGTATCCTTGACAACTTCACGAATTCAATAGTGAACTTATGTTTCATGGCCCATTGTGATCCCACTTCGAAATACATAAAATATTTGCCAAAACATTAGCAACTAAATGAGTTCAGTTGAATCTATTTATTAAGTTTTATTCAGTTCACGGGCAAGCTAATCACTGTTCTTAGTTAACTTTTGTAAAATGGCCGGAAACAAATACTCTAACGAAATAAAAGAAAACATTCTAAAATTGAAATGTCAATTAAAAATATCGGAAAATATTCCATTCCAAAATTAAATCCAAAAAGTATTCCAAACAGTTCATCGAGGTGGCAGACCAAGAAAAACAACAAAATGAAAGCATACAATCAATTAAAAAAGACCCTTTAATAACGTCTAGAGAAATCAGAAATGGATATTTCAGTATTACAATGACCCAAAGCACAAGTCCAATACGGTTAAGACGTGGTTTCAAGAAAACGAGATTTACGTGTTATAATGACCAGCACAGTCCGTCCCCAGATCTCAACCCCGTAGAAAATCTATCTGAAATTGTAGATCGACGAATTGTAAGGACTAGTTGCAAAAATAAAAAGATGCTGGTATGCGACCCACACTGATAACTTCCCATCCCGTATGTCGATTTGTCTAGCTTAAAAGTTTGTAGGTTTTCATGTTGTGTTAAAAAGTTGTCAGTTGAATTATTCTTAAAACTTTCAAAACTATCAACAATATTTTGAAAAGCTATTTGAGTCGAAAATAAATTTTTACCAAGTTTTAGTATTGTTTTTTTTTAGGTTTTTATTTTTTGTAAAAAATCTGTCAATTCGATTTTTCTCAAAATTTTTTCGAATGTTGAAAACAGTATTTCTAATAACTTAAAACTAGTTGGAATTCATAATCTCAAATTTTTGAAAAAATATTTGAGCCGAAAATCAATTTTTACCAACTTTTTAAAATTTTTTTTTGGTTTTTAATTTTTTGTAAAAAAAACTGTCAATTCGATTTTTCTCAAAATTTTACTGAATGTTGACAACAATTTTTTTTAAAACATAAAATTAGTTTGAAGCCAATATCTCAAAGTTTTGAAAATATATTGAACTGTAAATTCAAATTTTTCATAATTTTCTTAGAACTTTTTTTTTTAAATGGCGTATTTTTTACCTGTCAAATGTCAAAAGATGACGAATTCAACATTGAAAGCTGTCTAAATAGAGGGCTATTCAAAATGAAACCTTTTCTCTTGTAAGACCCTTTATAATTCTTTTAACATTTTCCGATTTAAATTGGAAAATAAAGTCGTTTATAATGCAAAATAAAAACCTTATGGTGTGTTAATATGGTTAAGACTTAATAGCTAGCCTATATATTTTGGCCATAAAGAGCAAGTTCACACGCCCCAACACAAGTGCTCAGTGTCTTATTCGTTCACACATAAAATTCGCGTTTAAGGTATAAGCGCTATGTTCTTCCAACTTGGTAGCTCTTTTGCTCATCGAGGAGGATAAAGTTTTCATAATCACGAAATTATATTTTCTTTTTTGTTTTACTCGTCCTTAACGTCCTGCGTCCTGTTTCGAAAAAAAGGTCACCAGACTAATCAATTGCAAACTTTTTTCTACTTTTTCTTTTTTCTCTATCGCTCTTATTCTATCTATATCTGGGTTTTTCATGTTTATCCTTCGTTCAGTTGGACGCTTTTCATTTCACAATTTCGATTTCAAGTACTAAAAAGTAGAAGAAAAAATAAAAACTAGGAAATTGTATGACAAAATGGAAAACAACAACAACAACACTACAAAAATACCTACAACGGCAACGTCTTGCGTTTGGTTCGGCGTTTTTCCGTCACCGCTGCACGTTTTCCGGAAAATCGACAAAATTAATGTGAATTGTACCAATATAGGAAAAAAAATAGAAACAGAAATAATAAAAAAGAGTATCGTCGGGGAAGATTAAATGGATTTTTATTTTGCCTCCCTTGTTCCTTTATGACACTTTCAATACAACTGGAACAAGAATAAAAAAGAAAATAGGGTCAAGTTATTGTGTACAGCCCCCAGCCAAGCTGCTGTTTCTGTTGCTCTAACAATGTTTTGAGTGGTGTGATGTGATGGTAGAGCGGTACGATGGCGATGACGGTGACGGTGATGGTGACGGTGAAGGCGTCAGCATCAGCAGCGGGGCGGTAGAAATGGAGCTACACTAAACTTTTCTATACGCAACGCAACAATGAAATAAAAATTCATTTGAACCGATTTCCATTTATGGATGCGGCACCGACAACAGCACCGGCATCACAGTCATAGCCATCCGTTCCAATCCGAACCTAACTGAAAACCGAACCCGGTACGGTATATGGAAAATTGAATTGATTCGAAAAGAAAGCGAATGCCATTCATAGAAGAAAAAAAAGGTCTTATCCCCTAAATTGGGGCCATTGCCAAAAATGAGTGCGGCAAAGATGAAAATAAAATAAAAATACAAAAATACAAAAAAATCGAGTTGAAATAAAGTTTTAAATCCTGCGGAAAAAGAAAACTCATGGTCTGTAATTGTTTTTGTCGTATTTCTTTTTTCTTTTGTATTAATTCCAATCAGGCAGGGGTTTATAAGGGTGTTTGGTGGCTTTTTGAGAAAAAAGCATGTCTTTGAATACTAATGCAATAGAAAACGTGATCCCGAAAATAACATACGTATAATCAAACATTTAATTCTTTTCTTGATTTTTTTAAATGAGTTCAAATAAGTTATAAGGACAACAATAGAAAAAAACTTATACGTTTATATCTTGAAATGGTCAAAAAGTATTGACTTCAATCAATTTTGATATAAATTAGGGTTGCCATGGACGAACAAGGACAGACATTCAAAAATGGTACACTGGGCGTATACGTACTTTTTTGACTTTTTGAGTTTTCTCTACGTTTTTGTTTGTTTTAATTGGTGTATTTGCAGAACAACGTCTTCTGAGTCAGCTAGTAATCAAAATGTTCAATTAATACTGAACATTTTGACCAGTACACTTCGTGTCACATGAATAGGGACAAGCTTTTTTTGAAGATATTTTTTAAATCCTTAGGTTTTTTTTTAAATTGCAAACAAAAATGTTTGGATTAAGTTGATATATAAAAGTTTTACGGCGGTTTTTCCAAAGAAGGTCATGAAAAATACCTGTTTTTTTGTGTCACATGAATAGGTACAACATCTAAATTTTTATCTGTAAGACCCTTTAAGGTAAAGAAAATAACAAACAAATCTTATGGTTTAGGTAAATACTGGTTTTATTGAATGGATTAAAATAATTTTTAGTAATGTGTGTTGCCTCCTGATTTCTGAATTACTTCAAGTAATCTGTGGTGTATGGATTCATAGAGTGCTGTCAGATAATTGAGCGAAATTTGGACCCAGGACCGTTTTATGATTTCAATAATCTCTTTAATTTTTTTGGTATTGCCGTCCTCCCTTGTAAACTTTTCTTGAAAGCCATCCTCACACGTTTTCCATGATGTTCAGGTCAGGAGAATATGGGGGCCATGGTAATAGGCTCACATTTTGCCCCTGAATCCAGGCTTTTGTTGTCCGTGCGTTATGTATTGTTGAAAAGTTCATCGTTGTCCACCAAATAATTCATAAAACTGCGGAAAAGCTCTTTCTAGGTTCGATTTGTAAGTGATTGCCGCCATTTTAGAGCCGCCTCCTTTGCTGTGCCGTTTTTTTTAAAGATAGCTTTCTTCCTTTCTTAAATCATGGAAATAGCAGCTTTATCCATCAGGTCCCTCCAATTTAAATTTTTAACTTCCCATAGGAATTTATTGTAATGGGTCTGATCTGTCAAGTCGAAATTTGAAAATTTTGACATTTCTCGACGTATCAAGGCCCCTAGAGTCGAAATAAAAGATTTTTAGAGAGATGTCTGTACGTGCGTGTGTACGTACGTTCGTACGTCCGCGACGTTTTTTTCGTCGTCCATAGCTCAAGAACCAGTAGAGATATCAACTTCAAATAAATTTTGTTATACAGATAATAATGCAGAAAGATGCAGAAAGGGCTCTCAAGAAAATTGCGTGGGTGGTTTTTTTACCATAGCAATTTAAAAAAAAAACATTTTGGTTAACCCTAAATATCTCACGAACGAATAACGCTAGAGACTTGAATTACATTTTATATTATATTTTGTAACGTGATACCAAATAAATATATTTTTGGAAAAAAATCCAATTAATGGTTTTTTTTATAAATCAAAAAATTGAAAAAAAAAATATCCGTCAGCTCGAAAATTTTTCGAATAAGAATGATTTTATCTCTAAAACAATGAAAAATAACGTTTTTAACATCTGGTAAAATTTTGAGAAAAATGGTATTGACAGTTTTTTTTTATAAAAAATAGAAAGCCTTAAAAAACATAACTCAAAGTAGGTAAAAATTGAATTTCGACTCAAATATCTTTTCAAAAATTTAAGATTATTCCTTCAAACTTATTTTTTCTCATAAGAAATATTGTTTTTAATATTCGGTAAAATTTTGAGAAAAATAGATTGACAGTTTTGTTTTATAAAAAATAAAAAACCTTAAAAAAACATAACTCAAAGTTAGTAAAAATTGATTTTCGACTTAAATATCTTTTCAAAACTTTGAGATATTGGCTTGAAACTAATTTTATCCTTTAAAAAATATTGTTGTCAGCATTCAGTAAAATTTTGAGAAAAATCGAATTAACATTTTTTTTTACAAAAAAGAAAAACCTAAACAGAAAATTAATAAAAGTTGGTGAAAATTGATTTTCGACTCAAATATCTTTTCAAAAAATAAAAATATGGGCTTCAAACTCATTTTGTCCCACAGAAAATATTGTTTTCGACATTCAGTAAATTTTTAATAAAAATCTAACAGTCAGTTTTTTCATAAAAAATAAAATCTACAAAAAATAGTACGCAAAATTAGTAAAAATTGATGTTCGGTTCTTGATATCTCGTCAACAAATGAATACATTGACTTCAAATTAATTTCATTCATCTAATTTGTATTTGTTTGTATAGGAAATAAAAACTTTTAAGAAATGCTACTAAAATTGGTAAACATCGGCTTTCGACTAAAAATCTCGTTAACAAAAATAGATTTTGAAATCAAACTATTTCATTATTTGCAAAATATTGTTTGTAATTTAAAATTTTTTAAGAATAATTCAACTGACAATTTTTTTAACAAAACCCGAAAACCTACAAACCTTTTAAGTAAGACAAATCGACAGACGTGTTGGGAAGTTATCAGTGTGGGTCGCATCCTAGACTCTTTTTTTTATCTGAAAAGACGAAGGTATGCCAAGTTCGATTCCACCTGATGTGATTTATTGCAATATTAAGGCGTTGGCTCTTGCATGCATCATTTGATGGTGTTTTTCCTTCAACTTTTCGTTATATGGTCTGCCTTTCTTGACTCTTTCTTTTTGGTTTTTTCCATATCTCTCTGGGTCCTTGAAGCAGTTGTATACAACATTTGAACTTCTTCTAATTCTGCTGGCCATAAAACGGATGATTTTGCGGAGATCCCGGTAAGCTCGAATTTGGCCTATGTCCTCCTTGGCTAGACCCTTAACTCTACCCATACTTCTTGATTCTATAAAATTAATATTCGTACTAAGCTCCCAAAAAATCGGTGTATCCTTTATTCTGATTAAAAACACGTTAATAGCTAAATTTAGGTCTTGTCCCTATTCATGTGACACAAAAGAACAGGTACTTTTTATGACCTTTTTTTTAAAAAAAAACGCCATAAAACTTTTTTTTATAAACTTAATACAATTTGTTTGCAATATAGCTTAATAAATACCTCATTTATTCTACATTTAAGTTTTTCCAAAAAACCTAAGGGTTTGAAAAATATTGGCAAATAAAAAACGAAAAAATCTTGTCCCTGTTCATTTAACACGAAGTTTCTTTTAAGCCAGTATCGCGTTTGGAATTAAAATCAATTTACCAAGTAAAGCATTAAATATGATAGGTATTTAAAAAATTTGAAAAACTCAAAAATACGTGAATATTTATTTCAAGTATAAACCTTTAATTAAAAGAGGATTTTCGATGACATTATATTGTGTGCATTGTGTATAAAAATACAATAGAAACATATTGTGTATTAAAAAATTTGTCAATTTAGTTGGAATCAGTGTTTTTACTTAGTTGACTGGACTGGATTATCAACACGCAATATTTAGTTTTTGGGTTTATGTTATTATAATTGTTGTGTATACAAAAGATTAATAGTTGTTATTGTTATTTTGTATAAAGTTTGTGTGATATTTTTTCCAGTTCAATGTACTTTTATTGGTTTATCGTTTTTTATTTGTTAAATTCTTTGCATAAATAAATCAAAAAAAAAAAAAAACAAAACAAATATTTACCATGGATTAAATGAATATATTTTTGTATAAAAAGCCCATGTCGATAATTTTAAATTTTGTTTTTATGTTCCTTTTATTTTGTTTTAATGTAAAAGGTTAATTGTTGTGTATTAGTTGAATAATTCAACATTTTGATTAATTTTATTCTGCATGAAATAATATTTTGTTTCTATTCATAAGCAAACATTTATGGAAATTAAATTTGAAAAATGTTGTTTCAAATTTAATACAAATATACATATATGTATGTATTTGAACTGAAAAAAACGTGAACAAAAAACTGAAGAAACGATTACATTTTAACAAAATTCGATATGTAAACTGTCATTTAAAAAGAAATTTATGAATAGATTTTGTTTTTATTTAACCGGCTGTCAAGTCAATATATTTTGTTTTAAATGGATAGAGTTTAAAAAAATAACATAAAATTTGAAATTTACTATATTTTGCATTAATTTCACGAGAAAGAAACCTTTTTTCAAAACAATTAAATGAAAAGTTCTTCTCATTGGATCTGGAAAACTCAGCTCTTCCTAAACACAACGTTTACTAATAGTTTACTAGGTCGTTTGGAGGCCCAAGTCATGAAGCAATATTTGCCAAGCAGTGGTTTGCAAAAAGTAAAGTTCTTGATGTAAATGACGCTAGATTGACTATCTTTGATTTTTCTGCATTTAACCCTTTTCGGTAGGACTATAATGGCCACCGTGAGAGTGATAAAGCGAGTAAACATTGACGAAAAATAATACTCATTTGAATTAATCCATTTTATCAGTTTCGAATACTGTTGAACGTTATATCTAATCCAGTATAGAAGCTTATAGAAGGCAAAATAAGTGACTGTCAATTTGACAGCAGCAGTTTCAGCATATACCCGTGGCATGATGGTTAGTGCGTTGAACTTTCATGCCAGAGGTCTTGGGTTCAATCCCTGCCTGTGTCATCTTAAGTTTTTTCACGGGTACTGCCTCTTGCCAGAAATTGACAAATTCTCCAAAGTGTCATGAAAAGTGCTTTCTCAACCTAGCCGTTAGGATTCGGCTTAAAATTGTAGGTCACCTCTATTTCTGACAACATTACTCGGATACAGTAATGGTTGAAAGTTGTTAGTCAGTAGGTCCTGGTTCACTAAGGACTGTTGCGCCTCCTAATTTATTTATTTATAGATGTTGATATATGCAAACAAAACAAAAGTAAGCACTCAGATTATTTACGTTTACTTCTGATTTTTGTAGAGACAAAATTAAGAGTAGAGTGGAAGCAACTGATGTTTACAAAAAATTAAAATCTGAGATTATACCCTGAAGGGCGTGGAACAGGCACACTTTTAAATTTTGATTATCATAATAAATGATCAGTGTAAAGAACATACACAAATGATTTTTTACCCTCTTTTATCTTCAAAACCAACTAATCCGGAAACTTAAGATTTGCAATACTTACTAAGATAACTAGGACATACAACTGACCAAATATGAATTCCATAACATATAAGCATTTTCTACAATACAGCACCTAACAATAGCAAAACCGTAACATTGACTGGACAATCATAGAAATTTTGAAGATCTTCGCGATATCGTTGAATTTTCAAATTTCTCTACTACTTTCTTAGAGAGTTATGAATCAAAATGATCACTTCAAAATTTTGTACACAATAATCGACAAAGATTAGCATTGCTTCATAAAGTCAATATTGTTGCGCAAATTTTAAGCCTAAAATCATTTCTAAGTTAAACATACAACCTGAGAAATAAATAAAAACAAATTATAAAATTATAAACTTTTTGAATTTATTTTATCAAGAAAATTAGATTCATTAACAATCGCGAGGTCGCTGCTTTGTTTCATTTCATTATCATTCCAACATTTTTAATTTTCTTTTCTTCCCATGTTCTTTCTTCGATCGAAGCAAATCTACTCCAGTTTTGAGGGAGACAAGAAATCTACTTCGCCACTCCGCTTTTTTCAGATCTGCTCCTTTTTTCCACACTAAAAAATTGTTAAGCCAAACCAAATGAGATCATGTGAAAATTAAATAGGACTAGGGACGGATAATGCGGCGGTTATGAATGGCTCACTCAATGGAGTGAAAACTCATCTCAAATCCTTGAACCCAAATATGTTTTATTTGGGATGTACTTGCCATTCACTGAATTTATGTGCCAAGGCTGCGGCAAAACAGATTCCTGTTGCAGTCGAACTATTGATAAAGACAATCTTCAATTCTTTTTCCCATAGCTCTAAAAGACTATCAGAATGTAAAACTTTTCAGGAATATTTCGAAACACCTGAATATAAAATTCTGAATACGTGTTCCACTCGATGGCTTGCAGTGCAGGCAGCTGTAGATAGGGTGTTCGAGCAATGGACAGCTATGAAACATTATTTCTTACTTTTAACTTTCGAAGAAAAAAAAGAGAATAATGTCGAGACAGTAGGAGAAAGGTTAAATGAAGTTAAGAAATTACATTTATTGTTCTTATCATATATTTTAAACATAATTAGTGAAATGAATAGAATTTTCCAATCAGAGAAGACTATACATCATCTTTTTTTACAGTCATCAAACTATTTTTTTTAAACTGCTAAGCAATTTTATAAAAATTGAATTTTTAAGAACTGAAGTAGATTTCGAAAATCAGGATTTCCAGTTTTCTACTGACACAATATTTTGTGGTATTGAATTTGAAAAAAATGAAAAAAATGTTTCAAAAGAAAGTGTTTTCGAAATAAAACAAAATATTTTAAAATATTATATAATTCTTTGTAAGCAAATAAAATCTAGATTTTCATTTGAAGCTATTAAATTAATCTTGGTTCAATATTTAAACCCAACAAAAATTCAAACGGGGGACTTACCATCAATTTTGAAATTGATCGAGGCATTTCCTTATAATAAAACCTCTATTAAGGTATTAAATGATGAATGGAGATCATTCATTATACACAATATAAGCAACGTAGATCAGCAAGATTTAGTTAGCTTTTGGTACTCATTAAAAACAACCACTAATAAATGGAAGAACTTACATAATTATGTTCCAAAACTTATCTGACTATATGTTAACTCTAGCCGTTTTACCACACAGCAGCGCCGCAGCTGAGAGAAAGTTTTCCGAAATGAATTTCTTGAAAACTAAAATAAGAAATCGTTTGCATGTCAATACAGTTGAAAATTTAATGTTTTCACGATCGAAAACAAATTTTTGAACCACCGCTTGAGTTGATTAAATTTATAAGAGAATTTAAATTTGTCCAAGGCAAGTACATTCTAAAATAAAATCAATAAAAACCAAAAATATTTATAGTATGTATTATGAATAGTTTTTAGTTTCTGAAGTCTAAAACCGTTTGTGATTCATTTTTTGTTTAAAAAAATTAATATTTTTGTTAAAAATATAGTTTTTGAAAACTATAGTTTTTTTGTTTTCAACTCTAATTTCTTATTTAATTTAGTGTATAAGATATTAAGTTTAAGATATTTAAGCCTGAATGTATTTATGTGATTTTTTTGTTAAAAATATCTACTTATTTCGGTTAAATAAATTTTTGTTAAAAATACAGTTTTTGAAAACTTGAGTTTTTCTTTCATTTTCAAATCTACTTCGGAAATTTTTGATTTACTTCACTTTTGCTGCAAATCTGCTCTGAAATTTTGTTACTCAGGTTCGAACCCTGCTACCTACATATTCAATTTTTCTGTATTGTATTTTGTATAGTTCATCAACTAACCTACACACACACATTATTTTTTTGTTTCTCTAATTCTATCGTCACATCGCTGAGCAGTGTGGCTGTGGGCTCTTTTTTTTCAGTTACTATAGACATTTAATTGAATGAAATGCCGATTTATTTAAAGAAAAATTAGATCTTTTTAACTTCCCATAGGAAGTTATTGTAATGGGTCCGATTTGTCAAATTGAAAATTTTGACATTTCTCGACGTTTCAAGGTCCCTAGAGTCGAAATAAAAGATTCTTAGAAAGATGTCTGTGCGTGCGTGTGTACGTACGTTCGTAGTGGAAGTGGAACACACTTCTCCATCTAGCTCGGTCGCGCTAGGTGATATCTCATTTCAATTGTATGCGTTACTTAATCCGAGGCCTTCCTCTACTGAGCTGTCCTATGGGCGTGGATTTTAAGACTTTTCGTGCCAAAGCAACACTCTACGTCGTCGCCCAGCCATTTCAGGCGTTGGGCTTTTTTCCTTCTGGCTAAGTCTACGTAGCTATACAGACCTTACAGCTCATCATTCTATCTTCTCCTCCACTCATCTTCTATGCATACGGGACTATAGATCAAGGCAAGAATTTTCTCCGGAAACGACCCAAGGTGCTTTCATCCGCTTTTGTCATGCTTCTGCACAGTAAAGTAGGATGAGGATGATGAGGTTCTTATGTAGCGACACTTTGGTCGGTCGAGAGATGGCTTTGCTACTCAATTACTTTCTAAGCCCAAAGAAACACCGGTTAGCAAGAGTAATTCTTTGTTTGACCTCAGCGCTGGTGTTGTTTTCTGTGTTCATAGTGGGGGCCTAGGTAGACAAAGCCCTTAACTACTTCAAAGTTACGCCTATCGATGGTGATGTTTTGACCAAAGAGTTGGTGTTGTAGGTAATTTCTTGATGACAGCATGTGCTTTGTTTTTCCCTCATTACCCGTTAAACCCATTTTGCCGCCTCTGCCACAATACTCACAAAAGTCCCATTGACATCACGCTGAGTTTTTCCGTCATGTCATCAGCATATGCCAGTAATTGGACAGACTTTTAAAAGAAAGTACCTCTAGTGTTGACGTGGGAGCTCTGCACTATTCTTTCAAGTACGATGTTAAAAAATAGCATGACAGCGCATCAGCTTGTCTAAAGCCTTTTTTGACATCGAAAGGTTCTGTTAAGTTGTTTCTAACCTTAATGAAACAGCGCGAATTCTCCATGGTCATTCTGCACAAACGGACGAGTTCGGCAGGTATGCCAAAACTAGATATGGCTCTGTACAGTTCGTCTATGTTGATGATGTCATAGATCGCCTTTTAATCGATGAAAAGATGGTGGGTGTCGATTTGATGTTCTGGCTTTTTTCCAGGACTTTTTCGATGGACTGTGGACTTTCCTGATCTAAAACCACACTGATAAGGACCTATCAGGTTGTTAACGATGGGCTTTAGACGTTCACATATTACGGCAGAAAAGATTTTTAAGCGATGTTAAGTAGACTGATTCATCTATAGTTGGTGCAGTTGAGAAAGTCTCCTTGACAATCTTTACTTCCTTCGTCTTAGTCGGGAAGACGGGATTGTTGGTTTTCGTCGTCTATATTGAATGGATCATCGGATCTGACAGCGGAATTCGGAATTCAGCACTGACTGCGGTTCTATTATGGTGTTTCCACTTTCGTCTTTGTAGGCTTCGGTTTAAGGTTTATGCTTTTTTTCCTTCTGTGAAGTCAGTGTTCCTCACTCCACTTTTGCCCGTAAATCTCGTAAACATCTATCATCCCTCTATGTCTATGTTAAGTCTTTGTAAATGTAGGACTTTGCATATTTTAAGATCTTCTTACTTTCAAAACAGATTTCCTATCCTTTTTTTAGTGTATAACCTCCCTTTTTTAACATTTATGATTTAGGTGTGATTAATACTAAATTTTTGTAAAAACAACACACACGTAAAAAAGTTACCATTTAACTTTTCTTGTTCTAAATAACATTTCACTTTAAATATGCATATGTTATCATTTAACAACACTTCATCTCTATTTTCCCTTAAATAAGTTAGTATAAATATGAGTTCTACTCTATTTGCATATAAAATTACATCCGTTCATTGCTCTTTTACACCAACCATAATATAAAATTCAAATTCGAATCAACTATGTAACTATACACATATTCAACTCAGCAATTAAATGTGCAATTTCATATTTAAATCTCTCCGGGAATATATCTGTAGTAAACTATACTTTAATGTAATAAACATTTTTCCTTCGAAATACAAACGAATTCATATAAAATATTCGTTAAATAATAATTTTACTTCCAAACAATAAATACTCGTTCCTACATATATGTAAGGGATTTAAATTTAGGAAAGTACCAACTCTCTAGGTCGGTCGGTCGGTCGTATCGTATCATATATTTATAGGTAACCAACGAACGCCAGTAAGTTGTGTTTATTTTAATTTTTGTTTTTTAATTTTGTCGATTGGCCTTTTGACTAAAAAGGTCAGGGTTCGTAAATAGTTTTTTTTTTTTTAAGTTTGTATCTTCTATATCCCAAGGCTATTATAACGTTGCAGCTTCATCGTTCATCCCAGCGGAAGTGCTTCATTAAAATTTTGCTAGATTGCTTTATTTATTTATTTATTTTACATTTTTTTTTATTTTTTAGTGTGTATTTTCAACTTGTACTTTATCAAAACGCAAAAATGTAAATTATTATTTGTGTACCAAAAAAACCACGGCACTAGCGAAAATTACAAAAATAGTTGCAATACCATAACCCGCAGTTAGCCAAACGTTCTAGGAAATGGTATGACTATAGCAAGTATCCTACCTATTGCTGTATGTAGTGTGCTTTTGCATAATTCAAAAACGTGACCAAATGATTTAATATAGTATTCATTCCATTTCATTTTATACATACAGTTGTGGTCATATAATTAAGCCACTGTTGTTTAAGTTATCTTTTTAATTTGTTTAATATCACGTATTTATTGAAAAATTAATATTTTAACTACTTTATTTAGTTAGTTGTATTATTCGCTAATCATAATTCACATATTTTCAAACATGAATTCACATACAAATTTTTTTTCATTTTAAATAATCTATTTGACAAACAAACACGATATCCGCAGTAGAATCACTGCTGATAAAATGTAAAGTGGAATCCTGCTGCGGATAGAGATTTGACTTTTATTCGAGTATCGAAAGAAATTTGTGGTTTTATTTTTAGACATTGATACGTTTGACACTTGATGGCTGTGATCGTAGAATGGTGTCCAAAATAAAAAACACTAGACATCACTAAAGATGAACGTTGATAGTATTTGCTAATCATTACGGTGTCAATTCAAAGTTACCGTGAGTGTTATGACTCCGCCTGTACTTGAGCGCATCAGTGATTCTATGGGACCAATAATTTTTCACACTCGTACTGTAGAAAGGGGTATCCCCGCTATTGTTCCGAAGAGTTGTTTTTCAACGCTGACAAAACTACTGTGTAAGCTTTCTTACCTGCCCTACTCTTCAGGCCTCGTTCTGAGCGGAAAGAAAACGTCATTTGTTTAACCCATTCCCAAAAAAAGCAAATCTTTCGACCGATTGCACTAACGTCCCTTCTTTCCAAGACCATGGAAACGCTGAATAACTATCTCAAAGATCGAAAGCTTCTTAATTACCGATAGTACGGCTTTCGTAGCATTAGGTCCACTGGTGATCTCATGGTTTATCTCACCGAACAGTGGAGCAAATCCTTACATCGTTTTCGAAAAATTAAGATTATTTCACTTGATATTTCACAAGCATTTGATAGGGTTTGGCATCAGGCTCTCTTATTGAAAATGCGTACTTTCGGTTTTCATGAATCCTTCCTTCATTTTATTAATAAAGTAGTATTGGATGGGTTCAAGTCTGAAAACCTCAAAATGAATGCTGGTGTGCCCCAGAGTTCTGTTCTATCTCCAACACTCTTTCTCATTTTTATTTATGATCTCCTGTGTGCAAACTTCTTATTCTTACCTAAGCAGCATTGTACAATGGTGAATAAAAACCTGCGTGGAATTTAATGCTTTGAAATCCCAATGCTGTCTTGTATCGTTAAAATGAGTTAACCACGTCTTGTGGAACGATCACATCGCCAAAATGCGCAAGTTGTTTAGGTTTTCTAAGGCAATGCAAGAAGTTTGCATTCCTCCCCTTAAACCGTAATTCTCGTGCTTTTAGGAATGTTTATAAAATATTCCTTCTTTAGCCGTACTACGTGAATGTGGATTGCCTTAGAAAACACTCTGTCTTTTCCAGTCATTGCAGTATTCATTAATTCAAAGCCAATGTGCAACGACACATTCTTTCAAACCTTCTCTCTCTTTCCTGATGCTCACACTGTGTCTCTGCATAATAAGGGTAGCCCCTTGAGTGTGTGCTTATTATGAACAAAATCAGCCCTAAATATTAACTCCAAAATTAATTTTAAAAACCTAAGATAAAATAAAATTGAAGGTTTCTTTACTCTTTATTTAGTAGATAACACTAGTAAATGATGGATGCAGATTGCAGATGTTATAACAATTGTTTTGCTTCAGTTTTTTGGCTTAATTTTAAGACCATAACTGTACATCCACATATGTATGTCTGTGCATGTGTTTGTCCATAATGTGTGCATGTATTATATTGTAATTTATAGAGAGAGTGTATTTTATACGCTTGGTTTTTGAATGCGGTTTTTATTTGGGTCCCGTCGAAAAGTGTTTTTCCGGATGTACGGTTCAATCATGGTTGCCGTTGTGGATTTTTTGGTCAATGTTTGATTGATGAATATTTGACTAAGTGATTTATTAACATAAAATTGAAATACATTATTATTATTATTTAGGCTACTAGTTTACTGCCTTTTGAGGTTTTATACAAATATTTAATTAGTTGTATGTGTGTGTGTGCGAACGGGAGTTAGAAAACAAATTTTTTGTATGGCTATTTTCCATTAAAATAAATTGAGTTATAAAGCTTTGGGAAACTTTTATTTCCCTTTGTTTATTTGGATTAACACAAAGTGTTTTTTATGCACTTTAACTAAATACCAAAATAGGTGCTATTGGGTATTGACTCTTAATACCTTAATAGAATTCATAGTTGATATACTCGTACATGTAGATTTTTACTTCTAATTTTTTAATAAAAACGAAAATCATTTGAGATATCTCAAAAATTGTATTATTGGATTAAACTAAAGTTCGGAACAGACATACGTTACAGCTTCCAACTTAATTGTTGTTTAATTTGTCTGTTTAGTCAAATTACCTTCAATATATATATAGCGATTAACAAATCTTTAAAATAGAAACATAATACATTGAGTGTTCTGTTGGAACAACGTTAGATGGTCTTGGCATATCTCCATGTCTTGCCCTGACTTCTATCACAAGTCCAAACACAAGATCAGCCAAAGAGTTTGCAAAAGAAGAGGATTTCGCGTCACTCACAAGAACCAAGTTTTTAGCAGACCGTTAGCAGAAAATTCAATAGACTCATGAGCTCAAGGCAAGCGACCTTGGACAACGATGTGTTTTGGTCTCTGGAAAGATTGTAAGCTGTCCCTAACTTTAAATGGTAGAATTCGCAACGATGCCTATTCACATAGAAATCAAGAGTGTCCCGAAAGTTACTGTGTGAATAGGTTTTGCTCTGATGGAATGGTTTCCTTCATCAGCGGTCTATATTTCTTTGAAAACGACGTTTGCCAAAATGGACGTTTAGTATAGGTCAATGATTGAAAACTACTTTGAACCTGAATTGGATATTATAAACTGGAACCATAAAGACAAGTTGTTTCATCAAAACTTTAGAACTTTTTATTGGTTGGTTTTTCGAAGTAGCAGTTCTACGCATTTGAACAAGCCATAAACCAAACAGGGAAACTTCGGCGGCAAGTTCAATTGTACAAAGGGCATCGATAAGACTTTTAAACGTATTTAAAATTTCATGGCACACGTTTTATATTATTTGAATATAGGCATATAAGACTCCTAATATATCATTCGAATAAACCAGGGTATTTTAATAACAGGTTTTTATTTCGATATTAAAAAATAAACACAAACTAATTTGAGGAAATCTTTCTATAATAGCTTGAATCGATTTTGGAGCATTGGCATATAACCCTATCTTCACGTATTCCTAAAGAAAAAATTCTAAATCTCAGTGGCCAATTTTGAGCACCTGTAACAGAAATAACACGTGTCATGAAGCTTTCGTTAAAAAATATCGATTTTTTGATTAAAAAACCTTCGTCTACATTACTACTATCCAATTCCGGTCATACATAAAATCATTATTTATATTTCTGTACCGCGATTATTATTAATGTAGCTTCTGAGATGAAAATGGGCTTCATCACAAAAATACCTAAGAGTTGTTTTATGATTAACCCATAGTGCTTTGTTTGAAAACTGTGTCTTTAAAATGTGTGTAGTGAATTTTTGAAGCGTTTATTGTTAGAATTTTAGTAACGGCGTAGATTTACTTGCCAAATGTCAAAAAATGACAGCTTCAAACATGACAACTGCCCAAACAGCGCTCTATTCAAAATAAAAACTCTCATTAAAAAAACTTTTAGAAGATCCATGTAAATCGGAAGTTTCGATCGAATTGGATAGCAAAAACAGCATATTTTTCATTAACTTTTAAATTCTACAAAATTACGAAATTAAATATTAGTTGCCAATGGCAACTCTCAACTCTTGCTTGAATATACTTAACAAAAATTAATACAATATCTATTTTAAATACAAAAGACTATAAGTTGTTATGCCAGAAAAGGACGTTGAATGAGCTTCAAATTATATATTTCAACCAAAGTATGGTTTCTTTTTTTTTGTTTCGTTGATTCTCTACTAATTTATAAACTATGCATGAAAGTACCTTCCTATCCTGGTGTATGTCCTCGTACATACAAAATACCATTGAAAAAAAGAGGTTACGCCATGCTTACGCAGAAAATACAACAAAAATGGTCTACATTTTTTAAGGATATGCATTTAAAAATAATAATTTATATCAACTGGAAAGGACTATAATATAAAGAAGACAACAACACTACTACCAGTATCTACATCCATGTACATAAGCTACTAGCTACTACACGCTCTGCTGCTGTGCTTTATACTCGTTTTTCGTATACCATCAGACCATCACGCTTCCGAAAAAATGGTTACATTTTGTGGTGTGGTTTTTGAGGAAAAACCTTGTGCATATCCTTCCTTGCTTGCTTTCGAATTATGTGCGATGCTTTGGTTCTTTTATTGGTTGAAGCTGTCCAGTTTTACTTTTTTTTTTTGTTATTAAATGAGAATAAGTTCAGTTTGAATTAAATGTGAAAAGTGTGATATATGAACTTAAGTTTTGTGACTTTTCACTTAACCCCTTTTATTATTTTTAATTCTTCTTTCTTCATGGAAGAATATTATGAGAGAAAAACTTTCCGTTTGTTCAAATTGTTTAAGCTGAGGTGAAAAACAAGAATTCATTAATTTTCACTAGAATTACATTTTTATTTTCACAAATAAATTGCAAACAAATTGACAAATAATAAATAAATGTAAATTTCATGTTGTGAATCTTAAATATTTTTCATTTATCCTTTAAAACTTTTTGTAACATTTTGACAACTTCTAGATACATTCATTTCATGTTACACATTCATGTCAGATTCAACATTTATGTCATGTTCCAAATTCATGCAGTTTTCTTCATGAATATCATGATCCATACCTATTCATGGTATGTTCCACAATCGTGGTGTGTTACAAAATTATAAGAGGACATTAAAATGCCTTGCACATGAGAGCAAACAACGAATAGACGAACAAACGTGATTTTACACATTTCAAAAAGTCAATTTCAAACAAAAACACATTTAAATTATAAGAAACCAATTGACACTAATGTTAGGATAATAAAATTTGCATTTTCTTCTCTAAAAAAAGAAAATTTTCTAAAAAAAATTTGGTAGGAACGAATTGTTGTGTTTGCTACGAACTGTCAAACTCTATTCGAGTTCCACATAGCATCCACACTGAAACGAATAAATTGTTCGTGCGCAACTTAACCTCAAAATTATACCACACTTGTTTTGTTTTTTTTGTGAAAGATCATGACTGAGAAAGTTCATAGTTCGTAGCTCATGTGAAAGATGCTTAATGCAATTGTCCGATATTCATTCAATATTTTACATTTCCACCATGTTCCACATTCATGCTATGTTCTGCACTCAAGTCATAATCTATGTATGTTCATGTTATTTTAAATTTAAGAAAATATAAGGTAACACATTTAAGCTTTGTTCTACAATTATATAAAAATACTATAGTGACTAGTTTTCCATTTATGCCATGTATTAAATATATTCTGCGTTCCACATTCATTCCGTTTCTTACATTCATTTCATGTACCATATTCAAGTCGTGTTCTACATAAATACTATGTTCCACAATCATAAAAGGTGTATAATTCGTGTCATTTTCTGATTTCTTTTACATTCCACATTAATTTTATGTTCCACATTTTTGCTTGCTATATCCCACATTCACGCCATATTCCATATTTAAGTCCTGTTTCTCCACTTTCTCCAGCTAATAGTAAGACATGGACAGTAAAATATAAAAAGTAAATCTCTCATTAAAAAACAAAAAAAAAAAACAAAAATGATCATCTGGTCACCACAATTTCATCCTTACCGTTGTTTAAGTGCTACACTATTCCGGTGGCGCCTTTTAGCCAACCATTATGATGAAATGAGTTAGTGAACTGAGTTGATAGGGTTGAAAGCAAAGAAGTATGAAATGGGTGTTTTGGGCTTGATGCAAAAAACAAAAAAAAAATGGTAAATTATAAAATTTTCAACACAAAAACGGATGGGCGGTAAAAAACAAAAATTAAAAAGAGAAAAAAAAAACTGTATTATAATTTAGCGCAGCAAATTATGTTCGGGTCGTTAGATTGCTGTGCTGTGGGTGAAGCTGTTGGCTTCGGAATTGCGGATAATATGCGCGCATCCCATAAACGAAACGAACACAGAAGCTATTCGGTTTGGTCAGTCTCAGTCGCAGTCTCATTCTCAGTTTATAGTAAACCAACTTAGTTAGCTTGATTTTTCGCCATATAACACATGTGTCCTGGCCTGGTCCTGGGTTCTAGGTCCTGCAGCGTTTTCTTTCCGGGAATTTTTTAAAAAGATAAAGCTCTACTAGTTTGGTTGACCACCACCACCATCACCTCATATCCTTGGACATATCAGGCATGATGCAGAAAAGCACAGTGTACCAGTACCAGATGGTAGAGAAAATACCAAAATCAGAGTTCATTTGTTTGGCTTAATTTTCATTTAGTTAAATGCTTTCAGCTTATATATGTCGTATGGATTTTTTTTTCTTCTTGTGCAAGTGTCCTTTATCCTTGCAACCAAACCAAGACCAATACCAGGACCTGAACCAGGAGTCAACCCATTTCTGTCTCATTTAAGTAGCACTCAGTTCCGCAAATGAAGAAACATGAATAAAATTGTAAAATATGTGACTCTCGCTGAGTCCTTATTTTGTTTTTGTTTCTTTTATATTTTTTTCGTTGAGATCCTTTTCGTTCGTTGTACCAACGAGTAGATGAACAAGTTTTGAATGAGAAGAGTTTTTATTTTGTATTGTTGTTGTTTTTAATTTGATCCTTTATTTTTTTTTACTTGACTCTGGCAACACTCTACTTGAGGTTGATTATGAGAGTTTGCAGTTTGAATTTAAATAAATAAGTTGAGTTGATTAAAAGTTCTTTTTGTATAGTTGCTATTTTGTTTTTCTTGTTTTTGGCCTCATCATGCAACGAAGCGATGTGTTTTCTTTTTTCTTTTACAGCATACAAAAATATGCATAGTTTAAAAATCTTAAATTAATGTACAACAATTTTGAAATGACGAAAATATATACCAGTGACCAGTCTGCATGTTTCGTATTGTTGTTTTTTTTTATTTTTGTCTGCTTCAACTGTTAGGTTTCGTATTCCATGAAATTGAAACCAAAAAATATCAAAAAAAAAGAACTTTTCTGAAATGGTTTAACGGAATGAATTGTTAAATATAAGTTTATTAAGCTTAAAAGTTGAGAATTTTTGTTTTGTTACATAAATTTATATAATATTTCTTTATAAAGATATTTAAATTTATGTCAGAATTTTTACTAAAAAGGAATTCTTTGAAAAAGTGATGTTATGCATTTTTGCTAAGAACACAACCTTTCATCCTATCATATTTTTGTTAGCTAGAAATAAGACTAGTTTTTCAGTTGCTTATAATTTCTACAATAAACTTAAGTTGAAAATAAATCAAATTAAATTGGGTTTTCTGAAAATTTTATATTTTCAGTTTGGTAATTATGAGCTAAAAATAGATGGTACGAACAGTATGTCCACTGGGAAACAGTGGGTTTTTTTCAGAATTTTGTTAAGTAGTCAATTTCATAAAGAAACTTTTGAAGTATCATTTCCACTCGTCCATTTGTATGATAACTGGACTTGAAATGTTTTTAAAAAAATAAAACACAAACCGATTGAGTTATCTCGAAAATGTTATTATTCGCTTGAACAATGAAAACTTTTTCTGTAAAGGATTCGACGTCGTCGTCCAAGTGTCATCCACGCTGAACGCTCAAGTGCACCATTTTTCATCCCATAACCTATATAATTTGCTTTGGGATATTTTTACAGGTGCGAAGTTGTATTTTACTAGAAGCCTGGAAAAGAAACTTAGATTTTAAAAGAAAAATAGGTGACAACGCACATTTTTAACTTCCCATTGTTGTCGATAGAACTATAACTATATATAAGAAACTTTAAAATCGCTTGAACACAATTTTTCAACAATATTCTGTCGAATAAGCCACATTTTTCATTCCTCCTGCAAACAATTAGCACTAATACTGGAATTTCCAGTATAATAGAAGGGACTTTTATTGGATGTATTTTTAAGTAAAGAGATTCGTCAAGAAAGTGACGTAAAGTTATGTTGCGGCAGTATAGATGCACGAATATAAGTTATACGTAGAGATTTGGATAATATTTTTTAATTCTATATTCTAACTTCGAATTTACTTTCTGGCATTCTTATTGGAAAATGTATGGTGTGACTTCGGGGAGCCATTAGCTCAAAAGCTTTCTTAAACAAATATGAGTTTCCTAAGAATTTTGGCTCACTTGGGTGTGCTTTAGTTTTATAACGCATTTTTATGGACTTTTAATCCACTTAAATGACCTTTTGGAGTATTTATATTTTATAGGCTCTGATTTTCAATTCGACATAAGGTTTTTCTAGGTTTTTCTAAGAATTACTCAATCTCGTAAAACATTTGGGTAAGTTATGTTTGGGACGTCTTCTACACTTAGGCTTATAATGGGCGTCTTCACATTTTCTTTTCTCTTTTCTTATACAAAGTATATTTAAAATGCTGCACATTTGAATGACTTTAGAGGTTGGATCAAGTTTTTGGCACCCTTTTCTTGGATACAAATATTGATACAATTTTTCTGAAAAAAATATACGTTCGTAATACATATGTGGATTAGACTGGTCAAACAAATTTTAACTTTTTTTAATTGTATTTATTTACTTCATTTATTACGCTTTTATTTGTTTATCACGCTTTTGTTTCTTGTAACAAAAAAGGACTTTAAAACATAAATAATTGAATTGGAGCAACAATCTTTTGAGAATTAAGGCCTAGTGACTTACAACTCTCAATTATTTCTGTGTGCGAGTAATGTTGTCAGGGATGGAGTAGAGCTGCAGTTTAAAGACTATTCCGAACGGCTAATTTGAGAAAACACTTTTCATGACAAGAATTACTCCTGGAGGATTTGTCAATTCCTTGCAAGAGGCAGTACCCGTGAAAAAAATTTTAGATGACACAGGCAGGGATTGAACCCAAGACCTCTGACATGACAGTTTCCGACGCTCGTTTCTATTTTTTCCTTTAATTTTGAGAATTTTTAATGGTGAAATACGTTCCTATTCACAGGTAGTAAAAGTTTTCGGGAGCAATACTTCCATCAGCTATAAAAAGCGAAAATCAGTTCTAAAATGTGTGGCCTTTATCTTAGTGGTTTTCAGTGTACATAATAATGTACACTGTAATTGTAAGAAATTTTTGTCGCACCAAGTTTGAAATGAGTCAAAATCATTTTGGAGCAACAAATAATTAGATGGAGTAGAAATAACCTTTGTTATTTTCTTGTCATAAACGTAAATAGAGACAGTTGAATTACCAATGATATTAATAACGTTGTTAATAGTTAAGACAAATAACGAAGGACCAAGGTTTCTCCCTTGAGGAGATCGTAGATTGAGAATCTGAAAACAACTCTATATCGGTAGTTCTCAAGCTACGATCTGAGCTATGACATAAAAACAGTGTGAGAAATCAAGGGTTTTAAGTTTAAGAAACATAATTTGGTTACTGATTTTATCAAAGGCTTTACTAAAGTTTCTAAATCGTTTAGAGTTTTGCGTACAAATTCAGTAAGATTGGTTGTAGTGGATCTGCCTTTTAGGAAGCTATGTTGTTGGGAAGAATAAATAGGTTTATAATGAAAATAAAGAGAGTTGTAGAAAACGCTTTCGGAAAGCTTGAGAATTGAAGAAAAGCAAACCATTGTCAATAATATCATCATTTATTTTGATTTGGGTAAGGGAGGTGCATGAGGTACGTTTTATGAAATCAAAAAAGCTATGGTCAGATTCTTCAAGATGATTGCTGAACGATTGACTGAGGAATGAGGCAAGGAGGTTTGAAATAGTTTAAGGGTCGGTAGATGTCATCGCGTGTAATTTTGAAGTTGAAGCCATCGGATTTACGTTTAATGTTTACAAATTGGTACATGATCTGGGTCCTAAATCAGGCTATCTTGCATTTTTCCATGTATACTAGATGTAAGAATTCACAAAGAGATGAAAATCTGCGTTGAGCTTGCTGATAGTTTGAGAAGTCAAAACCAGTCCTGGTTTTCAAAAATGTTTTCCACAGTGCACTTCTGATATTTCCAAGGGTTAATAGATCTCTATTATACCAGAGAGGGGAGAAAGAAACATTGATTAACCGAGACATTGGTTCATAGACATAAAGAAAAATTCCAGGGCGATATTTATTGAGGTGTTGTCATCGAAGAACGAAAAAACTAAGATTTTAAATTATGAAAGTGTAGTGCTAACTTGACATTTGATCTTTCAGTGAATAAAAAAAATATTTTACATTGTTTTTTAGGCCACTTACTCACGTTGGGGATAACTCTTTTTGTCGGACATATCTGAAGAAAAAATTGACTATAGCAATTCAAAATAAATTGGTTAACTGCTTAATATTTGCGTTAAAACAAATAACGTTTTCGACTTTAATTACATTTTATTTTACACATTGTGATGTCATATCAAATTGGTATACGTTCAAGACATATTTTTCAGTATAATATTTCAATATTTTACGCAATTTTATTGAATTCCAATGAATTTAATCGAAATTAGAGCAAAATTTTGCAGGATTTTCAGTATAGTTAAAAACATTTTTAAAGGACTTTTAGATTAGTCAAATCAAAACAAAAATGTATCCGGTGAACGTATTCTTCTGCCTGTTAATGGTTTGGATCAAAAAGGTTCATCGATGATTCGGGCTCTGTATTATATCGCTTCTTTGTAGAATTCATAAAGGCGCATCCACTTCAAACCATTCAGATAGTTCATAACCTCTTCAACTTGCAGAAAGCTTTTTTCAAAGTGAACAAGCCTTATCTCCGTCAGCATTGTACAAACGCCTACGAAGTGTAATACATCCTCTCTCTCATGCTGATTACACAGTGTGCAAC
The DNA here is from genome assembly GCA_951509635.1 of Eupeodes luniger. Taxonomy (NCBI): domain Eukaryota; kingdom Metazoa; phylum Arthropoda; class Insecta; order Diptera; family Syrphidae; genus Eupeodes; species Eupeodes luniger. The sequence goes on from OX608073.1 coordinate 40,810,810, forward strand.
GATCGCTTACCTAAACCTAAAGTTTAGTCTAATAAATTCTCCTCCTATCTTAAATATGGATCGAATAATAGAATTGTTATATTTGCTGGTGAAATAGTTTCTGTCGTAGTCAGCATTCAGCTTAAGGGTTGAAATAAACAGTGACGGAAGACCAGTTTCCAAATAATACATATATTTTGGGGCGTTTATCGGCAAAAAGAATATTTTTCTTAAGAAAAAGCGTAATAGGATTTCAACTTGCTCATACTTCTGTACTCCCCATACTTGCGCACCATAAAACAGGATAGCTTGGGCAGTAGCATTAAACACTCTATAATTTAAGTCAGTCGTTATTAGCTTGTTATTAAAGATTCTTTTCCAATTTGCTTTTAAGATGTTTTTCTAAATTTATATTGAAGTGAACTCCGTTCCTAAATAAATATAAGACTTAACTACGTCTAAAGTTTTTTCGCCATATGTCCAGTGCTCTTCTCTCGCCGTTCTGCCAGATCCATTCTTAAAAACCAGGACTTTTGATTTTTCCGGATTAACTTATAATTCCCAATATTCTTCCAGTTTATTGATCATCAACTGTAGAGCAGTCGGTGATTCCGTAAGAATGACAATGTCATCGACACACATGATCACTTTGATCCGTTTATTAGCAAACTCCACTCCACAATTGAGATCCTCAACCAAATCATCTAGAAAAAGTGCAAATAACAAGAGGCTTAGATTACAGCCTTGTCTTACTCCTTGGTATATTTCAATCCTCTCTGATTTTTCTTTTCGTTTATAAATGTATACTATGGTGTTTTGGTACAGTTTTTCAATAATGTTTACAAAATTTATTGACACTCTTACTCTAAATAGCTTGTATAGTAAAGCGTTTCTATTGCTGGAATCAAAAGCTGCTTTGAAATCGACAAAGAAGGCGTACAGTTTTTTATTTTGGTCGAGTTTCCACTGCGCAAGTGAACGAAGCGCAAAGATATTATCCACTGTGGAGTATCTTTTACGAAAACCGCTTTGAAATTCGCTAAGCTTGTTTCCATCCTACACCCAACTGTTTAGTCTTTTGTAAAGAACGATTGTGAATATTTTTAAAGCTGCATTCAGGAACGATATTCCTCTATAATTTGTAGGGACTTCTTCATCACCCTTCTTATGGATTGGCATTATTAGGCCTTCAAAGAAGTGATCAGGGAACGTTCCAAATTTGAGCATTATGTTAAGCGCTTCTGTTAATTTGATCTTAAACAAAATTGTGCTATTTTTAAATAACTCAGCTGGTATACCATTTGATCCTGGCCTTGCCATCTTTAAGACTTTGTAGAACACAAATCACTTCATTTTCAGTTATACTCTTATCCAGTTTCTCAATCTAAGTTGCTGGTCGTGCATAACTCCAAGATATTTGTGTTGAAGAATTTAAAAGTGATGCGAAACGTTAGTTCCCTTTCCTGTAAAAAAATTGAAAAATATCAATTTGTAGGATTTGGAAACGATTTTTCTAATGAAGATTTAAATTCAAACTTTTTTTTAGTAAATTAAATTTTTAATAACATTTTTTCCTCAATGAATTAAATTTTGACGAAAGGCAACCTCTTAAAAAGTCTTGAAGGACTCAATTTTTCACGATGTGATGATGTTTTGTAAATAGCTTTAAAGAAAAAATATTGTCTATTTGTTTGGTCCAATCTTATGTAAATACTTAATGAACATTTTTGAATTTGTGAATATTTATAGCCCACATCTTTTTGACTTCGTTGAAATTAATTTTTAAATTTATGTTTTTTAATCATGTTTAATGAAAAAAAAATCCTTTAATCCTTCCTAGGGGCAGATGCAATCCATTAAGCATAAATTATATGGACATAAATATCTTTACATATATAACTGTATGCATTGCATATATGTACATATTTATTTATGTAGATCAGAAAAGCCCAGACTGTTTTTGTTGTCTTCAAAAAATTTAAATAAATCAATTTCCGAGTAAAATACTCTTGAAAAGCTGATATATTTTGTAAACTATTGCATAAATTAAATGTACATAGGTACATTAATTTAATCTTGTTTATGTATGGGTATGTATCTACATATTTAGTAGCAGTAGGTTACTGATTTTTTGAATAATGGATTGTAATTCAAAATAAAATGTTGTCTATTTATAAAAAAAAACTTTTATAAATTTACGGTAAGTGGTATGAAAATGAATGAAGTAAACAAATTAATACTACAATAAATATAAGAATTCATTTATCATGACGAAAATAAACCAAAATAATGTTTAAGTTGTTCTTTATTTAGGCAGGATTAATTAGAGAGCTATAGGAGACACTCACTCGTATACAATACATCCCTCAAAAGGATAATTTAGTCACCATATTTGGGCTTTGAGTGAGAGTTATAGTAAGGGGGGTGGTAAGTAAAACCACATTAACACATTAAAAGCATATGTGACAACAATGATTGATTGCCTGTGATTGTTTGAATTAAAATAATTAGGGTATCCCTTCAATGGTTTTGAAATTAAGTTTGTTATTTTTTGTTGTGTATAATGTGGTGGCAGGTGGTTTTTAATATGATAGTAAGTGCGGTTAAGATAACGTTAGGTGAGAACAAATGGGGTAAAATCTATGTGTACCTACGTCACCTGTTCTATTCATAGTGACATAAATTGATTTTTTTTTCAGACAATGTTTCTTAGTATTTTCCTAAGGGAAAGGGTGGTCTTCATTAGATAAGTCACAGTTGGTTTTCATTTAAGTACATTGACATTTATATGACAAATTGAAAAGGCTTGAAAATTAAATTACTCATAAGAAAAATTGAAAAAATATAATTTCATGTTATTATGGTCTATTTCTGGATGCGATTTTTATTTGTGATTTATGTTATGTAGATAAAGTTTTGGATTCCGGAAAAATAGTACCTTTGCAAACTTTCGATCTAAGGGCTAAGATGATTTATGAAAAATATCGGTATATGCAATATATTCTTACCAAAAAAACTATGGTTTAGAATATCTTTTACAGTGAATTTGGCATTATATTAATTAAAATTGTATTCATACAAAATAAATATAGGTAACTAGCGACCCGTTCCGGCTTCGCACGGATAGACAAAATTAGGTACAGATATTTAAGTTATAAGCATGCTAATTAAAACGACCACGAATCACTAAATTAGAAAAAATTGTATGCTTATCTTAAAGCCACCCTGTACCCTAAGTTGGCTGTGGTATTTCTAGGTGGCAACAAAATGTATTAATTTTCAGGAGATCCTACTCGAGAAAGTGCCACATACAATTTCCCGTAGGAAAAGCACTCTTTCCTGAAGTCGATACCAACTATGGAAAAAGTTTGTCCCTGGGATTTATTTATTGTTAGGGCAAAGGATATTTTTAAAGTAATCTGTAACCTTTTAAGAGATATGGGCAAATCAGTTGGTATCATTGGAATCCGCAGAACATGTGCGAGCTGACCAGCCACGGGACCTGTAATGATAGTTGCTACAATCACATTATCTCTTAATTCTTTGATCAATAGTCTTGTACAATTACACATATTGGGAGGGCTTAAATTTCTTAAAAGCATAACAGGTGTACCTAGCGGACAAAATTGTGAATCTAAACCATTCTCAGATCCCCTTAAACACACACAAAAAATTTCATCAAAATCGGTCCAGTCGTTTAAGAGAAGTTCAGTGACATACACATTACACACTCACAGAAGAATTATATATATTAAGATATGTAAGGAATTCAGTCTCAAAACGATTCTTAATAAAATTTAAGCTTTCACAATTTCTGTCCGAAAGCCAAGTTATCTTTTGGAACTTGTAAAGTTTATTTTTGCCGAGATATTCGGGACTTTACATCAATTTAATTTTGCATTCTTGGTAACAAATGTTTATTTTGTATTTTACCGAAAGTGAACAACAATATTTTGTTAATTAGTTCTGAAGATGTTCAAGCCAAAAAAAAAATGTTTAACTAATTTTTAGTAGTTTTTTTTTTTAACTTCTCATAGGAAGTTATTACAATCAGTCCGATTTGTGGAATTTAAAATGTTGACATTTCTCGAGGTTTCAAGAAATCTCAAGAACCAGTATACATATCGACTTAAAATAAAATGTATTATACACATAAGAACACAGAAAGATGCAGAAAGGACTCTCAAGAAAATTGAGTGGGTGGTTTTTTAACATAGCTATTTAAAAAAAGGTGAAAATGTGGATAACCCAAAATATTTTACGAATCAAGATCGCTAGAGACTTACGTTAAATTTTATGTTATATAATGTGACGTGATACCAAACTTATTTAATTTTGAAAACAAAAACCAATAAACGTGTTTTTTTATGAATAAAAACTAAAAATTTAACACCATGAATATTTTACGAACAGAAAATGATTTTATCTCTAAATTAATTTAATGACAAAGTTTTTTTGAGAATAATTGAATTGACAGTTTTTTTAACAAAAAAATAAAAACCTAAAAAAAATATTACTAAAACTTAGTACAAATTGATTTTCGACTCAATTATCTTTTCAAAAATTAATGATGCTTTTTAATTTCATCTCATAAAAATATTAATGTCATCCCATAAAAATATTATTTTTGACATTCAGTAAATTTTTATAAAAATCCAACAGTCGTTTTACTCATAAAAATTTAGATCTTCAAAAAATAGTAGTGATGTTCGATTGTCGATATCTCATGAATAAATGAACGTATTGACTTCAAAATGATTACATTCTGTGCTAAATTTTCTTAGAAAAATCCAATTTTTATCTTTTTATATGCAAAATAAAAACTTTCAAGAAATGCTACTAAAATTGTGAAAAATTGGTTTTCGTCTAAAAATTTAATTATCAAAAATAGATTTGAAAAGAAACTATTTCATCATAGGTACGTAAAATATTGTTCGTAATTTTCAAACTATTCATTACTATGTAAATTTTTGTTGGTAATTTTTAGAAAAATTTAACTCACAACTTTTTTAGCCACGATAACTTACAAAAAGAACAAATAACTGATAAGAAATGGTTTTCGACTCAAGTATTGGGAGAACACAGAAAGATATTGACCTAAAATTATTTATCTCACACAAAATATTGTTATGATTAAAGTTTTAAGCAAGACAAATCGATAGTCGGGATGGGAAGATATAATTGTGGGCAGCATCCCAGTCTCTCTTTAACTTCCCATAGGAAGTTATTGTAATGGGTCCGATTTGTCGAATTGAAAATGTTGACATTTCTCGACGTTTCAAGGTCCCTAGAGTCAAAATAAAAGATTTTTAGAAAGATGTCTGTGCGTGCGTGTGTACGTACGTTTGTAGGCTGTCTGTACGTTCGCGACGTTTTTTTCGTTGTCCATAGCTCAAGAACCAAAAGAGATATCGACTTCAAATAAATTTTGTTATACCTACAGATAATAAGGCAGAAAGATGCAGAAAGGGCTCTTAAAAAAATTGCGTGGGTGGTTTTTTTTTACTATAGCAGTTTAAAAAAAAGGTGAACATTTTGGTTAAACCTAAATATCTCATGAACCAATGACGCTAAAGACTTGAATTAAATTTAATATTATGTATTGTAACGTGATACAAAACAATTATATTTTTGGAAAAAAATCCAATTAACGATTTTTTTTATAAATCAAAAAAACTAAAAAAAAAAATTTGTCACCTCGAAAATTTTACGACTAAAATATGATTTCATCTCCAACACAATTTTGTGCAACGAAGAATAATGTTTTTGACATCCAATACAATTTTGAGAAAAATCTGATTGACTATTTTTTTTTTAAATAAAAACCTGAAAAAACAGTACTCAATGTTGGTAAAAATTAAATTTCAACTCAAATATCTTTTCAAAGATTTGAGATAATGGCTTCTAACTAATTTTAACTCATAAGAAATATTGTTTTCAACATTCGATAAAATTTTGAGAAAAATCGAATTGAGAGTTTTTTTTTTTACAAAAAATAATGTTAAAACTAAAACTTCGTAAAAATTTACTTTTGACTCAAGTAGCTTTTCAAAAATTACAAATCGTCGCCCGAGAATTGTTTTGTCGTAAGCGCCAAATTGGTTTTTTTTAAACTGGATATGCAGTATTATGTTTTCAAAGGTGCTCTTTTCATTTCTGTTGTCAGAGTTTGCCTATCTCTTACCGTTGCTGAGGTAAATAGTATGCATTTTGTCGTATGTCCACAAAATAATCACGCCTTGAGTTTTGTTTTGTCGTAAGCGACAGTTTTTGGCATATACGACAAAAATTCCATGTGTTTTCCCTCTTTTTTTTTCTTAATATTGTTTTGTCGTAAGTGTATAGGCTTAAAACATACGATCAAAAATTTAAAATAAAACCTTAAAATTGTTTTGTCGTACTTGTATGAGACTCACATAAAATGTAGGACTGATCATAGAGAAATACAACACAAACAAGAAAAAAAATATTGCGGTTTGGTTTGTCGTACGTGTATAGAGATTTCAACTGGAGGTGCAAAAAGATTTAATCGTATACCTATTTCATAGTCATAGAATTACTTTTCCGTTATTTTTTATGAAAAAAATGTGATTTTAATTTTGTACCTATATTAACATTAATATTTTTATGGTCATAGGATGACTTTTTTGTTATTGTTTTTTTTTACCATTTTTAATCAAGTTGATTTTTTCACACCAAGATTGCCTTTAAACAAAGACTCAATAAATGTGATGTACAGTACCCTGGCTATATTATTAGACGCACTTTAGATTTTATGCAAAATCTTAATTTCCAGCTATTTTAATCAGGTTTTCGAATATTGTAATTCATTTGAATTATTTTGTATGCAGAATATAAACTACTTCCTAGAAATAAAGCAACAGATTTAAAGATTTTTTTTTTTAAATTAATATTTTCAGTTTTGTTGTTGTTATTTTTGTAATTTTGTTCAATATTTTGTTGAACCTCCTTTTGCTTTAATAAGAGCCTCAATTCTGCGCGGCATACTGTCAATGCATGATTTGACTGTTTCCTACATTTGTGGGTGGTGATTCGACACGTGAATCACTCTTTCAATAAGTGACCACATCTTTAGCTACTTCCCTCTTCATCAGCTCCCACACGTTTTCAATTGGGTTCATATCAGGGCTGTTTCTAGCCAGTCCAACAGAGGGATGTTTTCTTCCCTCAAATAAGTTTTAATGGACCGGGCTGTGTGGCATGGAGCCCTATCTTGCATAAAAATGTAACCATACATCCATTCTTGAACGTTAAAAATATTGCGTATAATCTAATAATCATAAAAATTCTGCAGTGCGTCTAATAATATGGCCAGGGACTGTATGTATTGCTATATTAACCTTTATAAAATAAATAAAATTTAATTGTTATCATTGGAAATTGACTTTTTTTAATTGGTTCTCATACTAATCCCTATTGAAATAAACACGACGCTTGAATATTGAAATGTCGTACGTGCGTTTACTTTGTCGTACGTGTATAGGATGGAAACAAAAGCTTATTTTGGTGGCGTATACGACAAACTCATTTTGGGGAAAAAGCTTTATAATTTGAAAACCAAAATAGCTAGGACAGTTTTAAATACATAAATCAAAAGAAGATACTCCACACAATATATTCTAATAAAAAAATGAAAAACTTAATCGCTTAGTTTTTTTTTTATAGTAACGGAAACCTTTAAATGCGATTTCTCAAAATCGTGTTTTTGGGAGATACAACAAAACAATTCTCGGGCGACGAAATATTGGCTTCAAACTTATTTTATTTCACAGAAAATATTGTTTTCGATATGCAGTAATTTTCTTATAAAAATCCGTTTTTTCATAAAAAAATAAAATCTACAAAAAAATTGTACGCAAATTTGGTAAAAATTGATACATATAGGCAAACTTTTAAGCAAGACAAGTCGACAGACGGAATGGGAAGTTATCAGTGTGGGTCACATCCCAGCCTCTTTTTATATTGTTGTTTTTGGTAAGAAAACTGTCAATTCAATGTTTTTTAAAATTGCACCAGTTATTAAAAACGGTAGTTTTCGATACATAAGATTAGTTTAGAGTTTATATGATTTCTTAGTTGTAATATATTTGAGGTATATTTAATTTCAATTCATCTATATATATAAAAATGAATTGCTGTTCGTTAGTCTCACTAAAACTCGAGATCGGCTGAACGGATTTATCTTATGTTAGTCTTGAAATGTTCGTGGAGGTCTAGGGAAGGTTTAAAAGGCGAGAAAAAATCGAATAATTTCCGGGAAAACCCTAAAAACAGCCCTTTTCTATTTCCCATACAAACGTTTTCTAGAGTCAATGTGAACGAACTGCTATTCGTGGTCCGACATTCTTCAAACAACTGAGAACAGTTAATGGACAGCTGTGGGCGACTTACCGTGAGACATGCCAACTATTACATTTACTTGAGAACGATTCACAATGGGATGATACGCTCAAGAATTCCGCAATATCTTCATCGCCGCATCAAATTCGTACATTGTTTGCGATTATCATATCGAAATGTTTCCCCACGAATCCAAAAGATTTGTGGGTTAAGTATAGAGATGGCATGTCTGAGGATGTTTTGCATCGTGTGCACCGCCGCGCCGCCGTGAAACTTTGAATCCTACACTACAAATGACTGAAGAAATTTACAATGAGACATTGATCATGATAGATGATATGTGTTTATTGATAGCAAATAAAGTATTGTCGTGTTTGGGAATGACAGCACCCAATCGTCATATACACGATGCATTAAACCACGAGTTGCAAAGGGAACAACAGTACGACATTGAAGCATTGGCCGAAACAGTTCGTACAAATGTTAAACAATTAAATCAACAACAAAGAATTGCGTACGACACTTTGATAGAAGCTGTGAACAGTGGATCTGGTGGATCCTTGATGCTCCCGGAGGAACCGGAAAAACGTTCTTAATTTCATTGCTTTTGGCGAGGATCAGATCGCGAAATGATGTTATAGCGTTGGCTTCATCTGGAATAGCTGCGACTCTGCTAGAAGGCGGACGAACTGCGCATTCTGCCTTGAAATTACCATTAAACATGTAAATCACCGAAACACCAATTTGCAACATCGCCAAAAATAGCGCAATGGCCAAGATCCTACAGGTATGCAAATTAATTGTTTGGGATGAATGCACATTGGCCCATAAGAGGTCACTGGAGGCGCTGGACAGCACATTGAAAGATCTTCGTGACAACCAAAATATTTTTGGTGGGGCCATGATTCTGTTGTCAGGTGATTTTCGTTAGACTCTTCCAGTTATTTCCCGATCAACTGTTGCTGATGAACTAAATGCATGCCTAAAATCATCTAATTTGTGGTAGTACGTAAAGACACTCCATATTAACAACTAACATGCGAGTATTTTTGCAACATGATAAAATTGCAAATGTGCTTGCGAAGCAGTTGTTAGATATTAGAAATATGTAATAAAGTTGCAATAGACACCTCGACCGGATTTATCACATTACCCACAGATTTCTGTCACATCACAGATTCAAAAGAGGAGCTTATTCAGCGTGTTTTCCCAGATATAGCGCAAAAGTTCAATAACCATAATTGGCTGGATGAACAAGCAATATTGACAGCGAAAAATAAAGATGTCGAGGATCTCAATGCGACCATTCAGAATTTTCTTCCAGGACAGTTGGTTTCCTTCAAATCAGTCGACACCGTTATGAACCAGGATGACGTAGTCAACTATCCCACGGAGTGTTTAAATTCACTGGAATTGCCTGGATGACCACCTCATAATTTGCAGTTAAAAGTAGGATCAGTTGTCATCATGCTGCGTAACATTAATCAACCTCGACTATGCAATGGAACAAGACTGGCTGTGAAAAAGCTGATGAATAACGTCATTTAGGCAACAATCATAAAAGGAAAATACAAAGGAGAGGATGTCTTGATCCCGCAAATACCGATGATTCTAAAGGATTTACCATTCGATTTTAAACGGTTACAATTTCCAGTACGTCTGGCCTTTGCGATGACAGTAAATAAATCGCAAGGACAGTCTTTAGAAGTTTGCGGAATCAACTTGGAGTTTCCCTGTTTCGCGCATGGACAATTATACGTTGCGTGTTCGCGCGTCAGAAAACCGTCTTCTTTGTTTATTTACGCACCACAAAACAAAACAAAAAATATAGTTTATGAGAAAGCTTTAAATTGATTAACATATTGTATCATAACAGTGTATGTCTGTTAATAAAAATTTAAACCTTATAGATAGCCAGTATTTCAGGAAAACTCTGTTTTTTTAAGTAAGCAGCATGATGTGTCAAAAATAATAATAAAAATTCATGCTTCATTAAAAAAATGCTTTTTTGTTCAATACGTTCTGTTTGTTTTGAAATTAATTTATACAAAAGCTTAGGTCTTTTACTTATCGATTGAGGCAGTAAGAAGTCTGCCGGATCAGCTAGTTTGATTTATAAAAATCTGTACATTAATTTTCTTAATTTCATTCGGCACAATGTTTGATTTAGAATTCGATAGCGTTATTGGTTCGTGAGAAATTTGGGACCAGGCAAACGTTTCAGTTTTTTTTTTTTAAATTTCTTTTGAAAGCACTTTATGAATATTAAGAGACAATTATTATTAACATTCCTCTAAAAACCATTGATTTAGATTTTAGGGACCTTAAAACAGCAAGAAATGTCAAAGTAAAAAAAAATAAAAAATATGAACAAATATAACAACGTTATTTTTTAGTTTCAAAGACCATGAATCATTCACAAAGTCAAAGCTTTAGCGTCCCAGTGTAGGTATTTAATATTTTTATTAGAATTTTTTTAAGAATTTTTTTTTTAGAAAAAATGCTCAGTTGAGCTTTCCAAAAGATTTACAAATGCAAACAAAATATTGTTGTTATCAAAAAAACAATTTTTAAAAGCTTTAAATGGGGTTTTTCTAATAATAATTTAACTATATGTACAAATGTTTGTTCTTTGAACTTTCGAGCTTAATACTGTTTATTTTTTTTTATTCAATTTTTTTAAATTGCTTTTCTTTCTAAATATCTTTTATGTAAAATAAAATGTATTTAGAGGAGATATCTTCGCTATTTATTGAGATATGGTAGGAAAGATATGTTATCTAAAGCATACGAAAGCATTTACACACCAACAACTCGCTAACTATGAATTTACTTTAGTTTTGAGTTACCTTAAAACGTTAAGCAATTGTCAAAATTATAACTTTAAATGGGTCTTTAAAAATTCAAGTCAAACTGAAAAGTGTCCCTCTTATAAAAGTCTTAAGAACCATTAAAAAGAGACTGACTTTCTTAACTTCCCATAGGAAGTTATTGTATTGTATTGAATTGAAAACGTTGACATTTCTCGACGTTTCAAGGCATCTAGAGTCGAAATAAAAGATTTTTGGAGAGATGTCTGTGCGTGCGTGTGTACGTACGTTCGTACGTCCGTACGTTCGCGGCTCAAGAACCAGCAGAGGTATGGACTTAAGATAAATTTTGTTGTACAGATAATAATGCAGAAAGATGTAGAAAGGACTATCAAGAAAATTGAGTGCGTGGTTTTTTACCATAGCAATTTGAAAAAGAGGTGAAAATGTTGGTTAACCCAAAATATCTCACGAACCAATACCGCTAGGTAGTTGAATTACAAATATTGTATATTATGAAGTGATAACGGTGTTTTTATAAATCGAAAGAAATAAAAAAAAATATTTGTCATCTCGAATATTTTACGAACAAAAAATGATTTTATCTCCAAAACATTTTTGTTGAATAAAGAATAACGTTTTTTACATCTGGAAAAATTTTGAGAAAAAAAAATTACTAAACGTTCGTAAAAATTGATTTTCGTCTCAAACATCTTTTCAAAAATGTGAAATATTGGCTTCAAATAATTTTTTTTATAAAAAATACTTTTTTTTAACATTCTGTAAAATTTTAAGAAAAATCGAATTGACAATTTTCTTACCAAAAATAAAAACCTTAAAAAAAAATAATAAAAGTTGGTAAAAATTGATTTTCGACTCAAATATCTTTTCAAAAATTAAAAATATTGGCTTCAAACTTATTTTATTTCATTCGGTAATTTTTTATAAAAATCTAACAGTCTGTTTTTTTTCATAAAAAATTAAAATCTACAAAATTAGTACGCAAATTTGGAAAAAATTGATATTCGGTTTTCGATATCTCGTGAACAACAGAAGATATTGACTTGAAAATAATTTCATTCATCCAATTTGTATTTGTTGATATAAGAAATAAAAACTTTTAAGAAATGCTACTAAAATTGGTAAAAATTGTTGTTCAACTAAAAATCTCGTTTAAAAAAATAGATTTTGAAATCAAACAATTTCATTATATGCAAAATATTGTTGGTAATTTTTAAATCTTTTAGAATATCTAAACTGACAACTTTTTTAACAAAACACGAAAACCTACAAACCTTTTAAGCAAAACAAATCGGCAGACGGAATGGGAAGTTATCAGTGTGGGTCGCATCCCAGCCTGTTTTTAATTATGACATTATATCTTAATTTAGAGGGCTACGCTTTAACGACTAGTCTAAAAAACGGATACACTAAATCAATTGAAACATTAGACATGCCACACTTTGAATGTAATTTAAAAAAAGCTATCTGTTAAAACTAACAACATTTAAGTTTATATCATACAAAATAATGTAGTTAAAAACTTAACACTACTCACCATACCTTTTAAAAACTATAAAATTCTATATTTAATATTGTACGTTTTTCGTTCTATAAAGTTGCTATAATACATTTTTTGTACTTAACATAAATTACTTTTTAGCTGAAGACAGATTGTTGACGTCTTTTTCAAGAAGAATCATACAATATTCTAGACACTATCAATATAAAACTATTATATAAAACTACATTTTATCAATACTCGTACGAAAATCAATGCCCTCACAATCCTTAGCATAAAATTACATTTATTAAATTTAACTACGAACGAAGATATAAAAAGAAGCAACACTTAAAATCTATTTATTTAATCCGATCAACAATTTAATCGTCAAATCTACACCAACTAACCACCAACCGACCAAATAGCTCAACTCAACCAACCAACCAACAATTTTTATATTTCTATGGATAAAGTGAAATTTCTTAAGCAGAAAACAAACCATAGATTGTATATAAATTCAATAATATTGACTGGGAAAATTGTACGGTTCAATCACTAAACAAATATTGGTTCAAATTCAGGGAATATGGTGCCTTGAAACGCAATAAGGCAATCAGGTCAGAATGATGGAGTGGATATGCATACCATATGTGTACTTGTACATTTATACCCTTTTCCGTTTTGCACACACCACAGGCTAAGATTATCGCAAGGCTGCACTCCCATATCCACTCAATTCCATTAGCATATACACTATAATCATTCAAGATACGACCACATAACTATATCTATACATATGTATATGTTTATATACCCACGAGCACTCTCGATGAAAAATGGACACCACATACGCTTCATCACTCGATTCATGTGCTAATGTGGTACCTGTTACATCACACACAAGACAAATTACCATACGCCATGAAATCCTACTTGGCCATTCCATATCAACATACCATCATTCCATCATACCATCATACCATAAACCCCCTTAACCAACCATATTCCTATCTATCGTTCATGTCAATCAATTTGCCAGCAGCAGCTCTACGACGACGACTATACGAGGACTATAAATGTATCTACAAGTTCTTTTTAGTTTGATAGACTGTAAAATTTCAATTCGTTTATAACCATAGTCTATAGTCCTTAGTCCATAGTCTATATCCATGGAACAACTCCCTAAAACCAAAATCCCAACCCCAACCCTAGGGAATTGTTGCATACCTAGACACAATCTACAATCACACAATTTATTGGAATAAATATCACGCATACGCCCCAGTGCATGTGCATTACGTTTTATGTTTTTGAAATGCCAATATCCTTTTTAGGACTGTTTTTTGGGTCCACACGTCCATGAGCACATGTATCTATAGCATGTATTGTATATGTTTGTGATTATATGTGTTTGTTTTTGTTTGTGATGGTTACATGATATTATAGTACATACATAATTATGTGTATTGTTCTTTTTGAAATTTTATAATCGAGTGTTTTTGGTGTGAAAATTGCATTGAATTTTTAAGATATGCATCACGATAAATATTTTTAGAAATTAAATTTAAATTTTGTGTGCACAGATACTCGTAAGCTCGAATAATCTAATCTAAAATATTATATAGCCGCAACATTTTGTATTTGGCGTTTGACTGATGGATTTACAAAGTTTTGGTTATACCACAAACAATGATGATGATGATGGTGATGGTTATGATGACAAGAATGAAAATATTCATAGCGGTGCGGGTGGGGCTGTGTATGATTTGTGTTAAGAGATCCACAAAAATTTTATGAAACACATCAGTAGGATAATATAGAAAGCTAGCTCAGCATAATGTTCATAGTTGGATAGAATTCCAACATATTGTATGCTCTGCCATCATCACGTTGTCATGTAATATTTTTATCGAATGTGGTGCAAAAATATGCAATACACCGACTGCATATGCATTTAATAACATTTTTCTACTTCGTGCAGCGTTACCATTGTTCTTCGGTTAGTTTGTATGTTTTTCAGTGCTTCCATTTGTTTTCAATACAAAATTGTATTAATTTAAATAAAAAAGAAACAAAGCCCATGCTGACACTTTTTTTGTTTTCTAAATAATTGAGATTCAGCGGTACATATTTAATTCCCTAATAAAAAAGGTTGCACGCCAACCGTTTTCATAAGCAATACTCGTATATTAACGTTAAAAATCGGTCCCAATTTCTGAATTGAAAATTTCGATATTTGCCGACGGCTTGAGGTCTTTAGAATCTAAATCTATAGTTTTAAGGGGTATGTCCGTATGTGCGAATATTCTTCCGTGCCTCGGTTGTTTAATAGGATTTGTATACCTTTTTGTCCTCGGCCAATTCTTCAAATAAATTTTGTTTGAAAAAATATAGTGTCAAGGATTTTAATTAATTGTTTTTTTTTTTCCTATAGGAAGTTATTGTAATCGGTCCGATTTGTCGAATTGAAAATTTTGACATTTCTCGACATTTCAAGGTCCCTAGAGTCGAAATAAAATTTCTTTAGAAAGATGTCTGTGCGTGCGTGTGTACGTACGTTCGCCACGTTTTTTTCGTCGTCCACAGCTCAAGAACCAGTAGAGATGTGGACTTCAAATAAGTTTTGTTATACAGATAATAATACAGAAAGATGCAGAAAGGACTCTCAAAAAAATTGAGTGGGTTTTTTTTTTTTTGCAATTTAAAAAAAAGGTGATAATGTTGGTTAATCATAAATATCTCACGAACCAATAACGCTTGAGGCTTGAATTGAATTTTATATTATATATTGCAACGTGATACCAAACAAATATATTTAAAAAAAAAATCCAATTAAAGTTTTTTTGATTTAAACAAAATATTTTTCACCTCGAAAACTTTACGAACAAAAAATGATTTTATCTCCAAAATAATTTTGTGCAACGAAAAATAACGTTTTTAACATCTGGTATAATTTTGAGAAAATTGACAGTTTTTTTTAGAATAAATAAAAACCTAAATACATTACTAAAAGTTGGTAAAAATTGAGGCTTAAGTAGTTTTCGGCTCAAATATCTTTTAAAAAATTTGAGATATTGGCTTCAAATAAATTTTATCTTATTGTTATCATATTGTTTTCAACATTCAGTTAAATTTTGAGAAAAATTTAATTGATAGTTTTTTTTACACAAAATAAAACATAAAAAAAAAACAATACTAAAACTTAGTAAATTTACTTTCGACTCAATTTTCTTTTCAAAATTTTAAAATATGATCTTCAAACTATTTTATCTCACAGAAAATATAGTTTTCGACACTTTGTAATTTTTTTTATAAAAATCCAACAGTCAGTTTTTAATAAAAAAAACAAAATCTACAAAAAATAATACGCAAAATTGGAAAAATTGATGTTCGGTTTTCGATATCTTGTGAATAATAGAAGATATTGACTTCTAATTAATTTCATTCATCCAATTTGTATTTGTTTATATAAGAAATATAAACTCTTAAACAAATTTATTTATCATTTTTTCTTTTCTTAAAGTCTTGTAATAAATTTGTTGTTTATGTTAAAGTTGTAAAGAAATTTTGTTTTTCTAAATCTCTTAAATTGTTTGTCAAATTTAAAATAATGTAAAAATTGTGCTACAAATAAAACGAAACTGAAACTGAAAGAAATACAAACTTTTAAGAAATGCTACTAAAATTGAAAAAAATTGGTTTTCGACTAAAAGTCTCGTTAAAAAAAAACAGATTTTGAAATCAAACTATTTCATTATATGCAAAATATTGTTGGTAATTTAAATTTCTGTTAAAATAAATCAACTGACACCTTTTTTAACAAAACATAAAAACCTACAAACCTTTTAAGCAATAATAATCAACAGACGGGATGGGAAGTTATCAGTGTGGGTCGCATCCCAGTCTCTTTTTGTATTTGGTTTTCGACAAAAATATCAAGCTAAGAAAAACAGTTATTGAAATTTAACTTATTTCATTAAATGGTAAATATTGTTGTCAACTTTAAGTACATATTTTTAGTGAAATACAATTGACAATTTTTTTTTTTACAAAAATCGAAAACCTAAGAAAGCAACTAAAAACTGATAGAAATCTTGAGAATAAAGAAAAATATTGACTTCAGACTTTTTTTTTATCTCACACAATATTTTTGCTTATATTTTGTAAAACTTTTAGAAATACCGACAGTCAGGCACGAAAGGCGAAGTTATTTGTGATTTCTATATAAAAAAATGTATTCCTTACAACTTTAATGAGAGATTTTATTTCAAAAAATGTATGTTCTTTGAATTGGAATTTCTAATGACGATCACTTATGGTATAATTGCTTTTGAGACAACATTTTGTATGCCAAAAGAAAGGTTTGTACAAAAATTCGAGTTTACCTCCTTTTTCTTTTGTAGTCCAAATCCAAATTGTACACAGATGTAATAAAATGGTCGACTGGGTCGCATGAACTTGAACTTTAAAAAATTAAAAAAATGTACCTGTAGAAAAAGTTTGTTTTCAAAAATTTAAATGCTATTTCAACCTTAGTTTTTTCAAATTTTTATTTGAAAATCGTTTGAGCGTTTGTTTTTTTAAATTAATTTTGTATGTATGTATATAAATTTTTCAATTTGAGTTTCAATATATTTTTAGTATGCAGGTATTTAGAACTTATTAATATACGTTTTACATTTGAATTTCGTAAAAAAATGTTGACCCATTTTCGAGATATCGAATTTCGAAAAAAATTGTTAAATTTTAAATTTGTTTAAAAATTAAAAATTACAATGACATTTTTTGATCATCCAAAATTATTAAATCTTTACATCGTTTTTGAGAGAGTAAGATTTTTGCACTTGATATTTCAAAGGCATTCGATAGAGTTTGGCATTAAGCTCTCTTTTCGAAAACGCGTGCATTTGGTATTGATGAACCTCTTCTTTTTTGGGTAAGAAATTACCTTTTGGGCCGTTCAATTCAAGTAGTATTGGACGCAGGTCTTCGTTTTGTCTCTGAAGCTCTTCTTTATTTTCATAAATAATCTTAAGTCTGAAACTTCTTACCCACTCAATTGTTTCGCTGATGAAAGTACCCTCAGCTTTTCATATTCGTTTTTAGATTCTCATCCTTGTTCTTCAGGTGTTTCTGATCTTGATAGCATTGTCCAATGGGAAAACGAAAACCGTGTTAAATTTAATGCTTCGAAAACTCAAAGCTGTCTCAAAAAACGAAATTCTCCCCCAAAGCCTCTATCCATCGAGGAGACTGAACTGTTTTCAGTTTTAGGTATGTGCATCACAAAACACTTGTTGTAGAGTGATCACATATTCGACAGTGCCAAAAATGCTGCTAAGTGTTTAGGTTTTCTCCGACACGCATGCAAGAAGTTTTTACCCCTTCTGATCTAGCTATAATTTTCGAAGCTTGTATTCGTCCAAAACTCGTCTTTGATTCTCATATTTTGGCTGGGGCGTACTTGAGTCTTTTGGATAGAATTGAAAAGAGAGCTAAAATGATAGGAGATGGTTCTCTTATTGATATATTTTCTTCTCTTGAACAATGCCGCAAGGTCTCATGCCTATCATTGTTTTATCGTTATTTTTTTAACAATGCTCTAGTGAAATAGCCAGTTACGTTCCTTCCCTCAAAAAATTCCCGTTCTTGTAGGAATGCTCATCAGTTTACTCTTGAGTTCAATTTCAGACGTTCTGTTAAGTATAGGGATTCTTTATTTAGCCACACTACACGAATGTGAAACGCTTTACCAGGCTCAATATTTCCCACTCATTACAATGTGAAGACTTTCAAAACCAATGTGCATCGTTTTCTCCTTTATGATCCTATCCTTCTTTCCTAATTGCTCGCACTGTGTCTAATCATTAAAAGGGTATTCATAACCCCTTTAGTGCACGCACAATATAAAAAAAGAAGAAGACAGTATAAGAACTTTTGCAGCAAATTATTATTATTAAAATCAGTTCATTAGTTTTTGAGAAAACTACTAAAACAAAACGGTGCTATGGGGGTATTCTTCTGGAGCAATACAAAAATATATTTTTTTTTGAAAGAAATCAACTTAAAAAAAATTAAAAAGAAAATTTTATAAAAATCTATTATTCCGTTTTTGAGAAAATTTGAATTTTCGATTTTTGACCAAAAAATTAGTTATTTGTAGCCTTGAAAAAACACCTAACGCGAATTGGCTTAAAACTTTAATTTCCAAGTTTGAACTTTATTGACCCAATGGTTTGGGCTGTAGGAGCGAGGACAGACAGACAGACCAACGGACGGAATCGGGGGACCCACTTTTTCAGACTTCTCTACCATCCTAATTTCATGTTTGATTAAAAGCACGAGTTTTTTACGAATGCAATATTGTTCTTATATGTCGCAAGTAGAAGAAGGATTTTTCAATTTTTTAATTTATTTAAAACAATCTATCGATTCTTCAAACATATATTTGATAAATAAAGGAGTTCTTGAAACCAATCATATTTTCCTATATCGAGTCCTTTAAACATTTGAATTAAATTGGCAACACTCAATGCGCAACCATAGTTGTTGTAATGCGTACCTAATACCTATAAACTATTTTTGTATAATTTAATTTCAATTGTTCTGATGTATGTACTGTATATATGAACAACAACCAAACCAATGTGACATTCCTGTTTTATATATACGAACATCTATAAATGCATATTTTAATATAATATTCAACTGTAAAATGTTTTATAATATGCACAAAAGATGCATATTAATAAATGGCAGTACCTTATAGCATTTTGTTGAAATCAAAATATATTGCCTTTTGATGTCGAACTATACAACAGTCAAGTATCCAAATTGGTTTTTCAAGTTGTTGTATGTATGTATATGTGTAGTATACATAAAGCCAGTACGAATACAACACTTTATGCGTTGATGTTGAATATATTTTAAGTAATTTATGAGAAAAGAACACCACCTCTTTTCATCGAGCAACCATATATGAATATAGAACCTCGCCACCGCACCGCCGGCTTGGTGAGGCGGTCGGCAACGACGACGGCGACAGCGACAGCAACAACGACAACGTTGGCGGCATCTTCTTCCAAGTCGTTGTCTTTTTGGTCGTAGTCATCGTGATCGTCATCGCGCGTTGTGTTTTTGCGTTCAAAGTTGAAAACGCGCACCATAAATTTATCACTTTTTGGAGAAGTATACGAGCATAAGACGACTTGAAATTGCCACCCATTAAGAACACTTCAACTAGACAGTTTGTTTGGATCCTGCTGCTGCTGCTGCTGCCTCTTCCACTGCCACTGCTGTCTTTGGTCCTGGAAAATGGAGTATGGTATATTATATGGAGATGGTGTAGAATATAGATGGGAGCTCTCTTTATAGAACTTGAGTACTATTATACAATCTTTAACAACAACTAACTTGCTGCTCCTTTGCCTTCTACTCCTGTTTCTGCTCCTGCCGCTACTTCTGTTATATGTATATGTATGTATATCCTGTGTATGCCATACTTCATGCTGTGTTAGACAATTTAACGTGATTGTGCTCACATTTTACTTTTCGAAGAAGAACTCCAATTACTGAGAAATTTTATTTTTATTGTTATTGTCATTTTATACTTTGCACAAATGGAAAGAGGGGGGGGGGTGAGTAAAAAAAAATAGAAAGAAAATACTCAAATAAAATATCTCGAAAATGATGTGTTAGTCTGACTAAATCAGACAACGATACTATTTAAATTTGCAATAAAAACAAGCAAATAGAATTTATTCACGTAAACATAATATATATGTATATGTATGACTGTACCTATTTCTATGTCTGTGGATGTACGTGTAAATAAAAGAACTATGCTTTATATCATGAAAAGTGTAAAGTTTATAGAACTGTAGTGAATTGAAGTTTTTCCCTTTCTTTGAAATTTTATATCTATGGAGAGTTGGAAAAACCCTGCTTTTTCCTATACATTTATATAAAGTGAAAAATTATTGGCAATTGAATTCAATCAAAGAAAAAACAAAGTTTAAAGGTAAAGTACCTACGAATTCTATAATACTCGTATCTATAGTTTGCTCTTATTTGTTAGGGGAAAATGGTTGTTCTTTGAAAAACAAATTGATGTAAGCAATCTAGTTGTGAAAAGTATTGAATGGTTAAGGAGAAAAATACATTATTCGCACTTTTGCAATCGAATAAAATTAAATCACCCGAAAGACATACCGAACGGTGTTCTTATAAGAGTTTCTTAAACTAAGGGTTAAAAGTATGCCACCGCACGTATTTTCTGGTATTGTCTAAAGATCTAAAAGTTGTTTAACATGGGAAATGTAGGATGTATGAATGTTGACAAAAGTTTAGGAAAAACGAATAAAAGTTGTCTTAAGTATGCAATGGTAGTTACTATAAAACTCTTTAAGTGTTTCTTTAAAAAGGCCACCCACATAAAATCCCTGGAATGACACTATTGCCCTGTTAGAATTTTTGGGACATGTTTCACCATACAAATAAAATCTGTAATGGATAAGCACCCTACCTACTATAAACCCTTAAGATCATCCTATAAAATTCATTTGGAATTCAAAATGGTTTAAGGAAGCATCATTATGGTTTCTATTTTTCCTTTCCATTATGTACCACCCCCATTTAGTCACTCTCTTGCTGATAAGTCCTCTTTTTGTATCCTATAAGGATTCAACTATAAATCCATTGTTATGAGAAACTGCTCACAGTATCATTTCCTTTATTCTTTTCCGCATCCTAACTAAATCCTAAATCCTTTACACAATTATTATTGACAATGGTAATTTTGAACAAATCATGTTAATTTTTACGAAATTTCAATATTTTTTTTATAGAGTTTTTTGATTTATTTCAAAACACATTTATTTACATATGTACATAATTTTATGTTAATTTATGTAATACATCAAATAATAATAAATTCTAATATATGTATGTATGTCTTTTGAATATTTATAAACCTACAGTTTTTTGAATGAAACTTGTTGATTTTCTCATGGATGATGATAGTTGATTAATAATTATATTATGTACATACAATTTAGTTGAAAAATACATATACATATGTACATAGATATAAGTATAATCCTTAAATATGTAAGTAACACAAAATTTGAAATCCTCTTCTGGTTTAGCAAGTGGTTTCATTAAAATACTCTCATTAAAATTTAATACACGCATGAGGATAACAAATTTATTACATATATATGGATAGGTATATGTGTACAATAAATATATGTATTTTCTATTGCTGACTTTAATAGAAAATTTAAATAATAATATTCAAGCCAAAATTCAAAGTCATAATCATGTACAGGGTGAGCTTTGAGCCATGATTCTAGCAAATCAATTTTGTTAGAATTATGCAAAAAGTTGCTATAATAGTGTATGTAACTATCAGATTATAGCTTGGGTACGATAGTTGGGGTTATAAGTTAGGAATTGATGAATTTTAAAAAAATAATTTACAGGCAGAAAGCTTTTTGACTATGCTTCATAATTAACTAGGGTCAAGGGGGGTAATTGTAAACAGAGGTAATTGTAAACACACTTAATTTTCACAAAACCGTTTAGTTTTTTTTAGTCTTTCGTTTTTCTGCGTTTTAAAGTTTTTCAGTGCTAATTAAAATTGTTGCAAAACAAACAAAGGCGATCGAAGTAAGTTAAATTTTATCTTTAAGAAAGTGAAATATGAGCACCTATAAATGCATGCTATATGTTTTTATTTGTCTGTATAACAAAATTTAAAAGTTATTGGCTGTTTATAATTACCCCATTATGTTCCTATCATGGGTAAATGTAAACACCGGAATGGGGTAAAAGTGAACAATTTAGGGTAATTGTAAACATTCATTTTCAATGGCTATGGTGTTGATCTAACAATATTTTATATCAAAAAGATGCCACGTGCATATCAACGAAAAACCACTGCTCCATCATACACGTCAGAGGAGCATGCTGTAGAAGATGTGTGCAGCAAAAACAAAACATATCGACAAGCAGCAGAAGCGTACGGTATCCCTATTCCTGTTATTTTTTAGTCGCATCGGTGAAGGGAAAAATCCTACACGCAGAAAACCAGCACTTTTATTTCAGATCTCGTGCTGGTTACCCTTGCGATAAGGATGATCTCCTTGGTCTAGTAGGTACCTACATATATAAGGACAGAGAACTTGGTTACCCCTTTCCACAATGGTAGGACGACTGGTACCGTTTTCATTTTTCTCGTTTACTTAAAAAACTAGGGGGGTAAATGTAAACATCAAATTTTATGAAAACTAATAAACAAACGCCATTAAGATTACTACTCTTTGATAGATAATATAATCACTTAAGTAGCATAAACAAAAATGTTCGACATTGCATAGTTAAGCTGTTACAAACATTACAAGTGAAAAAAATTAAAAATAATGCAAAATCGTTTACAATTACCTCCTTTGACCCTATTACCTGATAGTTACGAAAATACTAGTTTAGGAACAAGGTAAATGTATTATCGACTACTGCATAGCAAATAACCACTGCATGAACTTGGTCTTAAAATTAGTGGTTAAGTATAAAACCTTTTCTGACCATATGCCACTTGTCCTTGGTTGGAATAGTGAATAAACAACTCAACATCAAAATTTGAAGCCATTACCGAAACTTAAATGGATGGAATGAAAGTTTGAATACCTATCAAAATTATCAAGATATCTATTTAGCTGATAATTCTTCATCTGATGAATCTATTGAGTGGTTTTCAAAGGTTATAATTTCGCGTATCAGAAATTCTTCATGTACTCAACCGATTGGTTGTACAAAATTAAAAAATTGAAAAAGAGGTTGGGATGCGAACCACACTGATAACTTCCCATCTGTCGATTTGTCCTTCTGAAAAGGTTTGTAGGTTTTCGTGTTTTGTTAAAAAAGTTGTCAGTTGAATTATTCTAAAAAAATTAAAAATTACCAAAAATATTTTGCATATGATGAAATAGTTTGATTTCAAAATCCATTTTTGTTAACGATATTTTTAATCGTATATATATCCAAATACTTGTCGAAAACAATATTTTCTATGAGATACAATAAGTTTTAAGCCAATATTTTAATTTTTGAAAAGATATTTGAGTCCAAAATCAATGTTTACCAACTTTTAGGTATGCTTTTTTTAGGTTAGTATTTTTTGATAAAAAACTGTCAATTCAATTTTTCTCAAAATTGTATTGAAATCAATATTTCTTATAAGATAAAATTTGTTTGAAGCCAATGTCTCAAAGACAAAAACTGTCAATTCGATTTTTCTCAAAATCTTACAGAATGTTTAAAACAATATTTCTAATAAAATAAAATTAGTTGGAAACCATAATCTCAAATTTTTAAAAAGATATTTGAGTCGAAATTCATTTTTTACCAACTTTTGTTAATTTTGTTTTAGGTTTTTATTTTTTTTGTAAGAAACTGTAAATTCGATTTTCCTCAAAATGTTACCCAATGTTAACAACAATATTTTTTGAAAGACAAAATTTTTGAAAAGATATTTGAGTCGAAAATTAATTTTTAACAACTTTTAGTAATGTTTTTTTGGGTCTATGAAATAACTCCCACGAAATAAGACCCACTTTTAAAAACGAAATAAGTCCCACCAAAAATTGCTTAAAAAAATGAAATAACTCAGACGAAATAAGTCCCACTTTTGAAAACGAAATAAGTCCCACCAAAATGAAATGATTTAAAAATTTACTTGAAATGAAATAACTCCCACTCAAAATGAAATAACTCCCCCTTGAATAATATATTTCTTAAATGAATTAAGTCCCACTTTCAAAATCGAAATAAGTCCCACTAGTAACAACGTTCGGATTCGTAAATGGATTAAGTACAGATTAATTGTTCTTATTATTAAGATGGAAACCGTTTCGGAAGGACCATCAGATTAAAATTATCGACCTTTATTAATGGCTTGAAGATCCAGTGCATGGTAGACGGTATTATAGTTTTAACGTGGCATTGGGATTAGTTATATTTTGTAATGGTGATATTAGAAAACATGGAACACGAATTCCAATTTCCTACTAAAAATATAATAAAACATTGAGCGAGCCTTTTGTCCTTCATGGTTATGAATCGACGCAATGCCTGGCAATAATGGAAGCAACCAAACATTTTTGAATCAGGGAAACTTTTTTCAATTGCGCTTCTCAATCCTGTTGCATAATCTGTTATAAAAGTTGCTTATGACGGATCAATAATGCTCCTTTGTATAAAACTTAATAAATGCTGATATGCTTTTAGAGACTTTTTGGTCATCAGTACGAAAAGAAAGGGGAATACCTAAAATAGGAAAAATAATAAATATATACATATACATATGTATACATAATATAAATCTACATATGTATATAAAGTTATTAATGAAATTAATTACCGAACCAAAGTATTCACAATGTAAGATTAATAGTTGTTTAAAGCTTCCTAGAGGAAGTACAGGAAAAGTACCATCAATTAAAATGTTTCTTTTCAAATTAACAGGAATGCATTCTTTCATCAGTTCTACTGTTCTTTCGGAACAAAAAACGCAATATGCAAAGTCTTTTTCTTGGTAGCATATGTTGAAAAACTGCCATTGTTTATTTCCATTTAATTTGGAATAACCGAATTTATCATAAACTGCTTCATCTTGGAAAACTTCCTGCACTTCTGCCGGTGTTTTGGGAGAATTTTTAAAATTTTTATTCGCAATATACTGCAAACTCCGCTGTATTTTATCAAAGACAATATTTTTGCTTTCGTTTTGATTTGTGCAAAGACTTTATTAAGTACTTACTTAATAAATAATAATTATCATGTGGGTGGTACTTACTCCATGCTAGTATTCACAAAAATATTGCGAATACTTCCAGCGCAATTGTTTTTAGTTGGCTTTTCATTAAGACGTGCGCATTTTGTTTTTACATTATTTAAAAATTTTAGTTCTTTGTACAGAGCCTCTTGATTATCGTGATTGTGCGCTTTATAATTTTTTGCTTTAATGCACTCGCTGCCAAATAACAATATATGTGATGGACAATCCTTTACATAACAAACATAAAAATGTTTTTCAAATTTAGTGCACTTTTTAATATATGTATAATTGTTTCTAAAAAAAATATAAAGAAGCTTGCTGTTATTCTTCTTCCCTGCAATTATTTCGTATGTCACACTCATGTTCACTATTGAAATTCACAAACTTAACTAATCAATATAATGATATAAGGTCTTGTAAACTAGCACACTTAACAACAAATTTGAAACAATACCATTCATTTCGTAAAGAGCAAGAAATAACGGAACTTTTCGAAAGCATATTCTACAATACAATACATTTTTTTTAAAAAGCAACAAAAAGAACATTATGAAATTCAATGAGAAACAACGTGAAGAGCAACAAATAACGGCAAAAATTATTAAGCATTCAATTAAAATGCAAAATTATGAAAATGAAATAAGTCCCACTTAATACGAAATAAATCCCACCAAAATATAAATTTAGGGGTATGAAATAACTTCCACTTTACAAAACGAATTTATTCCCACTCAAAACGAAATAAGTCCCACTTAAAATAAAAACGCGTAACGAAATAAGTCCCACCAATTGACGAAATAAGTCCCACTTTTAAAAACGAAATAACTCCCACTTTCAAAATAACAATTTTTGGTGGGACTTATTTCGTTTTTAATAGTGGGACTTATTTCGTGGGAGTTATTTCATAGACCCGTTTTTTTAGGTTTTTATTTTTTTTTATGAAAAAAACTGTTAATTAAATTTTTCTCAAAATTTGACCAGAAAATGTTAAAAACGTTATTTTTCGATGCACAAAATTGTTTTGAAGATAAAGACATTTTTTGTTCGTAAAATTTCCGAGGTGACAAATATTTGTTTTCAGTTTTTTTTTATTTATAAAAAAAACTGTTCATTGGATATTTATTCCAAAAATATATTTGTTTTGTATCACTTTACAATATAATATAAAATTTAATTCAAGTCCCTAGCATTATTGGTTCATGAGATATTTAGGGTTAACCAAAATTTGCATATTTTTTTTTAAATTGCTATGGTAAAATAATCAACGACTCAATTTTTTTGAGAGTCCTTTGACTCTAGGGACCTTGAAACATCGAGAAATGTCAAAATTTTCAATTCTCTTTGATTTAGCTTGAATTAACTTAATAAACAAACAAAATCAACAAACAAATTATTCTAAATCAATAAACTATTTCAATGGCTCAATAAACAAGGTTGCTTGAATCACTGAAATAGTTTATTGGCCTAGCAAACAAAGATAAATACATTTAAAACAGGATCAATAAACTATTGAGCTTGTGCCAATAAACGTGTACGAATCCAATAAACAGCTTTTTACTGGCCCAATAAACCTCACCTAGTTCATTTACATGGGATGTCTCAAAGTTCCCTAGAGAAAAAATTAAATATAAGCATTTCTATCTCAAAAGGTACTCCAGTATTATTGTTAACTTATAAATGCTCATTTTACGGAACTAGAAGAGAAATTCTTGTTTGTTTAAGCCCTTCTAGAAATCGTTACATTCTGCAAATTAAATCTTATTCACATTTTAAAAAATACTTCAATATTTTGATTTTATCTCACTTTCCATAGAAAGTTATAAAAATCGGTCCAATTTGTCAAACGTTTCAAAGCTTCTAAATTCTAAATCTATCCTTTCAAGAGAGATATTTGAGTCCGTGTGAACGTACTTACATGAGTAAGAAGCTCCATATGACTGTATCTATACTTCCATTCCGTTTTTTTTTTTTAATATTTCACCAAGAATATCTCAGGAACGAACAGAGATATAGACTTAAAATAAATGTTCTTTTACAAATAAAAACATCCAAATATCCAGAAAGTACACTTAAATAATTCAGTGTGTGTTTTTCGTATAACATTGGTCAACTTCAAAATGATGATTTTTGAAGAAATGATTTTGGTAAAATATCTTAAGGTGTTTTTATGTTCGATATTAATCAAAAAAGTAAAATCGTTTACGTCAACTTAAGATATTTTACCACAGTTTTTTTTCTGCATTTACATTTCTAATATTGACTGAAGAAGTTTTACCATTTTTAGTTTTATCATTTTACTTAGTAAATGAAAAACTGTAAAAGCTGTCAGTTATCAGTGTGGGTCGCACCCCAGTCTCTTTATATATTTTGTTTTTGTTCGTAAAATGTTATAGAAAACTAAATTTTCCTGCCTTATACATATACACCCTATATGAATTATAATTTTACATACAAATAAATCATCACTTTGATATTAAACTTAATGTTTTTTTTTTATTTTTTGTCGCTTTAAATTATTTTCATATCAACAAATCTACTTTATATTTTATTCGCTCGTTTGGATTTTTGTTATGATAGAAATTATTTAAAAAAAAAATAATCAAAAAACTTTGATTACTGCAGAGTTTAATTAATCGACATCATTGGACAAAACCAAAAAATACAAAATGAAAAAAACCAAGCATTAAAAGTTAATTTAGGTTGTATCTATTTTCGGAGTTTATTTTGATGTGAGGTCAACTATGATGATGAGCGACAACGACGACGGTCGATTACAAAGTCAAAGTGCAGATGTGACCTTTGCTTTATTGGTTTGTGTATACAAAAAAAAAACGTATTCAAAAAGTTTAACTTTGAAGTAAAATATTTCCATAGAAATGATAATTTTTGAAAATTTCATTCAATAACTTACATAAAATCAAGTTTTTATTTCAAAAACAAGCAAGTAACAATATTAATGGCTATTGATGATATTGGAACTTCATAACTTGCAAAAGTAATATTTGACAATCTTTTAATTGAGCTAAATTTGTTTGCATAGAATAAAAAAACATTCGTAAAATATTGATTAAAGCAGAAATTAATATAAACTCTGTTCCATTCGAGTGAAACAAATTTGTTTTTTCTGCGTTTTGCAATTTGCAATTTTCTGACTAAAATGATGGTTCTTCATCAGGATTTTACTCCTTTGGGTCATGTTGCATTGCGTACTTGAGTACATAACAATAGTTAATTACTGTTCACTATTTTTACCTAGTGAAACGAAAAACGAAACGTTCTTCAATCCAATACCAATCCATCATTACTTGGCACGCCGCAATTCCAAGCTTTTGGCAGATTACCTTGCTGATTGTATAATTACATCGACCGATTTGACCAATTAGCAGAACAAAGTTTCAACTTCAGAGAACCCATTTATACATATATGTATACATATGTATGTAGGTAGGTACATGAAGCTCATCAGAGCTATTATTATAAACCCCCCTACAAGGTATCTCTATCTATGTATCTATACATCATGGAAGGAATGAATTGCATAGCACAATCAGTTGGTAGGGTAGGTAGTTGGTGGAATTTTGGGATTCATCAAAAAGTCGTTGCGTTTTCATGTTAAAGTAATCAAACTTTGTAATCATCTACTATTAATTCACTCGCAGCGAATTTGGAACTATTAAAGGTTTTACAATACCTCATCCAATTAATTTATTTCAATGCGCTGCGCAACAGCCATATCGTAGCCAAAGCCACGGGCCGGCCGGCAGTTCCGTACGTTACGTAGCTAACTGAAATCATACACACTTCACCCCACTTCGCTATATTGGCACAGTATCGTGAGCTCGAGCAAATTCCATCGATAACAATGAACTTTACGAGTAGGTTACTATGATGGGAAGATATGTAAGGATCGAAGGATTCGTGTTGTGTTGTATGTAGGTGAGTGTTTCGATTCCTGTTCCAGAGAAGCATAGCTAATTGCGAAGGCAGCAATTTCCGTTGCGGAATTTAGCATTAAATAAAAACTTAAATATCCAACATTGCCAACTTTGGTTTTTTGAGCGAAAATTATAGTCGTAAGTTCGGTTAACCAAATAAGGCTCAGTTCTCAGGAAACATCACCAGAACGAACAAATTACGGTAATGTTTTGCTTTGTAATATTGAATGATTTCATTAGAAACTCAACCAAAACAAAAATATTCAGTTTTGAGTTTTAAGTGTCACTTATGTTGTCATTTTTCTTAGAAAGCCGGTCGATAAAGTAGTTTTTCCTATGAAATATTTCAAAGCCTTTCATATCATAGATATTGTCATATAGAGCTAGAGCTTATGACGGGTATTCCAATAAGAAGTTTCATTTTAAATGCCTAGTTATTTTGGCAACTGTCACTTTTGACACTTTTTACCGATAAGTAAAAACTACGCTATAACCATTTTAGAAATTGCGAACAGTTTGAAATCGCAATTCGCAAAACTAGAGTCTAATGTAGGTCATCTTCGTGAAATGAGTAATAGTAAAACTTGTGAACAAATTTGAGCTGTTGGGACAACCCGTTAAAAAAAAATAGGCTGGGATGCGACCCACACTGATAACTTCCCATCCCGTCTGTCAATTTGTCTTGCTTAAAAGTTTGTCTATATGTATCAATTTTTACCAAATTTGCGTACTATCTTTTGTAGATTTTATTTTTTTATGAAAAAACGGACTGTTGGATTTTTATAAAAAAATGGCTAAATATCGAAAACAATATTTTCTGTGAAATGAAAAGAGTTTGAAGCCAATATTTGTAATTTTTGAAAAGCTGTTTGAGTCAAAAGTAAATTTTTACCAAGTTTTAGTATTGTTTTTTTTTTAGGTTTTTATTTTTTGTTAAAAAACTGTCAATTCGATTTTTCTCAAAATTTTGCCGAATGTTGAAAACAATATTTTTTATAAGTTAAAATTAGTTAGAAGCCATTATCTCAAATTTTTGAAGAGATGTTTGAGTCGAAAATCAATTTTTACCAACTTTTGTTAAATTTTTTTTAGGTTTTTAATTTTTGTACAAAAGCTGTCAATTCGATTTTTTTCAAAATTTTACTGAATGTTGACATTAATATTTTTTGAAAGGTTAAAGTAGTTTAAAGTCAATATCTCAAAGTTTTGAAAAGATATTTGAGTCGAAAATCAATTTTTACCACCTTTTGTAAATTTTTTTTTAGGTTTTTATTTTTTGTAAAAAAAACTGTCAATTCGATTTTTCTCAAAATTTTTCCTAATGTTGAAAACAATATTTTTATAAGTTAAAATTAGTTAGAAGCCATTATCTCAAAGTTTTGAAAAGATATTTGAGTCGAAAATTAATTTTTACCAACTTTGAGTAATGTCAATTACATTTTTCTCAAAATTTTATCAGATGTCAAAAACATTATTCTTCATTGCACAAAATTGTTTTGGAGATAAAATCATATTTTTTTTTTCAGTTTTTTTGATTTATAAAAAAAACCGTTAATTGGATTTTTTTCAAAAAATATAATTGTTTTGTATCGCGTTACAATATATAACATACAATTTAATTCAAGTCTCTAGCGTCATTGGTTCATGAGATATTTAGGTTTAACCAAAATTTTCACCTTTTTTTAAACTGCTATTGTAAAAAATCCACCCACTCAATTTTCTTGAGAGCTCTTTTTGCATCTTTCTGCCTTATTATCTGTATAACAAAATTTATTTTAAATCGATATCTCTTCTGGTTCTTGAGCTATGTAGGACGAAAAAACGCCGCCAACGTGCGGACGTACGGACATACGAACGTACGTACGTACACACGCACGCACAGACATCTTTCTAGAAATCTTTTATTTCGGCTCTAGGGACCTTGAAACGTTGAGAAATGTCAAAATTTTGAATTCGACAAATCGGACATTACAATAACTTCCTATAGGAAGTTAATAACTAAGAAAATCTAGGTTTGTTGAGTTATCGTCATTCTTTGGAATCAGGCATTCCACTAACGACATTACACCGTATTTTGCATACTGACTTACGACTTATGTGTGCCGGGCCATAGAGGCATTCAAGGTAACTGTAAGGCAGAACGCCAGGAATGGTACAGTACAACCCATTCTATCACGTTTGGTAAATGCTGCCATACCAATCGCCACTTGTAAACTATTGTTAATGCAGGACGCTATGAAGAAGGCAAACACCAGGTGGAACAGCATCACCACATGTCAATTCACAAAAAACATCTGGCCTACACTAGATTTAAAGCGATCAAGGTGCTTAATATCTCTAAGCAGATCGCATATAAGCTTGATAATAGGTGTCATAACCGGGCACTGCCTAATAGAAAAGCACACCACGCGGGTAGGCGTATTCTCAAATGACTTTTGCAGAAGCTTTATGGACGAAGAAGAGGAGGAAACAGTTCTTCACCTTCTCTGTACATGCCCTGCGCTAGCTCAAAAACGTAAGAATTACCTAGGAGAATTCTTCTATAACGATCTAAATCATATCAGCATAATCAGCCTCTCACGCTTCGTAAGGGACTCAAACTGGTTTCATTGAGCTTAGGAGAAAGCCTCAAGATTTAAGTGGTATCACAATGGGCCATTAAACTGGCCTAAGTGTGTTCTATTCCATCACACCGACAACCACTTTAACCTAACCTAACCTGACCTACGTTTTTTAAGGTTCATATAACACAAGAGCTCAATCGTATCAAGAGTAATTGGGTCCTTGGAATGAAGCAAATTATCCGGATATATCGATGTATTATTTTCCGTGATGAGGCTTATTTTATATTTAAAGGCTACTGCTACGTTCATAATCAGAATTGTTGCTTTTGAAGTTCGGAAAATGCTTTACAATTGGCCACCGAGATCTTGATATTTAACACCCTCAGACTTTTTTAGGGATACGTAAAAGATCATGTCTATTCTAACGCCTCTCAATCGATTCAGGACCTTAATGATGGAATTCTTATTATTATGATTGAAAATTTCTTATAGAAGATTTGATGCTCCAATCCAGACTTGGTGTTCATTTCTACCTTTTATTCGAAGAATCCGTACACAGAACGAAAAAATTAATCCTATTGACTATTTTGGTAGTCAAGTTAACTATTAAAGAGTCAATTTTCAACCAACGAACGCTGTAGTCAATAGGACAATTTTCTGTTGTCAATTTTGGGATCTGAAATTTTTTTACAACTTGGTAGTCAATATGACAACTGCGGTAGCCAATATGACAACTGCCGTTACCAATATGACCACATTGGTTGAAGGAAATTGAAACCACGGTTGTCATTTATTGACTACTACAAATGCGGTAGTTAATATGAGAACTTTTCTTGAAGGAAATTGAAACTCTGCTAGTCAATATAACAACAGCGGTCCATTAGAAAACTGCTATAGTTAATATGACAACTACGGTAGTTCATAAGAAAACTGCGGTAGTCAATAAGAAAACTGTGGTTCTCAATATGACCGTTTTTTTGACAACCGAAATCTAAATTGTCTACCGGATAGGCAGTATAACAATTTTCGATAGTCAATTTTGGTAGTCAATATGACAACGAAATAATCATATTGACTACCGAAGTTGTTCTATCGACTTCTTTTGTTGTCATATTGACTCCTCAAAATTGACAACCGAAAATTGTTAGATTGACTATCAGATAGTCAATTTTTAAAAATAAGGTTGCCATATTTACTAATTTGGTAGTCAATACGACAATTTGGCCAAATTTTAAGTTGACTAGCGACAACTGTCAATAGGACAACTTTTTTTCTATTTAGTTGATTGAAGATCATAACGTTGATTTTTGCAAGCAAAAATGTATCATTTGGCTGCCATTTTGAATTTGGTTTCATGTTAGTTTTTAGTACATATCTCGGTTCCAAAAAGTCTTAAAAGAAAGTTGATACACAGAAATGCATGGAAAATAATATGAACAATCTTTTATGTTAAAGATACATTTTTGATGACTTTAATATTTTCAAAATTACAAGTCAACTTATATTTTCTTAAGAATTCTTAAAAAAATACACATTTTTAAAGTCTATCAGCTGTTTCTTGTAACTTTTAAAAAATTTTTATTCAAAGTTGGCAACAATATTATTGCTCGATAATCACTCAAACCAAAACGAGATGTTCAACGGTGCAAATAATTATGTATGATAGAAACAGGAAGTGGTGGACTGAAATGAATCAGCTAATTCGATGCCTTTTTCTAATTAACTAGGATTTGTATAGTTAACAGGTAAATACACAGAAAACTTAGTTGTTTAAAATTTTATTTGAAATCACATTTAAACCTTTTCTATTCATTTGTGACATAAACTGAAATGATGACATGAAGTAATAGGAATAATTAACTTACATTATAATAAAAAAAAAACAAAACTGTCAAAATTTTAATTCGATCCAAAAACGTATTGTTCTCTCTTAGTGTTGTGAACAATTATGGGAGCCATCTATGACAATATTGTATGTGCTAATTAGACGAATTTCAATAAATGACATAAACAAAAAACCAATTCCAATTCGGAGTGATACTTTCATAAACATGACAGCTGTAACAATAAAAATATGCAACTGTCACTTTTCTAACTAATTTAAAGTTAGTTCCTGACTATGTCTAAAATATTGAAAATTTAAAATGGTCTTCTTTTTATTCCCTCAAACAAACACTTTTTCCCTTGAAAATTTTGAGAAAATTAAATTTTTTTTGTTAATTGAAGAATTTAAATTTAAAACTATTTTATTCTTCTCATTTTCACATAATTTACTTTATGTGGAATACGAGACAAACTCATATAAGTTGCTAAATGAAACATTTACACAGCTTTCATTGATGTATCAGGTTTTCGAAAGTTGCATTAAAATTCGTTGAATTCATCAAATTTTTGCAAATTGTAGACGGACCAAATTTCCAATTGATTTTATATCAATGCATAAATATCTTTATTTATTTACAAAAATGAAGCAATTGAAATTCTAGAAACTGCTTTTTGATTGTAGCACTTTTTCTGGGAAGTTTTTGAAAACACCCATTGATTATTTTTCAAGGAAATTAGTTTTATTTTTGCAAATCAATTTTTCGAAACATTTATTTATTTTTCCTGTGAAAAAGGATTCTGCATATACATACGTTTTGTGTATTCCATCTGCGTCCCTTCGAAAAAGCAGTAAGCAAATTAAGCAGAGGAGTTTTTGCAGCAGGATACCTTGTACTTCATAGTTCCAATTATTATTCCTTTTTTCGGTTTTATTGAATCTATACGAGTAGGTATACACTTGACCAAGGCAATAATATAGTGAATAAAAGTATATGTACCTTCACTATCATTTTGACTATCATCAATACTTTTACTCAACTCAAAGTTTGGACTAAAATAATAATTGGCATCGAAATATTGGAGGCATAATTCCGAATAATAATTCAGAGAATGTTTCTAATTAATAATTCCCAATCCGATCTGTTTCCTTCTGATACAGATCCAGAGCTCTTATTATGTGTACTAAATGCTTTTACGTTTATTTTGAAATAAATGGATTTTCTCTCAAACAAGAATTCATATTTGTTTCGTTTAAATAAATATGCATTTTGTTAACTCTTGGTTTTTACGCCCACTGCCAGCCGCCACCCGAGTTATTAAAAAATCTTTAAATACTTTGGTTCTAACTTGTACATGATGATGAGTTCATAATACTAGAAATTCAACATTTTGCGATTATAGAATACCTGGTAGTATCAGTAATTTTCTTTGAATTCAATAATTCAAAATAATTGAAACCAAAAGAATCTTTATACTATGGATCAGGTATGTTTGTATAATGAACTATACAAATTTGTATACATGGTATTTGTTTGATTTTCATAATGTTAAACACATCTACACCGGATTTTTTTAAAAAAAGGAATAAAACCTCAATATCTAGACTACATTTTTTAGATTTTTCTATAGAAAATATGTAATGAACATTCTAATGCTTATAAGTCTTGAAGTGGTAAAGTGAAAATATAATAAATAAGGGAAGACTTCATTTCATGTCCAAAAATAATTTTTGTTTGGGGTTTGCATGCCAAAGGTGTTATCAGATAGTATAAACTTCCCATAGGAAGTTATTATAATGGGTCCAATTTGTCAAATTGAAAATGTTGACATTTCTCGAATCAAGGCCTAGAGGGGAAATAAAAGATTTTTAGAGAGATGTCTGTACGTGCGTGTGTACATACGTTCGTACGTCTGTGCGTCCGTACGTTGGCAGTGTTTTTTTCGTCGTCCATAGCTCAAGAACCAGTAGAGATATCAACTTCAAATAAATTTTGTTATAAAGACAATAATGCAGAAAGATGCAGAAAGGGCTCTCAAGAAAACTGCGTTTGTGGTTTTTTTTTACCATAGCAGTTTAAAAAAAAGGTGAAAATTGTGGTTAAACCTAAATATCTCATGAACCAACGACGCTAGAGACTTGAATTAAATTTTAATTTATATATTGTAACGTGATACAAAACAGTAAAATTTTGGAAAAAATCCAATTAACGTTTTTTTTTTATAAATCAAAAAAACTGAAAAAAAATTTGTCACAAATTTAACAACTAAAATATGATTTCATCTCCAAAACAATTTTGTGCAACGAAGAATAATGTTTTTGACATCTGATGAAATTTTTAGAAAAAAACTAATTGACAGTTTTTTTTTTATAAAAAATAAAAACTTGAAAAAAACATTACTCAAAGTTGGTAAAAATTGAATTTCGATTCAAATATCTTTTCAAAAACTTGAGATATTGGCTTTAAATTACTTTTATCTTTCAAAAAATACTATTGTCAACATTCTGTAAGATTTTGAAAAAAAATCAAATTGACAGTTTTTTTTACAAAAAATTAAAAACCTAAAAAAAATTTAACAAAAGTTGGTAAAAA
Source organism: Eupeodes luniger (assembly GCA_951509635.1). Taxonomy (NCBI): domain Eukaryota; kingdom Metazoa; phylum Arthropoda; class Insecta; order Diptera; family Syrphidae; genus Eupeodes; species Eupeodes luniger. The sequence goes on from OX608073.1 coordinate 40,847,213, forward strand.
TCGATTTTCGACTCATATATCTTTTCAAAAATTTGAGATAATGGCTTCAAACTAATTTTATCTAATAAGAAATATTGTTTTTAAAATTCGATAAAATTTTGAAAAAAATCGAATTGACAGTTTTTTTACAAAAAATGAAAACCAAAAAAAAAAAAACAATACTAAAACTTGGTAAATATTTACTTTCGACTCAATATCTTTTCAAAAATTAAATATGGGTTTCAAACTTATTTTATTTCACAGAAAATATTGTTTTCGATTTTCAGTAATTTTTATAAAATTGCAACAGTCCGTTTTTTCATAAAAAAATAATATCAAAACAAAATTTGGTAAAAATTGATACATAGGTATAGACAAAATTTTAAGCTAGACAAATCGACAGACGGGATGGGAAGTTATCAGTGTGGGTCGCATCCCAGCCTCTTTTTTACATACCCATTGAGCCAAGAATGAGCTTCGTCGCTCGCTGGAAGAAACGCGCGATGAACTTTCTTCTCAGAGCACGCATTTTGATAATAAAATTCAATAATTTGCAAGCGTTGTTCGTTTGTAAGACGATTCATGGTTAAATTATAGACCAAACTGAAGATGTTTGACAGTGAAACAAAACACGAAACGTCCGTCAGCTGTTTAAACCAGTCAGTGTTGGCAAAAAGATAATAGCTATAATATCACCCTTTATAAGATAGAATGTCCTGTTTTGGGCTTAAATTTGTTTGCATCTCTCTACTGGTACTAATTAACCTTTATATTTTTAGGAAGTGTTTTCACTTCACAACAATTAGACATTAAAATGCATGTTATTAACTTTAAAACTTTAAAGTAGGGTTTTCTAGATTCTTACGTTAAAATATAAAAAATAATAGCTACAATTTACGTATACCTACATTAAGAATTTAAACTATTTTTGCATTCAATTACAGCTTTTTTAAAAATTCACAAATGTTACAAACAATCGCAATACAAGTCTATAACGAGAATTCTTGAATGAAAATGGCCTAAGGCTAAAATATCTTACTCAATTTGTGTTTCCATACATTATTATTTTTGTTGTTGTTCTTAATAATATTTTCATTTTAATTTAATTGAATTCCTCTTAAAAGAACAAGAATTAATATTTTGGGCTTTTTAAGTCATGCTGAAAAATAAAATAAAACGGAAATTACGATTTTCTTTGAAAATCGATTTTCTGCTTCGTTTTTCGTTTTTAATGTAAATACGTACATAGGTAAGGTAGGTATGTATATCAAAATTTAATTAACTCACTTGCTGTTGCTTCCTTCCCAAGCAACAACAACAAAAAAAAAAATAAAGAATTTCATCAAAATTCAGCAAAGGCTATAGGTACATGTATACCTATATGTACATAGGTATAACCTTTGATCTTGTTTAGTATATTTACCTAGGTTAGGTAAAATGGTTTTATCTAAAAAAAGCCCACACGTGTTGATAGCTTGCTTTTTGGTTAGACGTTATAAAAGACTATAAGACCGGAACGTAGGCATACGAATTCCGGTAATTTAATTTACGTTTTACGTAAAACCGATTTACAAGCATTTCTCAGACAAATCAAAATTGTTTCTTTTTGAATTTCACGTCTTCTTCTACGAGTACTTCCTATTCTCATTCTCATACCATTGCAATCATCGGAGTCGATTTGTTTCAATTTTATGCTGATGTGTTTATTTTGTTTTATATCTAAAAATACTTACATGTACATTCTTATGTGAATGTTGTCTGTTGGGTTATTTTGTGTAACATTTAAATTTACTTTATTTAAATATCTTTTAAATTTCCCTTAGATTCATACCTTGAGAAGAGTTAAGACACATTTATAAATATCATGATCTAAAATGCAGGCTCTTTTGGCTTCTTCGTCTATTTAAATGGCACATTGATTACGTTCTACAGCTTTCCCTTTACATACTTAATGTGTAGATATCTCTTAGATGTACAAACATGCTAAAGAAGTAGAAATATATCTAAATTTCTATCTACAGCTATGGTCAAAAAGTAGGAACACTTAAGAAAAATCTAGAGTTTATTAAAAATTATTTTCAATTTTCCTTCACTCTCTGTCGAAACTAACCTAAAATTTAGACAATATTTTCATTTTTTGTAATATCATGTACAATTAATTGTTACTTAAATTTTCAACATCCTCGATAGTATAGTGGTCAGTATCCCCGCCTGTCACGCGGGAGACCGGGGTTCAATTCCCCGTCGGGGAGATCTTTAAGCAAAATCCTTTTTTTGTTTTAACAACAGAGTCTTCGTCAGCAAAATGGTTTGTTCTTAAAATTGTATTTTGCAGATCATTAAAAGGAGTGCATTTGAATTCAAAACTTTCTAGAGAAGACTGCGAAACAAAAGAAATAACGCATGGAAAACTTACTTCTAAACTCTGTCTTCAATTAACTTTTTAAAACTCGTAAAAATTTTTAAAAACTTGTCAACTTAAAGAATAAATATCAGATATAAAAATGTTGATATCTGCAGCTCAACCAATTTCTGTGGGTTTTTTGTTAATAGCCCTGGAATAGTTTATGAAGCATATTTTCATAATCTTCACTCTTTTTAGAAAAATAGCTGTAGTCATATCTCTGTGCTTCAGAGTACGGTCCTTGATCTTCTATCCGTGTTGAATGATGACTCCTCAGTGGGTTTTTTAATAAAGGCCGGCTAAATGTTGAAATAGAATAAAACAGGCTGTGTGTGAGGTATTAACAAAATTATGTTTTTATTTGAAAGGCGCATGTATGCCACTAAGGGTGGAATATAACATCATTCAAATGCCCGCCTCGACTTCTTACGATGGTACGGATCGAAGTGGACTAATTTTTAATGACTCTTCCGCAAAGATCCGGCTTAATTTGAGCGATTTCCTGTGTAATGTTCACCTTTAGGGCATCGAGCGATTGTGGTATATTTGCATAGACCTGTGACTTCAAGATACCCTAGAGGAAAAAGTCTAGGGGGTTAAATCGCAAATCGACCTTGTTGGCCAACTCACATCACCCCTGCGAAAATAACCTCACCATCAAATCGTTCATTCAAAATGTCAATCGTGGTGCTTGCTGTGTGGCACGTAGGGCCGTCCTATTTGGGGCATAAGAAATTAGTTATCATCGTTATGTAACGCTGTATGTTGACGGTGACCGCCTCACTAACGTCGTTTTGAAAAAAGTACGAACCAATTACGCCGCTGCCCAAAATCCACACCAAACGGTAACTTTTTGAGGATGCATTATCACCTGGTGAACCTCGAGTGGGTTGGTGTCGTCCCATATACAGCAATTTTGCTTTTTAACACAGCCATTTATCCAAAAATGCGCCTCGTCACTAAAAAGATTTTTCGGATAAAATTGACTCAATGTCTTAAACAGTATTTTCTATAAGATGACAAGTTAGTTTGAAGCCAATTTTTTTAAAAATTTTAAAAGGTATTTGAGTCAAAAATCAATTTTTACAAAGTTATTCGATTTTTCACAAAATTTTACCAGATGTTAAAAACGTTTTTCTTCGTTGCATACAATTATTTTGGAGATAACATCATTTTTTTCGTAAAATATTAAAGGTGATAATTAGTTTTTAAACAGTTTTTTTTGAGTTATAGAAAAAACTGGCAGTTGTTTTTTTTTTTTTTTCAAAATTATATCAATTTGGTATCACGTCACAATTTATAATATAAAATTTAATTCAAGTCGATAGCGCTACTTGCTCGTGAGATATTTTGGGTTAACCAAAATGTTCACTTTTTTTGAGAGTCCTTTTTGCATCTTTCTGGATTATCTATATCTATATCTATATCTATACTATTATATAAAAGCGAAACTATTTTAAAGTTTGTAACGCATGATCTCAGAAAGTAGTCAACCGATTTATTTGAAATATATTTCATTATTTTCTATATTGTTATGAGAGTGTTTATGGCTTTAATTTTTTTTCATTAATTATTTGTCAAACTTAAATATTATTAATTTTACATTTTTTGTCCATTTTTTTTCATAAGTTGACATATACAACCACTCATATCTTAAAACCTATACAATAATCGACAAAGATTAGCATTGCTTCGTAAAGTCAATATTGTTGCGCAAATTTTAAGCCTAAAATGACTTCTAAGTTAAACATACAACCTGAGAAATAAATAAAAACAAGTTATAAAATTAAAAACTTTTTGAACATATTTTATCCAGGAAATTAGATTCCATCACAATCGCGCGGTCGCTGCTTTGTTTCATTTCATTTTCATTCCAACATTTTTAATTTTCTTTTCTTCCTATGCTCTTTCTCTCTTAATATTTGTTCCATTTAATAGTTTAATAGTTTTTTCTCTTACCTACCTACCTATGTATACATATTCAATTTGTCTGTATTGTATAGTTCATCAACTAACCTACACACACACATTATTTTTTTGTTTCTCTAATTCTATCGTCACATCGCTGAGCAGTGTGGGCTCTTTTTTTTGAGTTACTATGGACATTTAATTAACTACAGTGCCGTGCACATGAAATGCCAATTTCTCTAAAGAAAAATTAGATCTTTTTTATTTTTCTGGTTCGAGGAAGTGAATAGATTATAATTCTTCCAATTTAAAAATAAAGAAAGTTCTATTATAATAGCTTGAATTACCAATTTTGTATCACTTCCTCGAACAATAAAACTGAAATTATGTTAAAATTTTCTTTACAAATAACTCGAAGAAGGTACTTACAATGACGTCGATAAAAAGAGCACACAAATGTGGGTAGGTTAAGTCAGTTGCACTGCACTGAACATAGAGGAAATATATTATCTAGAGTCCCGACTTAATGGGTTTGCTCTCTTTCGGCCTACAAACTAAATTGAGGGAATTTTGCCCATTAGCATAAGCATGTGTTAGTTGTCCCGTGCATTTCTTATGGGAAAATGCAGATTCTATGTAGTTGTTACGGGCTTTTAAGAGAGTTACCTCAAATAAAATTTGAGGGTGTTTCAGGCAAGACGGGTACCAGTCGGGACTCTAGATAATATATTTCCTCTATATGGCACTGAACATGAGCAGATGAATAAAAAAATGTGTCTATGGATATTTACACACGCATACCTATAGATGTATGAAAACATTAAAAACACAAATTTGTATCCTTATTATATAAAAGCGAAACCATATATACATATAAACTAAAATTAATATTATTGTAGAAAATATGCTCAGTCCCATTGAGAAATTTTTTCAAATGCTAATACAAATATTCAAAAAATGTTCGTGCTTATAATTTGCGAAGCAACGCGAGCACGGGTCGGCTAGTTATCTATATAACAACATTTATTTGAAGTTAATATCTCTACTGGTTCTTGAGATATGGACGAGTAAAACAGCTTTCCGAACGTACAGACGTACGAACGTACGTTACGTACACAATTACACATGTACGCAAAGACATCTCTCAAAATCTTTTATTTAGACTCTAGGGACCTTGACATTTCGAGAAATGGCAACATTTTGAATTCGACCAATTGGACCGATTACAATAACTTCTTATGGAAAGTTAATAAAATGAAAGCAGGTGATGAACTCCACCTCGGTGATAAAAATGTATACAAGATAATAAATAAGGTGCATCAATTTCACCATTAATGAGTTGATGAAGAAATATTAAGTCATTAGTAACGCGCCTTTGATGGAGAGATTGCATCTGAAGAAGCTGAAAACGATGTTCATAGGGAGGAAGATCATAAGGATAATTCCAAGGAGTACCCTTGAAGGCAAAGAGAATGAAATTATGTTGGTTCAATACGTTTTTCATGAATTTCGTCATAAAGAGTCCATACTTGTGAAGCATATTCAAGACGATGTACAAAGAAAGAGAAACACAGGGATCATTTAAATCCTTTGTCCAGCATTTTATTAAAATTAATGTGTAAATTCTTGATATGAACACCTAAATATTTAAATGTAAAGACGAGACACAGTTTTTGGTGTGATATACAATAATCTAGTACACTACCGATTCCTTTTTTAGTAAAAGTTATCGTCTGGCATTTTAAAGGGTTGAGGGCAAGGCTATTTTTCTCACAACAAAATGTGAAACTATCAATGTCGGCTTGTAGAAGATTACGATCATGGGTGGACTTTATTATTTTGAAAATGTGCATGTCATCAGCTAAAATGAGAACTTCACTTGAGCGCAGGCATGACGATACGTCGTTAATAGGAGTTCCCTGGGGAACACTAGATAGAGCAACAAAGGGTTCTGAGTGTTAACTTCTAAACTTTACCTCATAGGATCTGTTTTCAAGGTATGATTCGACAGAAGCTAAGAAAAATGGTGGAAAACCAAGAGTTTACAGTTTAAATAAAATAATACTGTGGCTAAAGTTGGTGAAAAGCTCTAGAAAAGTCAGTGTATACAGCCCCGTCGAGAGGGGGGGGGAAAGGGGGGAAACCCCCCGGGCCCGGGATTTTCTAGGGGCCCGTAAAATTGAAAGCAATGAGAATATACTCTTAATTTATCATAAACATACCTATTTCCACTTATTTTTAGAGGCCCGAAAATTTAAAATCATTCATGCTTTCGCAATCGGGCTCCTGTTTGCATGTTATCTGCCAATCTATCAGTCACAAGCTTTCCGATCTGGGCCCCTGATTATTATTGGCGTACATTTTTGTAAATATTTAATGGAAAATTGGGCAACTCTGAACTATTGAAAGAAAGTTATAATAAATTGTTTCGCTTTTCTTATTTAATTTAACGTAAATTTCAAATTTATTTTATTTTGAAAATTTTTAAAGTCGAAATAAGGGGCCCGGCAAATTAAAACAAAACACAAATATTTATTTCGGTTTCTGTTTTTATAAAGATTCTTTTGTTCTATTTTTGTTTCTGCTGTAAACGAAATTTTTGATTCGGTTTCGGGGGACCAGAAAATCCCACCAGGGGACTAGGAATACGAGGCGATGACCATCTTATTGGAGAGCCAAATAATGGTAATTTTTTGGGCATTTTGGAATTAATTAGTCATTATGACCCCTTCTTCAGGAGCACTTGGAAAAAGTAAGAATTTCACAACAAGAGCACAAACATTTTCAAGTCCACTACCTTTCCGTTGAGATTCAAAATGAGTTCATCAAAATTTGTGCCCAACATGCGAATTCAGCTATTTTGAAGGAGATTGAAAACGCCAAATACTTCGCTATAATTGTCGATGCAACACCCGATTCAAGTCATGTGGAACAAAACACATTTATTTTGCGATATCTGCGATTGGAATAAAATGTGTTCACCATCTAAAAACGGTTTTTGGAATTTGTCGATTGCAACAACAAAACTGGCACCGCAATAGCTGATTTGATCTGCGAAACATTGGCAAAGAACGAAATCCCTTTAGAACACTTTTGTGCACAAGGCTATGAAAATGGAAGCAATATGAAAGAACAGTATAATGGTGCACAAATGCATATATTAAACAAAAATTTGAATGCCGTGTATTCACTATGTGCAGCTCACAGCCTTAACTTGTGTGGAGTCGATTCAGCGAAATGTTGTACTGCCGCAATAACATTTTTTGGAGTTGTTCAAAAGTGTTGATTTGAACTTTATTCGAAACGAATGGGATCAAATTTATCTGAATGCAAAGTAGTTGCTACTGGATTGGGGGATTTTCCAGAGTCGTTCCCATTGAACCGAAAAAAGCAATTAAAGAGACATTTTGGAGAAAATCGAGGAGCTGGAGAACAAATTGAAACAGACGAAGAAATAAATTTCAAGAAAAACACCTTTTACGTCATAGTTGATTCAATTATATCTGGAATTTCTCGTCGGTTCGATACGATGAAGAATTTGAATGCTACATTTTCATTTTTATTGCAGTTTTCAACAATGGACGAAATTGAGATTAAAAACTCCGCTACAAGGTTCATCCAAAAGTATAACTCGCATGTGTCTCAAGAGTTGAAAGAAGAAATAATTCATCTGAAAAAACAATTTTGAAGCAGAACTTCCGCCATTGTGTTTGCTCAATACTATTTTTTCCCAGAACTTGGAGACGATTTTCTCCAACATTTGTGTTGCTCTCCGTACCTGTAACCGTAGCTAGTATCGAACGTTCATTTAGCATCCTTCCCAGAAAAAGAATTTGTATCGTTCGTGGCTCATCACAAGATCGTGTTTCTGGACTCGCTACACTATGTATCGAAGCACCTTTGGCAATGAAATTGAATTTCGATGTAATTAGAAGTTGTTTTGCTGCTTAGAAAGCTAGGAAAGCTCGTTTGCAAAAAGAAATATTTCATTGAATGCAAACTAATTCTAATGAAAACATTGTGATAATATTTCAATATAAAGAAAAACAATAAAGAGTATTTAATGTAAACCTTTTAAATACATACAAAAAGATACAAAAAATACATACAAAATACTAATTTCTGTTTTAAATAGTTAATCGACCAACCAACATGTCGTTGGCAATATCGAATTGAATGTATGATTCTGTTCGGAATCTGATCTACTCCCATGTAGAATTATTTTCTATCCATCTTCTATTTCAACTAAACTGGACTATACCCGTGAGAAAATTATTATTTCCGTTAATTCCAACTAATTTCATGCTATTCGTAATTGAAATTAGAACGTACCATATTAGTAGGCATGAACTTTGAAAAAAATAGTAGAAATGGGGGGGGCCCGAGATTTTTCCGTCCCGGGCCCGGAATTCCTCTCGACGGCCCTGTGTATACATAGCCAACTTCATAATTTTGTTCCAAAGCGTTTGAACATATGTTTGAGAATGTGAGGAGATTTGCATCGGTTGATCTTTTTTTCACAAAACCATGTTGCTTTTCTTAACTATACTTTTTAATACTATCGGAAAATAAAGGGTTGTTCAATTGGGTCAGGTAGATTTTGGCGTCCCGTGGCAGCCATTTATTCAGTTGCTTATGCCAAATCATCATGGCAAGTTACACGATTGAACAGCGCGTTCAAATGAAGAAACTTTACTATCAAATGAGTGTTCGTTAACGGAAACGTTGCGCGCATTGCTCCCATTTTACGGTAGACGTGGTGGTCCTTCGCAGTCGACTCTTCAAAGTTTAGTGGCCAAATTTGAGACGACCGGTTCAGTAAACAATCAGCCACCACCCGTACGTTCGAGGAACGCAAGATCGGCCCGGCCGAGAACATTGCCGCGGTCCGTGAAAGTGTACAGCAGAACCCGAGACAGTCTATTCCTCGCCGTGCACAAGACTTCAACTTGGCGAATTTTGCATCGGGACTTGGGCCTACACCCGAACAAAATTCCACTGAACCAGGAGCTTAAAGTTCATGATCATAGACAACGCCGCGCGCCGTTTGTTCGCTGACTGGGCTTCGAATCGTTTGGAAGAGGACCCCAATTTTGGCCGAAAAATTATCTTTAGTGACGAGGAGCATTTTTGTATAAATGGTTGTGTTAACAAGCGAAATTGCCGTATATATGGGACGACACCAACCCACGTGAGGTTCATCAGGTGATTGGTGCGTACTTTTTTGAAAACGACGTTAGTGAGGCGGTCACCGTCAACAGCGACCGCTACATAACGATGTGCCACACAGGAAACGCCACATCAAAAAATAGCGTTTTAACAAAAATCAAAAACTAATAATAAATTTATATGTTTAAATTTTAGATTTGTTACCTCACACAAGTGCTAAAAAATATAATTAACAAAAATTAAGTTTTGTTCCTATTATTTTGGCCATAGCTGTATATGTTTGTATGGAAAAGATGTCGCAAATCCTAGGAAATGTCTGCGCAATCTTTGGTCTTTCATCTGCCGGAAGAAGCTTCGTGAATGGGCTTCAAAATGGCATCGGACGTGTGTGTGGTTGGTGTGTGATGTGTGTATACTGTAGTGTAGTGTATCATTTATAGATCCTTGTATCTTTCTCAATATATGTATGTATAAACATAGTGATGATGATGAATAAAAATTTGAATAATGTGAAATAAAATCATGGAGATTGTTTAACCATCAAGGCAAAAGGGATGAACAAATATAATAAAAATAAAAAAAAAATATGTATGTTTATTATAATGATGGTAAAAAATAGAAGAGAAAGTCCTAGCTAAATCATATCTTCTTAGGTACGTAGCCTAACCACCCTTTCACCATACGGTGCCACAGCCACCGTTTCCGTCACCATTGATTATGTTTACACACGGTTAAGGAATTTCCTATTTTTACAGGTGGTTTCATTTTATTATCCATCATAGACTATAGCACATAGAGGAATTTTCTAAGACCACACAATTTTTATGAGAACCTTCTTAGTCTGATATATGGCAAATGAAGGCCTATTCTATCTTTACCAAAGGTTATTGATGATGATTTTATTGTGGAGTTTTTTTTTTGTGAAAAAAGGGTGACATATTTACAAATTGTTTTGATAGGAATTTTCATTTATGAACTTTAAAGCTTTTCTTATATCAAATTCACAGCTTAGATTTTGGAAATTAAACCTACCCTTATTATAGATACTCATAGTCATATAGGTCTAGGTCTAGGAAAATCTAATTAACGACCTCCAGACAAATTAGTATGAATATTGCCAATCCATCCAATTAGTTTTTACTCAAGTGTATAATCGCTCTCCGCGTCCTATATTCAAATCATGATCTACCATAAATGTAGCGTGAATTCAACCCTAAAGGTACTTGTTAACAACCTTAATTAGATACATGTACATAATACGAAGCTTTAAGCGGCACTCACAGTGCTAATGTCATCATTTCATCAGTATCACTCAAACTTAATGTATACTTTGTCCGATAACCAATCGATTAATATGTAGCTATTTATTTGTCTGGCTAATAGACATTAAGAAATTTTAGGGAATTCAAGTTCGAAGCTTATCGATTTATTAATCATTATTGATGGCTATTACGTTATTTATTGTTTTGAAGAAATGAACGTATAAAGATTCCAGCTGGATTAAAGGCTATTAAATTAACTTTTATTGCTTAGGATTCTTTTGTTTGGCGTAATATTTAAATCAAGGATTTAAATTAAATTTGTTGGATTAATTTCTTTGTTAGATAATTGGATTGTTGTTACATGATCTTTAATTAATTGATTGTTGTGTTTTAAATTAAATACATTTAAAGAAAGTGGGTGTCAGATATCATCGAGAATTCTTAATTGTTGTTATAAGAAAAGTTAATCAGTTGTCTACTGCTGCTTCTGGGGTGGTTCAAATCTGAAATGTCTATAATTTTATGATGAATTTGAGAGCTGTAGGGTTTGGCTTATTCACTTAGACTTGTGACTTCAAGAAATCAAACAAATACAAAAAAATTAGAATGTTGTGTGAGTTGTGTAGCACCAAGTTATTCGAAAGTCGAAGTTATTGTGTGGTCGACGCGAATTCAACTGAATCAGATTCCTTAACACCAATATTTACAGTAAAGGGTGATTTTTTAAAAGCTATAAGAAAGTTTTTCAAAAAAAAAAAAAAAAAACACATACAATTCAGAAAAATGAATGAAATATTTTTTTGAATCAATAGTACGGTCCATATAATTTAATGTTTGAAGATTATTTTATGCAAAAGTTGACCTTGACTGCGCCTCAAATGTTCCATCCGCTCAGTCCAATTTTGGCATACTCTTTCCAACATTTCAGCTGGTATCTCACGAATAAATGCTTTAATGTTGTTTTCCAATGCGTCAATTGAAGAGGGCTTGTCTGTATAGACATGAGCTTTAACATAACCCCACAAAAAATAATCTAAAGACGTTAAATCGCACGATCTAAGTGGCCAATTGACCGGACCCAAATGTGAAATAAAATGTTCACTGAACTCGACTCTTAATAAGGCCATTGTCTCACGGTAGCGCTCACCATTCACAGTTACGTTACGATTCGCATCATCTTTGAAGAAGTACGGTCCAATGATGACACCAGCCCATAAACCGTACCAAACTGTGACTTTTTCTGGATGCATTGGTAGCTCTTGCAATGCTTCTGGCTGATATTCACTCCAAAATCGACAATTCTGTTTATTTACGTACCCACTTAGCGAAAAATGAGCTTCGTAGCTCGCTGGAAGAAGCGCGCGATTAACTTTCGCAACAGAGCACGCATTTTGATAATAAAATTCAATAATTTGCAAACGTTGTTCGTTTGTAAGACGATTCATGGTTAAATTATAGACCAAACTGAAGATCTTTGACAGTGAAACAAAACACGAAACGTGCGTCAGCTGTTTAAACCAGTGTTGTCAAAAAGATAATAGCTAAAAAATTAAGCCTACAAATTACTTCCGATATCAACTGTCAAAGTTAAAAAATCGGTATTGGAAAATCCTTTAGTTCTATTTTGTTTCGCACAAAATGGCGGCTTATGTGAACCTTACGTCTAATAAAACACATTTTTGAACATAATACATGACATGTCGAAAAACGGGTAGCTATCAACAAACCAATGCTATTTCTGAAAATAGATCGAAACGTTCTTCGCATTTAAAATTGTCTACAAAAATGGTGAACATTTTGTCACAGTTCTCAAAAATAAAAAATGTTCGGTCGTTGTAAGGCACGTTTTTGATCAGTAAGAGTAAAACTGGCAGACAAAATATGAGCTCTTGGGACACGACAGTGACGTAAAGAATCGAAACATTGTTCGTCATTCAACGAATAAGATCATTGGACGAGGTTTATTTTTAACAAAGCGGAAGTGAGTGCTTCACAAACAACGTAGCAATAACAATTTTGGAAGAAAAATATTTCTGAAAAAGGTTGTAAATGTTGTGATTTAACACCTTTTGACTTTTTGCTTTAGGGCCAAGTAAAAAATAAGATCTATACAAATTCTTCAAAATGGATTAAGACCTTTGATATTAAAAATAAATAAATTGGGTGGCGCAACAGTCCATTGAGAACTAGGGCCTAGTGATTTACAACTCTCAACCATTCCTGTGTGCGAGTACTGTCGTAAGGGATGGAGGGGACCTACAGTTTTAAGCCGAATCGGAACGGCTAATTTGAGAAAGCACTTTTTCGTGACAAGAATTACTCTTGGAGAATTTGTCAATTCCTCGCAAGAGGCAGTACCCGTGAAAAAAACTTTAGATGGCATAAGCAGGGATCGAACCCAAGACCTCTGGGATGACAGTCCAACGCACTAACCATAATGCCACGGTACCTTTGAGATTAAATTCGTAAAATTATCGAAGGCATACAGTCGCAAATGTTTGAATTTATCATAAAAAAATTTATGAAAAGGACAAAGGTGTACCCTTTTGGTTGATATCGCTTTCCATTGATTTCTCTTCGCACATACTCATTTTTTCAATATCAAAATGAAACGTCTATTGCCGAACTTTCTATATTCTAAAAAGTTACTTTGAATCCACTTGTTGAATTTTACCTTTGAAGTGACGAAATTATAATTTTGCATTTTATTTAAAAAAAAAATGTCTTGTCTTCTGATAAGAATGATAGAGTTGACCCTTCTCAAAAACTACAAAGTTCAAATTCACGGTTTACCTGGAATGGGTGGTTTAAACATTCTATAACTGGAAATTATTATCTGCCCATAACACAATGTATCGAGGACCAGCTGGAACATTGCCAAGATGCAATCAGAGAAGACGCCTCTGACGTGTTGGGTTTCAAGCAGTCACAAACAAGAAACCCCTGGCACGCAAAGTGGCGCTGAATAGAATGTCGAGAACTGCTCATGAGGTCTATGAGCAGAAGAGGAGAGAGGAACACCGACTTCTCAGAAGGTGAAAAGACGAGATGGTATCAGAAGAGTGCGATCGAATATGTTGAGTGATTCAAAAGCAGTAATGAAGTTCGAAAATTCTATGAGAAGGTGAAGCCAAATTCGCAAGTGCATAAACTTTGAACCGAAGGATGCAAAGACGAAAGTGGAAACATTCGCAATCAATGCTGAGGATATGGAAGGACCAGTTCTGCAGACTGTATAACGCTGACGACGAACCGAATTCAGCTGTCACACAAGACGATCCATTCAATATTGACGAAGAAAGCCAACAATTCCGTCTTCCCGACTTACACTAAGTTAAAATTTTAATATCTGAGCTGAAGTCTAACAAAGAAAAAAAGGAGACCCTCTAGACTGCACCAACTATAGAGGAATCAGCCTTCTTAACATTGCTTACAAAATCTACTCTGCAGTAATATGTGAGCGTCTAAAGCCCATCTTCAATAACCTGATATGTCCTTATCAGTGTGGTCTTAGAGCAGGAAAGTCCACAGTCGATAACATTTTCACATTACGGCAGATCCTGGAAAAAGCGAAGAACATCAAATCGACACCCACCATCTCTTCATCGGTTTTAAGGCCGCATATGACAGAATCTACAAGGACGAATTGTATAGAGCCATGTCTATTTTTGGAGAATTCGTGCTGTTCCAAAAACGTTGAAAACATCTTAACTGAACCTTTCGAAGAACTCAGCGTGATGTCAATGGGGCTTTTGTAAGTATTGAGGCAGAGGCGGCAAAAATGGGTTCAACGATTATTGAGGGCAAAACAAAGTCAAGAAAGGACTTACACCACCTACGTCTCGGTCAAAACCATCGACAGACGTAACTTTGAGGTAGTCAAGGACTTCGTCTACCTAGGCTCCGCTATGAACGCAGAAAACAACACCAGCGCTGAGATCAAACGAATAAATACTCTTGCTTACCGCTGTTTCTTTGGGCTAAGAAAGCAATTGATTAACAAAGCCCTCTCTTGAGCGACCAAAGTGTCGCTACATAAGAACCTCATCATCACCTTTTTGCTATACGTTGCAGAAACATGGTCTATGACAAAAGAGGATTAAAGCACCTTGGGTCGTTTCGAGAGAAAAGTTCTTCGTGTGATCTACGGAGATGGAACGACTAGCGTAAGGGCTGAACAGCGACATAGACTCAGCCAGAAGGATGAAAGTACAACGAGTGAGATGGCTTAGTCATGTAGAGCGCATGGAAACCAACCGGAGAGTCTTCGAATCCACGCCTATAGGACAGCCTAGTAGAGGAAGACCACGGATCAGTTGGCGTGCACAAGTAGAAAGTGACCTCACCCAACTTGGAGTGCGCAACTGAAGATATTTACTTTGTTTAAGAACTGGTGAGTAGTATATTTTCTAAAATAACGATGTTAAAGTAGTACACTCGGGCGTATGAGTACTTTTCTAGTTTTATTTGGTTTTAAACAATGTTAATCAATTTTGGCTTCTTAATTCCGAGTTAAATAGTTTAAATGGATTGATTATAAATTGAGGCATCATAACTATGTATAAACCTACGAAACACATTAAGAATGGTTCATTAGAAATTGAGTAAATACATTTAAAATTCAATTTTGTTTTTATTATATGTTGAATCCTAGTATTTCAAAAAGTTATTATTATATGGACTTTTTAGTTAAGACATAAGACACCAAGTCACTAGTTAAAAATATGATAAAATATATATGTAACTATACATTGTTAAAAAACTATTTACAGATATACAAAATATAACATATTAATAGAGTAATAGAGCTATGAGTTTCCATCTATAACTTTTTTCTTACCAAGGTCTTAGACAAGGATTGGGATGAAAGTGAAATGATTTCAATTATATTGTGACAATTTTTAACTTGACAAGCAATTGTGAAAGTATTCCCAAACTACGTAGATCACAAACATAAACACGAATAAAAAGAGAAAACTTTTGACGAAAATTTATTAAAATTTGAATAAAA
This sequence comes from Eupeodes luniger, assembly GCA_951509635.1. Lineage (NCBI taxonomy): Eukaryota > Metazoa > Arthropoda > Insecta > Diptera > Syrphidae > Eupeodes > Eupeodes luniger. The sequence continues at coordinate 40,862,946 of OX608073.1, forward strand.
AGCATGTAGATAATGATTGATGCTTCTGTAAGAACTTGCTAAACTACACTGAGAGAAAAATTTTTGTAAAATAACATGGTTAAAGACCTTAAAATGTAATTTTCGTCATTTAACAACAGGGAATATCAAATTCAGATTATCCATTTTAACTTAAATTGTGTTAGGTATATTAAATATTATTAATCTAGTATAGAGTCATTATGTATTTGACACATTTCAATATAATAATTAATTAATTTATTGAAAAAAAATACAACTTGTTATTAATTTCCCATAGGAAGTTATTGTAATCGGTCCGATTTGTCAAATTGAAAATTTTGACATTTCTCGACGTTTCAAGGTCCCTAGAGTCGAAATAAAAGATTTTTAGAAAGATATCTGTGCGTGGGTGTGTACGTCCGTACGCCTGACGTTGGTGAAGCTTTTTTCGTAGTCCATATCTCAGGAACCAAAACAAATACCGATTTCAAATAATAACCAAAAGATGTAGAAAGGACTCTCAAAAAATTGAGTGGGTGGTTTCTTTAGCATAAAAGAAAAAGGTGAACATTTTAGTTAACCCAAAATATCTCAAGAACAAATAACGCTAGCGGCTTGAAGTAAATTTTATATTATATATTGTAACGCGATAACAAACAAAAATTTGTTTGAAAAAATTTAAATTAATGTTTTTTTATAAATAAAAAAAAACTGAAAAAAAATATTTAACACCTCGAAATTTTATGAACACAATATGATTTTGGGTCTATGAAATAACTCCCACGAAATAAGTCCCACTTTTAAAAACGAAATAAGTCCCACCAAAAATTGCTTAAAAAAATGAAATAACTCCCACGAAATAAGTCCCACTTTTGAAAACGAAATAAGTCCCACCAAAATGAAATGATTTAAAAATTTTCTTGAAATGAAATAACTCCCACTCAAAATGAAATAACTCCCCCTTGAATAATATATTTCTTAAATGAATTAAGTCCCACTTTCATAAACGAAATGAGTCCCACTAGTAAGCCAAATTCAAAAAATTTTGCATTATTCGTTTTTGAAAACGAAATAAGGCCAAATTTTCAATTTGGGTTTATTTCACTTTAGAAAACGAAATAAAAGCGATTTGGCATTGTTTCGATTTAAAATTTTGCAGAATTAGGAAAAAACATAAAGTAAAATTATCTTTTGTTTTCTCTCTATGCTAAAAAAAGTTTTTTTGAATTGATAGCACGGCGTACTAACAGCTATGTATTCGGTATTTTGAGAAAAATCGAATAGACAGTTTTTTTACAAAAACCTAAAAAAAGCATTATTCAAATATTTTTTTTCAAAAATTAAATATATTGGCTTCAAACTTATTTTATCTCATAGAAAATATTATTTTCGACATTCAGTAAATTTTTTATAAAAATCCAGCAGTCTGTTTTTTTTTCATAAAAATTAAAATCTACAAAAAATAGTACGCAAATTTTTTAATATTTAATGTTCGGTTCTCGATGTCTCGTGAACAATAGAAGATATTGACCTCAAATTTATTTTATTCATTTAATTTGTATATTTGTTTATATAAGAAATAAAAACTTTTAAGAAATCCTACTAAAATTAACAAAAATTATTTTTGAAATCAAACTATTTCATTATACATACATATGTAAAATATTGTTGATAATTTCAAAATTTTTAAGAATAATTTAACTGACAACATTTTAACAGAACACGAAAACCTACAAGCAAAACAAATAGACAGACGGGATGGCAAGTTATCAGTGTGGGTCGCATCCCAGCCTCTTTTTTATTTTTGAATGATACATATAAGAAATTAAAAAATTTTAACAGTTTTAAACTCTGTCTATCATTGCCTGTTGACTGATTTTTACACTGTACATTTTTTAATTACTTAAACACTATTTAACTGGAATTCCAGTTTGCTATTACTTCAAAAAAAGTTATTTTTTGACACTGTTATCTGTCGAAAATGGAATGGACCTTTATTTGTCAAAATGTAAAATTTTACAGAAAATTTCTTTCATTCTTGGAGCAAAAAAAAATACTATCTAATATATAAAATATTCCTGTCACAGTGTTAGTGGCCATACTCCTCCGAAACGGCTTAACCAATTTCAATGAAATTTTGCATATATATTCGGTAGGTCTGAGAATAGGTTTTTATCTAATTTTTATATTCCTAAGTGTTATGGTCTAATTGCATCAACATCGTACACGGTGCAACGATCTTACGATAGTATTCAGTGACGCTATATACAATGAAGCATTGATTGCTATTGAGGATCTTTGCATTATCATTGCCAACTTACCACTCAGTCACTTCGGTATGCATTCACCAACCAAAAAAAAAAAAAAAAATGGCAGCGATTGTTGCTCGAAATGTCCCACTAATGAATGAAGAACAAAGAACCATTTATGACCACATCATGCTCGCAGCTTTGGCAAGACAAGGTGGATTCTTTTTTTCGATGTACCAGGTGGAACTGGCAAAACATTCCTTATTTCGCTAATTCTTGCTAAAACAGTGTAAAATTATCATCTGGGATGAATGCACTATGGCACACAAACATTCGCTTGAACAGGACAATGAAAGATATAAAAAACAATGATAGACTACTTGGCGGCACTCTGTTACTCCTTTCAGTTGGTTTGTGACAAACACTTCCCGTTATTCCACGTTCAACGTAAGCTGATGAGATCAACGCGTCCTTAAAATCTTCGCAACTGAAAGTACATATGCGTGCTCAAATGCTTTAAGATACATCAGCTGAAACATTCTAAAAACAACTGTTGATAGATATAGGCGACGGAAAAGTTACTACAGATGAAACTGGATGCATAAAATTACTGGTCGATTTCTGCTAGATTATTGATTCACAGATGCTCTCATTGACCAGATATTTCCCGATATACAGAAAAAATATGTAAATTATGAGTGGCCGGCAGAAAGAGCAATTTTAGCAGCAAAAAATGTGGATGTCAACGAATTAAATCTCAAGATACAACATTTGTTACCATTAGACTTGGGATCATACAAATCTATTGATGCAGTTTGTGATGCTACCGAAGCTGTAAATTATCTAGCTGAGTTTTTGAACTCATTAGATTTACCAGGCATGCCACCGCAAAATTTACAACTGAAGGTTGGATCTCCGATAGTTTTTTTTTTTTGTCATTTGAACCCACCACGGTTATGCTACAGCACGCGATTAGTAATTAAAAATGTTATCGAAGCCATAATTCTAAATGGCAAATTCCGATTCCACAGATGTGCCCATTGAATTCAAACGCCTTCAATTTCCAATTATTGACATTTGCTATAACTATCAATAAGTCTCAAGGCCAAACGATGTCTGTCTGCGGCTAACATTTTTTGAGCACTTCATGTTTTTCACACGGACAATTATACGTGACCTCAAGTGGGCAAACCATCCAGTTTGTTTATATTGGCGAAAGATGTGATAACACAAAATATTTTTCACTCTATTGAATAAAGGGATTAATATTGTTCTTTTGTAGTACAGGTACAGTCCTATATTAGCGATATGTATATAATTTGAAAGAATTAATTCTAATAAATTAAAAAATTTGTTTGGTGATTT